>OU343119.1:13500458-14700458 GCA_910594885.2 Bibio marci | reverse complement strand
GAATTGTAAATAAATTGCTTTAGTTTAAAACATGTTACATAAAATACGCATTTAGAAATTGAAACTTTCCTGAACCTATAACTAAGCATCACTAAAGATATGCATAAATTGACGACGTCCGTGTGCCCCTTCATTGTAAATCAGTTATCAACTGTAAATTGAGATTTTGGGTTGCATTGAGAAGCGGTAAGAGTCTGGTGATTTAATTAAACTTAATGTAGAGTATAAATAAGAAATGGGTTTGTGATCATCCAATGACTGCCGTGCACCACGTACTCTTTGGACGATTTACTTCCTCTCACCGTGTTTCCTTACATGTTTAAACTATGTCACGCGACAAATCACATTTATTTGCCGACGTATTGCTGCCAAAACATGCTTTCGCCAATGTTTCAAGACTGGAAATATTTTATTTGAAAGATGTCTATTTGGAGCGTAAAACGCTATTCGGTTTTGATTGACCCTAGTCCGATTTGAAATTAGTGTTTCTGTAATTTTCACAGTCCTTTCCTAGATACTGGATATCTGGTGAACATCTTATGAGGCCAACTGACCTCACAGTTGCGCTCTATTTCCGAGCAGAAATCTCTCAGTGACCGCCATGCAAAATATTCCCAAAAATTTTGAATGAATTTCTAATTATTCCATTTAATGAACATGGCTAACAATGTATCCAACTATCGCCCCGTCGCATTTAATATCAGGTCTATTATTTGTCCACAACAACTAATAATTTGTAGGATTTTGTTACTTCTTCTACGGAGAATTTCGTTAATCGACGGCAGGTTGATTGTTTATTCACAGACTTCAGCAAGCGTTTCGATAAATTATAACATAGTAAATTGATTGCTTCTGAAATTATAAAGATTCGGTAAATTTTGTGTTTACATCGTTCGCAGACATTAAACAATTAGAATGTTTTAATAAATCCGACAAATAGTTAATAAATATAATAATATAAAAATAGGTCGAAAATGACTACCCTGAGGAACCATTCCGCCGGAACCAATGTCAAAACAAACCATTATAAATAACCGCACATGAACGATGTTGTTATGATTTACAAACTGAATACTTTATATTTTTATCATTTCGATGGTATTCATTTGCAATCCTCCTGTTTAGTAAAGGATCTTGCCGTATTACTTGACAAGCCAATTTCTTACTTTCGCCAATCATATTGATTTTGTGACATTTAGCGCTAATTCGTTGTTGGGTTTCATTAAACGTGAAATGCGTGAAATGTTGGACCCATATTGTACCAAAACATAATTCATTGCACTTGTTAGTACTATATTACCGAATATGCATGTCAGGTTTGGTGTCCACATTGTGATATACATATTTCCAGAATTTAATCTTTATAGGAAAATATTTTTAAAATATGCATTGAGTGGTCTTCCTTGAATATAATACATCCTGCCATAGCAAAGTTGTCGATACGAAGTTGTTGGTCAAAAATTGACATAAATTGGACGTCACACCGACGTTTTTGTACGTGATCCTCTAAACGAATTGCATATATTTCTTTATTTTCACACAATTCTACTAACTTTTACTAATTTCATGCACATAGATTTAAGAGTCCATTTCTGTGATTCGTACACCCAACAATTGTTGATCTAATAGCCACGATTCGTCCGCTAGGCCAATGGTGAAGTCAGAGAAATAGCTTTCACTTTCAATATCTTTTTTTCTTATAAACTGTGTGAAATTTGACTAAATTATGAAAAGAAATATGACCGAACTAAATTTACCGGAAAATTGACATTTACAAATTATCATCTTTTTGAATTATGGGGCCATAGTTTTAACGGATTTCCATTTTTGCAAAATTGCAAATTATAATTAATTTCCACACCCTTCCAATCGATGACAGAAAAAATTCGAAAAAATATGTGGTACCTTTTATAAAGTGAATGCCCAACAAATGGACACAGTACAGTATCATTATTTCATACAAAATTTAACTGACATCAAATGGAAAATATGGTAATATAAGTTTCTAAAATGTCCTATCAATCGTTTTCAAGCTGTCGGTCAAATTAATCTTAAAGACGTTCATTCCAATCGTTAAAATAACTGTCATATAATTTAGTTTTAATATTGTATAGAAAACGCCTGACCAGATTCCACTGTGTTTCCAAAAAAATAAACTAAAAGACCTATTTTTATGAATACTACAATCTGGTAAAATTCCATTCGAATGGGGGACACCTTAGGAGGTTCGCTGTTATTCGTCGTGAAAAACTGTTTGGAAATATTCGAAATTAAAAAAAATGGCATGATCTGGAAAAATCAATAACTTGTATTTGGGAGCAGAAAAAACAAAAAAAGATGTTAAGCTAATTTAAAAACAGTTGCAGTTGGATGAAACTGTATCCTAAACTAGTAGATTAAACCAAATACTGACCAACCGATTTAGACTCTATTCAAACTAGGTTATTTTCCATATAATAGAGTTGCACAGAATTTATTCCCTCCTCCTGACTTAGCAATTCACTTGAAATTGATTGATTTACCAAAATCCTGGAAACGGCTGCTGGGTTTATGTTATCTTCATATACAATTTGTCTAAAATCTAGAAATATCTTTCAGAAATAATGTACAAACGCACCGTTTGTAGTTTGCTTATGCACCAAAATGATGTATTTACTAAAAGTAAACGATTTCCGAATTATCGCTGAATCATTTGCAAACCATTATATTGGGGATATTTTGGTTACGATAAACACATTTATTTGAAAGTAACGGTACATTGTATTTTATTCAAAGTATTTGCCATCTGAATCTAAAAATTTTCATCATCTTTGTGGCAAATTATGGATTCCCTCTTAGTACAACTTCTTAGGTTTTGAAGCAATCCATGAATCCAGCCAGTTTTTCATATCTTCGTATGAATTGAACCGCTGTGTCCTTTCTTGGCTGACTGGCGGATGTGGTAGGAGTTTCTAGCGAAGTGACGCTAACGTTTCTTTGACCGGTCTTGTAACGTGTTGTCTAGCATTATCTTGAATCACAAGGTCATGTCTGTTGACATATTCTGATCGCTCGCGGTAACGTTTAGCAGTGATGTTTTGTCCCGGTTTAAGCAGCTCATGGTACACTACACCAAGCTGATCCCATCCAGATACACAGCATAACCTTACAACCATGAATATTGCGTTTTGGTGTCGATGGACCTGGTTCACCTGTCTTCACCCATACTTTCAGACATTTGGGATTATCGTAATGGATCCATTTTTCATTACCAGTCACAAAATTCGATACAAAATTGAATGTCTTTGAAGCAAAATTTCACACATTGTTTTTCGATTTTCTTGTTGTCTTTCCGTCAATGTTCATGTGGTACCCAATACGATAGCTTTTGGACCATTCCAATCATTTTTAAACGTTTCGAAACACTTGCGATTGGGTAACATCTAATGCCAATGCTAATTCTTCTTCAGTTTTTAACATGGAACTTCACTGAGTAAAGCTTCCTATTCTTCGTCTTCAAATTTTCATTTGGTGCTCCAACACGTTCTTTATCACTAACATCAAAATCATTATTTTCCAACCGTCGTCTAAACCAATACTCACAATTGTTTAAGTGATGGGGAATGTTAACCATAAATTTGTAACAAAAAGCGATAAGTTTCTGTTGCTGTTTACTTTTCCGAATAAAATTACTTAACATAACTTCCCGCGCAAATGCTGTTTTGTTGGTACAAAATTTTCCATACAAATACTTGTTGACACTTCAACTGAATGTCAAAATACTGAATATGAAAGGTGGATTCAACTACTACAACAGTCACTTCACACTGCGTACAAGCAATACAATTACTTACGACACCTATCACATTATTCCCAGGACTTAGTTATAGACCCAATAGTAATTTGAACATGATGGGATAAAGTCCTAGAATTTCTGGAAAAAACTTGCTTACTCAACCAATTACATTCCCGGTACGTAAATAAACAACCCAATAATTAATTCTATTGACTATAAATGTTTTCATAATGCAGTTAATCGTAGCCAAAAATTTAATGGTCATTCATTCAGGCAGAGCCACATCGTACTTGTTCGGTGAGTGACTGTAACAAAGAAATAAATAGCGGTTTGTTCATAATGTATTTATCAGAAAAAGAAATAAATGAATTTGCATTTGCATCATTTTATTTAAATATGGAAAATAGAATAGAAAAAAAAACATGAAAATATGCGAATTCCTTAGCTGCTGCCGCTGTACCAATTCCAAACCCATCTCTCTTTCTATCGTTCTCTAAGAATTTATATAAATATATTTCTATTAAAATATTTTTTCATTTACACATCCATTTTATTGAAGTTTTTTTTTAGCATTCTATAGTGTGTGTGTGTGTGTGTGTGAGTGTGTGTGTGTTTGTGTGATAAATTTAAAAAGTAAAAAAAAACTGATATTATTATAAAAATATATAAAACAATGAAACATTTTTAAAGTTAAAGTTATGAAGAAATGTGATAGGAACAGCAACACTGAACCACAAGAAAAAATCAAATAATGCCATGGGTTTTAATTTAAACAATATTTAGAGAATTGAAATAATCTTAATAATATCGTTTGCAATTTGGATCAGTTAAACTTATTATCATTGAATTTTGTTGAAATATAAGTGCCGCTGAAAGTATGCGAAATTTTGTGAGCAGAATGTTGGGGTTATAATTGAAACTGTGTATCTAAATAATCGAACAAAATTCTTTTGGTCGACCAAGTTATTAAATGTGGAACAAAATAAAGAAGTAACATTATACTGAGGGATGACAGTGTTACCAAAAAGCCGGTTAACTTTACCTTTCATTAATCTGGACTCATGCTATGTCATTGGAAGGCATGTGGTTAACGTCAACCATAGACAATCTGTGTAGAAAATCTGTATTAAATTTTAACTATACTGGTAAAAACACAAAGGTTATTGTAAATATGAATCGAAGTAATCTTGTTACGTTACAATTGGATCGTTACTCGAAAATTCATATCCTGGAGGAATAGTACCAATGTTTATATACAATATGAGATTCTTTTAAAATTAAATTAGACCAGTCTATCAGATCTTATGAGAACCCTATTCTAAATAATGTTTATGAAATAAAATAAACCAACAGCTTTTTGACATCTTCATCATTATTGGAATTTTCGTCATTCAAGAAATTTTGCAAACTTCGAAATAAATGGTAATGTGATAGTGCACCATCCGGACTATATAGGTGAATGTGGCAACACTGCCCAAACAAGCTCCAATAATTTTTGAAGAGTGATCAAAGATGTGTGTGTGTGGCCTTACGTTGTCATGGTGGCGAACACAAAGTATTTTCGATTTTCTAATTCTGCTCACTTATCTTAAATTGCATTGGTGCTGTATGTGTACACATTAGAATTGATCGCATTTTGGTTGCATGGCAAAAGTTCAAAATAAACAAAGCCTTTGTAATCCTTTGCTCCACTATCTTTTTCGAGTTACATTTCCGTAAACAATTTCGTTTTCAACGTCAATCTATCTATCAATCGCCTTTCAAAAATCGATCATTTTCGTTAGGTTTCATAAACAAATCGCTGATGGATGATGCGTTGTGTTAAATGAATTTCTTTAAGTTGTTGAACAACCCATATATAAATTTTTTTTTCTTCGTATCCAAGTTTTTTTAAATGCTTTGCAATGCATGCGTATACGTATACGCCTAGCTTCTCTGCAATCTTACGTGTGGTGTGCTATAACAATCCGCATTGATTTTTGCTTTGATTTGGTCGTCATCCGCCTCACCTGCGGCACCTGAAAGTTGTGCATCCGTGAGTGAGAAATCTGCAGAACGAAATTTTACAAATCATTTCTTACACTGTCGTTCTTTTAAAGGTTTAAGGTCACCATACACTGTACATAATTTTTTGTGAGTCTGCGCTGCATTGTTTCCTTCGCATCAGTCATCATGAAAAAACAAAATATGACGAAAATGCTCATTTTGATTTTCCTAACTAAACAAAAACCCCATAGAACCCATAGATACCCAACTTTTTACAGACGGACGATTGAAGTACCTACTATCAATAAAAAGAAATATGGTTTGACATTTCGAATGAATTTAGATAACACATGGGCTGAAAAAGTTTCCGAAAATTCTAAGAAAAAAACATTTTTTTTGCAAAATTAAACTTTATTCATCAACATACATCCCTTCGCCGGCGATACACTGATTCCAACGATCTTCCAAACTTTTCGATACCATTTTTATAGTACGATTTCGTTTTTACCTCAAAAAAGACTTCTGTTTCGGCGAACACCTCTTCATTGCTCTTAAATTTCTTTTCAGTGAGCATTCTCTTGAGGTCTGCAAACAGGAAAAAGTCGCTGGTGGCCAGATCTGGAGAATACGGTGGATGTGGAAGCAATTCGAAACATGAATTCATGCAATTTTGCCATCGTTTTCAATGATTTATAACACGGTGCGTTGTCTTGATGAAACAGTACTTTTTTCTTCTTCAAATTCGGTCGTTTCTTAGCGATTTCATGCTTCAAACGCTCCAATAACGCTATATAATAATCGCTGTTGATGGTCGGGCTCTTTTGGAGGTAATCAATGAATATTATACCTTGCGCATCCCAGAATACTGATGCCATAACCTTGCCAGTCGACTGTTGCGTTTTTGGTCGTTGTGGACGAGGTTCGTCGCCTGCTGTCCACTCGGCTGACTGCCGATTTGACTCCGGAGTGTAATGATGGAGCCATGTTTCATCCATTGTCACATATCGACGCAAAAATTTTGTTTTATTGCGGTTGAACAAGCCCAAACACTGCTCTGAATCATCGATACGTTGTTGTTTTTGATCGATTGTGAGTTCGCGCGGCACCCACTTTGCACAGAGCTTTTGCATGCATGAGCAATATTCATGCACGATATGTCCAACACGCTCCTTTGATATTTTCAGAGCCTCAGCTATCACGATCAACATCACTTTACGGTCATCGGAAAATTATTTTGTGGACTTCTTTGATATTTTCTGGAGTAACAGCCTCCTTTGGACGTCCACTGCGTTCATCATCTTTGTTGCTCATATGGCCGGTTTTAAATTTTGCAAACCCCAAATGTACTGTGGAAAGAGCTGGAGCAGTGTCGGGATAATGCTGGTCAAGCAGTTTTTTGGCTTCAGAAATATTTTTTCCAATCAAAAAATAATGTTTAATCAACTCGCGAAATTCGTGTTTTTCCATTTTGTTTTCAATAACAAAAGTTCCGTGACGTTTAAAGCAATAACAAAAAAAAACAATGGTTCGATTGCTGCCAAAATTTTTATACGAATCATTTGAAGGTTGGTACTAACTAAAAATCATATGAAAAAAATTCTCGTAATTCTACCTCTTAGAATTTTCGGTGTGTTATACGTCAAAATTGATCAGAGGGACCGCTAAAAGTGAAAACCGCACTTGATTTGTTTACGACCCAATTGAATACCGTCAATATAAATATGTGTAGAATAATGTTAAATCAAAGAGACAAGCGAAAGATCAAAAAGCAGTAGAAAGTTTTATGGTGCATTCACAGATATGTTCACTGTCATCGTACTCTGTGGATTCCATTCTATTAACAATCAGTCGCATCCCGAAAGTGTTTTACCGAGATCCATATCGTTTTCACCGTTTGATTTGAACATCAATTCTTTTGTGTTCGCAATTTACCCAAAGCTAACAATACTGGACGAGACACTACAATTCATCAATCTCTTTAATTATCATATAACACTGTATCCGCACGATAGCTAATAATTTTGTGGTGGCGCATCGACTAAACATTTATGTTATTTACACACACCGCACAATACCTTATTTCATTTGTTTCATTAAAATTAATAACAAAGACAGTGCAAAAAGAATATTTAAAATGGGCAAAGGCAAAATAAAAATAAAAAAAACTTAAGAGATTGTCTTTCTTTTCGTTTTAAGTTAAATAGAAAGATTATTATAATTATATACCTTTTTTTATTTGGACAAAATTTAACTTCGGCGTGGTGTTACAATTTTGTTTTGGAATTTTTTTTTTTTATTTTAAATTAGTTTTGTTAGTCAGATAAAAATATATTTTTACGGTGGAATGAGTTTTAGGTGGTGTCTGCCGCGCGGTCTGTTGTTAAGATGAATGTGTTGGTATTATAAAGGTAATGATAGCATTTTCTGCATTTGCAATTATTCATAAATTCTTAAGAATTTTATCTTGCACACCTATATTAATTTATTTATTACCCCCTCCCATCTCTGTACTCTATACTATTTAAATACACAGTCTACGAAACCGTGAAACCATAAAATGATTTCAATTCAATTATTTCCTTTTCAAATTGTTAATTTTAAATTAAATTAAAAACTGTATTCTTTCTTTTATGATTATTATATTTCTATTGAACATTGACACAAATCTCTTGTTTGAAATTGCTTCGTTTGCAGACGAAAGTGGTGGTGTGGTGGATAGTATTTAAATCCGATTAGAAGAAATTCATTGAATTAAATATATGTGTGTGTGTGTGTGTGTGTGTGTGTGTGCAGGTGGGTAGATGGTGGAGTGATTATTATATCATTCAAATATACTCTTCCATAATGTAATAATTAATTTAATATTTTATTGGGTGTATTTGGCTATTTTGTCCACTGGGTAAGAATATAAATGTATGAACGTATGTGACAGTATGTCAATTTATCACACCCGTATATGGCCAGCCGTTGCCAGTTTATTTGTTAAAGCCTATGAAGTAGTCCTTCATGGGTAACCTACCAATCACTATACGTATATGCCAAATGATTTTTGTCATACATTTTGTAGTTTCCATAGAATTAGGCATATGATTCGATCGAAAAATATGGCATAAGCGGATTCGTTGTGCAAAATTATAATAAAATTGTATATTCAGTTTTGATTCCGTTGGCTAAAAACAAAGTCGGACAATTTAAATGCGTGTGCCGTGCACAAGGCGTTGTTTCTTTGGCTACATTAATGTTATTGGATGCAGAGGAATTAGAATAGGAGGAAATAAATAAAAAGAAGTCAACTTGGATGGTACGGCCATTGTTAACTATAAGATATGAGAAAGGATTTTTCGTAAAATTGAATGAAAGATTACAAATTGGAGATGATTTTCAGTATTTAGTGACACGGGTTGATCCCGAAAAACAGGACACCAATTTTCTTGCTGCAATATATTTCAATTAATTTTCGACACATTTCATCACTTACAATTGGCATTGGTACCTGATGTTATAGACACACACTTTGTTTTTCTATTGATGGATCTTATCCTACACATAATTTTCACACATTTTCATTAAATCCTTTAAATATTTCGACACTATTTGAAATATTCATATTTTTTTTTTGCAAACACTAAATGGAATTTAAAAATTTCGAATAAAAATTAATCCATCTGATAACACCAAAAATATTATTCGAAGTTATTGTTTAATTAATAAATGACATGAATTTTCTAGAAATTACTTTAAATCGAATTTAATTTATTGAAGAACCATCGAATTGATTGATTTATTGAATCCACACATTTAGTCAGAACGCAAACGTGAAACGATTCAAAAGGCAATAATTTAAAAATTTTGTTTCGAAAATTTTCGGTTGATCATTAAAAGTTTATTCGAAATATTTTGCCAATAATTATTAAACATTATAATTTCAATATCAAAACAATAGAATTAAATAAAATAATTAAATTAATAAATAAATTGAAAGTGAATTAATTAAATAGAAATTCAATTAAAATGGGTGAATCGCAACAACAATTATTAAATAACGATTTTAATGCAACATCAAACCAATCTCGAATAATTGGAATCGTGGAGAAGAAGAAATTTAATTGTGAATTGTGTTCGAGAAAATTCACTTATAAATCTCACTTAATTATACACCAGGGCATGCATACTGTCGAGAAACCGTTTATTTGTAATGTATGTGAGAGAAAGTTCACATATAAAGTAAATTTAACAAAACATTTTCAAACACACACTGGCGAGAAACCGTTTGTTTGTAATGTATGTGAAAGAAAATTCACAACAAAAGGAAATTTAGAACAACATTTACGAACCCACACTGGCGAGAAACCGTTTGACTGTAATGTGTGTGAAAGAAAGTTCGCACAAAAAATAAGTTTAACACAACATTTACGAACACACACTGGCGATAAACCGTTTGATTGTAATGTGTGTGAAAGAAAGTTCTCACAAAAAATAAGTTTAACACAACATTTACGTACACACACTGGCGAGAAACCGTTTGAATGTAATGTGTGTGACAGAAAGTTCACACAAATAATAAATTTAAAGCAACATTTACGCAGACACACTGGCGAGAAACCGTTTGATTGTAATGTATGTCAAAGAAAGTTCACACAAAAACCACATTTAATACAACATTTACGAACACACACTGGCGAGAAACCGTTTGATTGTAATGTGTGTGACAGAAAGTTCACACAAAAACCACATTTAATACAACATTTACGAACACACACTGGCGAGAAACCGTTTGATTGTAATGTGTGTGACAGAAAGTTCAGACAAAAAGGAAATATGGAACAACATTTACGAACACACACTGGCGAGAAACCGTTTGAATGTAATGTGTGTGACAGAAAGTTCACACAAAAAAGAAATTTAGAACAACATTTACGAACACAAACTGGCGAGAAACCGTTTGAATGTAATGTGTGTGACAGAAATTTCACAATAAAAAGACATTTAGAACAACATTTACGAACACACACTGGCGAGAAACCGTTTGACTGTAATGTGTGTGAAAGAAAGTTCACACAAAAAATAAGTTTAACACAACATTTACGAACACACACTGGCGATAAACCGTTTGATTGTAATGTGTGTGAAAGGAAGTTCAATCGAAAGTTCAGTTTAACTCAACATTTACGAATACACACTGGCGAGAAACCGTTTGTTTGTAATGTATGTGAAAGAATGTTCACATTAAAATACAGTTTGAAACAACATTTACGAACACACACTGGTGAGACACCTTATCATTGTTTCGTATGTAAAACCAGATTTAGATCAACGCCTGGATTGAGGTTCCACTTAATACGAAAAAAACATTTAAATGGACACAATCACATGAAAATTCTTCATAATTAATTAATTAAGCAACGATAAGACATATTTTATATATTTTAAATAAAATGCAATTTTCCAGAAAATATTAATCGTTTTGAATTGGCGCTTTGACAAATTGTTAATGGAAAATACAATTATTAAATCATGACATTTGAAATAATTATAAAATTAAGAATAACTTCATTTAATTATTTGTTAGAAATCATTATTTTCCAGTAATTTAATAAATTTAATTCTTATTCGAATATGAAATATTTTGATTTTATCATGCCTATGATCTCCAAAACGGAAGAATGAAAATTATTTTAATGGTAAAATCGACAGAGTCGATTATAAAAACGATCACACATAGATTAATGTTTGACAGATCACTGTTGCAGCACATGAGATAAGTCCATAGTATATATTTTAAATTTGATGGATGTCTTATTCTAATCTCGAACCAACAAAAAAAAATTGAGTAAATTGAATCTAAATCATTTTTCTAAAGCTAAATATTTGAAAGAAAAATAGTTCTGTTTTAAAATTATGGTTACAATGCCATGTCATTTAATGGAAACAACAACGAATCATAAATTTTAAGTTTTTTAATGAAATAAAAGTTGATCCAACCAAATAATGTAACTTTACAAATTCCATAACTGTGATCAAATCATATGTTAACAAAAGTTCAAATAAAATACGGAAAGCATTTGGCCAACAACTGTATCGAAAATAAATTCAAAGTTGCATACCCACAACCAGAGAGTCTAACACCAATTACTGGGATTTAATTTAATAAAAATAAATATTCACAAAATATCATGTTGAACAATACTTCCACAGAAAATATACGTTTGCTTTATTTCATCGACACAAGCTACTGGCAATTATTTTACTAAACCAAAAATTTATTGTAACCACTCAATCGAATTTCAAAATTTCGAATAAAAATTAATCCATCTGATAACACCAAAAATATTATTCGAAGTCATTGTTTAATTAATAATTGACATGAATTTTCTAGAAATAACCTTAAATCGAATTTAATTTGTTGAGGAACTATCGACATTGGTAATTTATTGAATCTACAATTTTAGTCAGAACGCAAACGTTAAACGATTCAAAAGGCAATAACTTTAAAATTTGTTTCGAAAATTTTCTTTTGTTCATTAAAAATTTATTCGAGATATTTTTCCACAATTATTATTAAAAATTATAATTTCTATATCAAACGAATTGAATACAATAAAAAAATTAAATTAATAAATAAATTGAAAGTGAATTAATTAAATAGAAATTCAATTAAAATGGGTGAATGGCAACAACAATTATTAAATAACGATTTTAATGCAACATCAAAACAATCTCGAATAATTGGAAACGTGGAGAAGAAGAAATTTAATTGTGAATTGTGTTCGAGAAAATTTACTTATAAATCTCACTTACTTATACACCAGGGCATGCATACTGTCGAGAAACCGTTTGTTTGTAATGTATGTGAGAGAAAGTTCACATATAAAGTAAATTTAACAAAACATTTTCGAACACACACTGGCGAGAAACAATTTGATTGCAATTTGTGTGAAAGAAAGTTTACAATAAAAGGAAAATTAAAACAACATTTACGAACACAAACTGGCGAGATACCGTTTGATTGTAATGTATGTCAAAGAAAGTTCACACTAAAACAACATTTAATACAACATTTACGAACACACACTGGCGATAAACCGTTTTATTGTAATGTGTGTGAGAGAAAGTTCACACAAAAAGGAAATTTAGAACAACATTTACGAACACACACTGGCGAGAAACCGTTTGATTGTAATGTGTGTGAAAGAAAGTTCACACAAAAAGGAAATTTAGAACAACATTTACGAACACACACTGGCGAGAAACCGTTTGAATGTAATGTGTGTGAGAGAAAGTTCAGAATAAAAAGACATTTAGAACAACATTTACGAACACACACTGGCGAGAAACCGTTTGAATGTAATGTGTGTGAAAGAAAGTTCACACAAAAAATAAGTTTAACACAACATTTACGAACACACATTGGCGAGAAACCGTTTGATTGTAATGTGTGTGAAAGAAAGTTCAGACAAAAACCACATTTGGAACAACATTTACGAAGACACACTGGCGAGAAACCTTATCATTGTTTCGTATGTAAAACCAGATTTAGATCAACGCCTGGATTGAGGTTGCACTTAATACGAAAAAGACATTTAAATGGACACAATCACATGAAAATGCTTCATAATTAATTAATTAAACAAAAGACATATTTTATATATTTTAAATAAAATGCAATTTTCCCACAAAATATCAATCATTTCGAATTGACGCTTTGACAAATTGTTAATGGAAAATTCTCAATAAATTATGACATTTGAAATAATTATAAAATTTACAATAAGATTATTAAATTATATATTAGAAATCATTATTTTCCATATGTTAATAAATTTAATTCTTATTCAAATTCGAAATATTTTGGTTTTATCATGTCTTAGATCACAAAAACGAGAAATTGACAGGGAAATTATTTCAATGGGAAAATCGTCACTGTCAATTATAAATAGGACCACATATCGTTTTTGGTTTGCCATATTACTGTAGCATCACTTGAGATATGTTCATAGTATTCATTTTACTTTTGATGGTCATTATCTGAAAGTGAAATAATTCTGTTTTAAAATTATGGTTACAATGCCACCATCTAATGGAAACAACAATGTATCCCAATTTTTGAGTTTATAAATGCATTAAAAGTTGATCCAACCAAATAGTGTAAGTCTACACATTCTATAGCTTGCGATAAAATCATACGTTAACAATTTATAGTTCAAATCAGAAACGGAATGCATTTGGTACACACCTCTATCCAAAGTAAATTCAAAGTTTCTTACCCACAAGCTGAGAGACTAACACCAATGAATGGGAAGTAATTAATAAAAATAAATATTCACATATTGAGAGGGTGATCACTTCTTCAAAATCAAAAATTCGCCTATTTTACTGAACCAAAAATTTATTGCAATCAATCAATGGAATTTCAAAATTTCGAATAAAAATGAATCCATCTGATAACATCAAAAATATTATTCGAAGTTACTGTTTAATTAATAATTGACATGAATTTTCTAGAAATTACTTTAAATCGAATTTAATTTATTGAAGAACCAACGAATTGATAATTTATTGAATCCACACATTTAATCAGAACGCAAACGTGTAACGATTCAAAAGACAATAATTTTAAAATTTGTTTCCAAAAATTTACGGTTGATCATTAAAAGTTTATTCGAGATATTTTGCCAATAATTATTATAAATTATAATTTCAATATCAAAACAATAGAATTAAATAAAATAATTAAATTAATAAATAAATTGAAAGTGAATTAATTAAATAGAAATTCAATTAAAATGGGTGAATCGCAACAACAATTATTAAATAACGATTTTAATGCAACATCAAACCAATCTCGAATAATTGGAAACGTGGAGAAGAAGAAATTTAATTGTGAATTGTGTTCGAAAAAATTCACTTATAAATCTCACTTAATTATACACCAGGGCATGCATACTGTCGAGAAACCGTTTGTTTGTAATGCATGTGAGAGAAAGTTCACATATAAAGTAAATTTAACAAAACATTTTCAAACACACACTGGCGAGAAACCGTTTGTTTGTAATGTATGTGAAAGAAAATTCACAATAAAAGGAAATTTAGAACAACATTTACGAACCCACACTGGCGAGAAACCGTTTGACTGTAATGTGTGTGAAAGAAAGTTCACACAAAAAATAAGTTTAACACAACATTTACGAACACACACTGGCGATAAACCGTTTGATTGTAATGTGTGTGAAAGAAAGTTCTCACAAAAAATAAGTTTAACACAACATTTACGAACACACACTGGCGAGAAACCGTTTGACTGTAATGTGTGTGAAAGAAAATTCACACAAAAAATAAGTTTAACACAACATTTACGTACACACACTGGCGAGAAACCGTTTGAATGTAATTTGTGTGACAGAAAGTTCACACAAATAATAAATTTAAAGCAACATTTACGCAGACACACTGGCGAGAAACCGTTTGATTGTAATGTATGTCAAAGAAAGTTCACACAAAAACCACATTTAATACAACATTTACGTACACACACTGGCGAGAAACCGTTTGAATGTAATTTGTGTGACAGAAAGTTCACACAAATAATAAATTTAAAGCAACATTTACGCAGACACACTGGCGAGAAACCGTTTGATTGTAATGTATGTCAAAGAAAGTTCACACAAAAACCACATTTAATACAACATTTACGAACACACACTGGCGAGAAACCGTTTGATTGTAATGTGTGTGACAGAAAGTTCAGACAAAAAGGAAATATGGAACAACATTTACGAACACACACTGGCGAGAAACCGTTTGAATGTAATGTGTGTGACAGAAAGTTCACACAAAAAATAAATTTAGAACAACATTTACGAACACAAACTGGCGAGAAACCGTTTGAATGTAATGTGTGTGACAGAAATTTCACAATAAAAAGACATTTAGAACAACATTTACGAACACACACTGGCGAGAAACCGTTTGACTGTAATGTGTGTGAAAGAAAGTTCACACAAAAAATAAGTTTAACACAACATTTACGAACACACACTGGCGATAAACCGTTTGATTGTAATGTGTGTGAAAGGAAGTTCAATCGAAAGTTCAGTTTAACTCAACATTTACGAATACACACTGGCGAGAAACCGTTTGAGTGTAATGTGTGTGAAAGAAAGTTCACATTAAAATACAGTTTGAAACAACATTTACGAACACACACTGGTGAGACACCTTATCATTGTTTCGTATGTAAAAGCAGATTTAGATCAACGCCTGGATTGAGGTTCCACTTAATACGAAAAAAACATTTAAATGGACACAATCACATGAAAATGCTTCATAATTAATTAATTAAACAGAAGACATATTTTATATATTTTAAATAAAATGCAATTTTCCCACAAAATATCAATCATTTCGAATTGACGCTTTGACAAATTGTTAATGGAAAATTCTCAATAAATTATGACATTTGAAATAATTATAAAATTTACAATAAGATTATTAAATTATATATTAGAAATCATTATTTTCCATATGTTAATAAATTTAATTCTTATTCAAATTCGAAATATTTTGGTTTTATCATGTCTTAGATCACAAAAACGAGAAATTGACAGGGAAATTATTTCAATGGGAAAATCGTCACTGTCAATTATAAATAGGACCACATATCGTTTTTGGTTTGCCATATTACTGTAGCATCACTTGAGATATGTTCATAGTATTCATTTTACTTTTGATGGTCATTATCTGAAAGTGAAATAATTCTGTTTTAAAATTATGGTTACAATGCCACCATCTAATGGAAACAACAGTGTATCCCAATTTTTGAGTTTATAAATGCATTAAAAGTTGATCCAACCAAATAGTGTAAGTCTACACATTCTATAGCTTGCGATAAAATCATACGTTAACAATTTATAGTTCAAATCAGAAACGGAATGTATTTGGTACACACCTCTATCCAAAGTAAATTCAAATTTGCTTACCCACATGCTGAGAGACTAACACCAATGAATGGGAAGTAATTAATAAAAATAAATATTCACATATTGAAATGTTGACCAATAATTAAAACGCAAAAATTTATTTATTTTATTTCATCGACACTTGCTATTCGTTTATTTTACTGAACCAAAAATTTATTGCAATCAATCAATGGAATTTCAAAATTTCGAATAAAAATGAATCCATCTGATAACACCAAAAATATTATTCGAAGTCATTGTTTAATTAATAATTGAAATGAATTTTCTAGAAATTACTTTAAATCGAATTTAATTTATTGAAGAACCATCGAATTGATTGATTTATTGAATCCACACATTTAGTCCGAACGCAAACGTGTAACGATTCAAAAGGCAATAATTTAAAAATTTTGTTTCGAAATTTTTTGGTTGATCATTAAAAGTTTTTTTCGAGATATTTTTCCACAATTATTATTAAAAATAATAATTTCTATATCAAAAGAATAGAATACAATAAAAAAATTAAATTAATAAATAAATTGAAAGTGAATTAATTAAATAGAAATTCAATTAAAATGGGTGAATCGCAACAACAATTATTAAATAACGATTTTAATGCAACATCAAACCAATCTCGAATAATTGGAAACGTGGAGAAGAAGAAATTTAATTGTGAATTGTGTTCGAGAAAATTCACTTATAAATCTCACTTAATTATACACCAGGGCATGCATACTGTCGAGAAACCGTTTATTTGTAATGTATGTGAGAGAAAGTTCACATATAAAGTAAATTTAACAAAACATTTTCAAACACACACTGGCGAGAAACCGTTTGTTTGTAATGTATGTGAAAGAAAATTCACAACAAAAGGAAATTTAGAACAACATTTACGAACCCACACTGGCGAGAAACCGTTTGACTGTAATGTGTGTGAAAGAAAGTTCGCACAAAAAATAAGTTTAACACAACATTTACGAACACACACTGGCGATAAACCGTTTGATTGTAATGTGTGTGAAAGAAAGTTCTCACAAAAAATAAGTTTAACACAACATTTACGAACACACACTGGCGATAAACCGTTTGATTGTAATGTGTGTGAAGGGAAGTTCAATCGAAAGTTCAGTTTAACACAACATTTACGAATACACACTGGCGAGAAACCGTTTGAGTGTAATGTGTGTGAAAGAAAGTTCACATTAAAATACAGTTTGAAACAACATTTACGAACACACACTGGTGAGACACCTTATCATTGTTTCGTATGTAAAACCAGATTTAGATCAACGCCTGGATTGAGGTACCACTTAATACGAAAAAGACATTTAAATGGACACAATCACATGAAAATTCTTCATAATTAATTAATTAAGCGACGATAAGACATATTTTATATATTTTAAATAAAATGCAATTGTCCACAAAATATTAATCATTTTTATTTGACTCTTTGGCAAATTGTTAATGGAAAATACAATTATTAAATCATGACATTTGAAATAATTATAAAATTTACAATAAGTTTATTTAATTATTTGTTAGAAATCATTATTTTCCAGTAATTTAATAAATTTAATTCTTATTCGAATACGAAATATTTTGATTTTTTCATGTTTTATAATTAGATCACAAAAACGAGAAATTGACATGGAAATTATTTAAATGGGAAAATCGTCACTGTCAATTATATACACTGTGGCCCATTTTAATCGATTCATCCGAATAACTTCTGAAATAAGCTAGCAAGAAAATTTTTTTTATTTTTGACACCGGATTTGAAATAATTAGGATATTTTATCTTTAAAAATATTATATCCAAATTTTTTTTTTTAACCTCATGAATGTCAAATCAACTGTTTAAATCGTACCTAGTTACTGTTAGACTGATAAGATATGTGTCAAGTTGTAGTGGTCATGAAAGTATAGAACAAACAATTTTATTTAATTATATTAAAAGGCCTTTAGGTGTGACCTAAAATCAACAACTAATTGACTACACCTTTATTATTATATATTTCAAAAAATAAAACAATTCAAATCTTATTCAATACAACTAATCACCAATTACAGAAATGACTTATTCAAATTTCTTTACACACCAAATAAAGAATAAATGTCTAAAAAATTAGTCGATGAACATTCCGGCACTGTCACAATCCACTCTAGGATTAACGCTATGAATAAAATGAAAGAACATCGAGAAATAAAGAATATTATAGAAACCATTGATTGAATGTATTTGAAAATTCAAGAACCTTCAAATAAATAAATGAATAAATAAATGTGAATGGACTTAACATCAATTGTTAACAATTAACAAAACAGTTAAATGACAAATCCAAAACAATACAATTAAGAACAATTGAAAAATTTAAAAAAAAACCTTTTTCATTGCAAACTATTTAAATTCAATCATTATTGATAGAAACGAAAATAAGGCAGATCTTATCGCGGAATGCATCCGCGTGGTGTTCAAACCAATCTCTTTGTTGATTCGCATGTAAATACTTTCATAATCATCCAATTGAAGAGAGATTGAGATCTGTAAACTTCTTGTAATAACTTAACGTCATCAAAATTAGCTTTATAATGATTAAATTCAATGGCATTCAATGGCCATCGTAGATTTTTCAGTAGAATTGTTTGCAATACACCTGATTACGTAATTCATTATTATTACTACCACACTTTATTCTACATAGTCCAGACTACCCTAAAATAGTAGTTTTATCCTTTTTAGTTTTCAACAAATTCTTTACCTTATGGTTGGTTGGTGGGAGGTACACGATAACTCCATTTTATCATTTTTAAATATACTATTCAACTTAATATTGGTAATACAAGATGCATCACACATGATTGGAATGTGTCTATTAATGGTGTCTGAAGACATGTTATCAAAAACTGTTGAAAGGTTTTTCTATGATTGTGGTGTAACCATTTTGTCAATCATTTCTTCTTTATGACCATTTAAGTGCACTGAATAATTAATATACATTAATTCAGTTATAAAATGATTGATCCACACATTGGAATATTACATAATCTAGAGACCATGCTATTAAATGCTGTTCTTTTGTGTTTGGTTTTGACTAAATGAATCTTCTGCGGAATATAATTTTAAACAAAATGGAAATATTTGACGATCACGAAAGATACAAAATAAATTTTGAAACAATGTCAAATCCCATCATATGTTCACACAAAAATGTTTCATCACACTCTGTTATCAACCGTATGATATAAATGATGATAATACCTATGGAATCCGTTTCCATTGCGTTATTACCCATTTCAAAAAAATACGAGCAACATAATGGTGTCACACACGTTTAACGTCAGTTTGTCATACGTATTATTTATATGTTTTCATCTAAAACATAGCTTTAGTCGCTCAAACGTTTACTTCTATGTTATTTGCTTTGCCCCGTCAACAGTTTCTATAATGAGAATTAGAGTATTCATCAACACGGTTTACGTATAGGAAATAATTTCGAAATAAGAAGCCAATTTGAATTTGGTCATCAAATAAGAATGGTGTGGTAGAATATTGTTAAGGATTTCAGTCAAACACAAAGATTGGGCAATCAACTGCGTACCGTTCAACTGTTATTCAAAACTAAATCCAACCGTTTGATATTATTCTTCTCTGTGTGCACCGTTTATACAATCCTTAGATCCTTTTTATAATTTGTGTTTTATATAAATCTAATAAATATTATTTTAATTTATTTCATTGCTATTAAAACGACATAGGAAATAAATAATAAAAAAAATGTGTAAATAAATAATATTTATTTGTAGGTGGTGTGTGTGTGTGTGTGTGTGTGTGTGTGTGTGTGTGTGTGTGTGGGCGGCAGAAAGTGTGAGTAACAAATGTGTTACACGCTCGCCGCTCTAGGGTGAGCAGATAATTTATGAACCAAATCGGGACACAGCATTTATTATACAAAACAGTACCAAACCGATCATAGTATTCATCTTTTGACAAATTTTCATTAGTTATGCGATTTTCACTAAAGCGTAATAACTTTTCAAGTCACATATTGCTCCAAGTGGAGTTTATGACATCTAATAAACATCCGTTACAATCAAGTCGATAAATTACTCCGCATGGCAGTACATAATAATTTACCAATTGTACTGCAATTAAGAAAAAATAAATGTTTTCATAATTCTATTATTTTTATATGGGTTGACTAGCGCATAGTGTTGTGTGTGCAGACATTGTTAATCTTTGAGTAGCGTCTAAGACCATATTTAATTTTTTTTGTTATTCCATAAACAAACAAATGGTCACGCAGCTGCAAAATGTCTGTATTAAAATAAATACCGAAATAATATTTCGTATGAAAATAGCGGGAATTAAACCGGTTATAATTAATGATTAATACGCATCAACGCCTATACCACGGGGCTACTGAGTGTTTAATTTATTTAGAACGTAATAACTATTCCCTGTTTATTTCTCTTTTATATGTGGTGAAACTGAATGTGAAAAATATCCGGATAAGAAATTTTCTGTATCCTCAAAACATCAGTTCTTGTTGAATTCTTTTTTTTAATGCTCTTTGACAGACTTAAACCACATTCAAACGGTATCCTTGTAAGATGTTGGGAATATTCTTATAAATGCTCATTTAAAATGCTTTGAATATCGAAAATCTAATCTTTGTGGAATGGAATCGTCGATTTAATGTACGTTGAAAAATAATTATTTCATTTCAATCAAAAAATTGCCGGATTGCTTCAAAGTCATCATTAACAAAATATTTTTATGAATGAAAAATTTATTTTAACGTGAGTTCGGAACTTCGAATTATCACTATACTGCCATTAATAATTAATATATTTAACATTTTACTGGCAGTGGACATGTGAGAATCAATTCTGTAATTGCTTAATTGCTTGTTGGCTGCTACACTTATCCTTGATGCATGTGTGGAACTTATAAGTCGTATAAAACTTACAGAATAATAATTGTTAATCTTTCTAGTCTTTATTTGTTTGTCTTTGCCACGTAAAATCAAAGTTCTGTTTGATCATTAACCGTTTGAGTGTGAATCGTCGCTATAGCGACGAATAGGTAATGCGCCAAAATTGCTTAGCACTCAAACGGTTAATCCGATCAATATACCTACAGTTTGAAAATTTTTAAAGATATACCTTAAAATTAATGACTTCTTGTTCGTAAATTATTTTATTTCGAATGAAATTGTAACATTTTATTGCGGTACAATTATAGAATAAGGTGTCGTTAGTTTTGGGACAGAGTATACTATAAATTGTATTGAAATCGGTCCGTGTGGTCACCCTAACCTTGCCCCAACAGCGTGCGGGCAAAAGGATTTGTATTTTTTTTCGAATAAATTATATGTTTGTATTTTATGTGTGTTTGTGTGTGTGTGTGTGATCTGCTGATTTAGATATGCAAATTTTCTCGTATTATACGTATCTTTGCCGCTATGTATCTGTGATTGTTGTTGTTGTTGTTGTTGTTGTTGTTGTTGTTGTTGTTGTTGTTGTTGTTGTAAGTAAATGGGTATGGTTTGAGGAAAAAAAAAGGGAATCTGATATTAGAAAAATATTTATTTAAATTTACATTATCGAAAATAACAAGCGACAAATAAATGAAAATATTTTGTTAAGATAACATTTTTTCGTTTATTTATTTGTTTTTTCCTTTTATTTTCGGTTTGTACTTTGACATTTTTTGCTTTTGTTTTATTTTTTGATATTTTTTTATTCTTATTTTCAAGAACAGAATTTTACAAATTCACAATAAATTTACAATAGAATAATTTGAACTATATGCAATAGATTTATACACGAGTACGTGTAGAAACATACATTTAAAGTCTGTTAAAGTCCTTTTTTTGAAATATTGTTGAAATATTCCATTATTAGTTCTGTACAATTAAAAGATAATCACAACTACAAAATATGCCTAATTAATTACATAAATAGCAGAGCATGTCCTAAAATATGGAAGTTTTGGAAATCTTAAACTCACTTTATATATATTGGATATAATAGGCCAATTGAAAAGTCCCCGGTCTGCCATAGTAAAACACATTTTTTTGGCAAAATTTGATTTTATTATTCAACATAGTTGCCTTCGAGGGCGATACAGCGATTATAGCGATCTTCCAACTTTTCGATACCATTTTTGTAGTACGATTTGTCTCTGGCTTCAAAATAGGCATCAGTTTTGGGTGATTACTTCTTCAATGGCGTTAAATTTCTTTCCAGCGAGCATTCTATTGAGGTCTGTAAATAGGAAAACGTCGCTGAAGGCCAGATCTGGCGAATACGGTAGATGCGGAAGCAATTCGAAGCCCAATTCATGCAATTTTGCCATTGTTTTCATAGATTTGTGACACGGTACATTGCCTTGATGAAACGGCACTTTTTTCTTTTTCAAATGGGGCCGTGTTTTAACGATTTCATCAACTTTTTTGATGTTTTCGTCGGTGACAGCCTCTTTTGGACGACCACTGCGTTCGCCGTCTTCGGTGCTATTTCATCACGTTTAAACTTAGCATACCAATCAATGATGGTTAATTTTCCTGCGGCAGACCCCGGAAACTCTTCATCAAGCCAAGATTTTGCTTCAACTGTATTTTTTCACTTCAAAAAGCAATATTTTATCAGCACACGAAATTCTTTTTTTTCCATCTTTTTTCAAATAACAAAAATAGCTACACGCTCACAACGCAATATCTCACAAACTAATGGTCGGACTGCTGTCAAATTTTAACACGTATCGTTTGAAGGTTGGTACTAACTAAAAATCATATGGATTTAATACTAGCACTGCCATTTGTGTGTCAGACCGGGGACTTTTCAATTGGCCTGTTATGTACGAAGTTTTGTTACCTGAATTTGTATGGTATCCGGTTAAGTATTTATATTTAGATTTCTGGCATATCCTTCAGTTCATGTAGCGAATTCTGTTGTATCTCATCTATGTAGCGCCAAAACGATGCCAACAAAGTGGTACTTTCAAGGATGGAAATAAAAAAAAAAAAAATCACATAGTGCCATTTCGGGTGAATAAGGTGCTTGTGGAATCATATTACTTTTGGTGAAAACTTTATTAACAAGTAATGTTCAATGAGCATTATCATGGTGCAAGAACCACGCATAATTCAGGTCTTTCTCTTCGAATAGACTCACGTAAACAAGGCACAAAACACTTTGATAATATTCTTTAGTAACAGTTTGACCAGTTGGAAGAAATTTTTGAGGCACAACAACACCACGATAATCAAAGAAAACTGTTAATATGACATTTATTTTTGATCGATTTTGACTTGGTTTTTATGATTTTGCTTCACCTTTGAAATGATATTCACTAGATGGTTGAGCTGTTTCAATGTCATATGAAAAAATCAATATTTCATTATCAATAATTTCAGAACTGATTCGTCGATAGCAAACATCAATTTAGAAAAGTCAACACGATGTTGTTTATGCAAAAAAATCAATGTTTTCAGGTCTTTCAAAATGCTATTGTTATTTTGTTATGCCGATGATCTCTGATGTTTTTAATTAATGGGAAAAATTACATTTTTCATAAGGCAAGCTCAAAGATTCATTGCGAACTCTCTATCAAATTAATCGTCGATTTGTCGGCCTTTAATTATTTATATTATTAATCACACATATCTGTGTATCACCTAACTTCTTCCAAGCCCCGAAAATTAAGCAGTTCTATTTTAACAGAAGGATTTTAATTTTAGCTTATAAACTATTCCCATTCGCACTTCGATGAAGATTCATCCAGTTGGTGTGGGATTTGCCATAGGAGTATAAATTACAAACGCCACGCACATCTGGAGGTCCATAACGATATCATTTATTTGATCAATTAAATCCTAAGAATATTCATAATCAATCGATTCACATAAAAAAAAGTATAAGCGACAACATTTCATTCGATTGTCATTATATTTTCCTAATGAAAGTAAATTGTTACGAAAAATTCCAATGCTTCTTTAAATTGATATTGAATAAATTTAATTATGCAGAAAATTTAAATTATAGTCATACAAAAGTTACTTTTAACAATAATTGCCATTTATAATAAGAATATATTTTAATTTAGAACAGTTCTGTGTAAGTTATTTTCCATTTTAATAAATTTGATGGATCGTCTTTCTAAAAAAGTTTAATATGAATATTTTGTTTTTATTTTGAAAACTTGTCACTTTTCCATATTTGAAGAGAATTATAAATTTCAGTTATGCAGAATTTTCATGTGATTATGTCCATTTAAATGTTTCTTCCGTTTCAAGTGTTTCCGCAAAGAATTTGTTGTTGAAAATCTTTTTTTACAAACAAAACAATGGTAAAGTTTTTCATTAGAATGCAATAATTTATGATTATTCAATGTGTGTAGATGAGAAAATTTCTTAAAACATTGTCCACATTCAAATGGCTTTTCACCAGTGTGTGTTCGTAAATGATCGGTTAAATTTGATTTTTGGATGAATCTTCTTTCACATACATTGCATTCAAATGGCTTTTCACCAGTGTGTGTTCGTAAATGATATGTTAAATGATGTTTTTGGTTGAATTTTCTTTCACATACATTGCATTCAAATGGATTTTTGCCAATGTGTGTCCGTAAATGAACGGTTAAATTAGATTTTTGGGTGAAACTTCTTTCACATAGATTGCATTTGAATGGCTTTTCACCTATATGTGTCCGTGAATGAACGGTTAAATAAAATTTTTGGGTGAATTTTCTTTCACATACGTTACATTTGAATGGCTTTTCACCAGTGTGCATGCGTAAGTGTACCATTAATTCCGACTTAAAATTAAATTTTCTTTGACACCACTCACAATTACTCATTTTATTTTTCTTATTGCCATCAGTCGGTGATTGAATTAATTGCAGATTTTCACCTTTACTTTCCAATTGTTTGCATTCCACGACAGTTTGTAGTTTTTCAGCCATATTAAGTAATATTAAATTTTATGTCAATTTCAAGTTTCTCTATTCTAATTTAATCTATATATTCGAAAATATGTGTAAATGTCAATAAACTTACAATTCACCGTTCGAAATAATCTTTTAATATTTTTCCAATTAATAGAAATTTGAACATATGTTTATTCGTCAACGTTTGTTCTTGAACTGATTAGAAAGTCATTTGAATTCACCAAATACGATCTGTCTTTTTTATTCTTTATTCTAGAAACATTCCGTAAATGCAAATAAATAAAATGTTGATGGAATAATATTTTGGTGTTGCCTCATCGTAAATTTTTGCTAAATAGAAATTATTCAACTTGACAATTTCTAGTGTTACTGTAACGATATTCTGTTCAAAAATATTTTAAATTCGCAATAAGGTATTTCAACGATCAACTAAATTCTATTGATTTCTATATACACTAAAATAGCGATACGGGTTTCTTCTATCTACATGTCATTGTCAGAAAGAATGTATAACTGAATTGTTATTAGCTTATTAAAAAGTATTCATCCATTTGGTGTGAGATTTGCAAAAGTGGAATAAATTTGCAAAACCGGCACACATCTGGAGGTTCATTATGATATTGTTTATTTGATCAATTAAATCCCGAGAATACTCATAATAAATCAATTCACATACAAAAAGTATATTAGGAAACATTTCATTTGATGTCCAGCTATTCGTCATTATTTTTCCTAATGAAAATACGTTTATATGAAAAATTCAAATAATACTTTAAATTGATATTGAATAAATTTAATTATGCAGAAAATTGAAATTATAGTCATTCAAAAGTTACTCTTAACAATAATTGCCCTTTATAATAAGAATATATTTTAATTTAGAATAGTTCCATGCAAGTTATTTTCCACATTTATAAATTTGATGGATCGTCCTTCCAAAAAGGTTTAATATGAAAATTTTGTTTTTATTTTGAAAACTTGTCACTTTTCCATATTTGAAGAGAATTATAAAATTCAGTTATGCAGAATTTTCATGTGATTATGTCCATTTAAATGTTTCTTCCGTTTCAAGTGTTTCCGCAAAGATTTTGTTGTTGAAAATCTTTTTTTACAAACAAAACAATGGTAAAGTTTTTTATTAGAATGCAATAATTTATGATTATTCAATGTCTGTAGATGAGAAAATTTCTTAAAACATTGTCCACATTCAAATGGCTTTTCACCAGTGTGTGTTCGTAAATGTTCGGTTAAATTTGATTTTTGGGTGAACTTTCTTTTACATACGATGCACTCGAATGGCCTTTCACCAGTGTGTGTTCGTAAATGCCTTGTTAAATCATATTTTTGGCTGAATTTTCTTTTGCATACGTTGCATTCAAATGGCTTTTCACCAGTGTGTGTTCGTAAATGATATGTTAAATGATGTTTTTGGTTGAATTTTCTTTCACATACATTGCATTCAAATGGATTTTCACCAGTGTGTGTCCGTAAATGAACGGTTAAATTAGATTTTTGGGTGAAACTTCTTTCACATAGATTGCATTTGAATGGCTTTTCACCTATATGTGTCCGTGAATGAACGGTTAAATGAAATTTTTGGGTGAATTTTCTTTCACATACGTTACATTCAAATGGCTTTTCACCAGTGTGCATGCGTAAGTGTAACAATAATTGTGACTTAGAATTAAATTTTCTTTGACACCACTCACAATTACTCATTTTATTTTTCTCATTGTCATCAGTCAGATTTTCACCTTTACTTTCTAATTGTTTACAATCCACGACAGCTTGTAGTTTTTCAGCCATATTAATTAATATTAAATTTTATGTCAATGTCTAGTTTCTCTATTCTGATTTAATCTATATATTCCAAAATATGTGTAAATGTCAATAAACTTACAATTCACCGTTCGAAATAATCTTTTAATATTTTTCCAATTAATAGAATTTTGAACTTATGTTTATTCGTCAACGTTTGTTTTTGAACTGATTATAGAATCAATTGAAATCACTAAATACAATCTGTCTTTTTTATACTTTATTCTAGAAAAATTCTGTAAATGTCAAATAAAATGTTGATGGTATAATATTTTGGTGTTGCCAGATCGTAGTGTTTTGCTCAATAGAATTTATTCAACCTGACAATTTCTGGTGTTACTGAAACGATATTCTGTACAATATGACAATTTATTGCATCATCCCATGATTGCCTTAAATTTTCGGCTCTTCTTCTTCCGTCTGTGTTGCCCTTTAACATTTTTTTTTTGGCACACGTTTCTCGTCCATGAATTCCTTGTCTATTTCAAAATTGTATTTTCGTCTCCAACCATTATGTATTTTGTGCTGGTACCAAAATTGCTCGTAGTATGTGTTAAACACCATTCTTCCGTTCCATACGGATTTACCTCCATCGTTGAACTTCTTTAGGTGTCACATATTTGTAGATAATATGCAAATATATACTTATATTCATTCGCTATTGTTGAACTTCGTAATGACAACCCTTGATGCGATATATCATTGGAGTTGTGTCAAAAACTTAAAACTAAATACATCGAAGTCGAAAGCAATTCTTATTTACAATCTGGTGAAAACGAAAAACATAACATTTGTCTGTCTCACAGAAAACGTAATTGTTTGGATAATGAAAACAAAAGCTTATTATTTGGAAAAAAATTATTTATTTTATTCAAAGTGGTTTTCATTCGTCTTTAATACAATGTTGTGCAGGGTCAATTAAAATGTTAAATGAATTTTTGAGTTCATTTTTTGATATCGCTGTCGACGCCGTTCAAATGGCTTCAATGTCGCCATAACGCCAAGTCCTTTCATCGGCAAATGTATCTTTGGAGATAAGATAGAGGTCGCAACGGGCCAAATCAGGTAAACGGTGGTGAATGATTAACCAAAATAATTGATGATTATTAATTCAATTCGGTTCAATTTTTGATCTTCATTAAATAGAACTTTTCATTCACCTATCCCCTAGACCTAGTTAAAAATCGATGAATTATTGTTTTCGGTATGCCGAACACCAATTCGCTGAATGGTCGCTGAAGATTTCTTAGAAATTTTTTACGATATCATGCACTTTTTTCAAATTTTCACCAAAATTTAATGATTTGATTTTTTGTTTTTATATTCATTTTTCGCCCAATGCAAATATGGCTCACTGTAACTTTATGCACCATTTCTTTGCCCTTCGAATGTTCCAAACGTAACGAAATTTTGACATAACCTTTGTAAAATATCTATCCACCTACACGACACAGAATTTTGTTAATAGATGGCGCCACTAAAAATTGGTACTTTAAAAATAGTAAATATATAGGAACCATTCGATCCATTGCATAACATTAGCTATTTTATACCATTACGGTCATTGTCGACAAAAAAACATTGCATCTGTTAGTTATAAATTTTAGTATTAATTCCATTATGCAGCCGCCATTTGATGTGCACGCTTACTTTTATATAATTTAAGTCCTTTAAATATAAAAAGCATTCGTTCTACTCAATCCGCCACACATTTCTATTCGATATAAGTTGTAGGATACTTAAATTCAAAGTTTTTCGTGATCATTTTCATTTCAGAAGACACAATTTTTGTTTACACCCAGGAAGGCATCAGTTTGAAATATAAATAAAAAAAAAAAAACATATTCTTGCTCAAAACAGAAAATTCTTCGTTGTATCAGACGTTGTAAAATCACATATTTTTATGAGTAACACGCAGCGTGTAATTCTTTCAGCAACTTGATGTATTATTTATTATGTACATTTTGTAGGCATTTGCGGTGTCACAAAATTCTTTAAGTGCCTCATTTTTGTATAAAATTGATTCCGAGGCATGACACTTATCAAATTTTTTTTCCAGCAAAGGACTGATTATGAACTTTGTGTCATCACTGTGATATGTGTACAAGTGTTTGTGAATTTTAATGTGCACACTTCCATGTATACTAAAATATATTAAATGCAGTATTTCATACAATTCACAATTTTCGTTGCCTGCGTGACCATACCTGTCCGCACACCAACGATCCAGTTCCAGTGGGTTAATGCCATCATATGTACTATAAAAAAGGTTAACTTAAAAAATGGAAATTGTAAATGTAACACGTGTATGGTAAAACACAAACAAAACAAGAAGAATAAACTTCCAAAAATTGTAAATTAATATATTTGTGTGTGGGTGTGTGTAGTTTGCATTGTTTTGTACAAAAACGTCGAGTATACAATTTCAATGTTTCTTATTGCATAACTGGCTGCTGTAAATGTATATCATTTCAGATCCATATCCACATATAGCTGCTACTCTTATAAATACCATACATAGATAGTTAAAATATATAGATATATTCATATTATGAACAAACTTACGAATATATGTAAAATGTTATAGTATCGTGACCAAGAAGTTAATCGTAACATTTCCATATAAAATGTTCATTTATATTGAAAAGTTTTTCCATATTCTTCGCCATATAATAACCAGCACCGGCAGTAGCAAGACACAAAATATTATAATGTATTCCTGTAACTCCATACGTATAGTATTGTAATATATATATTACATGGTAACATATACATATATGAGATTGGATATAAAAAATAAGTGGTGTCTGCATCGTGGCGTTCCGGGTGTGCATTCCACACCCTACAAAATGCTTCGCAAAATAACGCATGTAAAAAATCTAGTTATTCCTAAATGTTATCGCGTAAATGAGCTCTACATGAATCCGATTATAATTAAATAAAAAATAATAAACGTGTGACGTGACACGAAATGGATCGTACTTTATTTGGATGGGCTATCCTCTGCTGGACTTCATCAAATTAATAACAATAGCAACGGTAATAATACAGCTATCTTGACCAAATTTTTTCGTCGCTTTCGGCACACACTCGGTTCTTACTCGTTGTTATAATAGCATCGTACCAGACGACACTGCATCATCCAACTGTAAGTGTATCCATGCTGCTTAATTTTGAATGTTTTATAAACTTTTGACATGACAAATGATGACGGTGATAGTGTCATTCATTTTGGGGGGGGGGCTGATTTTCAAAAAAAAAATAACTCTGCAATGGAAAATGTGAATTTATTGTGGAAAATGGATAATAAAAATGAGCCATATTTTGGTTTTGTTCGCTGTCGCAAAGCAAAAAAACGCATAGCATAAGCTTACAAAAAAATTATGTGCTGTGTATGGAGGAGACGGTCTTAATAAAACTACGATATCATAATTGTACGGCTATGTTCGGTTCTGGTTATTATTTTGGCGACATTACAAAGTCACAATCAACTCAGCGATATACATATTCAATATCTAACCAAACGGCACAATAAAATTAAATGAGTTGCGATTGGTTACAAAAATTTTTAACATTTTGCAATCACTTGATTTTTTGGTGGCACCATACCAATCATCCACCATTTATTCTGATGAAGTTTTTAAGACAATTATGGGTTTGTAAAACTTAGTATTTTTATGACTCAAATGCTATGCCATCTTCAGTGTTTAATCATTGTGCGCAAAATATTACACTGTCACTATCTATTCTATGGCCACACGCATCTTTCGTGGAAAAGATTTCCAAAAAAAATTTAGAAGTCATTTTTAATTTTTCCACTCTATAAGTGCGAGTTTAGGCGTGACGTCACTGGGTCCGTCCCATTGCTAAGCTCTCGCCAATACCTAAACTATTATATTTGAGGCATTGATTATTGTATGACTCTGGTTTTTAATATTAAATCCATTATTTGTTCAGAACAACATGGATGGGTTCTGGGTTGGAATATCAACAACTACAAATTTATTTGGAATTTATTACTTTTTGTACGGTTAAATTTGTTGATCGTTCAACATCGTGTTGACTGTAAATTTTTTTTTTTACTGATTTCAGTTAGGGGTTTTTTTTTGCCAAATTATCGCATAAAATTTTACTTTTCAAATTATCTAAATTTGGTTTTTGAACGAAAGTTTTGTATCGTGGATCGGGTGTTACTTATAATTTCGTACCTGTACGGTATCGCATTTAATGTTTTTGTCGTTGGTACCGCGCTGCCACCGGCCAGTCATCTGCTATGAATCTTGTTTATTTTATTTATAAAAATTTAAAAATCCATTAATTATTATTGTTGAGTACTGCAGGAATTTGTAATATGAGATATATCATAGATCTTGACGTATATATCTTGATAAAAAAAATTTATGTTGACCAATCACAATGATTTTGTTGTGCATAGGATCAATACGGTTTTGAATATTGTGCTAAAATTATATATTTATTAGTCTTGTTTGATCCATAACTGAATGTGCATATCTGGTTTGGTCACCTTATCACCGTATCACATTCATATTTCATGAATTCAATCAATTCATAGAAGGTTTTTTTAAATTTGAAAAATTAAGAAATCTACTGTGGTGGGATCGTTTTACAACGTCTGTCTATGCGAATAGGCTGCACCTTTTAAACATACCAACACAATGATGGCATCGGGATTATTTGAAACTATTGGTTGAGCATAGTTCTTGGCAATCGCTGACATAAAAAATTACCCAAGAGACACCACTGATATGTTTATTATTATTATTATTATTATTATTATTATTATTATAATAATATGATGATGTTTATAAGATGAGAATAGGAAATATATATAGAAGAAATATAAATAGGAACCATGTGGAGAATTTCATTTTTTTTTCTGGTCTTGCCTTTCCACGTTTCGACTCTTGCTGTTTTTATTATTATTATTATTATTATTATAATAATTGTTATTACTGTTACTGATGTTTGCTGTATTTCGAAGAATCTTCCTCGCATTCCCTTTTTCACTATTTTTTTTATAAATATAGAAATGTTCAATTTGCATGTTATTTGGGTAGCACCCAAATAAGAGGACAATGAAGAAATCCAATAAATAACACAGGTTTTTTGTTGGTTTTGGTTTTCAATGATTTTGCATATGATAATAATTTTTGGTGAAATTCAATTCAATAGATTTTATTACGGAGGAAATAATTTAATAATAAGTGGTACTTTGAATGTATCGAATATGTAAAATCTGTGTAAAAACACTATTGATATTTATCTCTTAAAATGTATAGTGTAATGTTTTTGTTTATAAATAAGAAGTCACGTTTTGTTAGAAGATGGTTTTCCAATAGGCTATTTATATATTTTTAATAGAAAATTTTTTAACATTAAGATAATTCGTGATTTCATTTATTTCATTAAGTCAACTGTAGCATAATTAGTGGGATAATATTGGCAAAAATAAAAAAAAAAAAATTGAAAGAAAATCGGAATAGATGAACTGATTGGGTTCCTTATCTTTGTCCATCTACCGAATGAACTATACTGGTCAGTGGTGTCTGGTGAAAATTTTGCCAATGCATTCACTCAAGTAAAAACATAATTATATAGTGTACCATGTATCTCTCAAATGAGCGTTATAGTTGGTTTACCCATGTTTTTTGATGAGCTGAGTACGAATAAAATCATGAAAGTGACTCAAAATGACGATCTATTAGCTCCATTGAATTTCATAGAAGAAATACTTTCAATTTCACGCTTAGCGTGACCCAGGTGCAACGACGTGGATGTGGCGCAAAAACGATCCCTTCGGGGTCCGTGATTTTTGTGAGTCCACTTGCCTCTCACATTGGTTGCTTGATTTTATGTTACATGCGGTTAATTTATATTATTTATATATAAAGTTCATTCTACGCGATTTTTCAGAGAATATAAAGCGTGATTTTTTTTGAGCAATCGGTTTCAAAAATTAAAAAAAACACATAAAAATAAATATTTTTAATTGGAAAACTACTTTATTTAGTAGCAAATTTCTTTTCATTCAGTTTTTGAAAATGATTTCGTTCATGTGACCACCGCGACTGCTTCGTAAAAAGGTCATCCGCTCGGCCCAATTTTTCATCACTCGTTCGAGAACTTCTGGTCGTACAGCATTAATTGTACGAGTTATGTTGGCTTCCAAATGTTCAATCGTCGCTGGCTTGTCCGCATAAACTTGTGCCTTCACATTGCCCCACAAAAAAAAGTCCAACGGCGTGATATCGCACGATCTAGGCGGCCAATCGACTGGGCCATTTCGCGATATAACTCGTTCACCAAACGTTTCTTTCAGCAAATCGATTGTGTCATTGGCTGTATGGCATGTAGCGCCGTCCTGTTGAAACCACAAGTGGCCCACAACATTTGGGAAAAACCAGCCATCCAATATTTCTCCATAGCGCTAAGCGTTGACCGTAACATTTGCCTTCGGCGTGTAAACCGCACCAAACTGTGACTTTTTCCGGGTGCAACGGCGTCTCAAGCACTTGCTCTGGTTGTTCTTTGCTCCAATAACGCATATTTTGTTTGTTGACGTAGCCATTCAACCAGAAATGTGCCTCATCGCTGAAGATGATTTTGCGATAAAAAAGCGGGTCATTTTGCAGCTGGTTTAGAGCCCAATATTTGTCGACGTTCCGAGAGCGAAAGATGTTGCATTTTGTAAATGTTGAACCTTACTGAGTAAAAAAAAAAAAGATGGCGGAGATTTGACATTTCCTTCCCTGTCAAAACCCTATTGGAAAAACGATTGCTCAAAAAAAATCACCCTTTACTTTTAACGCCATCGAAAAAGGTAGGCGAAGCTAGTTAGGTTTTTTAGCATTCCCTTCTCAATGGCCATTAGTGAAAGACCATTTAAGCGCTCTTGTCCAATAGTGTTTCTGCAATAATTTTTACACACAACGGAAGGAAGATCAGCAGTAAAATAACCATGCGCAACACATATATTATTTATATTTGTGTACCTATTTTTCAATGACCGTCGAGTGGAAGAGAATAGAGACCAAAATAATTTACAACAACAGTCCATTGACTGCGGAACTGCTTTCAATTTTTTTTCATATAAAAAGTTGGATTCTCTATTTGATTTCATTTACACATTTATGAAACTTTGATTGGCTAGATGCAGTCAACTGTGATATAAAGATCCTTAAAATTTTCGGGATTGGAAGCAATTGCGGCTGCGGATAGGTCAGGTTGGAAAAGCGTGTTGGAGAAGGCTAAAACCGCACCCGAGTTGTAACGCCATGGTGTAGGTAAGTAAGTAAGAAACTTTGATTAAATTTTAAATGAAAATAAGCTTAACAGTTGAGTGAATGCCAATTAAATTGTGTGGCTTGCGTTATCTTGCTTATTTTTCGATATTTTATTTTTTTTCACTTAGTTGTCACCGTCATTGCGTGTGTGAGTATTTTTTTTTTACAGAAGTAGGTAGGCGAATTTTAAATTTTATCTGACTAAATTTTTATTACAATGTATAAATTTGAATTTGGAATGAAATAAAATAAAATCTTATAATGAATTGAATAAAGTCGATAGGAAAATTTCAACGCATTCAGTGAATGCATTGAATACATGGACGAGACGCCGCTGATACTGGTTTTTTTTTGCTGCTATACAACTAATTAGCAATCTTTCCACTGTATATTGTGGATTTCGCGTCAATTCAAGACATTGCTGTAACGAGATATGTTAAACATATACCGTCACTCACTATGACAAGATGAATTCCGTTAAGCTTGATGAATGTGAGCGGCACTGATTTTGTCTTCCCACCACAGTCGACATGTATCATCGGAGAGGTTTCCGATACGCCTCAGATGATACTCGAAACCATTATATGTCGTGGGAATTGTCACCAATTTCCTAAGCTTCCTTATGGTTCAATATATACTTGAAAAAACTACAGGTATTCGTACCATGTAAAACCGAGACGATAATTCATATATATTCTTATGTTATCCCATTGTTTTCGGTATTGTTTCGATACACATTTTTGGATCTGATGCCAAGTTGATGTCAAACAAATTCAATTTTTTTAATAACACATTTAGTCAATCGGCATAAGGTTATATATCGATTTGCCATATTAGATTTTTATCCGGATATAAAATTCTATTGTTTATTGTTCCTTCTTTCCAATAGTTGTACATTGAAAGTTGAAACCTAGTTGTCTTCCTTTTCATATCAGAATTTCATAATATTAAATTGATCATTTAAAATTTAAAAAATATATAATTTATAATTGATGTTTGGTTACAATATAGTCATCAATCAGCCGAGACCTTAAGGTATTAATAAGAAATTTGGTTAGGATAAGGTATACTTTAATATTACATTTTCAATAATTTGTTCTAAATTTTTAATGACTCAGTTCGCCGTCTTTATCATTTGATTTAGTTGGTTTTTTTGGATAATTACAATATATAATTGATCTTTTTTTGGAGTTGCCATAACATTTAGTTATACACGGTAACCCATTTTTTAACCGATAGATTATACGAAAAAATGTTTCAAATAAAAATTGTCAAGAATTTTGTGAAATCTTTATCTGTAGTTATGATGTTGACATTCAGGTCAACAATTCAAGGTCATTTAAGGGTTAACTGTTTTAAATTAGAACAACTATTTTTGATACTGTATTTGGGAAAATTGGCAAATTCTAAGTTAAAAACGATATTTCAAATTCTCTGATTTTGTTATTTACTGATAAGTTAAAACCACGAACCAGTAACCAGTATAACTTTCTATATCTTATATTAATCACCACTTTCCGTTTAAATTTAACATCCAATATCAAAGCCAAATACTTTGCCGTATTAGCTATTGACAAAACATGACCATTAATTATAAATTGTGGACTAACGATCATTTCGTTTGTAAAGTTGACATGTTTTGTTTCATTTAATTTGATGCAACATTTTTGTGTCCAAATATGAATTTTATCCATTGCAAATTGTAGATTACAAACCGCCCGATTAACAGAATTATCAGTTGAAAGACTGGCAGGGACATCAGCGAAAGTAGTCGTCAGTACATATAAATCTAGTGGAATATCAGCAGTAAATAACAAATAGAGTAATGGTCCGAAGAATAGAATATTGTTTTAATAACACGAGAAATTGATCAAAAAAACTGCGATGTGGCAACACCAAAATATGACTCCATCAACTTTTTATTCAATTGACATTTACAGAATCTTTCTAGAATGAAGATTAAATAAGAAATGATCGTATTTGATGATTTCAAATGACTTTTTAATCAGTTCAAGAACAAACGTTGACGAATAAACATATACTCAAAATTCTATTAATTGGAAAAATATTAAAAGATTATTTCGAACGGGGAATAGAAGATTATTGACATTTATTTATAAAAGATAAAATTGAAATAAAAAAAGTTGAAATTGACACAAAATTTAATATTAATTAATATGGCTGAAAAACTACAAACTGTCGTGAATTGTAAACAATTGAAAATTAATAGCGAAAATCTGCAATTAATTCAATCACCGACTGATAGCAATAAGAAAAATAAAATGAGTAATTGTGAGTGGTGCCAAAGAAAATTTAATTTTAAGTCGAAATTAATGGTACACTTACGCATGCACACTGGTGAAAAGCCATTTAACTGTAACATATGTGAAAAAAAATTCGCTTACAAAACAAATTTAACTGTACATTCACGAAAACACACTGGTGTAAAGTTATTTGAATGCAACGTATGTGAAAGAAAATTCATCCAAATATCTAATTTAACTGTGCATTTAAGGACACACACTGGTGACAAGCCATTTGAATGCAACATATGTGAAAGAAAATTCACCAAAAAATCTAATTTAACCGTTCATTTACGAACACACACTGGTGAAAAGCCATTTGAATGTGGACAATGTTTTAAGAAATTTTCTCTATTACAGCCATTGAAGAATCATAAATTACTCCATTCTAATGAAAAGCTTTACCATTGTTTTGTTTGTAAAAGAAGATTTTCAACAACAAATTCTTTGCAAGAACACTTGAAACGGAAGAAACATTTAAATGGACATAATCACATGAAAATTCTGCATAACTGAAATTTATGATTCTCTCCAAATATGGAAAAGTGACAAGTTTTCAAAATAAAAACAAAATGTTCATATTAAACTTTTTAGAAGGACGAGCCATCAAATTTATTAAAATGGAAAATAACTTACACAGAACTATTATAAATTAAAATATATTCTTGTTATTAATGGCAATTATTTTTAAGAGTAACTTTTGTGTGACTATAATTTAAATTTATTAAATATTAGTTTAAAAGTATTTGAAGTTTTCGTATAATTTTATTTTCATTTCAAACAAAAAGTAACAATCAGATAGACCACGAGCTAAATGCGAGCTGATTGAATATAAGTTTCCGCTGGATACAATTGATTCAATAAATAATATCGTTATGGAGGATCCCAGATATGTGTCGCAAATGCAAATTTATACTCCTTTTGTTTAACCCACACCAAATTGATGAATTTTGATCGATGATCGATGGCGTATATTTTATAAGGACAATTACAGATCGAACGGACTTGTTTCGCCGTTTTAGTGATTTTTGATTAATTTTTATATATTGGTTTTCTTTATTGTGTACATGGAAATAAATTGGATTGACTTTATCGATGAAATACTTTCCTGTAAATTTAAAATTTTGTTGAACAGAATATCGTTTCAGTAACAATAGAAATTTTCGAGTTGAATAATTTCTTTGGGGCAAAAAAATGCGATGTGGCAACACCATCAACATTTTGTATATTTTACATTCACAGAATCTTTCTAGAATAAGAAAGATCGTATTTGGTGATTTCAATTGATTTTATAATCAGCTCAAGAACAAACGTTGACGAATAAACATAGTTCAAAGTTCTATTCATTGGAAAAATATTAAAAGATTATTTCGAACGGTGAATTTAATATTAATTAAAATGGCTGAAAAACTTCAAACTGTCGTGGATTGTAAACAATTGGAAAGTAAAAGCGAAAATCGGCAATTAATTCAATCACCTACTGATGGCAATAAGAAAAATAAAATGAGTAATTGTGAGTGGTGTCAAAGAAAATTTAATTTTAAGTCGAAATTAATGGTACACTTACGCATGCACACTGGTGAAAAGCCATTTGAATGCAATGTATGTGAAAGAAAATTCACCCAAAAACATCATTTAAAAGATCATTTACGAACACACACTGGTGAAAAGCCATTTAAATGCAATGTATGTGAAAGAAAATTCACCCAAAAACATCATTTAAAAGATCATTTACGAACACACACTGGTGAAAAACCATTTGAATGTGGACAATGTTATAAGAAATTTTCTCATCTACAGACATTGAATAATCATAAATTATTGCATTCTAATGAAAAACTTTACCATTGTTTTGTTTGTAAAAAAAGATTTTCAACAACAAATTCTTTGCAAGAACACTTGAAACGGAAGAAACATTTAAATGGACATAATCACATGAAAATTCTGCATAACTGAAATTTATAATTCTCTTCAAATATGGAAAAGTGACAAGTTTTCAAAATAAAAACAAAATTTTCATATTAAACTTTTTTAGAACGACGATCCATCAAATTTATTAAAATGGAAAATAACTTATACAGAACTGTTCTAAATTAAAATATATTCTTAGTATAAAGGGCAATTATTGTTAAAAGTAACTTTTAAATGACTATAATTTAAATTTTATGCATAATTAAATTTATTCAATATCAATTTAAAGAATTATTTGAATTTTTCATATAAACGTATTTTCATTAGTAAAAATAATGACGAATAGCTGGACATCAAATGAAATGTTTCCTCTTATACTTTTTGTATGTGAATTGATTGATTATTAGTTTTCTCGGGATTTAATTGATCAAATAAGTAATATCATTATGGACCTTCAGTTGTGCATCGTGTTTGCAAATTTATACCCCTTTTGCAAAGCTCCCACCAAAGGGATGAATTTTGATCGAAGAGCGAATGCTTTTAATTTATAATCTAAAAATAATTCAGGTAAATATTCTTTCGCACAATGACATGTAGATCGAAGAGATTCGTTTCGCACTTATATTGATTTTTGATTAATTTTTTTTTATTGTGTACATAAAAATCAATTGGATTGACTTTTTTTCTATGAAATACTTTACTGCAATTTTAAAATGTTGTTGAATAGATTGCAACATACTATCCTGCAGAATTCCTGCAGAAATTTTAATTAGGTTTCTAGTATTGCTTATCATAACGTACCAAAAAACATCTTTCTTCAAGATATGATGATATTATTTCTTAGTATGACCCTGGCAAATTTCTGTATAGTTTATACCTTAACCCATCATGTCATACATGTATGTGAACACAGCCCAGCACAATAGATAATACCATAAATCAATACAATGATGACAATTCGTGTACAGTGACATGAACTCAACTTTTGATATAATTAAAAATGAAAATTAGGGGGGGAATACAAACAACAAACAACAAGAGTTTCACAAACCACTTAACATTTTCTTTAGGTTAAAACTAAAATAATAACAAAGAAAATTCAATCGATTAAAATACTACAAACAAAAAATAAATGCTTTTATCTCGTTGGAGTTGAAAATGATTGTTTTTAAACAATCGAAATCTCATTCTAGTATTTTAATCGCAAGTGTTTTCCTTTGTTATTGTTTAATTTTTTATCTAAAAATGAATGTTATATGTGGTTTTTCATGAAAATGTTTTTGATTACCTTATGGCATTTTAAATTTAATTAAATTAAATAATTGGTTTCACCTTTTTATATAGTGGCAGTGTTAATGTCAATTATATATTTTATGTTAATGCTATTGAATTTATTATGAACTTATACCGACCATATATAATCTTCTTCTTTTTTAATTGACTTATCCGTTGAGGACGCTGGCTATCATCATGGCAATGTGTACTTCATTGGCTGCAATTCGAAAAAATTCTGTGGAATTGAATTCAAACCATTTTTACAGATTTGCCAGCCAAGATATACGTTTACGACCTGGTCGTGTGCGACCTTCAACCCTTCCTTGTGTAATACCTCATTGAAGTCGACATTTGTCTTGTCTCAAGATATGTCCAAAGTATTCTAGTTTTCGTTGTTTTATTTCAGGTTCTCCACCTATACGTCGTATAACTTTATCATTGTCAATGTGATCCATCCAAGAAATCTTTAGAATACGTCTGAAGAGTCATAGCTCTAATACACGAACTTATTACATAATGCTATATTTAAAATACATCATAAGATATTACTAAATTTGGTGAAATCAATTAACATGGGAGGAGAAAATCTAATGATTTTACTCCCTTAATACTTAAATTTTATTAATTAATTAATTTATATGATTTTAATTTGTTGGCGACATAGAATTTATTAGATGCTATTGACTTATACAAATTTTCGTAGGTAGATCTAATGGTTTGTATCGTTTAAATCTTTTGATTGGATCGATGTTTTTTCTTTATCCTATTTACAAGTACGTTAGGATGTTCATTAATTCTGTTGCAATATGTACTACGTGAGCTTCCTACTTCTTCCGTCGCTGAACAAATTGAAATATCTTGACGTATGTTACTGCTGTTACGGACATATCATGTTGAATTGACAATTGTACGTAATACGTTGGGCTAAAACCTTTCGACGATGTTGATATTAGAGTTACTTGCTGGGTCCCATACCATACCATAACTCTACATTGTCTTCAATATTTTGTTTTCTAGTGGCAACTTTATTTTTCTGTCTATATCAGCCAATACATTTTATTTCAATTTAAGTTTTATTGTTAGGTATTTAGTTTTACTAATTATGTGTTTGTGCCAAGTTAGTCGTCGCGATCCAAGCGAAGACCCCAAGTATTTTGCCATAACCGACTGTGGTAATTTTACATTAATTAAGGTGATCTCTGGACATGATTGAGCCATGTTTGGGCTTTTACAACAGCTTTCAATAACATTATTATTTGCGCCATTCTTGCAGCAGCCTACCATCAATCTTATCATAACCTGGTTGTTATATGTACACAATTGTATTGATAATACTTTTGTAATCCCATCAAACTGATAACATAACCTTCTCATAATGAATATCTGCTTTAGATGTTGTTTGCGCTAGTTCATCTTTCTTGCTCCATGATCTTTTCCGATTTGAATTGTTGTAAACAATCCCGTTTTCATAGACAGTTATCAATAGCGCTTCAAAAATCGATCATTTTCATTAAGCTTCATATGCAAATGCCTGATGGAGAAATGCGTTGTGTTAAGTGAATTTCTATAGGTTGGTGAGTATGTCGAGTTTTTTTCGTATCCAAGTTGTTTTAAATGCTTTGCAATGCATATATGTGATACATTGAGGTGTTCTACAATCTTATGTGATGTGATATGATAATCCGTATCGATTATTGCTTTGAATTGATCGTCATCCACTTCACCTGGACGACCTGAACGTTGTGCATCTTTGACTGAAAAATATCCAGAACGAAATTTTGCAGACCATTTTTGACACTGTTTTTCTTTTAAGGCTTTGCCGCCATACCCAGCACATAATTGTTTGTAAACTTGCGATCCATCGTAAATATGATTTGACATTTCGAATACGTTAATATGAGCCAAAATTCATCAAAACGCATTTACAACATATGTGAAAACCGCACACACTATGTTCCCAACTCTATAGATTATATAAACTATTTATTTCCAAACATTTTGTAATGGGCATATCTGGGTAAAACTAAACCCCTAGTATAAAATTGATATAATACAATCGTCGAATTAATATTAAATAAAATACAACATTATCATGTGTCTAGTATTCGTGACACACAATTTATAATATTCCTGAATAATCATTCAGATGGGAACCAAATATAATCTTATAAAAAGCAACAAATCATTCATTATAACACTTTAAATTTTCGTAGTCATACTTATGTGATCCCACACAATACTGAATCTATGGTCATACTATTTAAAATTAATAAAAATTTAAATTCTATACAAATAATTTAGGGTATTTTTCACTATACATTTGAAAATTATAAAATTTGATTCTATATGAGCTGTTAGCCAAGTCTCTGTAAACATTATTCCACTTTATAGAAGTTACACGTTCGTATATTTCAGATGATATTCCTATATTTCTGAAGATTTGCATTTTCGTATATGGGAATTTCTAGACCCAATATCTCAGGAACCAATAGTAGACTCAACTCCAAACTGAACAAAACAATGGCTAATGACTCAAACTTATGATCAGAACCAATTGGGACTATATTGGAGTTGCAATGAAACAAACCGTTACAGGTCTCAATATTTATTGATATAGAAACTGCCTTGCACTATTCTAAATTAAAATATACTCTTATGTGTGAGGCAATTATTGTTAATAGTAACTTTTGGATGACTATAATTAAATTTATTCAATACCAATCGGACATCGAATGAAATGTTATCGCTTATACTTTATCTTATGTGAATCGATTGATTATCAATTTTCTCAAGATTTAATTGATCAAATAAATAATATCAATATCGACCTCCAAATGTGTGCCACATTTGCAAATTTTTACTCCTTTTCCAAATACCACACCAAATGGATGGATTTTGATCGAAGAGCGAATGCGTATAATTTATAAGCTAAAAACAATTTAGGTAAATATTCTTTCGGAAAATGACATGTAGAAAGAAGAGACTCGTCTCGCCATTTTAGTGCACATGGCAATCAAAAAAATTGACTTAATCGATGAAATACTTTCCTGTAAATAAAATTTTGTTGAATAGAATATTGTTTTAGTAACGAAATATTCAAGTTGAATGATATCTATTGACCAAAAGAATGCGATGTGGCAACACCAAAATATTATTCCATCAAAATTTTGTATATTTGACATTAACAGAATCTTTCTAGAATAAAGATTATACTTGACAGATCGTATTTGATGATTTCAAATGACTTTCTAATCAGTTAAAGAACAAACGTTGACGAATAAACATAAGTTCAAAATTCTATTAATTGAAAATATATTAAAAGATTATTTCGAACGGTGAATTGTAAGTTTATTGACATTTACACATATTTTCGATATATAGATTAAATTAGAATAGAGAAACTTGAAACTGACATAAAATTTAATATTAATTAAAATGGCTGAAAAATTACAAGCTGTCGTGGATTGTAAACAATTAGAAAGTAAAGGTGAAAATCTGCAATTAATTCAATCACCGACTGATGGCAATAAGAAAAATGAAATGAGAAATTGTGAGTGGTGTCAAAGAAAATTTAATTTTAAGTCGGAATTAATGGTACACTTACGCCTGCACACTGGTGAAAAGCCATTTGAATGCTATGTATGTGATAGAACATTCACCAGGAAATCTGATTTAACAAAGCATTTACGAACACACACTGGTGAAAAGCCATTTAAATGCAATGTATGTGAAAAAAAATTCACCAACAAACGAAATTTAATCTATCATTTACGAACTCACACTGGTGAAAAGCCATTTGAATGCAACGTATGTGCAAGAAAATTCACCCACAAATCAAATTTAACCAAACATTTGCGAACACACACTGGTGAAAAGCCATTTGAATGCAATGTATGTGAAAGAAAATTCACCAACAAATCAAATTTAACCGTTCATTTACAAACACACACTGGTGAAAAGCCATTTGAATGCAATCTATGTGAAAGAAGATTCACCTTAAAATCTTATTTAACATATCATTTACGAACACACACTGGTGAAAAGCCATTTGAATGCAATGTATGTGAAAGAAGATTCATCCTAAAATCAAATTTAACCCATCATTTACGAACACATACTGGTGAAAATCCATTTAAATGCAAAGTATGTTTAAGAAAATTCACCAAAAAATTTAATTTAACCGTTCATTTACGAACACACACTGGTGAAAAGCCATTTGAATGTGGTCAATGTTTTAAGAAATTTGCTCAATTACACACATTGAATAATCATAAATCATTACATTCTAATGAAAAGCTTTACCATTGTTTTGTTTGTAAAAAAAGATTTTCAACAACAAACGCTTTGTGGCAACACTTGAAACAGAAGAAACATTTAAATGGACATAATCACATGAAAATTCTGCATAACTGAAATTTATAATTCTCTTCAAATATGGAAAAGTGACAAGTTTTCAAAATATAAACAAAATGTTCATATTAAACTTATTTAGAAAGACGATCCATCAAATTTATTAAAGTGAAAAATAACTTACACGGAACTATTCTAAATTAAAATATATTCTTATTATAAAGGGCAATTATTGTTAAGAGTAACTTTTGTGTGACTATAATTTAAATTTTATGTATAATTAAATTTATTCAATATTACAATAGTTTAAAGAATTATTTGAATTTTACATATAAATTAATTTTGTTATGAAAAAGCAATAACGATCAGTCGAACATCGAATTAAATTTTGTTTGATATATTTTGTTATGTAAATCGATTGATTATGTGTTTTTTGGGGATTTAATTGATCAATTAAATAATATCATTATGGACCTCCAAATATGTGCAAAATATGTATCAAATACTACGAAGTATTAATATTGTATATAGCTTGGACTTAAGATGTCGATGTAAAATTTTCGATTAGAATTGTTTTTTAGCCCGTAATAACATCTGTTTCCATTTGCTACCCTGTGGTGAATTTCCACATCAATATCATTTGTCACATTTATCAACTATCCTATAAGTATACACGAAACCATTGGCTGTTTCAAAATTGTGTTCTCCAACAGTCTGATTTTGAATTCCTGATTTATTCGTTGCCACCATATATTTTGTTTTGTCTGCATTCACTTTGAGACCTAGACCCGATGCGTCCTTGTGTAACGTTTCGAAAGCATCCTTGACAGTTATCATATTCCTACCCATTATGTCTATATCGTCAGCATACTCTAATAATTGTCCAGAGTTTGTAAAAAACGTGCCTTGTTTATCAATATTTACGTCTCTCACTGACTTTTCCAGTGTAACATTAAATAGTAGTGTTGATAATGGGTCGCTTTGTCGTAGTCCATCAACCGTCTCAAAATGATAAGATTTTCCTCGGATTTGTACTTGTGACTTCACATTTTCCAACGTCATAGCCACCAAATTTATCAGTTTTGTTTGGAATACCAAATTCTTCTATAATTTTTCATAATTTTGACCTATTGACGCTATCCGATATGCTGCTTTGAAATCAACAAACAAATGGTTTGTGTTTGTATCAACATTGAATTCCATACTCTTTTCCAAGATCTGCCGTACAGTAAATATTTGATCAGATGTAGATCGATCTGAGCAGAAACCACACTGGTATTCTCCGATAATTTCATTGGCGTATGGAATAAGTCTATGGCATAGTATTTTAGCAAATACCTTAAAGCTAATGTTTAATAAAGCTATTCCTCTGTAGGTGTTACAATCTAATATGTTACCCTTTTTGTACAATGGACAGATAATACCATCCTTCCACTCATCTGGCACCTGTTCATTATTCCAAATTTTTACAATTAGATCGTGCAGTTGATCCAGCTATAAATGGCTTGGCAGTTTGGAATTGCACATCTTCCACAGTAGCCAGCGTTAGCATTTTTAACCTGGATGTATTTTTTGCATCCCGAGCATTTCCAAATTCATCATCAAACCACTCATTTCTAAATATCATCTCCTTTCCAATAATCTCTATTGCGGTACCTTCAACGCATGATTTTAATCTTTTTCACATACTATTTATACTACTTTCCTGCTGGTAAGCCTCTAAATCTGTAATAATTCTTTTTTTCTGGAGACCTCCACGTCATCTTATGAATTTCGTAGTATGGACCATGTTTTTAGAAATGGCGAAATTTACCTATAGTTGATTGATATATTGTTTCCTGTCCCACCTTGGCATTAAAGTCGCCTAAGACGATCTCAATGTCATGGCCGGTTACAGCTCTATATATTGCTATCAGTTTTTCATGTAGTGTACAAATGCATTCATCAATCGGATTAGCAATTACTGAACTTCTTGCTTTACCAAAAACAACGAAACCGGTTCCGAACTCTCTTCTTTCACTACAATCGTGGCCGATATAATAAAATGTGTATTCGTTTCCTTTCAATAAATTTTTTTCCGGGCCACCTAGTTTCTTGGATAGCTGTTATATCCAATTTGGCTTTTCTTAGTGCATTAGTAAGTGATCTTAAAGTACCTTGTCGTAACAAAGTTTTAACATTCCCTGATACAAGTTTTAAATCATTGTCTTTAAATATTCGTTGCTTGAGTAGTTGCCGTTTATCCATACGTCCAACCTACTTAATCATCCTGTAAATTGGTAGAGCATTTACTTGTTCAAATGCGTCAAGTTTAAGTCGACATAAGAAAATATATAACGATGAAAAACGATTATGTGATATTTGTTTAACTAAATTCAACAAATTAAGAAAGTTAAAACTTCATATGTTTAAACATTATGGAAAGATACCATTTAAATATAGCGTTTGCCCGAAAGTATTCCTTATTTCCAAATATTTAAAGGACCATTTACAAATACATAATTAAAAATATAAATGCTCCGTATGCTCTAAATTATTTGTATGTATTTTCATTATCTAACCAGACACGAAATAAAATGTAGAATTCTAGACCGTACAACAACAGAAAACAACTATCCACCATAGACATTATTGAAGGTGAACAAGGCCAAAGAAATTAATAATATTCATTCACACGTACCAGTAAAGACAATTTAAAAACAACTGTAAAGTTTTGACGCAAAATTCTTTGATAAATTTAATAATGAAATTTCACATTAATAATGATTTTTTGTAAATAAACGTTCACAGCCGTATTAGCAACGCTTTCGAAATATTCGCAGTAAGACAATTTAATTTCTTCTTTCTGTAATTTAAATAATTCATTTGTTCATCATTTATGACATTACAGAAAACAGACGATAGGTTTTCCGTGTCACGTGTTACATTGTATGTATTTTGTGTGTGTGTGTCTGAACATGTAACTATTCTTTTGTTAGTCTTTTTGTAAATTTATGTTCTATGTCCAATACTACGACTGCATCAAAATTAGGCACGTGACCATGCTACAGATAATGTCAACGGAGGCATTGTTGGATCACTACAGTGAGCGATATCACATTTATGATACATGATATTTTTCTACAAATATTGTTAATTTTGTCCGACATATGATTTCTGACATTGGGTATTAGGTTCTCCGTTTCCGTGGCAAATAATCTTAAATATAACGTTGCTCCATTTCTGCAGAGGGATAGGATCTTTTCATTTTGTAGAAATAATTTTTAATTTATTCACTGTTTTGTCTTCTAATCTTATATAATTGAAAAAATTATTAATTACGTTTCGCTACGTAAGACTATTGTAATTAAAAATGATATTGTTAGGGTTATCTGAAAAGGTGTAGTTTTAATATTTTCTGCTGTACGTATGGGCCCTATGGGTAATGCATATGCATATAAGATAATGTGGGTCTAAATGTTGCGTACATAATTATTAAGCTATGGACATTAAATAACAAATAAGATTAGTTATAACATCTATTTAACACAGATTACTAGAAATTCCTCGACTAAATGTATACACCGGTCAAATTCAGAACTGGCTCATCTGCATGTTAATTTAAAAAAAATTGTTATCTGATACTGAAATGACATTATGCAGACAGTTTCATTGTAGCTATTTTAAAATTCATCCCATATAGTACATCTGTAACAGATAATAATCGCAATGGGTGGTGAATACAAACTAGATGTTCGATAAATTCGTACTTTACTTTGTTGAATTTTTATATTGGTGCACTTCCAGTGCAGCTTCAACAATTGTTCACAGTTTTTTTATTTGTTGGCTTAACTGCGTGGGGTATCAACACATTTTTGAAACGATGTCCATAAAGTCCATTTGATTTTGTTTAAAACGATCTTAAAATTGAGCTTGAAATAAAAGTATTCGAATACGTTTTTATTGTACTCCCATCCGGTAAAAACAATTTCCATGGATAATTCTTCGCATGCACAATATTTTCAATTGAGATGCCTATGATCTTGCCACAATTACATGCACATTCACCCAACGATCGCATGTCCCATCATATCATGAACTATTTAATAAATGTTTTGTGACTGTTTTTGGTGCCATCAAGTAACTTTTCAGACAGTCGAGGTAGTTGCTCTCCATAGTGTTTCAATCAGAAAACTTATAAAATTGAACAACAATCTGAACCCAGATAGAAAGTGTTAGGTTAACATAGAACATGAAAATATTGAAAACAAATTGATATGGCTATTTTTAGTGGCTTTCGGTACTTTAGCATATTTTCATAATATATTCTTTTAGCACTTGCTCTGGTTTTATTGAATATTAATAATTTAAATCAGAGTCATTCGTGTGCAGTATTCTAAAAGTTAGTTTTATTCATTGGTGTAAATGTTAATGAAATTTAATGAAAATGTAATATTTAAATACGTTAATTTATTTAAGTATAATTAAAATTGTCTCACGTTTTACAAACCAATAATATTTACATAAAATTGTTATATTTAGAAATTAAAATAATATTAAAAATTAACCATTTTAGAAATTACAAATGTTTTGTCAATGATTTTGTTAGTTTTTCTAATTATAAATGTTTAAGTAGACAGCGTCATTAATATTATAAACAACTTAGTTTTATTATATTTAAAAACTTGTCACTTAATAGCGGCATTAACTAAATGAATTTTAATTATGTAGAATTTTCATGTGATTATGTCCATTTAAATGTTTCTTCCGTCTCAAGTGTTTCCGCAAAGCATTTGCTGTTGAAAACCTTTCTTTACAAACAAAACAATGGTAAAGCTTTTCATAAGAATGCAATAATTTATGATTATTCAATGTCTGTACATGAGCAAATTTCTTAAAACATTGACCACATTCAAATGGCTTTTCACCAGTGTGTGTTCGTAAATAATATGTTAAATGATGTTTTTGGTTGAATTTTCTTTTACATACGTTGCATTCAAATGGCTTGTCACCAGTGTGTGTCCGTAAATGCACAGTTAAATTAGACATTTGGATGAATTTTCTTTCACATACGTTGCATTCAAATGGCTTTTCACCAGTGTGTGATCGTAAATGAACGGTTAAATGCGATTTTTCTGTGAACTTTCATTCACATACGTTGCATTCAAATAACTTTACACCAGTGTGTGTTCGTAAATGTACAGTTAAATTTGTTTTGTTGGTGAATTTTTTTTCACATACATTGCATTCAAATGGCTTTTCACCAGTGTGTGTTCGTAAATGATATGTTAAATTATGTTTGTTGTTGAATTTTCTTTCACATACATTGCATTCAAATGGGTTTTTACCAGTGTGTGTCCGTAAATGAACGGTTAAATTAGATTTTCGGTTGAATTTTCTTTCACATACGTTGCATTCAAATGGCTTTTCACCAGTGTGTGCTCGCAAATGAACGGTTAAATTTGATTTGTTGGTGAATATTCTTACACATACTTTGCATTCAAATGGCTTTTCACATGTGTGTGTTCGTAAATGATCGGTTAAATGTTGTATTTGTGTGAATTTTTTTTCACATACATAGCATTCAAATGGATTTTCACCAGTGTGTGTTCGTAAATGCCTGGTTAAACCAAATTTTATGGTGAATTTTCTTTCACATACATTGCATTCAAATGGCTTCTCACCAGTGTGTGTCCGTAAATGTTCGGATAAATTTGATTTGTAGTTGAATTTTTTTTCACATACGTTGCATTCAAATGGCTTTTCACCAGTGTGTGTTCGTAAATGATCGATTAAATTTGATTTTCGGGCAAATTTTCTTTCACATACATTACATTTAAATGGCTTTTCACCAGTGTGCATGCGTAAGTGTATCATTAATTTCGACTTAAAATTAAATTTTCTTTGACACCACTCACAATTACTCATTTTATTTTTCATATTGCCATCAGTTGGTGATTGAATTAATTGCCGATTTTCGCTATTAGTTTCCAATTGTTTGCAATCCACGAGAGCTTGTAGTTTTTCAGCCATTTTAATTAATATTATATTTTGTGCCACTTTCAACTTTTTTTATTTCAATTTTATCTTTTATAAATAAATGTCAATAAACTTGCTATTCCCCGTTCGAAGTATTCTTTTAATATTTTTTCAATTAATAGAATTTTGAGTATATGTTTATTAGTCAACGTTTGTTCTTGAACTGATTAAAAAGTCATTTGAAGTCACCAAATACGATCTGTCATATTTAATTTTTATTCTAGAAAGATTCTGTAACCGTCAAATATACAAAATGTTGATGGAATAATATTTTGGTGTTGCCAATTCGCAGTGTTTTGCTCAATAGAAATTATTCAACTTGATAATTTCTAGCGCTACTGAAACGATATTATATTCAACAAAAATTTACAGGAAAGTATTTCATCGAAGAAATCCAACCCATTGATTTCTATGTAGGCAATAAGGAAACACAATGTCAACTATATTTATTTAGATGTGTTTAATGTTTCTATTCCAAAACTTTACTTTCTGTAAATTTCCGAATTAAAAACATTTTCTTCAGAGACTGCCGTTCAGTTTTTATTTAAACTACCTGAACCTCTCTTGAAATTAATAAACATAAAATTGTCAGATTGCATCAAATAATTGTAGGATTATAACCTTAATTATTGAGTATAAATTGAGGTCATCACATGTAGCATTGTATTCAAGATTCGTGTGATTTAAGTTTAGTCGTTAATTTTTTGTGATAAAATGACTTTTCGACTGTATTATTGATAGAAAAATGATGATTTTTAAATATCTTTCAGTTATGCTTCAAACTAACAACAACAACTTCTCTTTCCCGCATATCTTATTATCAGAAATTCTAACATTTAATGCGATGCATGACAAAGAAACACAATATCCAGTACGAATTTTTTAGCATATCAATACAATTTCTTAATTCTGAAAATAAACCTTTAATTTTTGAAACATAGTTCCGATCAATGATCAAGATTCATACATTCCATGTGGTCAATAAAATTTCAAGGCATATTATTTAGCAGATTAAATAAATCCAGCGAAAACTGATAATCAATCGATTATTTGATCGCCAATAATTTTTTCCTAATGAAAATAAATTTATACGAAAAATTCAAATACTTCTTTAAATTGGTATTGAATAAATTTAATTATGCATAAAATTTAAATTATAGTCATTCAAAAGTTACTCTTAACAATAATTGCCCTTTATAATAAGAATATATTTTAATTTAGAACAGTTCTGTGTAAGTTATTTTCCATTTTAATAAATTTGATGGATCGTCTTTCTAAAAAAGTTTAATATGAACATTTTGTTTTTACTTTGAAAACTTGTCACTTTTCCATATTTGAAGCGAATTATAAAATTCAGTTATGCAAAATTTTCATGTGATTATGTCCATTTAAATGTTTCTTCCATTTCAAGTGTTGCAGCAAAGATTTTGTTGTTGAAAATCTTTTTTTACAAACAAAACAATGGTAAAGCTTTTCATTAGAATGCAATAAATTATGATTATTCAATGTCTGTTCATGAGAAAATTTCTTAAAACATTGTCCACATTCAAATGGCTTTTCACCAGTGTGTGTTCGTAAATGAACGGTTAAATTTGATTTGTGGGTGAATTTTCTTACACATACGTTGCATTCAAATGGCTTTTCACCAGTGTGTGTTCGTAAATGATCGGTTAAATGATTTATTTTTGTGAATTTTTTTTCACATAGATTGCATTCAAATGGTTTCTCTCCAGTGTGTGTTCGTAAATGAACGGTTAAATTTGATTTGTGGATAAATTTTTTTTCACATACTTTGCATTCAAATGGTTCTTCACCAGTGTGTGCTCGTAAATGATAGATTAAATTTGATTTTCTGGTGAATTTTCTTTCACATTCGTTACATTCAAATGGCTTTTCATCAGTGTGTGTTCGCAAATGATAGATTAAATTTGATTTTCGGGTGAATTTTCTTTCACATACGTTACATTTAAATGACTTATTACCAGTGTGTGTTCGTAAATGATCGGTTAAATGTTGTATTTGTGTGAATTTTCTTTCACATACGTTACAGTCAAATGACTTTTCACCAGTGTGTGATCGTAAATGATCGGTTAAATGTTGAATTTTTGTGAATTTTTTTTCACATACGTTGAATTCAAATTGCTTTTTAGCAGTGTGTGTTCGTAAATGCCTGGTTAAATTAGATTTTTTGGTGAGTTTTTTTTCACATACATTGCATTCAAATGTTTTCTCACCAGTGTGTGTCCGTAAATGTTCGGTTAAATTTGATTTGTAGGTGAATTTTTTTTCACATTTGTTACAGTTAAATGGCTTTTCACCAGTGTGCATGCGTAAGTGTGACATTAATTGTGACTTAAAACTAAATTTTCTTTGTCACAACTCACAATTACTCATTTTATTTTTCTTAATGCCATCAGTCGGTGATTGAATTAATTGCAGATTTTCGCTATTAATTTCCAATTGTTTGCATTCCACGACAGCTTGTAGTTTTTCAGCCATTTTAATTAATATTAAATTTTGTGTCACTTTCAACTTTTTTTATTTCAATTTTATCTTTTATAAATAAATGTCAATAAACTTACTATTCCCCGTTCGAAGTATTCTTTTAATATTTTTCAATTAATAGAATTTTGAGTATATGTTTATTCGTCAACGTTTGTTCTTGAACTGATTAAAAAGTCATTTGAAGTCACCAAATACGATCTGTCATATTTAGTTTTTATTCTAGAAAGATTCTGTAACCGTCAAATATACAAAATATTGATGGAATAATATTTTGGTGTTGCCACATCGCAGTGTTTTGCTCAATAGAAATTATTCAACTTGATAATTTCTAGCGCTACTGAAACGATATTATATTCAACAAAAATTTACAGGAAAGTATTTCATCGAAGAAATCCAACCCATTGATTTCCATGTAGGCAATAAGGAAACACAATGTCAACTATATTTATTTAGATGTGTTTAATGTTTCTATTCCAAAACTTTACTTTCTGTAAATTTCCGAATTAAAAACATTTTCTTCAGAGACTGCCGTTCAGTTTTTATTTAAACTACCTGAACCTCTCTTGAAATTAATAAACATAAAATTGTCAGATTGCATCAAATAATTGTAGGATTATAACCTTAATTATTGAGTATAAATTGAGGTCATCACATGTAGCATTGTATTCAAGATTCGTGTGATTTAAGTTTAGTCGTTAATTTTTTGTGATAAAATGACTTTTCGACTGTATTATTGATAGAAAAATGATGATTTTTAAATATCTTTCAGTTATGCTTCAAACTAACAACAACAACTTCTCTTTCTCGCATATCTTATTATCAGAAATTCTAACATTTAATGTGATGCATGACAAAGAAACACAATATCCAGTACGAATTTTTTAGCATATCAATACAATTTCTTAATTCTGAAAATAAACCTTTAATTTTTGAAACATAGTTCCGATCAATGATCAAGATTCATACATTCCATGTGGTCAATAAAATTTCAAGGCATATTATTTAGCAGATTAAATAAATCCAGCGAAAACTGATAATCAATCGATTATTTGATCGCCAATAATTTTTTCCTAATGAAAATAAATTTATACGAAAAATTCAAATACTTCTTTAAATTGGTATTGAATAAATTTAATTATGCATAAAATTTAAATTATAGTCATTCAAAAGTTACTCTTAACAATAATTGCCCTTTATAATAAGAATATATTTTAATTTAGAACAGTTCTGTGTAAGTTATTTTCCATTTTAATAAATTTGATGGATCGTCTTTCTAAAAAAGGTTCAATATGAACATTTTGTTTTTACTTTGAAAACTTGTCACTTTTCCATATTTGAAGAGAATTATAAATTTCAGTTATGCAGAATTTTCATGTGATTATGTCCATTTAAATGTTTCTTCTGTTTCAAGTGTTGCCGCAAAGAACTTATTGTTGAATACCTTTTTTTACAAACCAAACAATGGTAAAGTTTTTCATTAGAATGGAATAATTTATGATTGTTAAAATTATGCAATTGAGAAAATTTCTTAAAACATTGTCCACATTCAAATGGCTTTTCACCAGTGTGTGTTCGTAAATGAACGGTTAAATTTGATTTGTGGGTGAATTTTCTTACACATACGTTGCATTCAAATGGCTTTTCACCAGTGTGTGTTCGTAAATGATATGTTAAATGATGTTTTTGGTTGAATTTTCTTTCACATACGTTGCATTCAAATGGGTTTTTACCAGTGTGTGTCCGTAAATGAACGGTTAAATTAGATTTTCGGTTGAATTTTCTTTCACATACGTTACATTTAAATGGCTTTTCATCAGTGTGTGTTCGCAAATGAACGGTTAAATTAGATTTTCGGTTGAATTTTCTTTCACATACGTTACATTTAAATGGCTTTTCACCAGTGTGTGTTCGTAAATGATCGGTTAAATGTTGTATTTGTGTGAATTTTTTTTTACATACTTTGCATTCAAATGGCTTTTCACCAGTGTGTGTTCGTAAATGATCGATTAAATTTGATTTTCGGGCAAATTTTCTTTCACATACATTACATTTAAATGGATTTTCACCAGTGTGCATGCGTAAGTGTATCATTAATTTCGACTTAAAATTAAATTTTCTTTGACACCACTCACAATAACTCATTTTATTTTTCTTATTGCCATCAGTTGCTGATTGAACTAATTGCCGATTTTCGCTATTAGTTTCCAATTGTTTGCAATCCACGAGAGCTTGTAGTTTTTCAGCCATATTAATTAATATTATATTTTGTGCCACTTTCAACTTTTTTTTATTTCAATTTTATCTTTTATAAATAAATGTCAATAAACTTACTATTCCCCGTTCGAAGTATTCTTTTAATATTTTTCAATTAATAGAATTTTGAGTATATGTTTATTCGTCAACGTTTGTTCTTGAACTGATTAAAAAGTCATTTGAAGTCACCAAATACGATCTGTCATATTTAGTTTTTATTCTAGAAAGATTCTGTAACCGTCAAATATACAAAATGTTGATGGAATAATATTTTGGTGTTTCCACATCGCAGTGTTTTGCTCAATAGAAATTATTCAACTTGATAATTTCTAGCGCTACTGAAACGATATTATATTCAACAAAAATTTACAGGAAAGTATTTCATCGAAGAAATCCAACCCATTGATTTCCATGTAGGCAATAAGGAAACACAATGTCAACTATATTTATTTAGATGTGTTTAATGTTTCTATTCCAAAAATTTACTTTCTGTAAATTTCCGAATTAAAAACATTTTCTTCAGAGACTGCCGTTCAGTTTTTATTTAAACTACCTGAATCTCTCTTGAAATTAATAAACATAAAATTGTCAGATTGCATCAAATAATTGTAGGATTATAACCTTAATTATTGAGTATAAATTGAGGTCATCACATGTATTCAAGATTCGTCTGAGTTTAGTTTAGTCGTAAATTTTTTGTGATAAAATGACTTTTGATAGAAAGATTATGATTTTTAAATATCATATACATTTTTACGTTGTGTAATGGTTAAAAATGTTAGTCGTCCCTTTCACGATCACAAAACTCAGTTATGCTTCGAACTCACAACAACAAATTTTCATTCTTTTCTAATTATCAGAAATTCTAACATTTAATGCAATGCATGACAAAGAAACACAATATCCAGTACGAATTTTTTAGCATATCAATACAATTTCTTAATTCTGAAATTAAACCTTTAATTTTTGAAACATAGTTCCGATCAATGATCAAGATTCATACATTCCATGTGGTCAATAAAATTTCAAGGCATATTATTTAGCAGATTAAATTAATCCAGCGAAAACTGTTAATCAATCGATTATTTGATCGCCAATAATTTTTTCCTAATGAAAATAAATTTATACGAAAAATTCAAATACTTCTTTAAATTGGTATTGAATAAATTTAATTATGCATAAAATTTAAATTATAGTCATACAAAAGTTACTTTTAACAATAATTGTCCTTTATAATAAGTATATATTTTAATTTAGAATAGTTCTGTGTGAATCATTTTCCATTTTAATAATAAATTTGATGGATCGTCCTTCTAAAAAAGTTTAATATGAACATTTTGTTTTTACTTTGAAAACTTGTCACTTTTCCATATTTGAAGAGAATTATAAAATTTCAGTTATGCAGAATCTTCATGTGATTATGTCCATTTAAATGTTTCTTCCGTTTCAAGTGTTGCAGCAAAGAATTTGTTGTTGAAAATCTTTTTTTACAAACAAAACAATGGTAAAGTTTTTCATTAGAATGCAATAATTTATGATTATTAAGATTATGTAATTGAGAAAATTTCTTAACACATTGTTCACAATTAAATAATTTTTCGACGGTGTGTGTTCGTAAATGCCTTGTTAAATTTGATTTTTTGGTGAATTTTCTTTCACATACGTTGCATTCAAATGGATTTTCACCAGTGTGTGATCGTAAATGATTGGTTAAATGATGTATTTTTGTGAATTTTTTTTCACATACGTTGCATTCAAATGGCTTTTCACCAGTGTGTGTTCGCAAATGAACGGTTAAATTTGATTTATGGGTGAATTTTCTTTCACATATGTTGCATTCAAATGGCTTTTCACCAGTGTGTGTTCGTAAATGATTTGTTAAATTTGATTTTATGATGAATCTTCTTTCACATACGTTGCATTCAAATGGCTTTTCACCAGTGTGTGTTCGTAAATGATATGTTAAATGATGTTTTTGGTTGAATTTTCTTTCACATACATTGCATTTAAATGGGTTTTTACCAGTGTGTGTCCGTAAATGAACGGTTAAATTAGATTTTCGGGTGAATTTTCTTTCACATACGTTACATTCAAATGACTTTTCACCAGTGTGTATTCGTAAATGATCGGTTAAATGTTGTATTTGTGTGAATTTTTTTTCACATGCTTTGCATTCAAATGGCTTTTCACCAGTGTGTGTCCGCAAATGCCTGGTTAAACCAAATTTTTTGCTGAATTTTCTTTCACATATATTGCATTCAAATGGCTTTTCACCAGTGTGTGTCCGTAAATGAACGGTTAAATTAGATTTTCGGGTGAATTTTCTTTCACATACGTTACATTTAAATGGCTTTTCACTAGTGTGTGTTCGTAAATGAACGGTTAAATTTGATTTGTGGGTGAATTTTCTTACACATACATTGCATTCAAATGGATTTTCACCAGTGTGTGTTCGTAAATGCCTGGTTAAATTAGATTTTTTGGTGAATTTTCTTTCACATACATTGCATTCAAACGGCTTCTCACCAGTGTGTGTCCGTAAATGTTCGTTTAAATTTGATTTGTAGTTGAATTTTTTTTCACATACTTTGCATTCAAATGGCTTTTCAGCAGTGTGTGTTCGCAAATGAACGGTTAAATTTGATTTGTTGGAGAATTTTCTTACACATACTTTGCATTCAAATGGCTTTTCACAAGTTTGTGTTCGTAAATGATCTGTTAAATGATGTTTTTGTGTGAATTTTCTTTCACATACTTTGCATTCAAATGGATTTTCACCAGTGTGTGTTCGTAAATGCCTGGTTAAACCAAATTTTATGGTGAATTTTCTGTCACATACATTGCATTCAAATGGCTTCTCACCAGTGTGTGTCCGTGAATGTTTGGTTAAATTTGATTTGTTGTTGAATTTTTTTTCACATACTTTGCATTCAAATGGCTTTTCACCAGTGTGTGTTCGTAAATGATCGATTAAATTTGATTTTCGGACGAATTTTCTTTCACATACATTACATTTAAGTGGATTTTCACCAGTGTGCATGCGTAAGTGTACCATTAATTGCGAGTTAAAATTAAATTTTCTTTGACACCACACACAATTACTCATTTTATTTTTCTTATTGCCATCAGCCGGTGATTGAATTAATTGCAGATTTTCGCTATTAATTTCCAATTGATTGCATTCCACGAGAGCTTGTAGTTTTTCAGCCATATTAATTAATATTAAATTTTATGTCACTTTCAACCTTTTTTATTTCAATTTTATCTTTTATAAATAAATGTCAATAATCTTCTATTCCCCGTTCGAAATAATATTTTAATATTTTTCCAGTTAATAGAATTTTGAGTATATGTTTATTCGTCAACGTTTGTTCTTGAACTGATTAAAAAGTCATTTGAAGTCACCAAATACAATCTGTTATATTTAATTTTTATTCTAGAAAGATTCTGTAACCGTCAAATATACAAAATGTTGATGGAATAATATTTTGGTGTTGCCACATCACAGTATTTTGCTCAATAGAAATTATTCAACTTGATAATTTCTAGCGCTACTGAAACGATATTCTATTCAACAAAAATTTACAGGAAAGTATTTCATCGAAGAAATCCAACCCATTGATTTCCATGTAGGCAATAAGGAAACACAATGTCAACTATATTTATTTAGATGTGTTTAATGTTTCTATTCCAAAAATTTACTTTCTGTAAATTTCCGAATTAAAAACATTTTCTTCAGAGACTGCCGTTCAGTTTTTATTTAAACTACCTGAACCTCTCTTGAAATTAATAAACATAAAATTGTCAGATTGCATTAAATAATTGTAGGATTATAACCTTAATTATTGAGTATAAATTGAGGTCATCACATGTAGCATTGTATTCAAGATTCGTGTGATTTAAGTTTAGTCGTTAATTTTTGTGATAAAATGACTTTTCGACTGTATTATTGATAGAAAAATGATGATTTTTAAATATCTTTCAGTTATGCTTCAAACTAACAACAACAACTTCTCTTTCCCGCATATCTTATTATCAGAAATTCTAACATTTAATGCGATGCATGACAAAGAAACACAATAACCAGTACGAATTTTTTAGCATATCAATACAATTTCTTAATTCTGAAAATAAACCTTTAATTTTTGAAACATAGTTCCGATCAATGATCAAGATTCATACATTCCATGTCGTCAATAAAATTTCAAGGCATATTATTTAGCAGATTAAATAAATCCAGCGAAAACTGATAATCAATCGATTATTTGATCGCCAATAATTTTTTCCTAATGAAAATAAATTTATACGAAAAATTCAAATACTTCTTTAAATTGGTATTGAATAAATTTAATTATGCATAAAATTTAAATTATAGTCATTCAAAAGTTACTCCTAACAATAATTGCCCTTTATAATAAGAATATATTTTAATTTAGAATATTTCTGCCTAAGTTATTTTCCATTTTAATAAATTTGATGGATCGTCTTTCTAAAAAAGTTTAATATGAACATTTTGTTTTTACTTTGAAAACTTGTCACTTTTCCATATTTGAAGAGAATTATAAAATTCAGTTATGCAGAATTTTCATGTGATTATGTCCATTTAAATGTTTCTTCCGTTTCAAGTGTTGCCGCAAAGAATTAGTTGTTGAAAATCTTTTTTTACAAACAAAACAATGGTAAAGTTTTTCATTAGAATGCAATAATTTATGATTATTAAGATTATGTAATTGAGAAAATTTCTTAACACATTGTTCACAATTAAATGATTTTTCGGCGGTGTGTGTTCGTAAATGCCTTGTTAAATTTGATTTTTTGGTGAATTTTCTTTCACATACGTTGCATTCAAATGGCTTTTCACCAGTGTGTGTTCGTAAATGATTGGTTAAATATAATTTTCGGGTGAATTTTCTTTCACATACGTTGCATTCAAATGGCTTTTCACCAGTGTGAGTTCGTAAATGATCGGTTAAATTTGATTTTCGGGTGAATTTTCTTTCACATACGTTACATGTAAATGGCTTTTCACCAGTGTGCATGCGTAAGTGTACCATTAATTCCGACTTAAAATTAAATTTTTTTTGACACCACTCACAATTACTCATTTTATTTTTCTTATTGCCATCAATCGGTGATTGAATTAATTGAAGATTTTCGCTTTTACTTTCCAATTGTTTACCATCCATTTCAGGTCGTAGTTTTTCAGCCATATTAATTAATATTAAATTTTGTGTAAATTTCAACTTTTTTTATTCAAATTTAATCTTTTAAAAATTAATGTCAATAAACACTTAAATTCCCCGTTCGAAATAATCTTTTAATATTTTTCCAATAAATAGAATTTTGAACATATGTTTATTCGTCAACGTTTGTTCTTGAACTGATTAAAAAGTCATTTGAAATCACCAAATGCTATCTTACTTATTCTAGAAAGATTCTGTAAATGTCAAATAAATAAAATGTTGATGATGTTGCCACATCGCATTTTTTGCTCAATAGAAATTATTTAACTCGAAAATTTCTCTTGTTACTGAAACGATATTCTGTTCAACAAAATTTTAAATTTACAGGAAAGTATTTCATCGATGAAGTTAATCCAATTTATTTCCATGTAATGAAACCCAATATATAAAAATTAATCAAAAACCACTAAAACGGCGAGACATGTCATTTCAATCTACATGTCATTGTCCGAGGGAGTAGTTAACTGCTTTGTTGTAAGCTTATAAAATATACGCCATCGATCATCGATCAAAATTCATCAATTTGGTGTGGGTTAAACAAAAGGGGTATACATTTTCAATTGCGACACATATCTGGGGTCCTCCATAACGATATTATTTATTGAATCAATTGTATCCAGCGGAAACTTATATTCAATCAGCTCGCATTTAGCTCGTGGTCTATCTGATTGTTACTTTTTGTTTGAAATGAAAATAAATTTATACGAAAAATTCAAATACTTCTTTAAATTGGTATTGAATAAATTTAATTATGCATAAAATTTAAATTATAGTCATTCAAAAGTTACTCCTAACAATAATTGCCCTTTATAATAAGAATATATTTTAATTTAGAATATTTCTGCCTAAGTTATTTTCCATTTTAATAAATTTGATGGATCGTCTTTCTAAAAAAGTTTAATATGAACATTTTGTTTTTACTTTGAAAACTTGTCACTTTTCCATATTTGAAGAGAATTATAAAATTCAGTTATGCAGAATCTTCATGTGATTATGTCCATTTAAATGTTTCTTCCGTTTCAAGTGTTGCCGCAAAGAATTTGTTGTTGAAAATCTTTTTTTACAAACAAAACAATGGTAAAGTTTTTCATTAGAATGCAATAATTTATGATTATTCAATGTCTGTAGATGAGAAAATTTCTTAAAACATTGTCCACATTCAAATGGCTTTTCACCAGTGTGTGTTCGTAAATGATTGGTTAAATATAATTTTCGGGTGAATTTTCTTTCACATACGTTGCATTCAAATGGGTTTTTACCAGTGTGTGACCGTAAATGAACGGTTAAATTTGATTTGTGGGTGAATTTTCTTACACATACATTGCATTTAAATGGCTTTTCACCAGTGTGTGTTCGCAAATGAACGTTTAAATTTGATTTGTGGGTGAATGTTTTTACACATAAGTTGCATTCAAATGGCTTTTCACTAGTGTGTGTTCGTAAATGATCGGTAAAATGTTGTATTTGTGTGAATTTTCTTTCACATACGTTACATTCAAATGACTTTTCACCAGTGTGTGTCCTCAAATGCCTGGTTAAACCAAATTTTTTGCTGAATTTTCTTTCACATATATTGCATTCAAATGGCTTTTCACCAGTGTGCGTCCGTAAATGAACGGTTAAATTAGATTTTCGGGTGAATTTTCTTTCACATACGTTACATTTAAATGGCTTTTCACTAGTGTGTGTTCGTAAATGAACGGTTAAATTTGATTTGTGGGTGAATTTTCTTACACATACATTGCATTCAAATGGCTTTTCACCAGTGTGAGTTCGTAAATGATCGGTTAAATGTTGTATTTGTGTGAATTTTTTTTCACATACGTTGCATTCAAATGGATTTTCACCAGTGTGTGTTCGTAAATGCCTGGTTAAATTAGATTTTTTGGTGAATTTTCTTTCACATACATTGCATTCAAACAGCTTCTCACCAGTGTGTGTCCGTAAATGTTCGGTTAAATTTGAATTGTAGTTGAATTTTTTTTCACATACTTTGCATTCAAATGGCTTTTCACCAGTGTGTGTTCGTAAATGATCGATTAAATTTGGTTTTCGGGTGAATTTTCTTTCACATACGTTACATGTAAATGGCTTTTCACCAGTGTGCATGCGTAAGTGTATCATTAATTTCGACTTAAAATTAAATTTTCTTTGACACCACTCACAATTACTCATTTTATTTTTCTTATTGCCATCAGCCGGTGATTGAATTAATTGCAGATTTTCGCTATTAATTTCCAATTGATTGCATTCCACGAGAGCTTGTAGTTTTTCAGCCATATTAATTAATATTAAATTTTATGTCACTTTCAACCTTTTTTATTTCAATTTTATCTTTTATAAATAAATGTCAATAATCTTCTATTCCCCGTTCGAAATAATATTTTAATATTTTTCCAATTAATAGAATTTTGAGTATATGTTTATTCGTCAACGTTTGTTCTTGAACTGATTAAAAAGTCATTTGAAGTCACCAAATACGATCTGTTATATTTAATTTTTATTCTAGAAAGATTCTGTAACCGTCAAATATACAAAATGTTGATGGAATAATATTTTGGTGTTGCCACATCACAGTATTTTGCTCAATAGAAATTATTCAACTTGATAATTTCTAGCGCTACTGAAACGATATTCTATTCAACAAAATTTTAAAGAATTTGAGCAAAATCGACCGAAAAACGACCAGTATCGTCGCATCCCCAATATTGTCCGAATTGGTTCATAAGTTTGAGTCATATACTATTATTTTGTGAAATTTGGAGTTTGGCCTAATTATGGTTCCTAATTAACACTTAGCTAAATCTCTATAAACATTATTTTCCTTTATACGAGTTATATATTGGTATATTTCGGTGGATATTCCTACATTACTGAAGATTTACATTTTCGTCTGCGGGAACTTCTTGATCCTATGTTATATCTCAGGAACCATAAGTAGGCTCAACTTCAAAATTCACAAATCATTATCTTATAACTCAGACTTATGATCCGGACCAATTGGGACAATATTGGAGTTGCGACTAAACAGGCCGTTATTGGTCTCACTCTTTAATGTTCCAAACTGGGATCTCTCGTATTTTGAATGATTTTTTTATGTTTTATGACATCCATTGTATGCGACAATATATTTACAAATAACTTCATATTTTAGTTCATAAATCCAAGTGTTCCTTCGATCTGTATTATTCAAGGTCAAATAGACCAGCTTCTGGTAGACTATTTCTTTTTCAAAATGATACTATTTGTTGGAGCCCACACCTGAACGAATACGAAGTTGATTCTGCCACAAATGAAATGTCATTCATGTGAAACACACAGATATTTTCATATGTGCAATTGAATTCGAATCGCAAAAATTTTAATTCGTCCAACACTACGACTTGTTTCGTCGAACATATATCAGTCCGTTTCAATTTAATTTTGAAGATGCTATTCTATTTGTAATTTTAGCTTTATGTATCGTTTTTTTTTTAAGTTTTTATGCACGATTCTGTAAGTTTATGGAGAACGTTACTTACTTACTTATTACGTACAGAACACCTTAAAAACCCAGGTGCCGCTGTAGCCTTCTCCAACGGAACCTATCTGCAGCTAACGTCTTGCAATCCCAAATTTTGAAAGAAGTCAATATAACACTTTACTGCATCTAACCATCTAGCCTTAGGGCTTCCGACTCTTCTTCTACTTTCTGGATTACAGTTCAACAATTTTTTGGTATAAGTTTTCTTCCATATTTATACGTGAACAAGCCATTATCGTTATGCTTCCGATTGATACATCAAAATTGGACTTACAAATGTATTATACTGCTGGCATTTAAGTTCTCGTTGTAATGTTTTCGATTGGTAATGTCTGTTTCAAATTGCTGTATTCTGCGGAGAATTTCCTCTTCAATATAATTTTCCATATTTACCAAAGATTCAAAATATACGAAATTTAAAAATTTCACAATATATTCTCCAATATTAACAGTCTGACCTCGATTTCCAGTTACATTAGTTGCTATCACATACTTTATTTTGTCTGCATTAACTTTGAGATCTACCATAGAACGGCTGCTTCCTTGTTTAACGATTCGAAAGCATCCTTAACATTCACCTATTATGTCAATTGACCCGATTTTTGTAAAAATCGTTTATTGATAATCAATATTTACTTCCCTAACTGCCTGCTCCAGAGTAATATTAACAAGTTGTGTTGATAATGTGTCGCTTCGTCGTGCTCCATCAACTGTCTCAAAATAATCAGATAATTTAATTCGGATTCCGACACTTGACTTAACATTATCCAACGTCATAGCCACCAAATCTATTAGTTTTCTTGCAATACCAAATTATTTCAGAATTTTTCAACAACTTTGGGCTATTAATCATATTCCTCTATATCATAGTCCATATATTATTTACTTCGGGTATTGTTGGTTCCAATAATCTCTGTTGCGGCACCTTCAACATATGATTTTGATTTGTTCTACATATAATTTAAATTAATCCCCCAAATCTGTAATAATCCGTTGTCCCATTGTATTCATGTACAATTGATTTACTGCCGTATGTTCAAGTCTTTTCACCGCCCATTTCGTCCTTACTGGTTGTGTGTTTTAAATGACTGAAATTCTGGGTGACCTTCATTAATTAATTTATCGGATTAAAATCAATTACTGAATTACTGTACGTAACAAAAACTACAAATCCGATTCCGAACTTTTTTCTTTTAGTACAATCGCTGCCTCTGTAATAAAATGTGTATCCTTTTCCTTTTTAAGTAAATTTTTTCCGGGCCACCTAGTTTCTTGGATAGCTGTCAAACCGGTTAAAAATGCTTAAAGCATCGACGTGGCGAAAACTGAAGTTAAGTCGCTTCACGATTGTGTAGTTTCTATATTCTTCTAAGGCTATAGAGCCCATTTGTGTCACTTTAGTGCAAATATTTGTCTTCTTTTTCATCGTAAGTTGAATCGAATTTGCAAAAATTTGATCAATTCCGACACAATGAATTGAACTAAACCCCCACCGTTGTTGTTGTTCGATTTGTTCAATGTTTAATGGCAAATAAGCATTTGCATTAGTCAATAATTTACTAATATTAACAATTTTATTGAATAACATCTCAAATTGGTACCAATTGCGAATTTACAATTTGAAAAAACAATCGAGAATACGAAATTTTCATATTCAGCTCAATGAGCTCAATGCTTGCGATACGGTATCGAGGATGTGGCCCATAATTTCTTTTTTTTCGAATTGTAATTTTTACAAAATTAAAGTTAAATACATATTAAAAATATAATCTATAACATAAATTGATGAACTTCCACCACCCATTAATCCAAACCAATGATTATTTACATACACCAAATTGAAATTAAATAATGTATAAAATTGTTGTACACAGCGTATTATTTTGTTTTCGTATGCAAGGGAAGGGATAATTCGCAACAACAATTAAAATATTTATAAATCCACTGGAAATAATAAAATAAACGTTGTCATTAATTATTTTCTAAATATTGTGTAATTTACACCAACATATTAATTAACTCACCTCGCGTTTGTGTACAGAAAAAAATTCATTTTCATTTTGCAATTGCATTTCAACGGGCAGAGGGTACATTTTTTAATAGCATATATGAAAAAAAAAAAAAAACCACCAAATTCACCCCATTCCACCGATACTCAAAAATATACACCACCACAGGATGTATTGATAGATAACAGACGCATAAATTTAAAACGAATTTACCCACTCAAACAGTGACACGGTGGGATGGTTATCATAATCATCATCATTTATTTCAGAAATTCTGCGGCAATATCATCAAATTATGACAAAAATAATTCTATTCTAATTTCACGTTTAACAATCCTCGGTTTTTTAGTGCCCCATAGCATTATGGACAGAATGTCATATCCTGGCTGGATACAAAATTTGGATTCGCAAAGGTGCCTGCCACATTCTGTACACTTAAATCCATTGGGTTTCTATTTATGGAGTTGCATTAAAGAAAAAGTCTATACAACTAAGATTAATTCAAGTGAAGAGTTAATTCAAAGTATTAATTAATGTATCCAAATACTTCGCAAACACTTAGAGTGATTCGGTTTATCGAGAAGCGTTGTCGTTTATGGATTCAAGATGAAGGAGCACATTTTCAGCAATTACTTGCGTGCGTATGCGTTTGTGGGTGTTATGTGAATGCGTAGGAGTGTGTGGCACCATTTATTCGTCCACGCCCTCGCCTTTGGTTCTGCGTTATTTGTGAATATCTCTGGAACTAGGTGTTACCCATCACAATGTTATAGCCTAAAAAGAAAACTTATGAATGTGGAAAATTTTTAAATTTATATCGAGAAAAATTTTTCATTATGATTTTTCAACTTATGCTTGAACAAATTTTTAAAATGAAAAATAGCGTTAAACTATTTCGTCAACATTCCTATAAGTATCTGGATAACCACAGGCCCGAGTTACCTTAACATCAACATTAAAGGTTTCGCTTGGCTAATGCTAATAGTGCGACAAAACTTTAAAATCGGTTAATTATTTTTCGATATATTGGACCCAGTAGAGTGCAAAGCACGGTTTGATTTAAAATTTGGATATTTACGTGTAACTTCTAACCGTGACCCAGAGAACGTAGCGTTTTCGTATTGCCATCGAAATTTAGGACACCCTGTAAATGCGTATATTAAATAAATGCGAAAATCACAATAATTTTATCTGATTTATTAAAGGGCCTATTCCACTGATGAGATATTTAAGCAGTGTTAAATAAGGTCCTATTTAAAAAATTGTATTTTCAATTATTTTTAACAAATTTTAAGTAATCACTGTTTACCTCTTTTTAAATGCACATGACACCAATGGTGCCAGCAACTATATAATAAAATACAGTCTTTTTCAAGAAATTTACCAGCCCTGATTACCTTTTAACTTCACGCAACGGTAATAAACTTGATAAAAAGAGTACGTACGCTGCAAAGCACAATGACCTTGGACACTCAACTGCTCCAAAATTATAATCTTCAGTCCACTTATTCTACACAACATTAACTTCAAAAAAAAAAAACTAAAAATACAACTGGCAATACCAACAATAAACCGAAAAATTTATTTTGACTCGTTGTACTAGAATACCCCCCGTATTTTACACACAAAAAGTTTTATTTTTTAATCAACAATTTTATTATTATTTGCGGATTTCATTTGAAATGCAATAACACATAAATTTGTATATATTAAAATTAAACGAATGATTCTGCTGTGCTTTTGTTTTTCAATTGCTTATTGTTGTTGTTGTTGTTGTTGTTGTTGTAGTTATACTCTTAGGCTTAAATGCACTTTAGTGGCGCATTCGAATTTATTGATAAAATCTGTATTGAATTATGTTGTTTTACATGAAAAAAGTGAATTTGTTAACACCTGGAGGGGGACGTAAAATTCTAATTGTACTAGAAAGCCAGACGATGAATAGAGGCATTGAACGGTCAAAGGTGCATATATAAGCCTTTAGAAGCTATTCAAAGACTAAACAGTGTTACGACTCAAAATGAGCTTGTTTTATGGCAACGGAACAAATGGAGATTTATGGAAATAAAAAGGTGAACAACCTATCAAGCCGTTAAACACGTTATACGGAGCGATTTATAAATTGGATTCAAATGAATTTTTATGTCTCATTCATGACAGTTTATGAAACATTAATCCATCACTACATAACATAAACCAAACAATAATCAAAACAATGGACGGACGCTGATGGAACGGTGCTGCGAAGAAGATAAAAACTACAGTTACCTGCAACAAGTTAGTTTCTTTGTGATTCGCATCTGTATAAAAATGATATGCATCAAAATGAATATCCTATGATTTGATAAATTTGTTGAAAAAATTGGCCAAAAGTACCGCATCGCAAAGCTCCAATCGACCCATAGATGGCTTTGATAAGGCTGATATTCTTGATTTAGAACCAAGCAATCGCATATCATATTCATTATGTTTTACGGATCGAATGTAGATGTATGGACCATATCCGTAATAAAATGCGTCACTATAACCATGAAACTTGTTGTACCGAGGTCGATCAAAACAGTTGAGTATTCGGGTTATTTTTAATTTATCCAAGGCATACATATTATTAATGTATTTGCTTTAAGAAGAAACAAGATCGTTAGATAAAATATCATACGAGTCATAACGCAGGTCTGTCATAAATTTTTAGTATAAATAATTTCTCCTATAATATTACAGGTGCAAGAAGTCCGTTCCAATGGGTGGTAAAGTTTTAAAATCGCAGAGAGATTTGTATGTTTAGTTACTGGTGCCATTTCGTCTTTGGATTGAAGTATTTAATAGAAATATGTCGAGTTTTTAGTATTCCATATAATTCCTAAGGTTTTAGTTGAATCATTTCTATCAAATAAAACTATTTGGTTTTATGTATCAGCTGAGGATATAATAAACATAAGTAATTCATCATATATCTTGTGCGATTGAATCCTCCGTCCGCCATTAAGTAAGGCGTTAAATTGAATATGTAGTTCAAGTGCATCGTTTTTTTTTTCTTTTGTTATCAGCACCTGACAGCAGAACATTTTTACCTCTCAGGGAGCAGAGATTTCATCAATGGTCAGCTGTTTCAGTTTAGAATAGCCACAGATGCAACGCAACCCGTTCCATAGGTGGCCGTATTAAGAACATAAGTATTTACGTCTGCTTCGATTAAATTCTTAATTTGTGGACGTCCTGGTGTTGGTTTATAATTTTAAATCTTCACGTTCATTTTTGAAACGTAAAAACCAATCATAAACGTTGTCGTTGACACATACACAATCATCAGCCTATAGACTTTTTTTTCAATTTTAAAATAAAATTTAATTGTTGTTCTTTGTTCTATTGTATTTTAACGGCTGACATTCAAATGAGTGTAATTTTTTAGCTGCCAACCAATTTGCATTGAGTTTTAAGTGCATTTGATAGAGGAAATATGTATCTTTTTAATGATGGTACTGCTTATTCCATTATTTAAATTTAAATATCGGTCAGATAATCGATAGACTGTGTGTTGTGGCTTCGTAGAACACAATATTTTATGATTTATTTTATTGTAAACAAACCAAATACGATTTGATTATAATTTTTCAAAATACACAAGTAAACATTTTTTTCCTAACTGACAGATAATTGATGAAGTAAAAACTACAATCAAATAACTAAACACAGACAATGCAACTAAAGCTATAACTATTTGCGAAATTTTGCAATTATTGGGTCTATAACTAAGTTTTGGGGATATTTTGGTAAGAAAAACATATTTATTTGAAAGTTACGGTACATTATATTTTATTCAAAGTATTTGCCATCGGAAGCTACAACCATTTTGACCATCTTTGTGTTACAAATTATGGATTCCCTCATCGAAAAACTTCTTAGGTTTTGAAGCAATCCATGAATCTAGTCATTTTTTCATATTTTCGTATGAATTGAAAGGCTGTGCAGAAAGGGGTGACTGCATCGACCGTAACAAATGGTAGTCTGATGGAGCAATGTCTGGTTGATATGGCGGGTGGGATAGGACTTCCTAGCCAAGTGCTTCTAACGTGTTTCTTTGACCGGTCTTGCAATGTGTGGTTTAGCATTATCATGCTGCGCAGAATCACACGGTCATGTCTGTTGGCATATTCTGATCGTTTTTGATGCAATGCTCGGCTCAATTGGATTAATTGCTCTCGGTAACGTTCAGCAGTGATGGTTTGTCCCGGCTGGCCCCACCCAAATACACAGCATTACCTTAGAACCATGAATATTGCGTTTTGGTATCGATGAACCTGATTCACCTGTCTTCAACCAAGCTTTCAGACGTTTTGGATTATCGTAATGGATCCACTTTTCATCATCAGTCACAAAATTCGATGCAAAATTGAATGTCTTTGAACCAAAATTTCACACATTGTTTTTCGATTTTCTTGTTTTGCCGTCAATGTTCATGTGGTACCCAATAAGATAACTTTTGGACTATTCCCATTTTGTTTTAACGTTTGGAAACACTTGCTTGGGTAACATCTAATGCCAATGCTAATTCTACTTCCGTTTGACATTAATGTTCACTGAAAATAAAGCTTCCAATTCTTCGTCTTTAAAGTTTTTTGATGCTCCAACGCGTTCCTAATCACTAACATCAAAATCATTATTTTTAAACCGTCGTCTAAACCAATACTCACAATTGTTTTGAGATGGGGAATGTTCACCATAAATTTGTAACAAAAAGCGATAAGTTTCTGCTGCTGTTTTCTTCCCGAATAAAATTACTTTACATAACTTCCCGCAAATGGCGCTAATAAGATTATTTCCAGGACTTAGGTTATAGACCCAATATTTAGTTCTCAACACAACATTAGCTATAGCTATGGATTTACGTATGTGTATTATATTACATACTCGAGTACACGCAGTGGCACGGGCTGAACATACCTATATTTTATCATTATACTTTTATGAAATATATACTTCAACAAATAAAATTATTTACTATTCAGAATTCTACATAAAGTTCTTCTTCTTCTTATTAATATTCTGTGTATACCAACCAAAAACCATACAAAATTACATACATACCATAAATAAAAACATAATTGTAGCATATTGTTTTGTGATGTGTATAGAGAAATTACATAAAATTGCAATAGCATAGAACACACACACACATGCACAATGTAATAAATGTAAAATAACTACACTAACTATTTTAAAATTGTTATAATTTTATGAACACATAGAAATATTTATTCATTGCTAATGCACAAATAAAAATGTTGTTATGTTTTAAACAAATATCCGACTGTAAATAATATGTTTAAAAATAAATGAAGTGAGATGAGTTAAAATTTCCAGGATTTATTTTTAAGTTTACCGAACGCTTTTCATAGCATATCCGGAAATTTTAGCAAATTGTGCTTGTTGTGTATTTCGCATCCATCAACTTGTGTTGTCATTCTATGGAACCAAAGAAAAAACATTAACTCACAGAGTAACTGATTTGCTCAATGTAACCTAACCTCTATTTCTACTCGTTTACAGTTTTTCTTAAATATTACCAATCCCCAATTAGTCCTCTTTTAATGCGTGTTGCTTTCCACACACACACACGCACACACACACACTTACTAATCAATTAAATTAAAAATTTGAAAAATTGTGTTTAATAATTATTCAGTTCAAATGTGTAGAATAAAGAGTATTCAAATGTATCATTTTAAAATTTGGCGCCATTTTTTTGACAGATACTATATGACACCATTTTGTTTATTTTTTAGGTGCGAAGCAAATAAATTCCGGTTAGAAAAAATGTGTCGCTACACGAGTAAACACTTTGTTTACGCATTTAAAAAAACCGATTTTAAATATGATGAAAGTTATGCAGAAGAATTGGTTGGAAGAGAATTTGGTGCAACATATGGTAAAGAAAATGCGCCCGCAAACCGTGTGCTATTTAATTTATCTTTGATATCAAATAGAAACTGGTACAGTTCAAGTTGAGAGAAGCACATCGTGGTGATTGTTCAGCTGAATAAATTGCAGCTGTTAGCAAAAATGTTGCTGAAGAATGAAGCACATCAATTCGTCGACGTTCACAAGATGATTAGAAACTTTTTCTATGGAGTCAATTGGAAGATATTTTCGAAACAGAAGTTTAATAATCGTAGAACAGACGTGAATTGTAATGTAACACCATTGGATTTTTTCTTATGCGGCTTTTTTTGTGAAGCATAAAATCTTCAAACTGTTCAACACCTCAAAGACAACCGCAAATATTACTAATCCTAAAACAATCATTATGCGAAAAAGTTATTCAAAATTTTGATAAAATATTAACAGCCTGCCGAGCTAGCCCGAGTAGGTCACTTGAATGACATTATTTTTCATTTGTAAAGCGCCGAACCAATGTCCATTTATAAAAATAAATAAATATTTTTCATTATTTTTTGTTCCAATTAAGCGTTTAGTTTTCATCGTAGTTTGCTCTACTTTATTTTCAGCCTCATTATTATTTTACCAATTTTTTGTAGAAACCAATCGTTCCTATTTCGAAATGTCTAACTAACAAGGCTATAATAACAAATACTTTGAAAGACGATAAAAAACTAACTCTCTGTCTCGCATTTTCTAACAAAGCCTAAACGTAAACGATGTTTAACATTGGAAACATTAATGTTTGTTGGTGGTTTTCGCTTTACATAAGTCTCGAAAATTTTGACACAGAGAGTCCATGATTTGCATATATATATAATTGTGAATGGGGATGAGATTTTACTATCTGTACACAAATATACTCATTCCCTTAAAATTGCCCCAAAATAATAATTTTCATTTTAATTTTCATACGTTAGCTAAAATTTTGTAAATTACACTGGAATTTTTAGTTTTATTGTGTTCACTATGTGTGAGAGAGAGTATTACTAAAATTTACTATTGATATTGGTATTATTGTAGTAGTAGCGTATTAGTGTATGGTGGTTACGTACGAATGCCGGGACGAGTGCATTGAAAATATGAATTTATGTGAAATTGTGAAATATATACGGAAAATGAAAAAGACAATGCAAATTTTAGACATTTATTTTTCTATTTTATAGAAATATTTTTCTTTATTTTCGATTTAATCTCGTCGCACGATATTTAATGGAAAAGTCAAAGGTTATTTATTTATTTAGTTGATGTTAAAATTATATGCATAATAACCTATAAAATTTTGTAACTTATAATTAGAATAACCTTTACATATTTACACAAATTTTGTTAAACCATCTTTGCCATCTTTGGCGCGCCGTCACCGACTTCAATCCATTATCTTAAATGCTCTTTTTGCTACAGGTTGCGTGAATAGTTTCAAGCCTTACAAATAGCAAACGTTAATACTGGCAAATAAATAAGTGTATTGGAATATTCCATTTGTCATATTCGATCTGTCAATTCATTCTTTGTTCCTGAGCCATTTGAAGTTGATGAGTCAGTGAGTTTTTTTTTTTAAATGGTAAAATTAAAAAATCGACCAGTCATTGAATATTTATTTAAAAAAAGTTTAGCCGGACAAGAAATTCACAACGATATGATAAATTTGTGAACGATGAAAGTGCTCCATCGTATGCAACAGTAAAAAATTGGGAATTTAAATGTGGTCGTATAAGCCTTGAAGATGAACCCGGCGAGGGACATCCAAAAACTGTATCAACATTAGAAAATATTCCAAAAAATACAAGAAATTGGTAGTGAAAATCCAAGTTTGAAAAAGAGCTGTGTCGCGCCGCACACGTTAACAATTCAACAATAACTCAATGGTAAACAAATTTTTCAGCGGTATCTGGATCGTTTTAAAAAGAATAAAACCTATTTTGTGCCTCATTTTATCAACCATGGATGAGACTTCGATCTGCCACCGTATCATTCTAAATTGAAACAATAACGTTTACAGTGAACTAAAGCTGAATGTTCGGTTCCAAAGCAGGCTAATCATGAACGAACCGCAAAAATGGTTATGGTTGATAGATTATCTGCAGAAATGTAAAACAATTAACTCTGAATATTATTGTTAAATTTTGAAAGCAAAAATCCGTAAGAAAAGACCGGCTTTGTAATACAGAAAAAAATTAGTTTTCATCCAGACAATGGCATCAGTTCACAAAAGTGACGATTACCATGACTAAATTCAAAGATTTAAAGTACGAATTATTTGAGCATTCATCGTATTCATCGGATTTGGCTCCCAGCGACTACTACCTTTTCTAAATCTCGAACATTTTCTCCGAGGAAAGTATTTTTCGTCGAATGAAGAGGTCAAATCAGCCGCCGACGGTTATTTTGCAGAGCTTCCCGAATCATTCTTCAGCCTCGGGATAAAATTATTGGAGGAGCACTGAAGTAATTATATCGAATTGTCGAGATAAAAAGCCGAAGCCAAAAATATCAGTCTTTCGTTTCTAGGCTATAAACTATTAATGCAACCAGTATAGCGTATGGATGGCAATAAAGACAGTGTTTAATGAAATCAAAAGGCAATTATTTGATAGAATTAAATAACTTTATTCAATAATATATTGTCCACTTTGTTGGATGACATTTTACCATCTTTATGTTAACGTCATGAATGCGAGCTCATAAAACTTCTGAAATTGAACCAATTGCGTTTCAAAAATGGATCATTTTCGTTACGTTTTGTAAACAAATCCCTGATGAACGATGCGTTGTGTTAAATGAATTATTGATTGATGTGGTCGTCATCCTGCGCAGCTGAACAACCTGAACGTGTAGTATCTATGACGGACAAAATCGCCGGAACGAAGTTTTTGATTATTTAGGGTTTGCGAATTTATTTGATGTCCAGTTGATTAAACCAATTGTTTGTGAGGGAGAGATAGTTATCGATGTGTAGTGTTAGTGTGAAATTACTGAAATGTGTTTCAAATTTTAATGTCCAATTCTTTGAGGAGAATTGTGTAATTTCATGGTAATTATTTGGTTTTTTCAGGTTGTTTATTATTAAATTGTTATTTGCGTTTAAGGATTTGATTTGAGGTTCGCGTAATATTTTTGAGTGTTGTCTGCATGTGTTTGTGAGATGAGATTGACATGAATCCATTGAGCCCGTTAATATTGTAATCGCGTTCATGTTTCTTTCTATTGTTTCATTCTGGTTTCTTGGCCTATGACCATTTCTTTTAGGATCTTTGCCCGTTCATCAGAGTTATGTCCACATTTGGATTTAAGGTCAATTTGAATTACTCCTGTTCCGTCCATTAAAAGTGCTACTATATTGTTGAGGTTTAAGTTAAACTTTTGTATGATATCATCAGTTTTGGGTTGAATAGGTTCTAATTGTTGCAGTAGGTCCTCTGGAGGCGGTAGTCGTATTGTTAATTGTGAAAATGCTTCTTTGGCTTTACCCAATATTGGGATTGTGTTGTCTGAAAAGTCTAACGTTGGAGTTTTGGTTTTTGATTGCGGCCCACTTGATATGTGTAATAGGGGCAACCATTTTTATTTGATGTTCTTTGAGGGTTCTTTCCACAATAGAAGAAAGATTTATTGGAGATATTTTCGAGATTATAATTTTTTGAGCAGGCGTTGTCACCAATTTCTTTTGATTTTAAGAATATACATATCCTTTCGTTAACGATTTTCGATACTTCTGTGATGTTTTTGGGTAGAGACGATACTGCCAACGGCCATGAGGTAATCCAAGAGATTTAAATCATTCCATTTGGTTTAGGTGAATTGTCAGGTTGAGTAAGTTTATGTATTGTATGTTTGTTTAAGTAAGGTGAAGTTGTAAAATTTGCTGAGGTTGTAATATTGGAAGTAGCTGTTACAATTTTTTTTAATATTACGAGTCGCATAGCTTTTGGAGGAATAAGATCTCCATCATCATCATCATCATCATCATCATCATCATCATCATCATCATCATCATCATCATTATCATCATCTACATATGGAGGTAAATATTACCGTTTAGTCATACTTTTTAAACTTAAAATATGATATATTCAAATTGATAATTTTAAATATTAATACAAATTTTTAATAATCCAAATTATAATAATTAAATTACTAACTTTAATATAATTATTAATATCAGAATTAACAGGTTTCTATAATTAAATAATAACCGTTAGATCAATAACAGATTTCAATTGTATTGTTGCATATCCAAATTTTTTCCATACAATTTGATTTGTATACAATTGAGAATTGAGGTTATGTTAAAGTTATAGTATTCAATTTATTTTAATTAATTTTATTATAAATAATTATTTTACTTCTGCTTGCCTTAAATGGTAATTTGAGACTGTCGCATACGTTAAAATAAGTGACCGACTATGTTGCCGGCCCAATAATTGTAATATAAAATAAAAGTAAAATACGAAATAAAAATTCAGTAATAATTGTATAAATAAATAAATAATAACTGGTCACTAACAAAATACAAATTATAAATGCATCGTACTTTACCCAACATTCAAGCATTGACTTAATTATGAATAGTGTTCCAAACCCATAGAAAATTCAATGTTGTTATCACCACTACAATTTAATATATGTATAAAGTTATCGGGTAGTATATTGGGTATAGCATACTTGCAAAGCCAGTTACGACCGAGCCTATCCACAGGTTACGGATAGTGGAACAACCTATACTATTATGGGTTAGCTACGAAGAATAAGTAGCCACTTGGACAGCTCTGCCAGCTGTGTGTATAAGAATTATGTTAGAAGGCTGGATTGCTAGATGCAGTAAACTGTGATATAAAGATACTTAAAGAAGAAGACATTAACTGCGGATAGGTCAGGTTGGAGTAGGCTAAAATCGCTCTTGGGTTTTAGCGCCATGCAGTAAGTAAGAGTACGTAAGGAAGTATAAAGTTTATAAGTAAACAGAGGAAAAATATTTTGCTTAAAAATTTGTAATTCTTGTAATATTTTTCTATTGATTTACCGAAGAACCAAAACATTTCATAAGTAATTAGTTGATTTTTTCGTTGTTGGTAAATAAAAAATCACCCCATTGACAAGAATTGTCAATAATTTTTCAAAATAAAAACATTTTTTGTTCGCTAAAATTAAAGTAATAATGTAACGTACTTACCGTTCGTTCACCTAAATTGTCAACAACACATGATAATATTGCTGTTTGACTTGGTGTTACTTCAATTAATTCTGGAACTTTTAAAAATTTTGGTAAATTTTTAAATTTTTTACGTTTATTGTTATCATTCAATTTGTGGCGATTATAATTTAAACGTTGTGTCGCATCCGAATCGTAAGTGTTTACTGTAATTGAAAAAAAAAAAAAAAAAAAAACTATAAACTTATATTTTGAGCCGATACAAAGGAAATTTATGCAAAGTGATCAAGTGAGCTACAATTCTTGATCATTTTTCGGTTACTGATCGCATACCATCAACCAAAATTATAGACAAACAGAAAGAAGTAAAACTATTTTGAAAAGAATCCTACATTTAAAAATGGCAGAGAGATGTTAAAAAACATTTGACTTAAACGAAACGATATACGAAAACACTCAAACACCACTCATCCCATTTTGACCCAAATCCAAATTGAGAATTAGATTATAGAAATATGGTATACTAACTAAAAAACACTAAAATGTTTTCAGGTTTCCCAATAATCTTACAAACACTTACAAATTTAGTAGCTTCAAGGAAGTATTTTCTATCTACTATCAATACGACAACTTTTGGATCACTTAAGGATGAATTATTAAAATACTAAACTAACTGTTCCACTACTTTTTCTATAATTCTTTATTTATAATTGATGATTTTGTTGGCGTGGCTATTCGTGTTCGCCTGTCTGTACACGTCTTATTTAACTGTCAAACAATGTTTAAATTGGACAATACTTTTTTTTGATCATTTCTTTTCTATTTTTTTTAAGAATTATAATTTAATATTCCAAATTAGTTCGATCACAATTTTTGGTATGGGCAGATCGCTAATTTCAGACAAATATAAAAATTCGTTGTAAGGTAATAATATTTTTAAATTTCCATTCAATTTCCACAAATTTCTAAATGAAACAATTCGAAAAATATTTAAAAATAATAAAAGAATTATTAAAATTATAGAAAAATAAAAATTTGGAATGAATTTGGAAAATAATCGAGGTGCAAATGGTAATTTAACAAGTGATGATAACTCATTTAATTGCTATATTTGTCGAAGTAGTTTTACAAACATTAACGAATTAACAAGTCATAGAGAAGAACATGAAGAAAAATGTACAATTTGTAAGAAATCATATTCATCTCGGAAAAATTTAAAAAGACATATGAAAACCCATGGCTTGAAACCACATCGATGTTATTTGTGCCAGAACACATTTACAAAAATTGGTAGCTTAAGAAGACATATGGCAACCCATAATGGCGTGAATCCATTTCGATGTGATATCTGCTATAAAACATTTACAAACCTTTATGGCTTAAACATACACAATAAAAATAGACGTATATGCAATATTTGTACCGCTAAGTTTTGTACGTCACATTATTTAAAAATTCATTTTCTGACAAAGCATTCCTATAAAACGTTACCTAAACGTTCAGGTATGCATTGTTCAAAAAAATGTTCATTCAATGAACCAATAAAAAACAGTGGCAGCTGTTCAAATTCAGCATCAAAAGTAAATGTGGCAACATCAAGTAATCAAATTGTATACGATAACAACAATGCCGTTCAATCTGACACTGATGCGATTGAAAAAGATATTATGTCCAATCAAATTGATAACAACGTTAATGCAGATCAAGTGGTAAATCAAACTGCATTGCCACCAAGTAATGTAATGCAATTTATAGGTTCATCAAATATTTCACCAAACCCATTTTTAAGGCATCAAACCGATAATGTGTTACAATATCCACAAGCAATCAATGTCCCAACACATAATCAATTTAACGGTATATTTTATAATTCACAACTTCAAAATTATGCACAACCTGGCAATATTCACCAATCGTTACACCGACCCTTTGTATTTCCACCAAATTTGCTAATCGATCGGAATGTGCATAACATAAATTCTCAACAGTATGATTTAGTTCGACAAGAGCTCGAACAACGATTTGGTATACAAAATAATTTACCAAATATTGCTGAAGCTTCATCTCAATTAAGCAACACCTTTCCAAATATACTACCACAAAATGTGAGTATTAATTTACCGAATATTCCGCAAGACTCACAACAGCAGCAGCAACAAACACCAAAAACCAAACTAATATCTAACGTTTTAGTAACGACTTCGAATAATATTGACAGCAACAATGAATGAAATCCAATTTTGTAAACGTTCAGATTTAAATGTAGAGCAGCGAATTGACTTTAAAAATAAATAAAATATTAAATTTGACAGGAAATCTTTCGAAGAGATTCTAAAATAAATAATTAATTAAATGACAAACGAATTTTGAAAACTATTGCGTTTAGAAAATAATTAGAGAATTTATTAAACGAAAATTTATTTCACGAAAAATTATGAGAAAAATAATTTATTTCAATAAAAATTTCCATGTGATAAAAATTTCAACTTTTATTTTATTTACATTCCAATACGAATTCACTGCCATTAATAGTTTATTAAAATTGTGTTGGAAATTGGTCAAACTACTAACCAATTTATTCATGCCAATCATTACAACACATTTGTAATTAATAATTATTTACAGATACCGACACGTTTATGAGATGGACAGTATCTTTCATATCACAAGGTCAAACATTTCTGGAGATGATGGGTTTTTAATTCAAAACCACATGAATTTTGTATAAATAATACAATAGCCACTGGCTCAACGAGATTTCAATCAAAAATGACCCTTGGAATCCTATAAAGACCAAGGTTTTGTTGCCTCAAATCAAAATTGAACAATGCCAAACCTTAAACTGACCTGGCGACCCATAAGTATGAGTATATACAAATTCACCGGTTGGTGTGCAATTGGCAAAAGATACAGATGTTTGCAAAATTGCATTATTTTTATACGAGTTTATAATAGTCCATTAGCCTATAATGCATAAATATATGCGTGTGTGTGTTTGTGTGTGTGACTGTGTGAATACATTGTTGATCGCTAAATAATGCGACTACTACCTAATTTTCAAAGATATTGAGATCGATAATATGTTAACTCGGTTTTCCTTCAAAGAAGTTGGTGAGCATGATTTCTTTCACTTAACTGATGTCCATATTCTTTTTCGTTTTTCGATTTTCGTCGCCTGTTAAGCTGCAACTCACAGAAAGGTTCATTTTTGTGCTGTCCGAGCAGAGAAACGGCAGACAATATATTGCGTTGAGCTTATTTCATTTATTCAAAGTGGTACCTATGTATCGATATCGCTTGTAAGTGAATCAAACTTTCTTTAAATGGTGGAATTGAGTTGAATTATTAATGTATAAGCTATCAGCAATCTCTTCAGAGCTGGTATGAATAATTTATTTCCCACATATCCAGCATGCCAAAATACACCCGTTTGACGTCCACAACTTCTGCACAATATGCAATGCGGCGATTCTATTATTGACCAACTTTGTGAACCACTGAAAGTCTATAAATTGAACGTTTATTTATATGGACGACGGAATCAATGAACGTTAAGTTACCTTTTAGACATATCGCTTGTGTGGTAGCTATTAATAAATGATTAACTGCTAATAAGTATGAATTTCGTGATTTTTTCTTCACAGAGAATTATAAAACCCCATTCAACTATAGGAAATAGTGCAATAACGCAAAAACACATTATCACCGCAAATTATGCTCTCCTGATACAAATTCTTAATGATAGTTATAAAATTCTGTCTTTGAAGTAAATTTAGAAGTTTTATTATTTGTAAAAACTGTAAAACTAACGGAAATCACCGGATATTAATCTCTCTGTTTACATGCCTGAATCTAAATGATGTGTTCTTTCTTATTTTATGTAATTATTTGTGTGATTACATATAAATTTTTCAATTATTTAAATAGACATCAATGAATATTTTAGTAGTGCAAAAATTACACTACATCTCATAAACATTCGTACAAGAATAAATTGTGTAATAATAAAAATTTTAAACATAAAAATAACATTTTATAATTTTAATTTTTCTTATCGATTATTTTTGACTCGTACTCGTATTGTATTTGTCCAAATATGTGTAAATATAATAGAATTAAAGTTCATATAAATAGAGATATATTTTATATTTTTATTGATTTAATAATTATTGGGTCTATAACTAAGTGCTGGGGATAATCTGATAGGTGTCATTTGCGGGAAATTATGTTAAGTAATTTTATTCAGAAGAAAACAACAGCAGAAACTTATCGTTTTTTGTTACAAATTTATGGTGATCTATCACAAAACAATTGTGAGTATTGGTTTAGACGACGGTTTAAAAATAATGATTTTGATGTTAGTGGCAAAGAACACGTTGCAGCACCAAAAAAAAAACAACAAGAAAATCGAAAAACAATGTGTGAAATTTTGGTTCAAAGACATTCAATTTTGTATCGAATTGTGACTGGTAATGAAAAGTGGATCCATTTCGATAATACAAAACGTCTGAAAGCATGGGTGAAGACAGGCAAACCAGGTCCATCGATACTTAAACGCAATATTCATGGTTCTAAGGTAATGCTGTGTATCTGGGTGGGACCAGCCGGGACAAACTACCGTGTGATTCTGTAGCAAGCACTAGTTGCAAAACCGGTCAAAGTAACGTTAGAATCACTTGGCTGGGAAGTCCTATCCCACCCGCCATATTCACTAGACATTGCTCCATCAGACTACCATTTGCTCCGGTCGATGCAGTCAGCCCTTTCTGCACAGCGGTTCAATTCATACGAATATATGAAAAAATGACTAGATTCATGGATAGCTTCAAAACCTAAGAAGTTCTTCTATGAGGGAATCCATAATTTGTAACACATAGATGGTCAAAATGGTTGTAGCTTCCGATGGCAAATACTTTGAATAAAATATAATGTACCGTTACCTTCAGATATATGTGTTTTTCTTACCAAAATATCCACAAAACTTAGTCATAGACTCAATTGATTAAATATAGTAAAAGAAGTTTTTATATATTAATAATTCATAATTTTTTTAAAATTTAAAATTTAATATGTATTTAATTTGAATTTGTTCACATTTTACCATCATCAGCATCATCATCATCATCATCGTCAACGTAAATATTATCATCATCGTCATCATATACTATATATCCATTTGCCCGATCAGAAACTGATTCTTTAAGTTCACCGGCCACCACTTTTTAACAATGCTTTTAAACTTTTATTAATTATTTTCCAAATTATTGGAAATGCAAGTGATTATTGCAAATGCACATTGAAAGAAATTGGAAATTGTATACAGTACTACATTGCATTACATTGGCGAACGAGGGAGATTATCCCGATCGGTCGAGCACTTACATTTTTCAACCGGTCGGCAATGTGTTAATTAATAATTTACGAAGAAATAGAATGATTACATGTTGCATCATCATCGCATATCATATCGTCGGTAGTGGCTGTGGTGGCTGCAACAATAGCATCACCCCAACGGGGTTGTAAAACAATATTGTAGGAAATAGGTTTTTAATTTATTCGCTTTTAATTCATATGATATGTTGCAGCAATCAATGATATCCGAATAGGTTGTTATCGGTTGTACAATAACAAAAACTGTTGGCAATTCACCAATTAAATTCGAAAAATTGTAGGCTACAAAATGTAGCAGTTATTTTAACATAAATTTAAATTTTTATTAAAATTGCACATGTTTACAAAGTTTTCTATTCCGTTGTAATTTTTTCAATGCGGATAACTATTGTTCATCTTCGTATCCAACACTATTATTTTGCATACAAGAATTTTACTGATGAAAAATTATTTTGCGAATTATCATTTGTTGATTGTCAGAATTTGCATTATTCCAAATATTTTTGAGAATGTAATTTATGATGTTGTTACATTTAATGTTAAGTCTATGTCTATGTTCTCCTCAACACCATGGTTTTGTGCGCGACAAATCCAATACAACCAATTTGCTTTATTTTGTTTCATATTGCTTAGAGCAAATCAGTCACCTTGATTGTGTTTTTCCCAAATTTTAGTATTTTAAATAATAACGACTTGTCTTCCATTCTATAAAATTCGGAATGTGAAATATATGGCGACGGCGTAAAGATTTATAGAATTGTGAAATGTGTTAATGATATGGATTTATTTCAATTGGATCTTAATGCAATCAATGTCAACAAATGTAAGCTTATTAACTTTACTAGTAAAAGTGTTCTCAATGTTTTATTTTTACTATTTGGTGTTTTGTTGAAAAACTTTTAATAATTATGAGTGTCGTTAGCTTTCTAACTCATATTGTGTTCGAGCATAATGTTATTCATTGGTTTGCTCTATCCTTGAATCGGCTCGTCCGGTTTGATAGCCTTTTTATTTAATTGATAGATCTAGGTTGGAGTTTGTTTTAAAAAAAAAATTTCTCAGAATTGTTATAAGGACTTTTTCTTGGACTGATCCATTAAGATTACTTAACTATTATCGCAGGCTAGTGTTGTTGAGAATTTCTACTCATAAAAGACATAAGGAATACATTGGTATATCTTTCATATGTAATTTGTTGCAATAAATGGTAGATTGTAATGTGATTCTCAATAGATTATAATTTAAAATAATTTTGTAGGCTACTTCGATCTGTGCAAATTTTTCATCTGTGGGTTGTTATCGTACTAATTATGGTCTTTCAACGCTTTAGGTGTTTTGCTTACGATTTATAATTCTTGTAATGGTTTTTTATTGGATAAAAATGGTTAACTATATGGGTTTTTAAATTTAGATTTTTTAATGGTACATGACAAAATTATATTGAGAATTTTGGGAATAGAAAACAGTCATAGATTCACCTCCCGTGGACCAATTTTTTCTGTTAAAATGCAATGAATTGTTATTTTAGGTATACCTCTAGTTGCATTTCCATGAATCTGATTGAAGATTTCTTGTAAACTTTTACGAAATCATGTACTGTTTCAATGTTTTATTTGTGGTTCGGATAAACACTTGTCAGCATTAGCGATTTGAAGCATTTCTGTAACTGTTCCATACCATTTCTACAACAAAACAAAATTTAATATTTAATGTCTTTATTCAAAAGAGGGATTTCGAGCGTAAATTGATGCGAAAAAAAAAACGAAAACTGTTTACGTTGAAATGGAGAAGTTCAACAAAAACAACGATAATAGAAGATTGTACCGTAATGTCAATCATATTCGCAACATATGCAATCAACAACCGTTTTAGTGCATAAACCAAGATGATTAGATTATGGCGCAAAGATGCCTCGAAAGATGGGCTGAGTACTTTAAAAACCTATTAAATGTGAAGACGCCTGTGAATACTGCGGAAGATGTGCAATTTCAAACTGCCCTGCCATTTATACCTGATTTGGAATAATGAACAGGTACCAGATGAGTGGAAGGATGGTATTATATGTCCATTGTACAACATGGGTAACAAATTAGAATGTAACAACTTCATTAAACATTGACTATAAGGTATTTGCCAATATGCTATACCCCAAAGACTTATTCCATGTCCCAATGAAATTATTGGAGAATACCAGTGTGGTTTCGGCAGACATCGATCTACATCTGATCAAATATTTTGTATACTGCAGATCCTGGAAAAGTGTATGGAATTGAATGTTGGTACATACCATTTGTTTGCTGATTTCAAAGCGGCATATGATAGCGTCAATAGGTCAAAGTTATGGAAAATTATTTATTATTATTTATTATTATTATTATTTCAAAAAACTGATAGATTTGGTGACCATTACGTTGGAAAACGTAGTGTCACAAGTACGAATCCGAGGTAAATTATCTGATCATTTTGAGATGGTTGATGGACTACGACAAGGCGACCTATTATCAACACTACAATTTAATATTAGTATTTTGTACAAAATCGGATCAATTATTAGTGTATGCTGATGTTACAAACATAATGTGCCGGAATATGATAACTGTCAAGGATGCTTTTGAATCGTTCCACAAGGAGGCATCGGGTCTAGGTCTCAAAATGAATGCAGACAAAACAAAATATATGGTGGCAACGAATAAATCTAGAATTCAAAACCACGCTGTTAATATTGGAGAACACAATTTTGAAACAGCCAATGGTTTCGCGTATACTTATCAGATTGTTGATAAATGTGGCAAATGATATTGATGTGGAACTTCACCGCAGGGTTGCAATTGGAAACAGACGTTATATCGGGGCAAAAAAAACAATTCCAAGCGAAAACATTACATCGAGATCTTAAGTGCAAGCCAAATACAACAATAATACGTCCAATATTAACGTATGGGTAGGAGGCTTGTTGCCGGACACAGAACCAGACACAATAACTTCGGATTTTCGAACGAAGGGTACTCCGTGGCATATTTGGTCCCGTCAAAGAACAGAATGGTTGGAGGCGAAGATACAATTTTGAATTAAACAAGTTGTACGCAAAACCAAATATTTTCAAAACAATCAAAATCAATAGATTAAGATGGCTTGGACACATATTACGCATGGAGGAGTTGCGTGTGCCGAAAAAACTGTTGAATGATAATCCAGACGGTAGAAGGAAAGCCGGAAGACCTAAGGCGAGATGGCTAGATGCAGTAAATTGTGATATAAAGATCGTTAAAATTCGGGATTGGAAGACATTGACTGCGGATGGGTTAGGTTGGAGAAGCGTGTTGGAGAAGGCTAAAACCGCAACTGGGTTGTAATGCCATGGAGTAAGTAAGTAAATTGATGGATTAAGATTTTAGTAATTAGTAAAATAATTGGTTTTTGAGATCTGACGAAAAAACATGAAGCTGATTCAAATTTCTCATACACATTATATACGTCATTTTTAACTAAACTGAGTGTAAGTCTCCCAATTCATAATCAAGAATTATATTATTTGTGAACGCTATACGATATTTAATCGGAAAATAAGCTGAACGTAACGCACCACCTTTATTCTCAATGTTGATCGGTTGTAGAGCGATAAAATATAAATGTTTTAGTGTATTACAACTGCTGCCTCATCAAAAACCGATCACAATATCAATTATTGATAATAATTTGACCACAGTGACGATTTTCATTCAGTAAAAATGTTAATTTACAAGTTTCAGTAAATATTAGTGTAATCAATACAAATGTGTGGCAATACCGTCGAAAATTATCGAACAATCACGAAATATATGTCAATGCTTTCTATTTTTTCATAAATCTGGTAACACCAATTTATTTTTTATTACTACTTGCTTATCTCAACATTCCATGAATGGCAGTTATAAAATAATATTCAAAGTGATCGGACGTTATTTTTAGTTCTTAAGCGAGAGAATAAAGAGAGATTGTTATCATTAAAATATTATTTTTTTAAGAAATTACTCAGAAATTCAATATAATTTATTTTATTTCGTAATTGTTCAAAACAACAAAGGAAAAAGAAACGAATTTTAGAAATGGAAAGAGAACCAAATCAAAATTTATCAACTGACGAACATTTGTTGAAATGTAATATTTGTAACGAAACTTTTACAACGGAAGAAAATTTAAATGATCATCAAATGGTGTGTAAACGAACGTGTAGAATTTGTGAGAAAATACTATCAAATAAATATGTCTTAACTACACATATGAAGACTCATAGAGGCGAAAAGAATTTTGAATGTGATATTTGTTGCCGTAAATATTCACGAAAACAAACATTGATTGATCATATGAAAGTACATAGTGGCAAATTGCACAAATGTCCAAAATGTGAGAAGAAATGTTCAAGATTGACAAATCTACGACAACACTTGCTAATACATAACGTGGAGAAAACATATAAATGTGATATATGTTCGAAATCGTTTAAACAACCGCAGGGTTTAAACTCGCATAAAATAATACATAACGCAGAGAAAATATATAAATGTGATATATGTTCGAAAGCATTCAAACAACCGAGTGTTCTAATAAATCACAAACTAATACATAACGCAGAGAAAATATATAAATGTGATATATGTTCGAAATCATTTAAACAACCGCATGGGTTAGTACAACACAAATTAATTCATACCGATATTAAGAATCACAAATGTACCAAATGTGATAAACGATTTAAACGAAGATCAGATTTAACTTCACATATGAAACATGAGCACAAACCGTTTCCATGCTCAATATGTTTGAGAACATTTCAAAACTTGAATCATCTATTGGATCACAAAAACAAAAGTCATTCAAATGTCAACAAATTACTTTCCAATGAAAATCAACCGGGTCCAAGTGGAATGTGTCAATCGCGTATTTTGAATAATAATAATAATATTGACATTCAATCCAATGCTGCAGATATTGATTTCGATAACACATCCAGTGAATGCGATACTGAATAGAAAAACGATCGAATTATTAATTGACATTTTACGAGTAATTTCAAGAAATTTCAATAATATTATAATATTTACATCCTCACACCAACCATTAAAATGACGTGAAAACTTATCGTAAAATTCAAGATAATAAACTTTAACGATGGCAAACCTTTTTGGCGGATAATAAATGTCACGCAGTTGATTGATTTAAATTCGAATTCTATATTAAAATTATCGAACATATAAAAAATGAAATTTAACGAACAAATTAATAATTTTTCGGATAAATGATCCAATTATTTTCCACTGAATTATAATTAAAATTTATTGTTTATTGACTAAAAATTATACAAAACAATTTGTTGTTTCAAATAAATATTTTGAATTTTGTAATTTCATTGAATTTTTGTTATCGTTATATTTTATAAACGAAATATTAACTTTTGCAGTTGATGGTTTACATCAAGATCATAAGTTCAATCTATATACAACAATAATACGTCAAATATTAAAGTATGGGTCGGAGGATTGGTGCCGGAGCCAGCACCAGAAACAATTACTTCGCATTTTTGAGCGAAATGTACTACGTGGCATATTTGGTTCCGTCAAAGAACAGAATGGTTGGAGGCGAAGATACAATTTTGAATTAAACGAGTTATACGCAAAACCAAATATTTTCAAAACAATCAAAATCAATAGTTTAAGATGGCTTGCACAAGTATTACGCATGCTGGAGTAAAGTGCCGAAAAGTTGTTAAATTGTAATCCAGAAGGTGGAAGGAGAGAAGGAAGACCTAAGGCAAGATGGCTAAATGCAGTAAATTGTGATATAAAGATCCTTAAAATTCGGGGTTGGAGAACATTGACTTGACTAATAGATCAGGTTGGAGAAGCGTGTTGGAGAAGGCTAAAACCGCACCTGGGTTATAATGCAATGGAGTAAGTAAGTAAGTTGATGGGTTAAGATTATAGCAATTGGTAAAATAAATAAGTAAGTTATGACGAAAGAACATGAAAATGATTTAAATTTCGTATGCTCATTACATACGTCATTTTTAACTTAATTGAGTGTAAGTCTCCCAATTTATGATCAAGAATCATAATATTTGTGAACGCGGTAAAATATTTAATAGGAAAATTAGCTAAACATAACGAACCACCTTTATTTTGAATGTTGATCGGTTTGTCAGATAAAATACAAATGTTTTAGTGCATAACAAATGCGGCCTTACCAAAAACTGATCACAATACCAATAATTGGTAATAATTTGACCACAGTGACGATTTACATTCAGCAAAAATGTCAAATTATATATTTTTGTAAATATTGATACAATTGTGTGTTGCAATACCGTCGAAAATTATCGAACAATCACGAAATATATGTCAATGCTTTCTTTAATTTCATAAATCTGGTAACACCAATTTATTTTTTATTACTACTTGCTTATCTCAACATTCCATCAATGGCAGTTATAAAATAATATTCAAAGTGATCGGACGTTATTTTGAGTTTTTAAGCGAGAGATTAAAGAGAGATTGTTATCATTAAAATATTATTTTTTTAAGAAATTACTCAGAAATTCAATATAATTTATTTTATTTCGTAATTGTTCAAAACAACAAAGGAAAAAGAAACGAATTTTAGAAATGGAAAGAGAACCAAATAAAAATTTATCAACTGACGAACATTTGTTGAAATGTAATATTTGTAACGAAACTTTTACAACGGAAGAAAATTTAAATGATCATCAAATGGTGTGTAAACGAACGTGTAGAATTTGTGAGAAAATACTATCAAATAAATATGTCTTAACTTCACATATGAAGACTCATAGAGGCGAAAAGAATTTTGAATGTGATATTTGTTGCTGTAAATATTCACGAAAAGAAACATTGATTGATCATATGAAAGTACATAGTGGCAAATTGCACAAATGTCCAAAATGTGAGAAGAAATGTTCAAGATTGACAAATCTACGACTACACATGCTAATACATAACGCAGAGAAAACACATAAATGTGATATATGTTCGAAATTATTTAAACGACTGCAGGACTTAAAAACACACAAACTAATACATAACGCAGAGAAAACATATAAATGTGATATATGTTCGAAAGCATTCAAACAACCGAGTGTTCTAATAAATCACAAACTAATACATAACGCAGAGAAAATATATAAATGTGATATATGTTCGAAATCATTTAAACAAACGTGTGGGTTAGTACAACACAAATTAATTCATACCGATATTAAGAATCACAAATGTACCAAATGTGATAAACGATTTAAACGAAGATCAGATTTAACTTCACATATGAAACATGAGCATAAACCGTTTCCATGCTCAATATGTTTGAGAACATTTAAAAAATTAAATCATCTATTGAATCACAAACACAAAAGTCATTCAAATGTCAACAAATTACTTTCCAATGAAAATCAACCGGGTCCAAGTGGAATGTGTCAATCGCGTATTTTGAATAATAATAATAATATTGACATTCAATCCAATGCTGCAGATATTGATTTCGATAACACATCCAGTGAATGCGATACTGAATAGAAAAACGATCGAATTATTAATTGACATTTTACGAGTAATTTCAAGAAATTTCAAAAATATTATAATATTTACATCCACACAACAACCAATAAAATGACGTGAAAACTTATCGTAAAATTCAAGATAATAAACTTTAACGATGGCAACATTTTTGGCGGATAATAAATGTCACGCAGTTGATTGATTTAAATTCGAATTCTATATTAAAATAATCAAACATATAAAAAATGTATTTTAACGAACAAATTAATAATTTTTCGGATAAATAATCCAGACATTTTCCGCGGAATTATAATTACAATTTATTGTTTATTGACTAAAAATTATACAAAACAATTTGTTGTTTCAAATAAATATTTTGAATTTTGTAATTTCATTGAATTTTTATTATCGTTAAATTTTATAAACGAAATATTAACTTTTGCAGTTGATGGTTTACAACAAGATCATAAGTTCAATCTATATACAACAATAATACGTCCAATATTAAAGTATGGGTCGGAGGCTTGTCAATTTTGAATTAGAAAAGTTTCACGCAAAACCAAATATTTTCAAAACAATCAAAATCAATAGATTAAGATGGCTTGCACACGTATTACGCATGGAGGAGCAGCGTGTACCGAAAAATCTGTTGAATGATAATCCAGACGGTAGAAGGAGAGCCGCTTTAGACCTAAGGCAAGATGGCTAAATACAGTAAAATGTAATATAAATATCCTTAAAATTCGGCGTTGGAATACGTTTGCTGGAGATTTGGATAGGTTGGAGAAGGCTTGAACCACATTGGGTTATAATGCCATGGAGTAACTCGACCATGTTTTTCTCAAACGATATTTCAGTTTAATTTCAGGTAGGTACATTACAATGGACTACCCTGTTTTGCCATAAATGTAAAATGTTCACCTTTCATTTTTGTTTTAAAAGAACTTAAGTTGTTGTTTGTTGTTTTAGTTATTGTCGGTGTTATTATTGTTTGTTTATTTTTCCAATTGAATTAGTTTATTATTTTTATATTGTGGATGGGAAAAAACTGCAGAGCAACAAACGTAAATAGAATGTAACGTGGAAAACGCATTTACGCACGTTTGTTAACCTTTTTTTTTTATTTTAATTTCTTTATTTAATCTCTTTAGAAAACACATCGTTGCACATTTTCCATTTGTTTGCTTGTTTATTTATTTATTTGTTTATAACATCAAACAAATGTTAACAAATTTATATGAAATGATAGAAAAACATTTCAATGAAAAGCATTTTTGTACTTCTTTGTAAACGTGATCATTAGATTTTGATTGCATGTGCGGCGTAACAACAACACTAACAATCAGTCTAAATAACAACAAACATCAACATTATTATTGAAATTAATTATGGAATTAGAAATGCTATGGAAACACGAAAAACGAAATACAGCCAAACCTCGATAAGATCAACATCCAATCATCCACAGCAACATCTACAGACAAAGGCAATAAAATATTACATATAAGGTTGTCAAATATCTCCCTTCCGCCTTTTTGTCTTTTTAATTTCGCGGCTATGTACAAAGCGCTACAGAGCTCGTATCTGGCAACACTGTACATAATTTGAAAGCTCTTGACATAACAAACAAAACGACGCTATGTATGATTAGTTTGGATATTGCGTTCAACAGTTATAGACGTGTAAACATGGAGTTCACTAACGCCGAAATTCGCGCTATTTTAAAGTTTTCCTTCGTTAAAGGCAAATCCGCTAGAGAAACGTTCCGTGAGATTAATGGTGTTTTGGGGGATGGTACTCTATCACTTCGAACCGCGGAGGAATGGTTTCGACGATTCAGAGCCGGTGAAAACGACACCATGGATAAGCCAGCCGGCGGAAGACCTGTGACGACAAATACCGATCAAATCATGGAATACATCGAGTTAGACCGGCATCTGGCATCTCGTGACATCGCCCAGGAGATGGGAGTTAGTCACCAAACCATTTTAAACCATCTGCAGAAGGCTGGATACAAAAAAAAGCTTGATGTTTGGGTGCCACATGAATTAACAGTGAAAAATCTAATGGACCGAATTTCCATTTGCGAAATGCTGCTGAAACGGAACGAACTCGACCCATTCTTGAAGCGGATGGTGACTGGCGACGAAAAATGTATCACATACCACAATATCAAGCGAAAACGGTCGTGGTCGCAGGCCGGTGAATCGTCCCAAACAGTGGCCAAGCCGGGATTGACGGCCAGGAAGGTTTTGCTGTGTGTTTGGTGGGATTGGAAGGGAATCATCCACTATGAGCTGCTCCCATATGGCCAGACGCTTAATTCTACCATCTACTGCGAACAACTGGACCGCTTGAAGCAGGCGATCGACCAGAAGCGTCCAGAATTGGCCAAAAGGAAGGGTGTAGTGTTCCACCAGGACAACGCCAGACCACACACTTCGTTGATGACTCGTCAGAAGCTACGGGAGCTCGGATGGGAGGTTTTATCGCATCCACCATATAGCCCGGACATAGCGCCAAGTGATTACCACCTGTTCCTGTCCATGGCGAACGCCCTTGGTGGTGTAAAGTTGATCTCAAAAGAGGCTTGTGAAAAGTGGCTGTCCGAGTTCTTCGCAAATAAGGAGGGGGGCTTCTACGAGGGAGGTATTATGAAGTTGCAGTCTAGATGGAAACAGATTATCGAACAAAACGGCGCATATTTGAACTAAATCCGATTACTGTAACACTTTTTATAAAGCATTGAATAAAGAGCAAAAAGGCGGAAGGGAGATAGTTGACAACCTAATATAAAATATAAACAATAAAATACAAAATGAAAAGCAACATTTTTATGAAAATGACATTTAATTAAATACCAATAATTGGATAATTTCTCATTCGATTTCGATTAAATTTAGAATGTAAGCCATAAATTATAAAGTTGTTTTGGCAATGACTTGCCGCTTTTTACAAGATTTTAAATACTTAATATAATACAGTAAGGATTAATGTAGAATTAGATCAAATGTACACCATAATTGGCCATAAAAACTGTGGTTTTCACAATCTTCTCTTGTGTTTAATTCAATATCACGAAGTGAGTTTTGCAGTGACAACAAGAGATGGTAATCCGATGGTGCAATGATGCAGAACTATAAGGCGGGTTGCATTAAAACATACCAACCAAGTTCCTGGCGCTTATGACGGGTCGCACACAAAGATGTGTGTTGCCTGGCGTTGTCCTAATGGAACACAATTCCCTTCCTATTGACCAATTCTGATCGATGGCATCCTTCAAACGGTCTAGTTGTTCGTCATACCGTTCTGAATTAAGTGTTTGGCCGAAGCAGGGAGCAGCGCACAGTCGATGATTCTCTTCCAATCTCAACAAACACACAATAAAGTCGTCCTGGTCGTCCATCCACCGAGTTTGGGCCGAGTTTCAGCAATAATTCACAGATGGAAATGTGGTCGATTAGATTCTAGAAATGTCAGAACTTTGTCAGATCCACAATGGGATTATATTTATATTCAATCAATGTTTTGTGCGTCTATGTTGGCAAAGGCGACTTCTTTAATTCTACAAATCCATAGTAACAACATATCTATTAATATTCAAGTTGATAAGTTCCATTACATCTGTTGTTATAGTTGAAGTATTATCAAGTCTTTGTATCAGATATTATTAATCAATTATTCTATAAGTTGTGTTAACAATCGCTCAATAATTTCAAAATATTCTTCATCTACTGTGTGTGTGAACCAGATTTGCTATAATAGATAATTTTTCGAATGATGTATTGTAATGTTCGGGCAACACATTTATTTCCAATCCTACTTACAATAGCATATGCATTGGATTGAAACATGGGCATATAATTCGCATATAGTCAGAACTATTAAACCATATTTATTTTTATTTTTTTTTTTGATAGTTGGTACTCCAATTGTCATTCTGTAAAAATTTTTGTATATTTTTGTTATAAAATGGAAAATCAAAATGAGCATTTTTGTCATATTTTGGTTTTGTTCGCTGACGGAAAGGAAAAAAACGCATCGCGCAAGCTTACAAAAAGTTATGTGCTGTGCTCGGTGACGAAGCCGTCACAAAACTACGGTATCGTAATTGTTTTGCTAAGTTTTGTTCTACGGTTATTATTTTGGTGGGTTTACAAAGGCATTGTGTATTTTGAACTGTTACAACGTAGCCAAACGACGATCAATTCAGAGGTGTTATACACATTCAACATCAAAACCAAACGATACAATAAAATTCAAAAAAATAGGTGATAAGAATGGGAAAATTGAAATCTTCTACGAACAGCAAATATCTTGAATGGTTCGAATTTCAATAATTATAATGATGTCAAAACGCTCTTCGTTCAGTTTTTGCTGGTAAGGACCAAAAGTTCTATGAGCTCGGAATCGTGAAGATAACGATAAAAAACGGCGATAGGTGATCGAACAAAATGGACAATACATTTTTGCATAAATTATATTTAATTCTATCAAATAATTGCCTTGCGTTTTTATTAAAAAAAAAAAACCTTTGTTGTCCACCCAAAAATTCAATTCAATTTCGAAAAAATATTGCTCATAAATAGTCTAAATTTTGATTTCCATCTACTAGCAATTTGATGCCAGTAAAACTACACCCTATAGCGGAGAAGCATGTAGGGAAAATTAGATGTTTTGATTCTAATTGTTTTTTTTAATGGTTCCATGATCGCACAAATGCCAGAGCATACCTGTAATTTTAAGAAACACAAAAGATATGTGTGACTTATCACCGCTAGCCTCTCCGTTGTATTTCAACCATGGCTTTGAACCGCAGCAATTTAAATTATAAATATTATTATATATTTTGACGGTTTACACAACAAAAAGTATTAACAATTTTAAATTCATTTTTTTTTAATCCGCTCCTTTTAACAATTCTGATTTTTATTACCTTGAACTTAAGTTTTTTTTGCTTTTATAATTTCGTATGGAAAATGTTGAATAATAAATTTCGGTCTTTTTTCTCTATAAATTGTTTGAATAATGAGTGGAAAAGGTTTTTGTATTTTATTTCTGTATATTTTTCGGCTAAAGTTAAGGGAAACAAAAGTGGTGTGAAAAACAACAAAACGCAATGAGCTTGGATGGAAAAAAAAAAAAAAAGGATATCAAATAAATAATAAATTTCTACAAATTTTTTTTCTCTTTACTCCTCGTTACATAATAAAAATAGGAGCAAAAACTAAAATAAAAAACAAACATATGTTTGATGTCTTCTTTTGTTATACGCGTTAAGGATACCCCATATCATTATGTTATTGTCATGTATTTTCTTGTCATCATCATCATCATCATCATCATCATCATCACCATCATCAATATTAACAGAATATCTTCCACACACAATCATTATGTCATTTCGTAAGACACTAAATCATCTCATATTATTTGAATGATCTTTATATCAGTCATTCGCATCTACAAAAATAAATGTATATCTCGCAGAACATCAACAATTTTGTTACAATATAAAAGACACACACACACACACACACACACACACACACACACACATTGTAAGACAAGACATTGATTATAATACCATTCAGGGTAAAAAAATAAATAAAATAGACATATGTGGTGATGATGACTTCCTTTTTTATCCTTATTTTGTCATACTATTATTATTTTTTTTTGCTATACAAATAAAATATATAAACTTTTGTGGTAATAACAACAATAACAACAACAACAACAAAAGGAATATAATTTTTTATTGTTCACTGTAAAGATTCACCATTCATTCATTGTCAGTCATTTATTTTGTTTTTGTTCATAATACGGGCATTCAAACACAAAAAAATGAGCGCAAATAATAATTTCATCATAAATGGATGTGTTAAGCTTCGTACACACTGCGTCGAACGGTTAGTTAAGGCGTTGCCGAATATTTGTACCGCTTTTTTTGTATCTCATTAATTAAAAAATTATAATTTAGTTTAATAATAAACATTGGGATCGTGTACAATTAGTTTTACGCGAAAGGGTTAATGGAAGAGTTGACAGGACTTTAAAAGTATAATCTATGTACTCAAAGGGGCAAAATTAATTGAAAGCAATTAATTTATTTTCAATGAATAATCAATCATAAACTAAGCCATCGCTCCAATGACCTTGTGGCTATGTATCGATATTATATTTCAAATTTTCAGTCTAATTAAACTTATAGTTATTGAGTGCATTAGTGCAGTTGTGCTCAACAATTGTACCGCTATCAAGTGAGCGTTTTTTTGTGAAAATAAAACACTAATTTTAAATGGGAAACTAAAAAAATATTTTATTCTTAAAATATTGGCCACCTTTCTGTCAATTTGTTGGGGATACCACACGCCAATAGAATTGTTCGTCTTTTGCAGCAAACCAATGAGACACCCAATTTTTGATTTTTGTCGTAGGAATCAAAGTGCTGCACAGTCAATGTGTGTTCCATCGATGAAAACAAATAGTAGTCGGAATGATCCAAGTCTGGTGAATATGACGGCGGGTGGGGTAACAGCTCTCAGTCAAGTGATTTGATTTTATCCTTAACCAATTTTGCTTTGTGCGCAGGTGTAATGTCATGGAGCATAATTACCTTGCCGTGTCTTCAGGCCCATTTTGGTCATTTTTCGATCAATTTATGATTCAAATTGATTTGTTTGTTGTCGGTAGCGATCAGCATTAACAGTTTCACCAGGTTTTAGGAGCTCGTGGTACACCACATCTTTCTAGTCCCACCGCAGACACACATCATTGTCTTCTTGCCGAAACGATTTGGTTTCGCAGTCGATGTTTATGGTTGTTCTGGATTAACTCATGATTTTTTGGGATTTTTAAAATAAATTCATTTTACATCGCCAATAACAATTCGATGCAAAACTGATTTTCTTTCGTGTCTGGTAAGCAAAATTTCACAATTGTTTTTTCTATTTTTCATCTGTATTATATACGGTCAGAAATTGTTTGTTGTGCAACATTTAACATTTTTACCATTTGATTTTGATTCAAAGTGTAATATTCATTCAATATTGCTTGCAATTCGGCGTCTTCAAACTTTTTGGTGGTCTTCCATGTTCTATATTTCTCACATCAAAATCATTATCTCTGAACCGGTTGAAACCATCTTTTGCATGTTGCTTTTGCTGATAGCGCATGATCACCATATGCTTCGACAAGCATTCGATACGACTCTGCATCACAAAGAAAAAATATGATGTTGTTTGTTCAATGACTTGATGTATGCATAAATATGCTTGACAGATGTCATAGCAACCAAACAAAACAAAATAATGCAGACTCGTCCACAACAAATATTCCCTACAGAGAGATTTGTATCTTGACGCCCACTTCATGCCGGTACACCTGATACATTCGTATTTTTCAGTGGACATTCCTATTATTCTGTAGATTTGTATTTTCGTATATGGAAATTCTAGCTCCCATATCTCAGGAACCAAAAGTAGGTTCAACTCCAAACTTCACAAAACAAAACCTAATGACTCAGACTTATGATCAGCATGAATTGAGACAATATTGGAGTTGCGAAGAAACTGGCCGTTTTTGGTCTTACTATTTATTGATATAGGCAATAACTTACACTATTCTAAATTAAAACTTGTTCCAATTATAAATGGCAATTATTGTTAAAAGTAGCTTTAATTTACATTCAATATTATACTGTAATTTAATTTATATTCAATACCAATCGGACATCGAATGAAATGTTATCGCTTATACTTTATCTTATGTGAATCGATTGATTATCAATTTTCTCGAGATTTAATTGATAGAATAAATAATATCAATATGGACCTGCAAATGTGTGCCACACTTGCAAATTTTTACTCCTTTCGCAAATACCACACCAAATGGATGGATTTTGATGGAAGAGCGAATGCGTATATTTTATAAGCTAAAAACAATTTAGGTAAATATTCTTTCGGAAAATGACATGTAGATCGAAGAGACTCGTCTCGCCATTTTAGTTCACATAGAAATCAATAAAATTGACTTTATCGGTGAAATACTTTCCGGTAAATTAAAAATAAAATTTTGCTGAAAAATATATTGTTTTAGTAACGAAATATTCAAGTTGAATGATATCTGTTGACCAAAAGAATGCGATGTGGCAACACCAAAATATAATTCCATCAAAATTTTGTATATTTGACATTATCAGAATCTTTCTAGAATAAAGATTAGACTTGACAGATCGTATTTGGTGATTTCAAATGACTTTCTAATCAGTTCAAGAACAAACGTTGACGAATAAACATATGTACAAATTTCTATTAATTGGAAAAATAATAAAAGATTATTTCGAACGGGGAATTGTAAGAGTTTATTGACATTAATTTTTAAAAGATTAAATTGGAATAAAAAAAGTTGAAATTGACAAAAAATTTAATATTAATTAAAATGGCTGAAAAACTACAAGCTGTCGTGGATTGTAAACAATTAGAAAGTAATGGTGAAAATCTTCAATTAATTCAATCACCTACGGATGGCAATAAGAAAAATAAAATGAGTAATTGTGAGTGGTGTCAAAGAAAATTTAATTTTAAGTCGGAATTAATGGTACACTTACGCATGCACACTGGTGAAAAGCCATTTAAATGTACCGAATGTGAAAGAAAATTCACCAGGAAATCTGATTTAACAAGGCATTTACGGACACACACTGGTGAAAAGCCATTTGAATGCAATGTATGTAAACGAAGATTCACTGGAAAATTAAATTTAAAAAGTCATTCACGGACACACACTGGTGAAAAGCCATTTAAATGCAACGTATGTGAAAGAAGATTCATCCAAAAATCAAATTTAAACTATCATTTACGAACACACACTGGTGAAAAGCCATTTAGATGCAAAGTATGTGAAAGAAACTTCATCCAAAAATCTGGTTTAACCAACCATTTACGAACACACACTGGTGAAAAGCCATTTGAATGTAATGTATGTGAAAGAAAATTCAACCAAAAACATCATTTAACATTTCATTTACGAATACACACTGGTGAAAGGCCATTTGAATGTGGTCAATGTTTTAAGAAATTTGCTCAATTACAGTCATTGAATAATCATAAATCATTACATTCTAATGAAAAGCTTTACCATTGTTTTGTTTGTAAAAAAAGATTTTCAACAACAAACGCTTTGCGGCGACACTTGAAACAGAAGAAACATTTAAATGGACATAATCACATGAAAATTCTGCATAACTGAAATTTATAATTCTCTTCAAATATGGAAAAGTGACAAGTTTTCAAAATAAAACAAAAAGTCCATATTTAACTTTTTTAGAAGGACATTCCATCAAATTTATAAATGTGGAAAATAACTTACGCAGAAATATTCTAAATTAAAATATATTCTTATTATAAAGGGCAATTATTGTTAAAAGTAACTTTTGAATGACTATAATTTAAATTTTATGCATAATTAAATTTATTCAATATCAATTTAAAGAAGTATTTGAATTTTTCGTATAAATTTATTTTCATTTCAAACAAAAAGTAACAATCAGATAGACCACGAGCTAAATGCGAGCTGATTGAATATAAGTTTCCGCTGGATACAATTGATTTAATAAATAATATCGTTATGGAGGACCCCAGATATGTGTCGCAATTGCAAATGTATACCCCTTTTGTTTAACCCACACCAAATTGATGAATTTTGATCGATGATCGATGGCGTATACTTTATAAGCTTACAACAAAGCAGTTAACTACTCTTTCGGACAATGACATTTAGATTGAACGGACTCTGTCTCGCCGTTTTAGTGATTTTTGATTAATTTTTATATATTGGGTTTCTTTACATGGAAATAAATTGGATTAACTTCATCGATGAAATACTTTCCTGTAAATTTAAAATTTTGTTGAACAGAATATCGTTTCAGTAACAATAGAAATTTTTGAGTTGAATAATTTCTATTGAGCAAAAAAATGCGATGTGGCAACATCATCAACATTTTATTTATTTGACATTTACAGAATCTTTCTAGAATAAGTAAGATAGCATTTGGTGATTTCAAATGACTTTTTAATCAGTTCAAGAACAAACGTTGACGAATAAACATATGTTCAAAATTCTATTTATTGGAAAAATATTAAAAGATTATTTCGAACGGGGAATTTAAGTGTTTATTGACATTAATTTTTAAAAGATTAAATTTGAATAAAAAAAGTTGAAATTGACACAAAATTTAATATTAATTAATATGACTAAAAAACTACGACCTGAAATGGATGGTAAACAATTGGAAAGTAAAAGCGGAAATTTTCAATTAATTCAATCAACGATTGATGGCAATAAGAAAAATAAAATTAGTAATTGTGAGTGGTGTCAAAGAAAATTTAACCTTAAGTCGGAATTAATGGTACACTTACGCATGCACACTGGTGAAAAGCCATTTACATGTAACGTATGTGAAAGAAAATTCACCCGAAAATCAAATTTAACCGATCATTTACGAACTCACACTGGTGAAAAGCCATTTGAATGCAACGTATGTGAAAGAAAATTCACCAACAAACCATATTTAACCTTTCATTTACGAACTCACACTGGTGAAAAGCCATTTGGATGCAATGTATGTGAAAGAAACTTCACCCAAAAATCTGGTTTAACCAACCATTTACGAACACACACTGGTGAAAAGCCATTTGAATGCAAAGTATGTGAAAGAAAATTCACCATAAAATCTAATTTAACCGTTCATTTACGAACACATACTGGTAAAACCCCATTTGAATGCAATGTATGTGAAAGAAACTTCACCCAAAAATCTGGTTTAAGCAAGCATTTACGAACACACACTGGTGAAAAGCCATTTGAATGCAATGTATGTGAAAGAAAATTCACCCAAAAACATCATTTAACATATCATTTACGAACACACACTGGTGAAAAGCCATTTGAATGTGGTCATTGTTTTAAGAAATTTGCTCAATTACAGTCATTGAATAATCATAAATCATTACATTCTAATGAAAAACTTTACCATTGTTTTGTTTGTAAAAAAAGGTATTCAACAATAAGTTCTTTGCGGCAACACTTGAAGCAGAAGAAACATTTAAATGGACATAATCACATGAAAATTCTACATAACTGAAATTTATAATTCTCTTCAAATATGAAAAAGTAACAAGTTTTCAAAATAAAAATAAAATGTTCATATTAAACTTTTTTAGAAGGACAATCCATCAAATTTATAAATGTGGAAAATAACTTACATAGAACTATTCTAAATTAAAATATGTTTTTATTATAAATGGACAATTGTTGTTAAAAGTAATTTTTGAATGACTATAGTTTAAATTTTATGCATAATTAAATTTATTGATTTTCAATTTAATGAAGTATTTGAATTTTTCGTATAAATTTAATTTCCTTAGGAAAAAAGTAGTGACGATCACCTTTAATTAAATGTTGGCGCTTATACTATTTTCATGTGAATCGATTGATTATGAGTGTGATTTTCTGTGTCTGTAGATTAAATTTTTGTTGTACAGATAATAGTTTCAGTAACTCTAGAAATTGCAAAAAAATGCGATCTGACAACACCAAAATGTTATTCCATCAACATTTTATTAATTTTACATTTACAGAATCTTTCTAGAATAAAGATTAAATAAGTTCGTTTATGTAGATACTCACTCTTTTTAATTTATTTTGATAATTTTTAAAGCAATCAGCAACTCATATCGATATATTTCCGAGTAGTTTTTTGAAACTTTTCATGGATTTTATCCGCGGTGTTTTGTTCGTGTTTATTACAAGAAAAATGCACAATCGATGAATTTTTGCCATCGTTCAGCATCTCCATTCCGTGCTCATAAAATTGTTGATCTATATGTAAGAAACTGAGTCAAAGCGCTATTTGGCATCAACATCATAAGTAAATTTATTCTGTTAATACGGACCATTCGCAGGTATTACTGCCAACGTACATTTTTGTCAAATTTCGTGGATATGTTCACCATAAATATGAATATAAATTCTATGGATATACTGTGGAATATTAGCAACGAGAAATACTTTTATGGAGAAATTATCATCGGAAATATACGGATAATCCAAGGACATTTTTTATAAAATCCCATGGACAGCTGGTTGTAGTCATCATATGAAATTCTAACTGACATCCTTAAAAAATCCATAGATATTTCTTCGGATTCAAACTACGGACTACTACATATACAAGACAGTTAAACAGTTAGACAGATTTATTACTGGTTTAGATGATAACATTTTAGAAAGATTTTACGAAGAAGATGAAAAAATCAAACTTGATAAAGCAATAAAAATTGCTATGCAGGCGGAAATAAGATTACATCAAAATTCTAAAAATTACGAAAATAAAAATAAAGGTAAGTTAGCTTTTGACGTGAATTTTTTTTCGCATACATTGCATTCAAATGGCTTTTCAAGAAACGCAATATATAAAATTAAATCAAAAATCAATAAAACGGCGAGACAACAAGTCTCTCTCGATCTACATGTCATTGTCCGAAAGAGTAGTTAACTGAATTGTTGTAAGTTTATAAAATATACGCCATCGATCATCGATCAAAATTCATCAATTTGGTGTGGGTTAAACAAAAGGGATATAAATTTGCAATTGCGATACATATCTGGGGTCCTCCATAACGATATTATTTATTGAATCAATTATATCCAGCGGAAACTTATATTCAATCAGCTCGCATTTAGCTCGTGGTCTATCTGATTGTTACTATTTGTTTCAAATGAAAATAAATTTATACGAAAAATTCAAATACTTCTTTAAATTGATATTGAATAATTTTAATTATGCATAAAATTTAAATTATCGTCATTCAAAAGTTACTCTTAACAATAATTGCCCTTTATAATAAGAATATATTTTAATTTAGAATAGTTCTGTGTGAATCATTTTCCATTTTAATAATAAATTTGATGGATCGTCCTTCTAAAAAAGTTTAATATGAACATTTTGTTTTATTTTGAAAACTTGTCACTTTTCCATATTTGAAGATAATTATAAATTTCAGTTATGCAGAATTTTCATGTGATTATGTCCATTTAAATGTTTCTTTCGTTTCAAGTGTTGCCGCAAAGCATTTGTTGTTGAAAATCTTTTTTTACAAACAAAACAATGGAAAAGCTTTTCATTAGAATGTAATGATTTATGATTATTCAATGTCTGTAATTGAGCAAATTTCTTAAAACATTGTCCACATTCAAATTCTTTTTCACCAGTGTGTGTTCGTAAATGAATTGTTAAATTTGATTTGTGGGTAAATTTTCTTACACATACGTTGCATTCAAATGGCTTTTCACCAGTGTGTGTTCGTAAATGATTGGTTAAACCAGATTTTTGGGTGAATTTTCTTTCACATACGTTGCATTCAAATGGCTTTTCACCAGAGTGTGTTCGTAAATGATAGATTAAATTCCGTTTGTTGGTGAATTTCTTTTCACATACTTTGCATTCAAATGGCTTTTCACGAGTGTGTGTCCGTAAATGCCTTGTTAAATCAGATTTCCTGGTGAATTTTCTTTCACATTCGGTACATTTAAATGGCTTTTCACCAGTGTGCATGCGTAAGTGTACCATTAATTCCGACTTAAAATTAAATTTTCTTTGACACCACTCACAATTACTCATTTTATTTTTCTTATTGCCATCAGTAGGTGATTGAATTAATTGAAGATTTTCACCTTTACTTTCTAATTGTTTACAATCCACGACAGCTTGTAGTTTTTCAGCCATTTTAATTAATATTAAATTTTGTGTCAATTTCAACTTTTTTTATTCCAATTTAATCTTTTAAAAATTAATGTCAATAAACACTTACAATTCACCGTTCGAAATAATCTTTTAATATTTTTCCAATTAATAGAATTTTGAACATATGTTTATTCGTCAACGTTTGTTCTTGAACTGATTAAAAAGTCATTTGAAATCACCAAATACGATCTGTCAAGTCTAATCTTTATTCTAGAAAGATTCTGTAAATGTCAAGTAAATAAAATGTTGATGGAATAATATTTTGGTGATGTTTCATCGCATTTTTTTGCTCAATTGAAATTATTCAACTCGAGAATTTCTAGTGTTACTGAAACGATATTCTATTCAACAAAATTATTAATTTACTCTAAAGTATTTCAACGGTCAATCCAATTTATTTCCATGTACACAATAAAGTAACGATCTACAGGTCATTTATCCGAAAGTATAATTAACCTTAATTGTTTTTAATTTATAAATTATACGTATTTGATTTTCGATCAAGATTCATTTAACGTATTTGGTGTGGGAATTGCAAAAGGAGTGTAAATTTTCAGATGTGGCACACATCTAGAGTTCTATACGCATTTTATATATTTGATCAATTAAATCCCGAGAAAACTCATGATCAATCGATTCAAATAAAAATAGTACAAACGGCAATATTTAATTAATTTAATTAATTAATTACAATAAGTTATACAAAAAATTCAAATACTACTTTAAATTGATGTTCTATAATATTAATTATGCATAAAATTTAAATTATAGTTATTCAAAAGTTACTTTTAACAATAAATACCATTTATAATAGGAACATATTTTAATTTAGAACAGTTCTATGGAAGTTATTGTTAATATCAATAAATAGTGAGAATCATAAACCATTGTTTTGTGAAGTTCGGAGTTGAACCTACATTTGATTTTTGAGTTATGGAGGACTATAAGTTCCCATATACGAAAATGCAAATCTTCAGAATTATAGGAATATCCACTGATAGTTTTAGCCAACTCCACACTTCACAAAATAATAGCTTATAACTCCGACTTCAGATCTGGACTAATTGGGTCCATATAGCTATTATTTTAAACTTTATAAATTATTATGACACTTCGGGTTCAAACAACAACGTGACAAGTGTTCCCTTGTACGCTTAAGTTTATTTCTTTTGCACCTTAGGTACATCGCTTATTAATGTTCTTCTTTCGTAAAAATTAATCGAAAATTTGAAATTTATAAAAATTTTATAACAATTACAATTAATTATCGGACAAATAACAACAAAATAAAATTGGATTATTGAGAACAACGACAAAGTGGAAATGACGAGAAACATCACCTTTATTGTCCTTCGTTCATGCTTAGTCTGTTTTGGAACCGAACATTCAGCTTTAGTTCACTGTAAACGTTCTTGTTTCAATTTTGGATCATGCGGTGGTCCAAATACCGCTGACAAATTTGTTTACGTTTGAGTGTTTGTTGTATTGTTAACGTGTGCGGCGAGGCACCGCTCTTTGCCAAACAACTTTTTCATTTGTAATTCTTCATGTAAAATATGACATACACTCTGTTCATCTGAGATGATTGTAATTTGTAATTCTTCACGTAAAATATGACGTACACTCTGTTCATCTGACATGATTATAGGTATCAACACGTATTTCATGCGTAGTCAAAGACTTGGATTTTCACAAACAATTTCATGTATTTTTTGGAATATTTTCTGATGTTGATGAAGTTTTTGGATGGCTTCGTCTGTAAGACTTGTACGATCACTTTTAAATTTCCAATTTTTTACTGTTGCTGTTGATGGAGCACTTTTACCTTTCACACATTTATCATATCGTTATGAAAATTCTTGTCCGGCTAAACCTTTTTTAAATAAATATTCAATGACTGGTCGATTTTTTAATTTTTCCATTTAAAAAAAAAATCACTGACACATCAACTTCAAATTGTGAACAAGGAATAAATTGACAGATCAAATTGAAATTTTCCAGATAAAAGAGTTCAGAAACTATGGTGTTTTGTTGATAATTCAATAAACGATACAATTAACCAGAGAAATCGATTGGTTTGTACTGCCTTTACGTGCATTTAATAGTATTAAGTGGTTGTGCATTTGTGTCACAAACGTCTTCGGTAGTTTGTACCATACCTCACCGCCAACTTATAGATGCACATGATTATGATACTCAACAGATATACAATTAATTACAGTGTTTATTTCAAATTACATTACACGAATATATTACATACTCGTATATTCTTATAATGTTCTGCATACCAATTACAACTCAATTAAGTACAAGTTAAACATTGTTTAACTAATCTGTTTTCTCTCCATATAATAAATTCCTAAATTTGGTTAAATATTAATATTAAATTATTACATTATCTTTGCACTTATTATATTGTAATTTACCATGCTCAGAAATAAATAAATGTCATTGACTTACGAGTATATATTAGGTCCTTGCGTTAATAATGTCGATTTTTTGGTTTGAAAATGGCATTTATTTGTATAACAAAATGTTTGAGTACATTAACCAATATATTGCCCATCGTTAGCTATGACTTCCTCCCATCTTTTGGGAAGTTTGTTGATTCCTCGTTTGAAGAACTCCTCATCTTTTGTCCCAATCCATTCATCGACCAATTTTCGCACTTCTTCAGCATTTCGAATGCGTACATGTGTCAGGCTGACCTGCATTGATCGGAACAAATGGTAATCAGAAGGAGCAAGGTCTGGAGAGTACGGGGGGTGATCAAGATGATTCCAACCGAGCCTCTTTATTTTTTCCTTAACGATGTTTGCACCATGTGGTCTGGCATTGTCATCGTGAAATAAAACTTTGTGGTGTTTTCGAGCTATCAATGGTCGTTTTTCGTTCAATTTCTTTGCCAATTCGCCCAGTTGTCGTCGGTAGCGATCAGCTGTAACCGTTTCATTTGGTTTTAACAGCTCGTTGTACACCACACCTTTCTGATCCCACCAAATGCACAGCATTACCTTCTGGCAATGAATATCGCGTTTTGATTGTGAAGTTGAAGCGTGTAAACCACCGTTCACAAGTTTTTTGATTTGGATCATGTTCACCGTAAGCTTCTACCAACAATCGATAACTATCAGCAGCGGTTTTCTTCAAATTAAAAGAAAGTTATTAAACTTCCCCGCAAAACAACTTTTTCAGGCACGTAATTCGACATGTTCGAAGCAAAAAAAAACTTTGTTGTTTACACTTCGACGAAATGACATATACTGAAATTTATAGAGTAATGACAGACAAAAAAAAAGAATATGGCCGCGGTGTGTTCCGATGCACACAAAGCCAGTTACGCCAACTGTTATCAAATCGACATTATTAATGCAAGGTCCTAATATAATCTTTGTACTCAAAGGGGCAAAATTAATTGAAAGCAATTAATTTATTTTCAATTAATAATCAATCATAAACTAAGCCATCGCTCCAATGACCTTGTGGCTATGAATCGATATTATATTTCAAATTTTCAGTCTAATTAAACTTATAGTTATTGAGTGTATTAGTGCAGTTGTGCTCAACAATTGTACCGCTATCAAGTGAGCGTTTTTTTGTGAAAATAAAACACTAATTTTAAATGGGAAAGTAAAAAAATATTTTATACTTAAAATATTGGCCACCTTTCTGTCAATTTGTTGGGGATATCACACGCCAATAGAATTGTTCGACTTTTGAAGCAAACCAATCAGACACCTAATTTTCGATTTTTGTCGTAGGAATCAATGTGCTGCACAGTCAATGTGTGTTCCATCGATGAAAACAAATAGTAGTCGGAATGATCCAAGTCTGGTGAATACGACGGCGGGTGGGGTAACAGCTCTCAGTCAAGTGATTTGATTTTATCCTTAACCGATTTTGCTTTGTGCGCAGGTGTAATGTCATGGAGCATAATTACCTTGCCGTGTCTTCAGGCCCATTCTGGTCGTTTTTCGATCAATTTATTATTCAAATTGATTTGTTTGTTGTCGGTAGCGATCAGCATTAACATTTTCACCAGGTTTTAGGAGCTCGTGGTACACCACATCTTTCTAGTCCCACCGCAGACACAGCATTGTCTTCTTGCCGAAACGATTTGTTTTCGCAGTCGATGTTGATGGTTGTGCTGGATTAACTCATGATTTTTTTTCCGTTTAGGATTCTTAAAATAAATTCATTTTTCATCGCCAATAACAATTCGATGCAAAACTGATTTTCTTTCGTGTCTGGTAAGTAAAATTTCACAATTGTTTTTTCGGTTTTCCATCTGTATTTCATTCAATTCATGTGAGGTACCCATATTCCACACTTTTTGATCTTTCCCATAGCTTTTAAACGGTCAGAAATTGTTTGTTGTGCAACATTTAACATTTTTGCCATTTGATTTTGATTCAAAGTGTAATATTCATCCAATATTGCTTGCTATTCGGCGTCTTCAAACTTTTTGGTGGTCTTCCATGTTCTATATTTCTCACATCAAAATCATTATCTCTGAACCGGTTGAAACCATCTTTTGCATGTTGCTTTTGCTGATAGCGCATGATCACCATATGCTTCGACAAGCATTCGATACGACTCTGCATCACAAAGAAAAAATATGATGTTGTTTGTTCAATGACTTGATGTATGCATAAATATGCTTGACAGATGTCATAGCAACCAAACAAAACAAAAGAATGCAGACTCGTCCACAACAAATATTCCCTACAGAGAGATTTGTATCTTGACGCCCACTTCATGCCGGTACACCTGATACATTCGTATTTTTCAGTGGACATTCCTATTATTCTGTAGATTTGTATTTTCGTATATGGAAATTCTAGCTCCCATATCTCAGGAACCAAAAGTAGGTTCAACTCCAAACTTCACAAAACAAAACCTAATGACTCAGACTTATGATCAGCATGAATTGAGACAATATTGGAGTTGCGAAGAAACTGGCCGTTTTTGGTCTTACTATTTATTGATATAGACAATAACTTACACTATTCTAAATTAAAACTTGTTCCAATTATAAATGGCAATTATTGTTAAAAGTAGCTTTAATTTACATTCAATATTATACTGTAATTTAATTTATATTCAATACCAATCGGACATCGAATGAAATGTTATCGCTTATACTTTATCTTATGTGAATCGATTGATTATCAATTTTCTCGAGATTTAATTGATAGAATAAATAATATCAATATGGACCTGCAAATGTGTGCCACACTTGCAAATTTTTACTCCTTTCGCAAATACCACACCAAATGGATGGATTTTGATGGAAGAGCGAATGCGTATATTTTATAAGCTAAAAACAATTTAGGTAAATATTCTTTCGGAAAATGACATGTAGATCGAAGAGACTCGTCTCGCCATTTTAGTGCACATAGAAATCAATAAAATTGACTTTATCGGTGAAATACTTTCCTGTAAATTGAAAATAAAATTTTGCTGAAAAGAATATTGTTTTAGTAACGAAATATTCAAGTTGAATGATATCTATTGACCAAAAGAATGCGATGTGGCAACACCAAAATATAATTCCATCAAAATTTTGTATATTTGACATTAACAGAATCTTTCTAGAATAAAGATTAGACTTGACAGATCGTATTTGATTATTTCAAATGAATTTCTAATCAGTTCAAGAACAAACGTTGACGAATAAACATATGTTCAAAATTCTATTTATTGGAAAAATATTAAAAGATTATTTTTAACGGGAAATTGTAAGTGTTTTTTGACATCAATTTTTAAAAGATTAAATTGGAATAAAAAAAGTTGAAATCGACACAAAATTTAATATTAATTAAAATGGCTGAAAAAATACAAGCTGTCGTGGATTGCAAACAATTGGAAATTAATAGCGAAAATCGGCAATCAATTCAATCACCGATTGATGGCAATAAGAAAAATAAAATAAGTAATTGTGAATGGTGTAAAAGAAAATTTAGTAGTAAGTCGGAATTAATGGTACACTTACGCATGCACACTGGTGAAAAGCCATTTAAATGTAACGTATGTGAAAGAAAATTCTCAAGAAAATATTGTTTGACAGTGCATTTACGAAAACACATTGGTGAAAAGCCATTTGAATGCAATGTATGTGAAAGAAAATTCAGCCAAAAAAATAATTTAACATATCATTTACGAGCACACACTGGTGAAAAGCCATTTGAATGCAACGTATGTGAAAGAAAATTCATCCAAAAATCAAATTTAAACGATCATTTACGAATACACACTGGTAAAAATTCATTTGGATGCAATGTATGTGAAAGAAACTTCATCCAAAAATCTGGTTTAACTAACCATTTACGAACACACACTGGTGAAAAGCCATTTGAATGCAAAGTATGTGGAAGACTATTCACTAGAAAATCTAATTTAACCGTTCACTTACGAACACATACTGGTAAATCCCCATATGAATGCAACGTATGTGAAAGAAACTTCAACCAAAAATCTGGTTTAACCAAGCATATACGAACACACACTGGTGAAAAGCCATTTGAATGCAATGTATGTGAAAGAAAATTCAACCAAAAACATCATTTAACATATCATTTACGAACACACACTGGTGAAAAGCCATTTGAATGCAACGTATGTGAAAGAAGATTCATCCAAAAATCAAATTTAACCGATCATTTACGAACACACACTGGTGAAAAAGAATTTGAATGTGGTCATTGTTTTAAGAAATTTGCTCAATTACAGTCATTGAATAATCATAAATCATTACATTCTAATGAAAAGCTTTACCATTGTTTTGTTTGTAAAAAAAGATTTTCAACAACAAACGCTTTGCGGCAACACTTGAAACAGAAGAAACATTTAAATGGACATAATCACATGAAAATTCTGCATAACTGAAATTTATAATTCTCTTCAAATATGAAAAAGTAACAAGTTTTCAAAATAAAAAACAAAATGTTCATATTAAACTTTTTTAGAAAGACGATCCATCAAATTTATTAAAATGGAAAATAACTTACACAGAACTGTTCTAAATTAAAATATATTCTTATTATAAAGAGCAATTATTGTTAAGAGTAACTTTTGAATGACTATAATTTAAATTTTATGCATAATTAAATTTATTCAATACCAATTTAAAGAAGTATTTGAATTTTTCGTATAAATTTAATTTCCTTTGGAAAAAAAGTAGTGACGATCACCTTTAATTAAATGTTGGCGCTTATACTATTTTCATGTGAATCGATTGATTATGAGTGTGATTTTCTGTGTCTGTAAATTAAATTTTTGTTGTACAGATAATAGTTTCAGTAACTCTAGAAATTGCAAAAAAATGCGATCTGACAACACCAAAATGTTATTCCATCAACATTTTATTAATTTTACATTTACAGAATCTTTCTAGAATAAAGATTAAATAAGTTCGTTTATGTAGATACTCACTCTTTTTAATTTATTTTGATAATTTTTAAAGCAATCAGCAACTCATATCGATATATTTCCGAGTAGTTTTTTGAAACTTTTCATGGATTTTATCCGCGGTGTTTTGTTCGTGTTTATTACAAGAAAAATGCACAATCGATGAATTTTTGCCATCGTTCAGCATCTCCATTCTGTGCTAATAGAATTGTTGATCTATATGTAAGAAACTGAGTCAAAGCGCTATTTGGCATCAACATCATAAGTAAATTTATTCTGTTAATACGGACCATTCGCAGGTATTACTGCCAACGTACATTTTTGTCAAATTTCGTGGATATGTTCACCATAAATATGAATATAAATTCTATGGATATACTGTGGAATATTAGCAACGAGAAATACTTTTATGGAGAAATTATCATCGGAAATATACGGATAATCCAAGGACATTTTTTATAAAATCCCATGGACAGCTGGTTGTAGTCATCATATGAAATTCTAACTGACATCCTTAAAAAATCCATAGATAATTCTTCGGATTCAAACTACGGACTACTACATATACAAGACAGTTAAACAGTTAGACAGATTTATTACTGGTTTACATGATAACATTTTAGAAAGATTTTACGAAGAAGATGAAAAAATCAAACTTGATAAAGCAATAAAAATTGCTATGCAGGCGGAAATAAGATTACATCAAAATTCTAAAAATTACGAAAATAAAAATAAAGGTAAGTTAGCTTTTGACGTGAATTTTTTTTCGCATACATTGCATTCAAATGGCTTTTCAAGAAACGCAATATATAAAATTAAATCAAAAATCAATAAAACGGCGAGACAACAAGTCTCTCGATCTACATGTCATTGTCCGAAAGAGTAGTTAACTGAATTGTTGTTAGCTTATAAAATATACGCCATCGATCATCGATCAAAATTCATCAATTTGGTGTGGGTTAAACAAAAGGGGTATAAATTTGCAATTGCGATACATATCTGGGGTCCTCCATAACGATATTATTTATTGAATCAATTATATCCAGCGGAAACTTATATTCAATCAGCTCGCATTTAGCTCGTGGTCTATCTGATTGTTACTATTTGTTTCAAATGAAAATAAATTTATACGAAAAATTCAAATGCTTCTTTAAATTGATATTGAATAAATTTAATTATGCATAAAATTTAAATTATAGTCATTAAAAAGTTACTCTTAACAATAATTGCCCTTTATAATAAGAATATATTTTAATTTAGAATAGTTCTGTGTGAATCATTTTCCATTTTAATAATAAATTTGATGGATCGTCCTTCTAAAAAAGTTTAATATGAACATTTTGTTTTATTTTGAAAACTTGTCACTTTTTCATATTTGAAGATAATTATAAATTTCAGTTATGCAGAATTTTCATGTGATTATGTCCATTTAAATGTTTCTTCCGTTTTAAGTGTTGCCGCAAAGCATTTGTTGTTGAAAATCTTTTTTTACAAACAAAACAATGGAAAAGCTTTTCATTAGAATGTAATGATTTATGATTATTCAATGTCTGTAATTGAGCAAATTTCTTAAAACATTGATCACATTCAAATGGCTTTTCACCAGTGTGTATTCGTAAATGATCGGTTAAATTTGATTTTTGGATGAATTTTCTTTTACATACGTTGCATTCAAATGGCTTTTCACCAGTGTGTATTCGTAAATGATAGTTTAAATTTGATCTTTGGTTGAATTTTCTTTCACATACATTGCATTCAAATGGATTTTTACCAGTGTGTGTCCGTAAATGAACGGCTAAATTAGATTTTTGGGTGAATTTTCTTTCACATACGTTGCATTCAAATGGTTTTTCACCAGTGTGAGTTCGTAAATGGTAGATTAAATTTCGTTTGTTGATGAATTTCTTTTCACATTCTTTGCATTCAAATGGCTTTTCACCAGTGTGTGTCCGCAAATGACTGGTTAAAGCAGATTTCTTAGTGAATTTTCTTTCACATACATTGCATTCAAATGGCTTTTCACCAGTGTGAGTTCGTAAATGATCGGTTAAATTTGATTTTTGAATGAATCTTCTTTCACATACGTTGCATTTAAATGGCTTTTCACCAGTGTGTGTTCGTAAATGATCGGTTAAATTTGATTTTTGGATGAATCTTTTTTCACATACGTTGCATTTAAATGGCTTTTCACCAGTGTGTGTTCGTAAATGATATGTTAAATGATGTTTTTGGTTGAATTTTCTTTCACATACGTTGCATTCAAATGGCTTTTCACCAATGTGTTTTCGTAAATGCACTGTCAAATAATATTTTCTTGGAAATGTTCTTTCACATTCGGTACATTTAAATGGCTTTTCACCAGTGTGCATGCGTAAGTGTACCATTAATTCCGACTTACGATTAAATTTTCTTTGACACCACTCACAATTACTCATTTTATTTTTCTTATTGCCATCAGTAGGTGATTGAATTAATTGAAGATTTTCACCTTTACTTTCTAATTGTTTACAATCCACGACAGCTTGTAGTTTTTCAGCCATTTTAATTAATATTAAATTTTGTGTCAATTTCAACTTTTTTTATTCCAATTTAATCTTTTAAAAATTAATGTCAATAAACACTTACAATTCACCGTTCGAAATAATCTTTTAATATTTTTCCAATTAATAGAATTTTGAACATATGTTTATTCGTCAACGTTTGTTCTTGAACTGATTAGAAAGTCATTTGAAATCACCAAATACGATCTGTCAAGTCTAATCTTTATTCTAGAAAGATTCTGTAAATGTCAAGTAAATAAAATGTTGATGGAATAATATTTTGGTGATGTTTCATCGCATTTTTTTGCTCAATTGAAATTATTCAACTCGAGAATTTCTAGTGTTACTGAAACGATATTCTATTCAACAAAATTATTAATTTACTCTAAAGTATTTCAACGGTAAACTCAATCCAATTTATTTCCATGTACACAATAAAGTAACGATCTACAGGTCATTTATCCGAAAGTATATTTAACCTTAATTGTTTTTAATTTATAAATTATACGTATTTGATTTTCGATCAAGATTCATCTAACGTATTTGGTGTGGGAATTGCAAAAGGAGTGTAAATTTTCAGATGTGGCACACATCTGGAGTTCCATACGCATTTTATATATTTGATCAATTAAATCCCGAGAAAACTCATGATCAATCGATTCAAATAAAAATAGTACAAACGGCAACATTTAATTAATTTAATTAATTAATTACAATAAGTTATACAAAAAATTCAAATACTACTTTAAATTGATGTTCTATAATATTAATTATGCATAAAATTTAAATTATAGTTATTCAAAAGTTACTTTTAACAATAAATACCATTTATAATAGGAACATATTTTAATTTAGAACAGTTCTATGGAAGTTATTGTCAATATCAATAAATAGTGAGAATCATAAACCATTGTTTTGTGAAGTTCGGAGTTGAACCTACATTTGATTTTTGAGTTATGGAGGACTATAAGTTCCCATATACGAAAATGCAAATCTTCAGAATTATAGGAATATCCACTGATAGTTTTAGCCAACTCCACACTTCACAAAATAATAGCTTATAACTCCGACTTCAGATCTGGACTAATTGGGTCCATATAGCTATTATTTTAAACTTTATAAATTATTATGACACTTCGGGTTCAAACAACAACGTGACAAGCGTTCCATTGTACGCTTAAGTTTATTTCTTTTGCACCTTAGGTACATCGCTTATTAATGTTCTTCTTTCGTAAAAATTAATCGAAAATTTGAAATTTATAAAAATTTTATAACAATTACAATTAATTATCGGACAAATAACAACAAAATAAAATTGGATTATTGAGAACAACGACAAAGTGGAAATGACGAGAACCATCACCTTTATTGTCCTTCGTTCATGCTTAGTCTGTTTTGGAACCGAACATTCAGCTTTAGTTCACTGTAAACGTTCTTGTTTCAATTTTGGATCATGCGGTGGCAGATCCAAGCCTCATCCATAGTTGATAAAACGAGGCACAAAATCGGTTTTATTCTTTTTAAAACGTTCCAAATACCGCTGACAAATTTGTTTACGTTTGAGTGTTTGTTGTATTGTTAACGTGTGCGGCGAGGCACCGCTCTTTGCCAAACAACTTTTTCATTTGTAATTCTTCATGTAAAATATGACATACACTCTGTTCATCTGAGATGATTGTAGGTATCAACACGTATTTCATGCGTAGTCAAAGACTTGGATTTTCACAAACAATTTCATGTATTTTTTGGAATATTTTCTGATGTTGATGAAGTTTTTGGATGGCTTCGTCTGCAAGACTTGTACGATCACTTTTAAATTTCCAATTTTTTACTGTTGCTGTTGATGGAGCACTTTTACCTTTCACACATTTATCATATCGTTATGAAAATTCTTGTCCGGCTAAACCTTTTTTAAATAAATATTCAATGACTGGTCGATTTTTTAATTTTTCCATTTAAAAAAAAATCACTGACACATCAACTTCAAATTGTGAACAAGGAATAAATTGACAGATCAAATTGAAATTTTCCAGATAAAAGAGTTCAGAAACTATGGTGTTTTGTTGATAATTCAATAAACGATACAATTAACCAGAGAAATCGATTGGTTTGTACTGCCTTTACGTGCATTTAATAGTATTAAGTGGTTGTGCATTTGTGTCACAAACGTCTTCGGTAGTTTGTACCATACCTCACCGCCAACTTATAGATGCACATGATTATGATACTCAACAGATATACAATTAATTACAGTGTTTATTTCAAATTACATTACACGAATATATTACATACTCGTATATTCTTATAATGTTCTGCATACCAATTACAACTCAATTAAGTACAAGTTAAACATTGTTTAACTAATCTGTTTTCTCTCCATATAATAAATTCCTAAATTTGGTTAAATATTAATATTAAATTATTACATTATCTTTGCATTTATTATATTGTAATTTACCATGCTCAGAAATAAATAAATGTCATTGACTTACGAGTATATAAATAGGATAAAATCAACTATTTTGATCAAAAATAATTCGAGTGTATTAAAACCGAAAACGTAAATTTAGTGTATGAGAATTTTAATTTGTTTCTATTATTGGTATACTTCATTCACACAAAATTTCTTGCTGGAAGTGCCAATTGAGTAAGTCATTTAAATGTGTTTTGCGTAACCAAATACTTTATTCAATTTAACGATTGTTGCACAGTTGCAAAAACGTTATAAATGCTGAAAAATTGTTTTGTTGATAATCTTCTGGCAAAATGCAATAACTGCAGTCAAACAGTCAATCAATTGTACAAATTTATTAAAATCAATGTCAAACATAGCTTGTGAATCGGTCGGTTATCAATCGATGGTAGAATCGTCACAAAAATATCGGTGATGTGATGAGATGATGCAAACGAATAACGGTTGCATTAAATTAGACATATAATATTATGTTTTTCTTAGAAAAGGTGGTGGTAATACAAAATCCGAACAATTTTGACACATAAATGATTTGATCATCTTTGGACCAATTTTTCCAAGGGCTAAAATTATGTTGCAACTTTTAATACTTCAAAATGCTGCTTGTTATGGATTTAAAAATGCATAAGCAACGGTATATATTAAGACTTTAACTTAATGTATTGTAAGAAATTAATACAAGTTATGTGAATCAAAGTATTTTTCTGATACCGTATCGGCTGCGAGGCGTTCCATCCATCCATTTATTTTAATTCATGTTAAACATTTCGGAAGCGTGTACCAACCACGTGTTGCATAGATCTGATAAAATGATAATCAGAAGGTACTTGGTAACGGTAACGGAAAAAGTTTTATTGCTGAGTGTTTACAATTTCGTGGCACGCCTAACATTGTTAGTCCTATCAATTGCAGCCCATTATCTTGTGACCATACGGATGTTCAATTTTTGCGTAGTAATGTTAATGATTTTACTGGGTCCACCCATCATAGGTTTATCGTTTAGTATTTTCAAAGTAGATCCATTTTTTATAGCCAGTTACAATATGTTGATGGTCATGGTCAAATATGTGATGGCGGAAGCTAAACAAAATCCATTCCATCTGTTTGAATCGACGTTTATTTTAACGAAATGACATTTGAGATTCTCAACTTTTACTCTGCTGTGTCACAAACCGTTAGTGGTGATAATTTTGTTGGGCGTTTTCAAAATTTATTTGGCCAACAATATTAAATCAACTGATGTCGGATTTGTTAAGTGATAGTGTGATATTACACTCGTCAATTGAATTTTTTACAATAGTCATTATTGCGTTCACTTTGCTGTAAGACCAGTGGTGCATAAAAGTACATACATATAATTAACAACTGGCAATGATTTTATTGCAACTGCATTGTAACAATTAGTTATTTTCTCTGGGTTTACAGAAAGTTTATTCAATTGATATTAATACCAATCCTTTATCGATTCGGTGCTTCATACTCATCCAACGGTGAGCGGTTACACTTTCTAATAAAACTGCGAATAACCAGTTCCTTAACCTGGTTCCTAGATCCCATCCCATTATACAGCATAACCTTGTTCACATCAGTATTTCGTTTTGACTGTGACATTGATGGTCGATCACGAATCCAGGATCAATTTTCTACATTTTGGATTATTGAATATACTTTTCAAATACAAATGTACAAACAGAGCCCGAGCAAGTTTCGATGTCATTTTCCCTCAAATCATATGACAATCATTTTCCAATTTTGTCAAACATTTCAGTTAAATGTAATTGTTTGCCAACATTTAGAACTACACCAAGTTTGGTTTCTGTTCGGTTGTGTTGTTTTCATTCGTACATGCATGCAAATTGAATTTTTTTCGCTTGATCTTGCTTTGACATCAAAATCACTGCATTTGAATAGTTGAAACCATTCTCGACAAATGAAATTAGTTAGGAGCCCGATCACAATAAAAAATTGAACAATTTTTAATTCAAAATCGCTGGTTAACAATTACAGACAATTGTAATGTTATAAAAAAAAAGAAATGACTTGCCGATAAAAAAACACTCAAGGATTTTATATGTCTCATCACAGATCATCTCAAAGTGTAATGATTTTCGTGAATTTTTAGCAACAAACAATTTGATAAATAACAATCAGTCTCCATATTCGCCATAATTTCCATGTGACTGTTTTCTGTACTGTTTTGAGTGATTATACTGTGTACTGTGTGGTAAACAAAGACGCACCCATGATAAGTACTTAAATGATTGATCCACACATTGGTCGCAACAGAGTTGTCACCAACCGGATGTTACTGTGGCACACGCAAATATATGAACAATTTGTGATTTATTTCAATATATTGTTAGGGGTATTTTTGATCAACAATAGCGTATGATAATAATCCTTGCAAATACTCATAATTCCCATATAACATTTTGTATTTCATATTTGTACAAATAAAATGTTAACTTAATTTTCTGGTTGTTTGTTTGTTTGTCAAGGCAAAACAACATAAAATTACTTTTAAGCTTTTGTTTTCGTTCACTGTTCATTTCAGAACAGTTTTAATGAGAAAATGATTATTATTATAATTATTATTATTATTATTATTATTATTATAATTATAATTATTATTATTTCAAGTATATTATTATTTTATTCATTATTAAGTTTATAAATAAACAAACAAATAAAAGTTAAATTTTCCTAGTTGTTTGTTCGGGTTGATATAAAGTAAGGGAAAATGTATTTGTTACAAACAGATAGAATTAATATTATATAATTCGCACCATACCATCAAAAATATATGAGATGATCCAATGGAATATGAATTCTGTACACCGTTGGTATTAGTAATGCATAAACATTGGAATAGACGATTGTCTGTATAGGAGCAAGATTTTTCCTATTTAAGTGCACTCAGTTTTTGAAGTGCCTTTTGTGTCACATGTGTTCCGACGTTATCGTGGTGGACAATCCCACGTTTTGAAATCTAACCATTATCGATTGTGCCAAAATAATACTTGCATTACATTAAGTTTGAAAATTCAAAATTATCCAGATATTCGCTAACCGTGAACACGTGAACACACATTAAGCGATCTGATAATTTTGTCGATGGCTTGAAATTGATTGTTTTATGTTAGAAAAATTCTGACAATTTAATAACCAAATTTTTGCCATTTTGGACATGTGACACCTCATGTGAAATATTTTATCATCATTTGTATAGTAATTAAATGTTAACAATGCCGACAATACATGCCATTACAATTGAATATTTCAAGTAGTAGACTAAATCCGATCAGGTAACACGAACATATGTTGCAGAAAAAGATGACAATTAAATTGAAGTGTCTTAGATATGAATGAAATTTGTGAAAAAATTCGATATCTATTTATCAATTTTACTAAAAATTCAACTTAGGCACTTAAAAAAAAATGTTTGCAGTTTACGGTGACGCAACTTTATCAAAAACAATAGCCAGAATGATCGATGTAAACGATGCACGTCGTTCTGGTGGTCGACCAATCACTGAAAAAGTAGATGAAATCATATAAAAAATTGAAGAAAATCGTCATGTAAGCCATGATATCGCTGAAGAACTAAACATCCAGTACCAAACAGTTTTGACCCCGTTTTTACAAAGTCTACTGGCTACAAGAAGAAGCTCGTTGTTTGGGTGCCACATCGATTAACATCGATGAATTTAATGGACGAACATTTTCATTTGTGAAACGGAACAAAATCGAGTCATTTTTAAAGCGAATGATTACAGGTGATTAAAAAAATGGATCACATACGATAATGAATGTACGAAAATGATCGTGGTCCCAGCAACATGAAGCTCCTAAAACGGTAGCTAAGTCTGGATTGACACCAAGAAAAGTAATGCTTTGTGTTTGATGGGACACCGGAAGGGAATCGTTCATTTTGATGCACTAGCATCCGGCGGCCAAACGATTGATTTCGATCTCTATTGTCAGAAATTAACACGATTGAAGCAAGAGATTTACAAAAAAAAAAAAAAAAAAGGTCGAGAATTAATCAACCGAAAAGGTGTTGTGTTCCATCATGACAACGGCCAAATAACACACATTTTTGATGACCCGGCCAAAACTGAGAGAATTTGTTCCGGTCTCTACAGAACTCTCTAAATGGGTTAACATTGAATTTCGTAGAGGCCAGTAAAATACACTTGGATCAGTTTTTTGTTCGGATAACCCAGACGTTATACAGTGATGGGATAATGTGGTTACTAGAAAAATGGCAGATGGTGGATCGAACAAAATGGCACACATTTGGTTTAATAAAGCTCATTTGAAAAAATATTAAATTTAATATAATTTTGAAAAATAAAAAGCCTTAATAATTTTTCAACTATCCAATCAATATACAGGTTGTGTGCCAAATCTGGTGAATACGGTGGATGCACAAGCAATTCATACTTTAAATCCTTGAATTTAGTCATGGTCAAAACAATTTTGTCATTGTTTTGATGAAAACTAATTTTTTTGTATGTTGCAAACCTGGTCTTTTCTTACGGATTTTTGCGTCCAATTGATCCAAAAGGTTACAATAATATTCTGAGTTGATTGATGATTACCTTTCTGAAAATAATGCGATCAATAAAATTCCTTTTGCGTCCCAAAAAAAAAAAAAACTGATGCCATCACCTTTATTGTCCTTCGTTCATGCTTAGTCTGTTTTGGAACCGAACATTCAGCTTTACTTCACTGTAAACGTTCTTGTTTCAATTTAGAATCATGCGGTGGCATATCCAAGCCTCATCCATAGTTGATAAAACGAGGCACAAAATCGGTTTTATTCTTTTTAAAACGTTCCAAATACCGCTGACAAATTTGTTTACGTTTGAGTGTTTGTTGTATTGTTAACGTGTGCGGCGAGGCACCGCTCATTGCCAAACAACTTTTTCATTTGTAATTCTTCATGTAAAATATGACATACACTCTGTTCATCTGAGATGATTGTAGGTATCAACACGTATTTCATGCGTAGTCAAAAACTTGGATTTTCACAAACAATTTCATGTATTTTTTGGAATATTTTCTGATGTTGATGAAGTTTTTGGATGGCTTCGTCTGCAAGACTTGTACGATCACTTTTAAATTCCCAATTTTTTACTGTTGCTGTTGATGTAGCACTTTTACCTTTCAAACATTTATCATATCGTTATGAAAATTCTTGTCCGGCCAAACCTTTGTTAAATAAATATTCAATGACTGGTCGATTTTTTAATTTTTCCATGTTAAAAAAAAAATCACCGACACATCAACTTCAAATTGCTTATGAACAAGGAATAAATTGACAGATCGATTTGAAATTTTCCAGGTATTCATATGACAAATGGAATATTCCAATACCCTTATTTATTTGCCCGTATTAACGTCTGGTATTTTGTTAGGCTAGAAACTATTCACGCTACCCTGGTATTTCCCATATGTTTTACAAACACTTTTTGATTTAACATTTTTTTCCAATTTACCATTTTTCACATTTGCACACAATTTTACACTACACACAACCGTACAACATTTTAAAGTCATTAATATTATTTTGTTACACTTTTATGGTTTACTTACACAGTCGCACACACACACACACACACGCACACACACACCCAACCCACCCACACCAACAGCATATTTTTTTGTTTGGTGTTGCTGTAATATACATTTTTTTTATATTTTCATATTTATCGCTTTTAAAAACAGAGCAACAAAGAAAAAAGCGTGTTATTTTTATTTATATTTTTTCGTTTGTTTATATAAAATGACAATTTTTCTATCGTTGGAAGCGGATGTAAAATATAAAATAAGACGTAACCGAGACGTAACCCCAGCACATTATTATTATTATTATTATTATTATTATTATTATTATTAGTGACGAGATGACAACAACTTCAATGTGTGACAATGCTTTATTTACCGATAAATATAAACATATAAAAATTATTGTGTTCAGGTGGTGGTGGTGGTGGTTGTAGAAGTGCCGGTCGAAGGTGGGTACCGCACGAGTCGAGATTTGAGTGGTGCGTGGTATGAGCAGAAGAATTATGGTGTGTAATGTATCGTCATCAACACATGAATGATACATTTATATTAATATTATTCTATGTGTGTGTGTGTGTGTGTGTGTGTGTGTGTGTGTGCATAGAAATAAAATAATCATGAATCATTTTTACATCTTCTGGTGACATAAATTTTGTTTATTTCATATTATTTTGCGTATTAATCTTCTTCCTTTTGTAAATTTTTTAGTATATATTTTGTTAAATTTTATATTCTGTGTATTTTATTTCAGCCGTTCAGCAGCCCGTTCACTTTTGTTTGATGTCGCACGTTATTGTTGTTATGTGTTGAATATTTGTCATGTATATTTTCAAAATTGTCACTTTATTTATATATTGTATTATAAATATGATGATTATGATATGTTTGGAATGCAGAGTGTAAACATATGTTAAATGATACACAGCCGGTGCTGATCAACAAACAAACAAACGAACAAACAAACAAACAACAAATAAACTATAAAAAAAAATAAGTGTTGATTACAGCATGAATTTATAATCGAAAAAAATCCATTGTAAAACATGGGCTCAAAAGTTTCCGAAAATTCTAGGAAAAAAACATTTTTTTTGCAAAATTAAACTTTATTCATTGACATACATCCCTTCGCGGGCGATACACTGATTCCAACGATTTTCCAACTTTTCGATACCATTTTTATAGTACGATTTCGTTTTTTCCACAAAATAGGCTTCTGTTTCGGCGATCACCTCTTCATTGCTCTTAAATTTCTTTCCAGTGAGCATTGTCTTGAGGTCTGCAAACAGGAAAAAGTCGCTGGTGGCCATATCTGGAGAATACGGTGGATGTGGAAGCAATTCAAAGCCTAATTCATGCAATTTTGCCATCGTTTTCATTGATTTATGACACGGTGCGTTGTCTTGATGAAACAGCACTTTTTTCTTCTTCAAATGCTCGGTCGTTTTTTAGCGATTTCATGCTTCAAACGCTCCAACAAGGCTCTGTAATAGTCACTATTGATGGTTTTTCCATTTTCAAGATAGAACGATAAAATTATTCCATGTGCATCCCAAAATACAGATGCCATAACCTTGCCAGCCGACTGTTGCGTTTTTGGTAGTTACGGACGAGGTTCGTCGCTTGCTGTCCATGATGCTGACTGCCGATTTGACTCCGGAGTGTAATGTTGGAGCCATGTTTCATCCATGCGTCACATATCGACGCAAAAATTCTGTTTTATTGCGGTTGAACAAGCCCAAACACTGCTCTGAATCATCGACGCGTTGTTGTTTTTGATCGATTGTGAGTTCGCGTGGCACCCACTTTCCACAGAGCTTTTGCATGCCCAAATATTCATGCACGATATGTCCAACACGCTCCTTTGATATCTTCATAGCCTCAGCTATCTCGATCAACATCACATTACGGTCATCTAAAATTATTTTGTGGACTTTTTTGATATTTTCTGGAGTAACAGTCTCCTTTGGACGTCCACTGCATTCATCGTCATTGGTGCTCATATGGCCGGTTTTAAATTTTGCATACCACAAATGTACTGTTGAAAGAGCTGGAGCAGTATCGGGATAATGCTCGTCAAGTAGTTTTTTGGCTTCAGGAATATTTTTTCCAATCTAAAAATAATGTTTAATCAACGCACGAAATTCGTGTTTTTCCATTTTTTTTCAAATAACAAAAGTAGCTATACTCACAACGCAATATCTCACAAACTAATGGTCGAACTGCTGTCAAATTTTGACACGTATCGTTTGAATGTTGGTACTAACTATAAATCATATGAAAAAAATCATAAAAAAAAAACCTCTTAGAATTTTCGGAAACTTTTCAGCCCATGTGTTATACTATAATGTTGCAGACCAACAAACCTGACAACCATATTCTGCTATATAGACCGAACAAGGGTAATAAATAAAGTTTTAGTACAGTATGGATCAAACAATATAAATAATGTTACAACACAAAGGGATTTCACAGTATTTCACAAATTTAACGTTTAATGAAACCATAATTTGTGCAAAAATAGAGATGGTCAGGTTATGGTGCAAGAGAAAAGGTGCGTCAAAAGATGGCCTATAAGGTATTTGCTAATATATACTATAACCGATAAACTTAATCCATATGCCAATTAAAGTATCGGAGTATGGTTTCTGTGCACATCGATCTACAACTGATCAAATATTTAGTATACGGTAGATCTTGGAAAAGTATCGGGAATTCAATGTTGATGCACACACACACACACCATTTTTTTTTTTATTTCAAAGCGGCATATCGGATAGCTTCAATAGGTTAAAATTATGGAAAATTATAGAAGAATTTGGTATTCCAAAGGAAACTGATGATTTGGCGCCCATGACGTTGAAAAATGTGAAGTCACAAGTACGAATCCGAGGTAAATTATCTGATCATTTTGATACGGTTGATGGACTACGACAAGGCGATCCATCATTAACACTACTATATAGTTTTATACTGGAAAAGTCAGTGAGGGACATTAATATCAATACAGTAATTCTTACAAAATTGGGTCAATTATTAGCGTATGCCGATGACATTGACATAAAAGGTCGGAATATACGGTGACTGTAAAGAATGGTTTCGAATCGTTACACAAGGAGGCATCAGGTCTAGGTCTCAAAATTAAAGCAGATAAAACAAAACATATTGTGGCAACGAATACTTCAGGAATTCGAGATCAAACTGTTAATATTGGAGAATACAATTTTGAAATAGCGAATTGTTTTGTATACTTAGGATCGTTGATAAATGTAGAAAATGATATTGAAGAGGAAATTCGATGCAGGGTAGCAACTGGAAACAGATGCTATTACAGGCTAGAAAAAACAATTCCAATCAGAAAGATTACAACGAAATCTTAAGTGCAAGCTATATACAACATTAATATGTCCAAAATTAAAGTATGGGTCTGAGACTTAGTGCGTGACACAGAACCAGAAACAATTACTTCGGATTTTCGAACGAAAGTTACTCCGTGGCATATTTGGTCCCGTCAAAGAACGGATTAGTTGGAGGCGAACATACAATTTATTTCAAAACAATCAAAATCAATTAATTAAAATGGCTTGGACACACAAGTATTACGCATGCAGGAGGAACGTGTGCCGAAAAGCTGTTAAATGGTAATCCAGAAGGCAGAAGGGGAGCCGGAAAACCTAAGGCAGTAAAATGTGATATAAACAAACTTTAGAATTCGGAATTGGAAGACATTGCAGCTGTGGATAGATCAGGTAGGAGAAGTGTGTTGGAGAAGGCTAAAACCGCATCTGGATTATAATGCCATGGAGTAAGTAAGTAAGTTGATTGGTTAAGATTTTAGTAATCGGTAAAATAATTAAGTAAGATCTGATGGAAAAACATGAAAATGATTCAAATTTCGGATGCTCATTACATACCTCATTTTTAACTAAGTTGAGTGTAAGTCTCCCAATTTATGATCAAGAAACATATTATTTATGAACGTGGTAAAATATTTAATCGGAAAATTAGCTAAATATAACGCACCACCTATATTTTGAATGTTGATCGGTTTGTCAGATAAAATACAAATGTTTTATAACTACTACGGTCTCACCAAAAACTGTTCACCATACCAACTATTGATAATAATTTGACCACAGTGACGATTTACATTCAGTAAAAATGTCAAATTATATATTTTTGTAAATATTGGTGTAATCGATACAAATGTGTGGCAATACCGTCGAAAATTATCGAACAATCACGAAATATATGTCAATTCATTCTATTTTTTCATAAATCTGGTAACACCAATTTATTTTTTATTACTACTTGCTTATCTCAACATTCCATCAATGGCAGTTATAAAATAATATTCAAAGTGATCGGACGTTATTTTGAGTTTATAAGCGAGAGATTAAAGAGAGATTTGTTATCATTAAAATATTATTTTTTTAAGAAATTACTCGGAAATTCGATATAATTTATTTTATTTCGTAATTGTTCAAAACCAACCAGGGAAAAGAAACGTATTTTAGGAATGGAACAAAAACCAAATCAAAATTTATCAACTGACGAACATTTGTTAAAATGTAATATTTGTAACGGAACTTTCACAACGAAAAAAAATTTAAAGGATCATCAAATTGTGTGTAAACGAACGTGTAGAATTTGTGCGAAAATACTATCAAGGAAAGATAATTTAATTCGACATATGAAAATTCATTGCGGTGAAAAGAATTTTGAATGTGATATTTGTTGCGGTAAATATTCCCGAAAACATACATTGATTGATCATATGACAATACATAGTGGCAAATTGCACAAATGTTCCCAATGTGAGAAGAAATGTTCAAGCTTGACAAATCTACGAAATCACATGCTAATACATAACGTAGAGAAAACATATAAATGTGATATATGTTCGAAATCATTTAAGCAACGGCAGGGATTAAAAAAGCATAAACTAATACATAACGTAGAGAAAACAAATAAATGTGATATATGTTCGAAATCATTTAAACAACCGCAGGTATTAATACAACACAAATTAGTTCATACCGATATTAAGAATCACAAATGTACCAAATGTGAGAAACAATTTAAACGAAGATACCATTTAACTCGACATATGAAAAATGTGCACATACCGTTTCCATGCTCAATGTGTCCGAGAACATTTAAAAAATTGAGTCATCTATTGGACCACAACCAAAAAAGTCATTCAAATGTCAACAAATCACTTTCCAATGAAAATCAACCGGGTCCAAGTGTAATGTGACAATCACGTATTTTGAATAATAATAACATTCAATACAATGCTGCAGATATTGATTCCGATAACACATCCAGTGAATGCGATACGGAATAGATAAAAGATCAAATGATTAATTGACATTTTACGAGTAATTTCAAGAAATTTCAAAAATATTATAATATTTACATCCACACACCAACCAATAAAATGACGTGAAAACTTATCATAAAATTCAAGATAATAAACTTTAACGATGGCTATCTTTTTGGCGGATAATAAATGTCACGCAGTTGATTGATTTAAATTCGAATTCTATAGTAAAATAATCGAACATAAAAAAAAATGAAATTTAACGAACGAATTAATAATTCTTCGGATAAATGATCCAATTATTTTCCGCGGAATTATAATTAAAATTTATTGTTTATTGACTAAAAATTATACAAAACAATTTGTTGTTTCAAATAAATATTTTGAATTTTGTAATTTCATTGAATTTTTATTATCGTTAAATATTATGAACTAAATATTAACTTTTGCATTTGATGGTTTACAACAAAATCATAAGTGCAACATTAATATGTCCAATATTAAAATATGGGTCTGAGGCTTTGTGCCGGACACAGAAACAGGAAAAATTACTTCGGATTTTCGAACGAAGGGAACTCCGTGGAATATTTGATCCCGTCAAAGAACAGAATGGTTGGAGGCGAAGATACAAATTTGGATTAGACAAGTTGTTCGCAAAACCAAATATTTTCAAAACAATCAAATTCAATAGATTAAGATGGCTTGCACACGTATTACGCATGGAGGAGAAACGTGTACCGAAAATACTTTTGAATGGTAATCCAGAAGGCAGAAGGAGGGCCGGAAAAGCTAAGTCAAAATGACTAGATGCAGTAAACTGTGATATAAGATCCTTAAAATTTGGAATTCGAAAACATTGACTGCGGATATGTCAGGTTGTAGATGACAAAACTGCAGCTGAGCTATAATGCCATGGAGTAGTAGTTGCAGAAACCCCAATACCATATTATTCGTATTTATTATTACAAAATTTATATGATTGTGAAAAGTAAGTATTTTATTCACAAACCACGACAACACCCTTAGTTAAATCGGTAAATTTATACCGTCAAAATGGTAATTAAAATAAGGAATAACTGTATTTTAACTGGTAATTCTCTCTGATTTTGCACCAAGCGTTAAATGATCGTACATTTAGATTGCAATTCATACATACATGAGGAATTATTGTAAAAAGAGGCAACATCAAGAGATTTGGACAATTAGTGATTACATGAAAAAAAATTTTACATGTACGATATTGCAAATAAGATCCGATCCAAAATAAAAGTTTTGTTAAGATCTAGTCTTAATAATTTAATTAAAGTACAATAATATGTGATGATCAAAAATCAGTGAAAATATAGACACCACCGATGGATAAAGTTCTCAGTACCAATCACAATTAACAAATTCCAAAAAATTAATAGTTGTTAATTTTCCTATCTGTTCGGATTAATTAGTATGTTGGGTATAGCATACTTGCAATGCAAGTTACGACCGAACGCGTGCACCGGTTGCGGATAGTGGAACGGCCTAAAATACTTATGGGTTAGCTACGAATAAAGAATAAGTAGCCGCGCGAACAATCTGGCTGCTGTGAATGAGAATTACTTTGGGGTGCTGTGTGAAAACAGAACAGGATAAACGGCAACGACTAAAGCAACGAAAATTTAAGAACCATGATTTAAAACTTGCATCTTGAAATGTTAGAAAGACCTAAGGCGAGATGGCTAGATGCAGTAAATTGTGATATAACGATCCTTAAAAAATTCGGGATTGGAAGACATTGACTGCGGATGTGTCAGTTTGGAGAAAGCTTAAACCGCACCTGGGTTGTAATGCCATGGAGTAAGTAAGTAAGTTGATTGGTTAAGATTTTAGTAATCGGTAAAATAATTAAGTAAGATCTGACGGAAAAACATGAAACTGATTCAAATTTCGTATGCTCATTACAAACGTCATTTTTAACTAAATTGAATGTAAGTCTCCCAATTTATGATCAAGAATCATATTATTTATGAACGTGGTAAGATATTTAATCGGAAAATTATCTAAACAATGCGCACACCTTTATTTTGAATTTTGATCGGTTTGTCAAATAAAATACAAATGTTTTAGTGCATAACAAATGCTGCCTCATCAAAAACTGATCACAATACCAACTATTGATAATAATTTGACCACAGTGACGATTTACATTCAGTAAAAATGTCAAATTATATATTTTTGTAAGTATTGGTGTAATCAATAAAAATGTGCGTCAATATCGTCGAAAATTATCGAACAATCACGAAATATATGTAAATGATTTCTATTTTTTCATAAATCTGGTAACACCATTTCATTTTTATTACTACTTGCTTATCTCAACATTCCATGAATGGCAGTTATAAAATAATATTCAAAGTGATCGGACGTTATTTTTAGTTTTTAAGCGAAAGATTAAAGAGAGATTGTTATCATTAAAATATTATTTTTCTGAGAAATTACTCGGAAATTCAATATAATTTATTTTATTTCGTAATTGATCAAAACAACAAAGGAAAAAGAAACGTATTTTAGGAATGGAAGAAAAACCAAATCAAAATTTATCAACTGACGAACATTTGTTAAAATGTTATATTTGTAACGGAACTTTCACAACGAAAGAAAATTTAAATGATCATCAAATTGTGTGTAAACGAACGTGTAGAATTTGTGAGAAAATACTATCAAATAAATATATCTTAACTTCACATATGAAGACTCATAGAGGTGAAAATAATTTTGAATGTGATATTTGTTGCGGTAAATATTCCCGAAAACATACATTAATTGATCATATGACAATACATAGTGGCAAATTGCACAAATGTTCCCAATGTGAGAAGAAATGTTCAAGCTTGACAAATCTACGACAACACATGCTAATACATAACGTAGAGAAAACATATAAATGTGATATATGTTCGAAATCATTTAAGCAACAGCAGGGATTAATGCAACACAAATTAGTTCATACCGATATTAAGAATCACAAATGTACCAAATGTGAGAAACAATTTAAACGAAGATACCATTTAACTCGACATATGAAAAATGTGCACATACCGTTTCCATGCTCAATGTGTCCGAGAACATTTAAAATATTGAGTCATCTATTGGACCACAACCAGAAAAGTCATTCAAATGTCAACAAATCACTTTCCAATGAAAATCAACCGGGTCCAAGTGGAATGTGACAATCACGTATTTTGAATAATAATTATATGCTATCCAATGCGGCCGATATTGATTCCGATGACACATCCAGTGAATGCGATAGGGAATAGAAAAACAATTAAATGATTAATTTACATTTTACGAGTAATTTTAAGAAATTTCAAAAATATTATAATATTTACATCCTCACACCAACCATTAAAATGACGTGAAAACTTATCGTAAAATTCAAGATAATAAACTTTAACGACGGCAACATTTTGGCGGATAATAAATGTCACGCAGTTGATTGATTTAAATTCGAATTCTATAGTAAAATAATCGAACATAAAAAAAAATGAAATTTAACGAACAAATTAATAATTCTTCGGATAAATGATCCAATTATTTTCCGCGGAATTATAATTAAAATTTATTGTTTATTGACTAAAAATTATACAAAACAATTTGTTGTTTCAAATAAATATTTTGAATTTTGTAATTTCATTGAATTTTTATTATCGTTAAATATTATGAACTAAATATTAACTTTTGCATTTGATGGTTTACAACAAAATCATAAGTGCAACATTAATATGTCCAATATTAAAATATGGGTCTGAGGCTTTGTGCCGGACACAGAAACAGGAAAAATTACTTCGGATTTTCGAACGAAGGGAACTCCGTGGAATATTTGATCCCGTCAAAGAACAGAATGGTTGGAGGCGAAGATACAAATTTGGATTAGACAAGTTGTTCGCAAAACCAAATATTTTCAAAACAATCAAATTCAATAGATTAAGATGGCTTGCACACGTATTACGCATGGAGGAGAAACGTGTACCGAAAATACTTTTGAATGGTAATCCAGAAGGCAGAAGGAGGGCCGGAAAAGCTAAGTCAAAATGACTAGATGCAGTAAACTGTGATATAAGATCCTTAAAATTTGGAATTCGAAAACATTGACTGCGGATATGTCAGGTTGTAGATGACAAAACTGCAGCTGAGCTATAATGCCATGGAGTAGTAGTTGCAGAAACCCCAATACCATATTATTCGTATTTATTATTACAAAATTTATATGATTGTGAAAAGTAAGTATTTTATTCACAAACCACGACAACACCCTTAGTTAAATCGGTAAATTTATACCGTTAAAATGGTAATTAAAATAAGGAATAACTGTATTTTAACTGGTAATTCTCTCTGATTTTGCACCAAGCGTTAAATGATCGTACATTTAGATTGCAATTCAAAAAATTTTACATGTACGATATTGCAAATAAGATCCGATCCAAAATAAAAGTTTTGTTAAGATCTAGTCTTAATAATTTAATTAAAGTACAATAATATGTGATGATCAAAAATCAGTGAAAATATAGACACCACCGATGGATAAAGTTCTCAGTACCAATCACAATTAACAAATTCCAAAAAATTAATAGTTGTTAATTTTCCTATCTGTTCGGATTAATTAGTATGTTGGGTATAGCATACTTGCAATGCAAGTTACGACCGAACGCGTGCACCGGTTGCGGATAGTGGAACGGCCTAAAATACTTATGGGTTAGCTACGAATAAAGAATAAGTAGCCGCGCGAACAATCTGGCTGCTGTGAATGAGAATTACTTTGGGGTGTTGTGTGAAAACAGCAATCGATTAAAACTGATTTAATGATTCAGTGATTACACAGTAAAGGCGAATCAGCGGCGCCAAGGTAACTGCTTTCGGCAGAGGTGATATACCCCCATAAATGACCCTACGAATTTACAGAATGATTCAGTAGGTTGGACGTATGGATAACTACCAAGATCCTTAAAAAATTCGGGACTGGAAGACATTGACAGGTTGGAAAAGCGTGTTGGAGATGGCTAAAACCGCACCTGGGTTATAACGCCATGGAGTAAGTAAGTAAGTAAGTAATTGTCCCTCAAACCCTATAAAGTAGATTAAGTATAAATTTTTTATAAATTTTAGGAAATATTTTTTTCAAATCCATCGCTACGATTAATATTGACAAAAAATAAAACAGACGAATTTATAAGTTCAAGGTTCCACATTTTCGATCATAAAATTTAATTTAGTATCGCATCACCGGCCACCAAATATGATAATGTTTTGGAAAATGAATAGAAATATCATGGATTTTGTGAAAATATTGTATTAGAAATAAATTTTAAAAAATTATAATTTAATTTAAACTCACTATTTTTATCGTTGTTAATATTTTCATCGACCTCATCATCACCAATTTCACCATAATCATTATTACTATAATTTCTATTATCATTATCCGCATTAATTAAATAAATAATAATTAATAAATTAATTAATATTATTTTTATTAAATTACACATTTCATTACAATTTCCTCTCCGAATACTAATTTATCAACTGAATTTTTGGAATTTTTATTCAACAGTATGTCATTTATTTACACAAAGTTCTATTACAAATTTATTTATTTATTTATTTTATAAGCACCTAATTTGGAATACGCATACAAACAACAACAATTTTGAATTTATAAATAAACACACATAAACAAAATTGATATTAATAAAATTAATACCAACCGAACAACACCAACAACAATTAAAGCTAATAATAATAATAATAATAATAATAATAAGATTACAAGGAGGTAAATAAAATACTGTTATAATTAATAAGCTCCTTATTTATTTCCTTTATTTCCTTATTACTTATTATCTTATATATTTTTGTTTCTAATTTATATTTACGTTTTCGCATTTTTTCCTTTTTCCCTTATTTAATATGAAATTCAAAAATTTAACGCCACGCATTTATGTTTAAAAATTGTATGCGAACGTATTGTATATTTCATTGTAATATTAGAGTATCGTATATGACAAGTAGGATCAAAAATAGATGGCGCTCATCGCACCAAATAATGTCGAATGTTGGACATTATGGGCGAAACAAAATTTGGTGCCAGAAAAATGTAATTTGATTCCATTGAATAACACAAATTTGTGATAATCATTGAATATTACGACCATATAGAGCGTATCGGTATCAACATTAACAAAAAAGCAATTGAGATATTTTGAGACTTTGGTGTCATCGGAAAGTGAGGAGTGATAGTGTATGATGAATGACTGTCAAATTGTTTATGTTTACCGTAACCGTTACCACAAAATCAATTAGTATCAATAATAATGTAATAAAAGGAATCGGCAAATATAAAAAATTAGTTGTTTTATGAACACAACTATTTTCGAACACAAGTAAGTGAGAGTCATCAAACTACTTGTATATGCGCTTATGGTTACGATATCTTACCTCACCCATCATAATCACCATATGGTTGGTCTATCCTATTATTATTATAGATATATTATTGTTCAGGTTCATGGCATCAGTAAAATATGTTGGGTATAGTATACTTGCAAAACCAGTTGCACAGGTTGCGGATAGCTGAACGGCCTATTAATTAATGGGTTAGCTACGAATTAGCTACGGCAGCGGTGTATGAGAATTTCTATGGGGTGTTGTGTGAAAGCAACAAAACTTAGTTAATGATTCAGTGATTACACAGTAGCGGCGCACCATTATAACTGCTTTCGAAAGTGGTGTTATACAAATGCCCTACGACAGAATGATTAAGTAGTTTGAACGTATGGTTAACTACCAACTTCGGAAAAACAACGAGTTATGAATTCTACAACACCGTTGCGACGGATCGAACCGAATTAACGGGCGCACCCACTCAAGCAACAAAATATTTAAATACAAAGATTTAAAACTTCCATCTTTGAATGGGAAGACGGGCAATATGGGGCTAGATGAAGTAAATTATGATATAAAGATCCTTAAAAAATTCGAGATTGAAAGACATTGGCAGCGGTTAGGTTAGGTTGTGGAAGGCTAAAATTACACCCGAGTTGTAACGCCATGGAGTATGTAAGTAAGTACTTCCACAATAATTAAATAATATTGGGTAGTCGAAATTCAATAGATGACATTTTGATGCATTTTGACGTCGAATCTAAATTTTAATAAATAAATATTTTTTTTTCATTGATAGCAGGTACTTCAATTGTTCGTCTGCAATCGACGGTTGTATATTTTTGTGTTTAGTTTTTGTTAAAAATGGATAATCAAAATGAGCATTTTCCAGATATTTTGGTTTTTTGTTCACTTCCGGAAAAACGCGTAGCCAAAGTAGAAAAAAATATGTGCTATGTTTGGTGACAAAACCGTAATAAAACTACGGTATCATAATTGTATGGCTAAGTTCCGTTCTGGTTATTACTTTGTTGGGCTTACAAAGGCATTGTGTATTATTTTGAACTGTTACAACGCAGCTGAACGATCAATTCAGAGGTGTTGTACTGCAATTCCAGTACTCCTGTAATGACTTAAAATTGAATGCCGTGTAGAGGTCTGCAAGTAGCACTTGGAATAGTTTTTTGCTGAGAAAACCCGGAAGTTCTACAGTGATGGGATAATGTAATTACCAGAAAAATGACAGAAGGTGATCGGACAAAAAGGCACCTATTTGGTTTAATATAAAAAAAAAGGATATTGTTTAAAATTGCGAAAAAAAGGTTCAATAATATATTAAATTTTGATACTCAAACTAATTTCATTCGATTTGCACTAAACCATGCAACTTTTGAAATCCACAACACCTCGAATGTCTCAGGGGTAAGTAATTTAATTGCTTGAAATGAAAATAATTTTGCATTACCAGAAAGCTGCAATTTGAACTTATTTAACTACTACTGGAAAGGGAAAAAGCACGTCTATAAATTAGTTCTTAGTAATTGGATTATCTACAGATGATTCTCAAAAATCGGTGCTATAAAGACATATAACATTAGCTGTGTGAATTATTTCGTGAAGTTTTACTAGCCTAATATTCCATTGTTCGCATTATTTCAATAAATAATTGGAAAGTTTGTCATTTTTTTAGTATATGTCTTCATTTGGTTGAAGCGTAAACGACAAAATTTTATTATTAAAGTGAAAAATCCCGAATTTTGCGCGCGACACTTGAACTTGCAAAATCATTCGGAATTGATCTGTCAACCATTGCAAAACGTTTTGTATACTCGGGCAATGATTTAACAGACAAGGAAATTGGGTGCCATACGTATTGAAGCCGATAAAACGTCGACCGTCAATTTTGCATGTCCGAAATACTGCTTGAACGGTATAAAAAAAATTCATTTTTGCATCGAATTGTTACTGGTGATGGCAAATGGTGCCAAGTCGAATATCCATGGCAGTCCATACTCTGTATTTGATGGGATCAGTGGTGGATATGGACTAAATCCTTTTGAAATCATTACTGATGCACGCAATTTATGAAATTGAATGAAAAATTGAAGAAAAAACGACTAAAATATGAGCGCACACACAAATAGCTCATTTTCCATGATGACAATCGTCGGCCACATAGCTCGCAACCGATCAAAAATTATGTGGAGAACGTTGGCTGGCCAGTCATACCACAGCCGCCTTATAGCCCATATTTGTTGCCTGCTGATTACCACTTATTCGGATGCATTCAGAATGCCCTATCCGGAATACGTTTCACTTCAATTGATTTAATTCACACAGTTAATAATATGCAGATAACATGTCTACTTAAATTAGGAGTGAGCACAGAGGAAACATGAAAATGGTGTAAAAAAGACCGACTGTCTGGCATAAAAATGGGTAGTAAAAAACTGAATGTAAATAATACTAATTGTAGGACAACATTTCTGGTGGTTACACTGCGTCAAAACCTTAAAATCAACAGGTCACATCGAAAACGTTGTGCAGAAGGTTATTTAGTATCAAAGGTAGACTAATGAAGAAATAACAGGGTACGTCTATGTAAGTAACTAAAAGGTTGTCTGATATAGAAAAATGTAAATTCTACAATGAAAATATATCCATAAAATACAGAACATATTCTCACAACTTGTTGAGCACTATGCAAAAAGGATTTGTTGGTGTATGTACACCGGGCCATTACTTCCAATTTTACGGTGGTAAATGTTGTTGTTCAATACATTCCCAAAACAAAAATTGTATTGTGTGTGAAATTATTCTATAAATGCTCTTTACCATACCATACCATACCGGTACGGTACGCTTATAATAATATATAATTTTTAATTGGCTGGTGTTGCGTACTGTTTAGGGAATAGCTCGTTGATTTTTCTTTTATTCTGAAATATATTATTTGTTGTTGTTGTTGTTGTTCGTGTTGTTGTTGTTGTTGTTGTTGTTTTTGTTGTTGTTCGTGGTGTTGTTGTTGCTGTTATTGTAATTAAAAATAGTGTAAAATAAAAAACCTCTTAATTTATCTTATCACTGTGCCGCGTCCGGTCTCATTATCATTAAAAAAAAAATATTATAGAATCAAATTAAAAACTCAAAAAATAATGAATGAAAACTTTCGCACTTTTTCCACAACTCACACAGTAATGAAAATATTATTTCAAACACTTCAGTGTCGAATAATTACCATAATTAATTAGATTAATTAAATTTTTATATTTTTGAACATTTTCAGCAGTTTCTTGTCCATTTTTACTTACACAACACGCAACAATGTCTTATCACCGCGTGATAAGATTGACTAAAATATGCAAACGAAATTAATCATAAATTATGAAAAATGAATGGAAATAAAAATACGCGAAATAATTTTTTTAACTTCTATTTTTTTTGACTTCTTAATTTACACTAAAAAAAAAATAATAATAAAAAAAAAACGATAAACGAAAATAATAGCGCAGAGAATTATTTGAATTTAATGAGTGCGAGTCTGCGTACGTGCGTACGTGCGTGTGTGCGTGTGTGCGTGCGTGCGTGTGTTCGACGAGAAGAGATACTTAAAATTTATAAATATTCAATTTTGGTTTTTTGTATTTTTGTGCGTTTTTTTTTTTTTTTTTCTTTTTTTTCCCCCGTTTCGTTTCTTCGTTGCTTCGAAGTTATTTTAAGATCGCACAGAAAGGTATTATAAAATATTGTTTGTTTGTACCAGTGAGTGAGAAGATGTTTTATAATTATTGACACATGAATTTTATTTTATTTTAGAAATTAAATTATAAAAAACAGACCAGAAATTTAACAAAACATGAGCTCTAATTCAAGGGATTTAATTTTTTAATTCAGGCTATTAGATGGGCCTAACAAAATAACGGCGATTATTGTTTCACATCTGCGTGTACCGCGAAAATCATGAAAATATTTTTAATTACATTCATAAACATAAAATAAAAATAAATAAACAAAAACGGTGCCACGGGACTTTAGCTGATCATTAGAATAAATATTTTTTATACTTATATAAGCGCCCGCGGACTATTCTCTCAGCAATGTAAATACTAAAGCTAGCCCGTGTGTATAATAAAATAGAGTAGAAGTAGTCAAGATATATTTGTAAATGTAGCGACACAGTTTATTTAACCTGAATATATTGCTGAATTGGTGGAAAAAAGTTCGATCATCCCATATAAGCAGATTATCAGATTGATGAATATTGCTATGTGCCCATATATCACACATTGTCTAAATTCAAACAATGACACACTATCAAATGTGATTATAGATTTCTGCGAATTATTGAGACAAATTAGACTTCTACTAAAGAGATATAAGCAAAAAACTGATGTGTGTTGAGGGAATTTGAGTCAATTCCGGAAGCATAATCAAATTTAATTGCACCATCTTCTGCTTCGAGTAACAACTACAGAGAAATACACAAGTACGATTCCGAGGTAAATTATCTGATCACCATCAACACTACTATTTAATATTACGCCGGAAAAGGTATATATTGAAAAACAAGGCACGATTTTAACAAAATCGGGTTAATTATTAGGTTATGCTGATCAGATGATATAGACATAATTGGTCGGAATATGATGACGGTCAAGGATGCTTTCGAATAATGGGTCTCAAAATGAATGCAGACAAAACAAAATATATGGTGGCAACGAATACGTCAGGAATTCGAGATCAAACTGTTAATATTGGAGAATACAATTTTGAAATAGCGAATTGTTTTGTACACTTAGGATCGTTGACAAATGTAGAAAATGATGTTGAAGAGGAAATTCGATGCAGGGTAGCAACTGGAAACAGATGCTATTACAGGCTAGAAAAAACAATTCCAATCGGAAACATTACAACGAGATCTTAAGTGCAAGCTATATACAACATTAATATGTCCAAAATTAAAGTATGGGTCTGAGACTTAGTGCGTGACACAGAACCAGGAACAATTACTTCGGATTTTCGAACGAAAGTTACATATTTGGTCCCGTCACAGAATGGTTGGAGGCGAACATACAATTTATTTCAAAACAATCAAAATCAATTGAATAAAATGGCTTGGACACACAAGTATTACGCATGGAGGAGGAACGTGTGCCGAAAAGCTGTTAAATGGTAATCCAGAAGACAGAAGGAGAGCCGGAAAACCTAAGGCAGTAAACTGTGATATAAAGAATCTTTAGAACTCGGAATTGAAAGACATTGCAGCTGTGGATAGATCAGGTAGGAGAAGCGTGTTGGAGAAGGCTAAAACCGCACCTGGATTATAATGCCATGGAGTAAGTAAGTTGATGGGTTAAGATTTTAGTAATCGGTAAATTAATTAAGTAAGATCTTACGGAAAAACATGAAACTAATTCAAATCTCGTCATTTTTAACTAAATTGAGTGTAAGTCTCCCAATTTATGATCAAGAAACATATTATTTATGAACGCGGTATGATATTTAATCGGAAAATTAGCTAAACAATGCGCACCACCTTTATTTTGAATGTTGATCGGTTTGCCAGATAAATTACAAATGTTTTAGTGCATAACAAATGCGCCAACAACTGATCACAATACTAATTATTGGTAATAATTTGACCACAGTGACGATTTACATACCGTACAAATGTCTAATTATATATTTTTGTAAATATTTGTGTAATCGATACAAATGTGTGGCAATACCGTCGAAAATTATCGAACAATCACGAAATATATGTAAATGCTTTCTTTTTTTTCATAAATCTGGTAACACCAATTTCGTTTTTATTACTACTTGCTTATCTCAACATTCCATGAATGGCAGTTATAAAATAATATTCAAAGTGATCGGACGTTATTTTTAGTTCTTAAGCGAAAGATTAAAGAGAGATTTGTTATCATTAAAATATTATTTTTTTTTTTTGAAATTACTCGGAAATCCAATATAATTTATTTTATTTCGTAATTGTTCAAAACCAACCAGGGAAAAGAAACGTATTTTAGGAATGGAACAAAAACCAAATAAAAATTTAACAACTGACGAACATTTGTTAAAATGTAATATTTGTAACGGAAGTTCTACAACGAAAGAAAATTTAAATGATCATCAAATGGTGTGTAAACGAACGTGTAGAATTTGTGAGAAAACACTATCAAATAAATATGTCTTAACTACACATATGAAGACTCATAGAGATGAAAAGAATTTTGAATGTGATATTTGTTGCGGTAAATATTCACGAAAACATACATTGATTGATCATATGAAAATACATAGTGGCAAATTGCACAAATGTTCCCAATGTGAGAAGAAATGTTCAAGCTTGACAAATCTACGAAATCACATGCTAATACATAACGTAGAGAAAACATATAAATGTGATATATGTTCGAAATCATTTAAGCAACGGCAGGGATTAAAAAAGCATAAACTAATACATAACGTAGAGAAAACAAATAAATGTGATATATGTTCGAAATCATTTAAACAACCGCAGGTATTAATACAACACAAATTAGTTCATACCGATATTAAGAATCACAAATGTACCAAATGTGAGAAACAATTTAAACGAATATTCAATTTAAGTCAACATATGGCAATTGTGCACGAGCGGTTTTCATGCCCAATGTGTTCGGGAAGATTTAAAACATTTTTTCATGTAATGTCTCACAAACCCAAAAGTCATTCAAATGTCAACAAATCACTTTCCAATGAAAATCAACCGGGTCCAAGTGGAATGTATCAATCGCGTATTTTGAATAATAATTATATGCTATCCAATGCCGCCGATATTGATTCCGATGACACATCCAGTGAATGCGATAGGGAATAGAAAAACAATTAAATGATTAATTTACATTTTACGAGTAATTTTAAGAAATTTCAAAAATATTATAATATTTACATCCTCACACCAACCATTAAAATGACGTGAAAACTTATCGTAAAATTCAAGATAATAAACTTTAACGATGGCAAACCTTTTTGGCGGATAATAAATGTCACGCAGTTGATTGATTTAAATTCGAATTCTATATTAAAATTATCGAACATATAAAAAATGAAATTTAACGAACAAATTAATAATTCTTCGGATCATTGATCCAATTATTTTCCGCGGAATTATAATTAAAATTTATTGTTTATTGACTAAAAATTATACAAAACAATTTGTTGTTTCAAATAAATATTTTGAATTTTGTAATTTCATGGAATTTTTATTGTCGTTAAATTTTATAAATTAAATTTTAACTTTTGCAGTTTATGGCATGGTTTATGAATCGCCTGATCTGTCACCGTGTGACTGATTTTCTGTTCCCAAAACTGCCACCAAAGACACGTTTTATGATGATGTTCCAGCCATCTAAGCATCCGTGACACAGGAGACACAGAACATTGCTATAACTGACATAATGATGAAATCTGTGTATGAATTAGTTGATCGTGTGCCGTGAACGCTGATTATTGATTCAAATGAAATTTATTTTGCATAAAAATTAAATTTTTTAAATATTATATTATTATTGGGTTGTAAATGAAGCAAGTGCGTTTTTTTTTTTTTTTATTAAGGAAAACAAAAGTCAATTATTGGTTTTAGTCCATTAATTTATTGTCCATTTTGTTCGATGACCTTTTTGTCATCGTTCTTTTGGTAATATTCATGATTCCCTGTGCCAGTAGAACTTCTGGTCCTTTAGAGTTTTGTAAATTTCGAAATAAATGGTGATCTGATGGTGTAATGTTCGAAATATATGGGGGTGCGGTGGTAACACACACCCAACCAAGCTCTACTGATTGTTGACGAGTGAACAAAAAGATGTGTGGATGGGTTTGCGTTGTGTGGTTGTGGAACACAACGCCTTTTAGATTTGCTAATTGTGATCGCATTTCTTGAAATCCATTGTTTACTTTGGTTTGTTGTTGTATGTGTACGTACCTACATCGGCATTGATCATTTGGTTGTGTGGCAAAAGTTCAAAATAAACAATGCTTTTGTAATTCCAACAAATTAATAGCGCATAACATTCTTTTGACGAATATCTGCTTTAGATGATGTTTGTGCTCGTGTTCATCTTTCTTGTTACACTATCTTTTTTGATTTACATTTTATTATAAACAATTCCGTTTTCATCGCCAGGTATCAATGGCGTTTCAAAATTGAAACGTTTTCGTTTTACATTTCGTAAGTAAATTGCAAATGCGTTAATGCGTTGGTGTTAAATGTATTTCTCTAAGTTGATGAGCAAACCATAAATTAAGTTTTTTTCCGTATCCATATTGTTTAAAACGCTTTGTAATGCATGCGTATGTGATACGCCTAGTTTCTCGGCAATCTCACGTGATGTGCTATGACGATTCGCATCGGTTGTTGGCCCGCATCTAATCTGGGCGATCTGAATGTTGGGCATCTTTGAGTGAGAAAACTTCAGAACATAATTTTGCATACTATTTTTGATAATGTCGTTCTTTTAAGGTTTATGGTTACCATACACTGCAGATGAGTTTTTTTTTTCTTTTCGGAAGCGAACTAAATCGAAACATGATGAAAATGCTCAATTTTATTTTCCATTTTTCAACTAAGACTAAACACATAAAATACACAACCGATCGATACAAACTTTTTTACAAAATTGAAGTACCTTCTATCAATAAAAAGAAATATGATTTGACATTTCGAATGAATTTATCAAATGTCAAAATTCATCGAAACACATGTATAAGTGAAAACCGCACTTTTTAACCTAAAATTGTGGTTAATTAAGCTACTACACACTGTGTACCCTTAAATAATCTATTAATAATATGGTTACATATGGCTAATATGTGGAATGCGGATTGTAAATGCTTATAAAAGTGATAACAGCTGTTCATTGCCTCATAGAACGATAGCTAATTAAAACTGTGATGAAATTTGTATAATTGCTGGAACAACACAAACATGGAAAATATATTTCCATTTTGCCAATGCATGGCAAATCAGCCGCAGTCTAGACGTGTCCAACGATCCCAAAATAGAACTATGGAATTAACTTCATCACAGTATTCTATGGTGATGGTCGCAGAATCTAGTTCAATGCAAACATTAAAGTTGACTTGAAATTATTTTCGAATTTTTTATTTCGAAAAATTCACCACAATACCTTATGTATTTTCTATAAACAATGTAAAAATGAATGCAATACGAACGTGAGATGAAAAAAATGAGTGTAAACATTTGATTTGAACTATAAACAACAAATTTAATTAATATGTTTTCGTTAACTTTATTATTGTTATTATTATTTTTAAATGTTAGTTAGTCGCGCGTTTTTGTTCATTTGTTTTTATTAGCACGTGGCAGCAAATATTTAAGCGGACACATATTTTGCTTCTGATGTGTTCTTGTTCTTGTGCGATATAAATGTTGTGAACGAATGAGAATATTTGTACGTTTTATGTTTATTACCAAAATAATGTGTGTATAAAATAACAGAAAAACCAAAAAAACCACGTGTTTATTTTAGTTTTGTTTTTATTTTTTTATTCTTTTTAATTTGTTGCTATTCTTCTTCTTTTTCTGAATTTTATTTCTTGCAGTTTAACGTAATTTGTAATTAATTTTTAATTGCCACATTATTTCTTGGAATTTCAACATTTCGATGGTTATTTATTGTTTAGTAGTTAGCTGTTATTTTGTATACGTTTTAACAAAGTATTATTGGGTCTATAACTAAGTTTTGGAGATAGTTTGGGGGTAAGAAAAACATATTTATTTGTAAGTAACGATACATTATATTTTATTCGAAGTATTTGCCATCTGCAGCTACAACCATTTTGACCATCTTTGTGGCAAATTATGGATTTCCACATCGAAGAACTTCTTAGGTTTTGAAGCAATCCATGAATCCAACCATTTTTTCATATCATCGTATGAATTCAACCGCTGTGCCTGGACTGACTGCATCAACCGTAACAAATGTTAGTCTGATGGAGCAATGTCTTGTGAATATGGCGGATGGGGTAGGATTTCCCAGCCAAATGCTTCTAACGTTTCTTTAACCTGTCTTGCAACGTGTGGTCTACCATTATCATGTTGCGCAGAATCACACGATCATGTCTGTTGGCATATTTTGGTCGTTTTTGATGCAATGCTCGGTTTAATTGGATTAATTGCTCTCGGTAACGTACAGTAGTGAAGGTTTGTCCCGGTTTAAGCAGCTCATAGTACACTAATACCAAGCTGGTCCCATCCAGATACACAGCATAACCTTAGATCCATGAATATTGCGTTTTGGTGTCGATGGACCTGATTCACCTGCCTTCACCCAAGCTTTCAGACGTTTTGGATTATCGTAATGGATTCAATTTTTCATCACCAGCCACAAAATTCGATGCAAAATTGAATGTCTTTGAAGCAAAATTTCACACATTGTTTTTCGATTTTCTTGTTGTCTTTCCGTTAATTCATGTGGTACCCAATACCATAGCTTTTGGGTAACATCTAATGTCAATGCTAATTCTTCTTCCGTTTGACATGGATCTTCTCACTGAGTAAATCTTCCAATTCTTTGTCTTCAAATTTTTTTGGTGCTCCAACGCGTTCCTGATCACTAACATCAAAATCATTATTTTTAAACCGTCGTCTAAACCAATATTCACAATTGTTTTGTGACAGGGAATGTTCACCATAAATTTGTAACAAAAAGCGATAAGTTTCTGCTGCTGTTTTCTTTCCGAATAAAATTACTTAACATAACTTCCCGCGCAAATGCTGTTTTGTTGCCCATACAAATACTTGTTTACACTTCTACGGAATGTCATACACTGAATATGAAAGGTGGATTCAACTACTACAATAGCGAAGTATTGCCACTTCACATTGCGTACAAGCAATACTATCAGATTATCCCCTAGGACTTAAGTTATAGACCCAATATTTTTGTCATAATGGTTTGTTGTTTATTTTCTGAAACTCGGTAAAATTGGATAGTCAAAAAAGTATTGTGCCTTGGTTTTCAAAATTCAAACAATTTCTTTTTTTTTTGGATATTTCAAATGAGCTTTATTAAACCAAATAGGTGCCATTTTGTCCAACCACCTTCTGTCATTTTTCTGTTAATCACATCACCCATCTCGGTAGAACTTCTGGGTTTTCTGAATCAAAAAACTGATGCAAGTGCATTTTGTAGACCTCTACACGGAATTTAATTTTCAACACATTAAGGGAGTTCTGCACGGACCGGAACAAATGGTAATGTGAAGGTGCAAGGTCCGGACTATATGGTGGATGTAGCAACACTACCAACCAAGCACCAATAATTTTGTAGCTACATTGTAACAGTTCAAAATTCATAATGCCTTTGTAATCCCAACAAAATTATAACCAGAACGGAACTTAGCCACACAATTTTGATACCGTAGTTTTATTAAGGCTTTGTCACCAAACATAGCACATAAGTTTTTGTAAGCGTTTTCCGGGAAGCGAACAAAACCAAAATATAACTAAAATGCTCATTTTAATTTTCCATTTTTCAACTAAAACTAAACACAAAAATACACAACCGATCGAAACAAAATTTTTTACAGACGAACAATTGAATTACTTACTATCAAAGAAAAACAAATATGGTTTGACATTTCGTTTCAAAACGTATCTATTGGCAAATAGACTCAATACTTTTTCGCCAACCAAATATTTACAGCACAGGGTAATGCGTTATTTGGAAACGTTCACCGTAATTATAGTATCATGAATGACTCTTACATTATATCCATGTTTTTCGATACCCTGTACTTTTTGTCTGCAACCCCTACATTTTATTGTGCAACCGAACAACCAAATCAGAATGATTCGTTGTAATAATCTTCATTTTATCATAAAGAATTATCAGAAAGTTGCATTGCATGTTCATATACTATTCTTTAATTGCAGTTCGCATTCGTAACAATACTATACTATTGGCAGATTATCATTCGAATTTTTAAAAGCAATGCCTTGGTGAAACAAGATTTTTTTCTTCATTAAATGTGGCCTCTTTATGGTGATTTCGGCATTCAAATACTCCAATATAATAGTTACAGTGTTGATTGTTCTAAAAATTACAATTTGTGCATTCCAACATGCGGCAGCCATAATCTTGTTGGTCGATTGTTGAGTTTTTGGTCGGTTGTCGGCTGCTGTCAGCTAACTGTTGACTCGATTCTGAAGTGAAATGATGGTTTCATGTTTCGTCAATTGTACGACCGAAGTAAAAACTAATGCATATTCCGCTTAAACGTGTCCAAACAGCGTTCTGAAATCATCCATTTGTTGTTATTTTTGTTGTTCTGGTGTGAGCAAACAATTATTTGAAAAACAACTTTTTCATACTCAAAAGTTTGTGTACTTACTGTTACAGCTATATCTTGTAACTTCACTTTGCCCTTTGTAGTTACCCCCTCCCCCCACCCCATAATGATTTTCAGGGTATTTTCGATGTTTTCAGAATTAACGGCATCATTTGGACGGCCAGAATGATCACTGATGATTGTGATTACACGAAATAGTGCAGCATTGTTAACACCCAACTATAAAAAATAATGGTGCACACATACTAATAAACTGTCTATCTAAAATATATATTGTAGTATTGGATTGCATAGATAGGAAAGAGGAAACATAAAAATTTCGGCCAATTTGTTATAATATGCAAATATTATTATTGTTCTCTGACAAGATACCATAAATATTCCAAAACATTAAATCAAAAATTTAGGGATAATAAAAATAAAATGAAAATGATTCACTGGTTAAATATGGCAGGCATCAACGCACACACACACACACACACACTCACACAAATATTTATGTATAACCAATGGAAAAGATAAAAAACTAACTAGCCGCATGTAAATATTCGACATAAATTACCGTTTTGGGATAGATAATAACTTAAGGGTGTTGATAAGAGAGAAGATGTTGTGTACAAAACGATGGTTGTTAAAAAGAAAGTATTACGATGGATGAAAAATTGCACAGCCAAAAAATAAATACTCGTAACTACAGCTTCAAATTGGTTTTTAAACATTTACGTAATTAGTTTCAAGTGTTTCGTCTTCGGCAGTTCGCACCAAATGATACAGTTGATTTCTCAGCCTGATAAGCATGTTGGTTTTTAAATATGGTGACCTCCTTTAGCGTTTTACCTTCCAAGTAATCACCCAACAACCCTTACATTTTTTTCAAAAGAAAAGACGCCAGCCTAAACGGTCTGAATGGCTTTGCCTCAGTGTAGTCCATATATTAATAGTATGGATTATTGGTGCGTTTTTTTTGGATAATTTCAACGTTTTTCCATATCGTTTTGGTGCGCCTAGGAAAAATCAACCTTAAATATATTTCCCGAAGTCTTGGTACCAAATCCTCCTTCCCGTACATTGTATTAAGGAGGGATATATTCAATGAACTCCTGGTGATTCGAAAGAATTGAATGTTTGCGTTCTTCCAAATCACAGAATGATGATTTTGAATGAACCACGGCTAATTTGAAATTTGATTGAGATACTGAATCTTTGGTGACCATCTACTGACGGCTTCTAAACTCAGAGGTGCTGCCCAGAAGTCTCTCCAACCTCTCCTTTTGTATTGTCGAAGAGAAACACCTTTATTTCTCTTTTTCTTTTGCTTTCTCCGAAAAGCTAAAGTTAAATGGCATGACCTTTGAAAATGCAGTTAACATAGCCGAACGTAAAACATCTAGCTTTCTATCCACATTTCCAGTAGATTTCGGTATTGAGTTTACCGTTCCTATCACATTTGCCACCTCCCCCTCCTCCCAACACTTCCTGGCCCTGTGATCCGACATTGTTGTTTGATCCATTACCAACCATTTCAATTTAATCGATTCATCATCTGTCAGACATAGAGTAACATCGCCATCACCTACCTATGTCTACAATCGATGACGGTCGACTTTGTGACCATGATGATGATGTTATTCCTAACCACAAATGGCTGCAATATTTCGCCAATGTTTGTCCCTGTGCAAATGTAGTGTAGCGATGCTATCCTTTTAAATAATCCTCTGGATTCACCTTTGTAAATCTTGAATTAAAGTCAATCGCCTCTGCACCATAAAATCTTAACGTCAATGCTGATGCCGCCTGGCTATGGTGCAGATTAAGTAGGCATAACTTTATTTACTGGTATGAACGGATCTCCTTCGCAAGTATCAATCACCTAATGAATAAACATTTAAAGTGATTGATGACCATTCTTTAAGCTATTATTGGAATTACGTGAATATGTTTGAAATGTTGATGTGCCAGATTTCGATGTTATAGTTTTACACACTTTACGTGATGCAAATACACTTGTCCCAATTTCATTCCTATTTGATAATGGCTGAATTAAATAAATGGTATTTTCAATTCCGACAAAAATCAATTAGATATTGTAATTACAAATGTTTGTTAGCGTTATGTTGGATTGATGAAAGTTATCATGTGTCATTATTCCGGCAGTTCAAAATATGGAATCTCTTATAAATGTCACGTCGTTTGATTCCAGTAATATGGATTTTAACATTTTCGAGCGATTCTCATTGAATAAGTCATCATCGCCGGCATATGTTAACTAAAAAATTTGGTTAAAAAATGCAAAATATTCGGAGAGTTTATATTGCAATGATCAATTAGATTGTGGGCTACAATGTGATCCAGATTTGAATAGTAATTTTATTTTGGTCTCAATCATACAAACCTTCCAAAAAATATATTAATTTAATTTATCCCTTAATTCGTATATTTTCAATGAAAGTTATCATTTATTAAGCCAATTCATAAAGCTGGCGGTGGATTTACAATAATGTAACTTTATTGGATAGTCATTTCTGATTTGTAATTATTCGTCGATAAAATGGGTTGACGAAATCCGTGATACAATTTCATGGCTCTACCCAAATTTGAGTTTGAATGATAAGTCTTAATGAAATTCGTGCGTATGGTCTAGACCTTGCACCGTCTAACTAATAATCGGTCGTCTATACAGAATTCATTTATCGGTGAATAACTGGCTTAAAAAAAAGGACTGTGAAACGAGGGAAAGTCTTCAGTAACGTAATTATTGTTTGATCATAAAATTTCGGAAAAAAAAAGATCCATCCATACGTACTTATTTGGTTTTAATAAAGTTCATTGAAAATATTAATAGAAAATGAGTATGAGTTTTTATTCATAAAAATCGACGGCTACTTTTTAGACCAACAACACAAATTTTTCATTTTAAGTCCAATGAAATTTTTACATGGATTTTTTTGCAAAAATTCAAATATAGTCTCATGGCCATTGATTTTTGATATACAACAATAGGAAAATATTAACGTATAAACATAGACATTGCTCATGCATGGTACGGGTATATGTGAGTGCGTGCATACGTCAGCGTGTGTGGATGTATGAATAAAAGAAGTGTTCCATAAGGAAAATAAATGACTGAGAAGCTGTTACAATATTATAAAATAATATAAATTTAGTTAGTTAATCATTTCCATTCATCCATAATTTGTTATCAGCATATTTTGCACTTATATTCCTTTTATGCATACAAAATCCCTGGAGATATGAACAAATTTCTTGTAATATATTTTCAGCATCTAAAGTGTTTGATTTGTTTTTTGTTGTTTTGCATCTCTATATTTTCTTGTCAATTGTCTAACATTTATATTTTATATTAAATGATGGTTGCTGATACGGTTATCGACGGCATCACACACACACACACACACACACACACACACACAAATTCACCCACACCAAGCATAAATATATAAATAATATTTGAGGTGTGTATAAATAAATAAAGTGAACACGGTGTTGTTAAGCGACGGCTGATGATTTACCATCGGCATAAAAATAAAATTTATTCAGTTGTTTGAGAGCGGTTGTTATAAATTTTAATATTTCAGATACGACTATATATTGCTGGGTGTGATGTGGCCGCCAAAGGCAATGTACCACATTACACATTACAATGGTATATAGAAAAATTGGTTGACGACGATGACGACGACTGATAGCAGTGATAGTAACGTTGCTGTCGCTGTGCTATTGTTGATATGATGGATAGAATTTATTGGATAAAAATGAAATGGTGGTGCTATGATAAATGAAAAGTGCTTTGTCAAGAATATTGAATAAATGTGTGTCAAAGATTTTTTTCTCCACAGAAATAAGAAATATGGTTTGTTTTTTTTATTTTTATTTTCTTCTTCGTCCATTTGCAACAATGTCGTTCTGCAAAATGGTTATTTTTTTGTTCATCATCATAATGAATGTATGTTCTGCTACTAGTGGAAGCTTCTATATGGGTATGAATATAAAAGGTGCCACTGCCTATTCCAAAATTAGAAGGGTAGTATTATTTTTCTATAAGTTTCACCACGTTCGCCGTCCTTCTGTCCGTGTGGATTTCATATCAAATAATTCCCATATAGTTATGTCGATCACACTTCGTCGATCCATAGCTGAATTTGATATTCTCCGCTTTCACTTAATTTTCACATCGTCTACAGATCCTCATTATTTATTACACAACAGGAAAGCGATTCTACAAAAAACGCATTTAATTATATAAACTTGTAGGCGAGTGGTAAGGACAGACGTGATCTTCCAAGTTTCGCATAATAGATATTTAGAAACTTTTGACGTTTTCACAAAAAAAAAAACAAACTTCAAAAACCCCCCCATAAGATTCATTCATATTCTATTATTTATATAAGGTGTAGCAAAGGAACAATGTGTTAACATTGATAGGATCAGTGACCACCTTTACAACTGTTGTACTTTAGTTTTCACCTCGCTCCGAAACACTCAAGTCGATTGTTTGTTTTGCAGGTTATACGAGAAATGTGTATCAGTTGATGTAAGTTTACATCGACAACGAGAGCGGTGATAGAATGGAAACCTGTTACACACTATAGTGAAAATGAGAAATGGTGTTCCAATTTTGCCACTATGATTTAGCCTACAGCCACGTTGCCAACGTTCGACTAAATATTTATTTATTTATGTATTGCCAGTTGCAACCGAACGCGGATAGTGGAACGGTTTGTAACAGATTGCTATGAATAACAAATAATTAGCGACGGAGAATCTGGCGGCTGTGTACGAGAACGTACGGCTAATTGCCAACTTCGCAAATACAAGTAGTCTTAAACTCAACAACAGGGCCTCGGATCTTACAGAATGAACTACAACGACTCAAGCAACGAAAAAAGGCCAACGCATTTATAGTTGCATCATTGAATGTTAGAGGTCGCTGTTACGGCAAGTTTTTGTTAAGGTATGTGATTCAGTAATTACTTTTAAACCGATTGATGAACACATTTTCAGATTGATCGTATATTAATTAATGAATGTCACTCATAATTTCAGTCATTTATAACACACAGAAAGGACGAAATGGGCGGTGGAAAGACTTGAACATACGGCAGTAAATCAATTGTACATGAATACAATGGAACAACGGATTATTACAGTTTTGGAAGATTAATTTAAATTGTATGTAGAACAAATCAAAATCATATGTTAAAGGTGCCGCAACAGAGATTATTGGAACCAACAATATCCGAAGTAAATAATATATGGACTATGATATAGAGGAATATGATAGCGTTAATAGCCCAAAGTTGTGGAAAAATTCTGAAATAATTTGATATTGCAAGAAAACTAATAGATTTGGTGGCTATGACGTTGGATAATGTTAAGTCAAGTGTTGGAATCCGAATTAAATTTTCTGATTATTTTGAGACAATTGATGGAGTACGACAAGGTGATCACCATTATCAACACAACTTGTTTATATTACACTGAAGCAGGCAGTTAGGGGAGTAAATGTAGATGAATCTTTTTACAAAATTGGGTCAATTATTAGCGTATGCTGATGACGTAGGCATAATAGATCGAAATATGATGTAAGTTAAGAATGATTTTGAATCGTTAAACAAGGAAGCAGCGGTTCTAGATCTCAAAGTTAATGCAGACAAAAAAAAATATGCATCTGGAATTCGAGAATGTTAATATTGAAGAATATAAATGTGAAATTATTAATAGTTTAGTATATTTTTAATCTTTAGTAAATGCCCGCAGAGTAGCAATTCGAAAGAGATCCTACTACAGACTAAAAACACAATGCTAATCGAAAATATTACAACGAGATCTACAACATACATAAGTTGGCTTAACTCGAAATTTCACAAAACAATAGAACTTATGAGCAGTACCAATAGGGACAATATTGAGTTGAGATGAAACAGGCCGTTGTTAAATAGAATATCAATGTGGCAACACCAAAATATTATTCCATTAACATGTCATTTATTTGACATTTACAGAATCTTTCTAGAATAAAGAATAAATAAGACAGATTGCATTTGGTAATTTGAATTATTTTTGTAATCAGTTCAAGAACAAACGTTGATGAAAAAATATATGTTCAAAATTCAATTAATTGGAAAAATATTAAAAAATTATTTCGAACTGGTAATTGTAAGTTTATTGACATTCATTTATAAAAGATTAAATTGGAATAAAAAAAGTTGAAATTGACACTAAATTTAATATTAATTAAAATGGCTGAAAAAACTACGACCTGAAATGGATGGCAAACAATTGGAAAATAAAAGCGAAAATATGCAATTAATTCAATCACCGACTGACGGCAATAAGAAAAATATTATGCGTAATTGAGAGTGGTTTAATCGTAAAGAGAGAGAGAAAATTTAATCGTAAGTCGGAATTAATGGTTCAAGTACACTGGTGAAAAGCCAATTAAATGTAACTTGTATGAAAGAAGTATCACAAGAAAATATTATTTAACTGTGCATTTACTGACACACACTGGTGAGAGGCCATTTGAATGCAACGTATGTGAAAGAAAATTTACCCACAAATCAAATTTAACCGAACATTTGCGAACACACACTGGTGAAAAGCCATTTGAATGCAACGTATGTGAAAGAAAATTCACCCGAAAATCAAATTTAACCGAACATTTACGAACACACACTGGTGAAAAAGAATTTGAATGTGGACAATGTTTTAAGAAATTTTCTCAATTGCATGATTTTAACAATCATAAATTATTCCATTCTAATGAAAAGCTTTTCCATTGTTTTGTTTGTAAAAGAAGATTTTCAACAACAAATTCTTTGCTGCAACACTTGAAACGGAAGAAACATTTAAATGGACATAATCACATGAAAATTCTGCATAACTGAAATTTATAATTCTCTTCAAATATGAAAAAGTAACAAGTTTTCAAAATAAAAAACTAAATGTTCATATTAAACCTTTTTAGAAAGACGATCCATCAAATTTATTAAAACGGAAAATAACTTACACAGAACTGTTCTAAATTAAAATATATTCTTATTATAAAGGGCAATTATTGTTAAGAGTAACTTTTGAATGACTATAATTTAAATTTTATGCATAATTAAATTTATTCAATACCAATTTAATGAAGTATTTGAATTTTTCGTATAAATTTATTTTCATTTCAAACAAAAAGTAACAATCAGATAGACCACGAGCTAAATGCGAGCTGATTGAATATAAGTTTCCGCTGGATACAATTGATTCAATAAATAATATCGTTATGGAGGACCCCAGATATGTGTCGCAATTGCAAATGTATACCCCTTTTGTTTAACCCACACCAAATTGATGAATTTTGATCGATGATCGATGGCGTATACTTTATAAGCTAACAACAAAGCAGTTAACTACTCTTTCGGACAATGACATGTAGATTGAACGGACTCTGTCTCGCCGTTTTAGTGATTTTTGATTAATTTTTATATATTGGGTTTCTTTACATGGAAATAAATTGGATTGAATTCATCGATGAAATACTTTCCTGTAAATTTAAAATTTTGTTGAACAGAATATCGTTTCAGTAACAATAGAAATTTTCGAGTTGAATAATTTCTATTGAGCAAAAAAATGCGATGTGGCAACATCATCAACATTTTATTTATTTGACATTTACAGAATCTTTCTAGAATAAATAAGATAGCATTTGGTGATTTCAAATGACTTTTTAATCAGTTCAAGAACAAACGTTGACAAATAAACATATGTTCAAAATTCTATTTATTGGAAAAATATTAAAAGATTATTTCGAACGGGGAATTTAAGTGTTTATTGACATTAATTTTTAAAAGATTAAATTTGAATAAAAAAAAGTTGGAATTTACACAAAATTTAATATTAATTAATATGACTGAAAAACTACGACCTGAAATGGATGGTAAACAATTGGAAAGTAAAAGCGGAAATCTTCAATTAATTCAATCAACGATTGATGGCAATAAGAAAAATAAAATTAGTAATTGTGAGTGGTGTCAAAGGAAATTTAATTTTAAGTCGGAATTAATGGTACACTTACGCATGCACACTGGTGAAAAGCCATTTACATGTAACGTATGTGAAAGAAAATTCACCCGAAAATCAAATTTAACCGATCATTTACAAACACACACTGGTGAAAAGCCATTTGAATGCAACGTATGTGAAGGAAAATTCACCAACAAACCAAATTTCACCTATCATTTACGAACTCACACTGGTGAAAAGCCATTTGAATGCAATGTTTGTGAAAGAAAATTTACCAAAAAATCTAGTTTAACCAGGCATTTGTGGACACACACTGGTGAAAAAGCATTTGAATGCAAAGTATGTGAAAAAAAATTCACTAACAAACGAAATTTAATCTATCATTTACGAACTCACACTGGTGAAAAGCCATTTGAATGCAATGTTTGTGAAAGAAAATTTACCAAAAAATCTAGTTTAACCAGGCATTTGCGGACACACACTGGTGAAAAGCCATTTGAATGCAAAGTATGTGAAAAAAAATTCACCCACAAATCAAATTTAACCTATCATTTACGAACTCACACTGGTGAAAAGCCATATGAATGCAATGAATGTGAAAGAAAATTTACCAAAAAATCTAGTTTAACCAGGCATTTGCGGACACACACTGGTGAAAAAGCATTTGAATGCAAAGTATGTGAAAAAAAATTCACTAACAAACGAAATTCAATCTATCATTTACGAACTCACACTGGTGAAAAGCCATTTGAATGCAATGTTTGTGAAAGAAAATTTACCAAAAAATCTAGTTTAACCAGGCATTTGCGGACACACACTGGTGAAAAGCCATTTGAATGCAAAGTATGTGAAAAAAAATTCACCCACAAATCAAATTTAACCTATCATTTACGAACTCACACTGGTGAAAAGCCATATGAATGCAATGAATGTGAAAGAAAATTCACCAAAAAATCTAGTTTAACCAGGCATTTGCGGACACACACTGGTGAAAAAGCATTTGAATGCAAAGTATGTGAAAAAAAATTCACTAACAAACGAAATTTAATCTATCATTTACGAACTCACAATGGTGAAAAGCCATTTGAATGCAATGTTTGTGAAAGAAAATTTACCAAAAAATCTAGTTTAACCAGGCATTTGCGGACACACACTGGTGAAAAAGCATTTGAATGCAAAGTATGTGAAAAAAAATTCATTCAATTTAAATTTTGTTGAACAGAATATCGTTTCAGTAACAATAGAAATTTTCGAGTTGAATAATTTCTATTGAGCAAAAAAATGCGATGTGGCAACATCATCAACATTTTATTTATTTGACATTTACAGAATCTTTCTAGAATAAATAAGATAGCATTTGGTGATTTCAAATGACTTTTTAATCAGTTCAAGAACAAACGTTGACAAATAAACATATGTTCAAAATTCTATTTATTGGAAAAATATTAAAAGATTATTTCGAACGGGGAATTTAAGTGTTTATTGACATTAATTTTTAAAAGATTAAATTTGAATAAAAAAAGTTGGAATTTACACAAAATTTAATATTAATTAATATGACTGAAAAACGACGACCTGAAATGGATGGTAAACAATTGGAAAGTAAAAGCGGAAATCTTCAATTAATTCAATCACCGATTGATGGCAATAAGAGAAATAAAATTAGTAATTGTGAGTGGTGTCAAAGAAAATTTAATTTTAACTCGCAATTAATGGTACACTTACGCATCCACACTGGTGAAAAGCCATTTACATGCAACGTATGTGAAAGAAAATTCACCCGAAAATCAAATTTATCCGATCATTTGCGAACACACACTGGTGAGAAGCTATTTGAATGCAACGTATGTGAAAAAAAATTCACCAACAAAACAAATTTAACCTTTCATTTACGAGCACACACTGGTGAGAAGCCATTTCAATGCAACGTATGTGAAAAAAAATTCACCATCAAAACAAATTTAACCCATCATTTACGAACACACACTGGTGAAAAGCCATTTGTATGCAAAGTATGTGAAAGAAAATTCACCCAAAAATCAAATTTAACCCATCATTTGCGAACACACTCTGGTGAAAAGCCATTTGAATGCAATGTATGTGAAGGAAAATTTACCAATAAACCAAATTTAACCTATCATTTACGAACTCACACTGGTGAAAAGTCATTTGGATGTAATGTATGTGAAAGTAAATTCACCAAAAAAATTGCTTTAACCAGGCATTTGCGGACACACACTGGTGAAAAGCCATTTGAATGCAACGTATGTGAAAGAAAATTCACCCGAAAGTTATATTTAACCGAACATTTACGAATACACACTGGTGAAAAGCCATTTGAATGCAACGTATGTGAAAGAAAATTCACCCAAAAAGCACATTTAACCAATCATTTACGAACACACACTGGTGAAAAGCCATTTGAATGCAACGTATGTGAAAGAAAATTCACCCGAAAGTTATATTTAACCGAACATTTACGAATACACACTGGTGAAAAGCCATTTGAATGCAAAGTATGTGAAAGAAAATTCACCCAAAAATCACATTTAACCAATCATTTACGAACACACACTGGTGAAAAGCCATTTGAATGTGGTCAATGTTTTAAGAAATTTTCTCAATTACATAATCTTAACAATCATAAATTATTGCATTCTAATGAAAAGCTTTACCATTGTTTTGTTTGTAAAAAGAGGTTTTCAACGACAAATGCTTTGCTGCAACACTTGAAACGGAAGAAACATTTAAATGGACATAATCACATGAAAATTCTGCATAACTGAAATTTATAGAATTATAATTCAAATATGGAAAAGTGACAAGTTTTCAAAATAAAAACAAAATGTTCATATTGAACCTTTTTTAGAAGGACAATCCATCAAATTTATAAATGTGGAAAGTAACTTAAGCAAAACTATTCTAAATTAAAATATATTCTTATTATAAAGGGCAATTATTGTTAAGAGTAGCTCTTGAATGACTATAATTTAAATTTTATGCATAATTAAATTTATTCAATACCAATTTAAAGATGTATTTGAATTTTTCGTATAAATTTATTTTCATTAGGAAAAAATTATTGGCCATCATATAATCGATTGATTATTAGTTTTCGCCGGATTTAATTAAACTGATAATAAATATGCCTTGAAATATTATTGGCCACATGGAATGTATGAATCTTGATCATTGATCGGAACTATGCTTCAAGAATTAAAGGTTTATTTTCAGAATGAAGAACTTGTATTGATCTGCCAAAAAATTCGTACTGGATATTGTGTTTCTTTGTCATGCATTGCATTAAATGTTAGAATTTCTGATAATTAGAAAAGAATGAAAATTTGTTGTTGTTAGTTTGAAGCATAACTGAGTTTTGTGATCGTGAAAGGGACGACTAACATTTTTAACCATTACACAACGTAAAAATGTATATGATATTTCAAAATCATAATCTTTCTATCAAAAGTCATTTTATCACAAAAAATTTACGACTAAACTAAACTCAGACGAATCTTGAATACATGTGATGACCTCAATTTATACTCATTAATTAAGGTTTTAATCCTACAAATATTTGATGCAATCTGACAATTTTGTGTTTATTAATTTCAAGAGAGATTCAGGTAGTTTAAATAAAAACTGAACGGCTGTCTCTGAAGAAAATGCCTTTAATTCGGAAATTTGTAGAAAGAAAATTTTTGGAATGGTACTATTAACGACATCTAAATAAATATAGTTGACATAGTGTTTCTTTATTGCCTACATGGAAATCAATGGGTTGGATTTCTTCGATGAAATACTTTCCTGTAAATTTTTGTTGAATATAATATCGTTTCAATAACACTAGAAATTGTCAGATTGAATAATTTCTATTGAGCAAAACACTGCGATGTGGCAACACCAAAATATTATTCCATTAACTTTTTATTTATGTGACTCTTACAGAATCTTTCTAGAATAAACATTGAATTAGAAAGATCGCATTTGGTGATTTCAAATGACTAATTAAACAGTTCAATATCAAACGTTCACGAATAAACATAAGTTCAAAATTCTATTAATTGGAAAAATATTAAAAGATTATTTCGAACGGGGAATAGAAGATTATTGACATTTATTTATAAAAGATTAAATTTGAATAAAAAAAGTTGAAATTGACACAAAATTTAATATTAATTAAAATGGCTGAAAAACTACGACCTGAAATGGATGGTAAACAATTGGAAAGTAAAAGCGAAAATCTTCAATTAATTCAATCACCGATTGATGGCAATAAGAAAAATAAAATGAGTAATTGTGAGTGGTGTCAAAGAAAATTTAATTTTAACTCGCAATTAATGGTACACTTACGCATGCACACTGGTGAAAAGCCATTTACATGTAACGAATGTGAAAGAAAATTCACCCGAAAATCAAATTTAACCGATCATTTGCGAATACACACTAGTGAGATGCTATTTGAATGCAACGTATGTGAAAGAAAATTCACCAAAAAATCTGTTTTTACCAATCATTTACGGACACACACTGGTGAAATGCCATTTGAATGCAACGTATGTGAAAGAAAATTCACCAACAAACCAAATTTAACCTATCATTTACGAACACACACTGGAGAAAAGCCATTTGAATGCAACGTATGTGAAAGAAAATTCAACCAAAAACATCATTTATCATATCATTCACGAACACACACTGGTGAAAAGCCATTTGAATGCAAAGTATGTGATAAAAAATTCAGCAACCAAACAAATTTAACCTATCATTTGCGAACACACACTGGTGATAAGCCATTTGAATGCAACGTATGTGAAAGAAAATTCACCAACAAACCATATTTAACCAATCATTTACGAACTCACACTGGTGAAAAGCCATTTGAATGCAATGTATGTGAAAGAAAATTCACCCGAAAGTTATATTTAACCGAACATTTACGAATACACACTGGTGAAAAGCCATTTGAATGCAACGTATGTGTAAGAAAATTTACCCACAAATCAAATTTAAACGTTCATTTGCGAACACACACTGGTGAAAAAGCATTTGAATGTGGACAATGTTTTAAGAAATTTTCTCAATTACATAATCTTAACAATCATAAATTATTGCATTCTAATGAAAAGCTTTACCATTGTTTTGTTTGTAAAAAAAGGTTTTCAACAACAAATGCTTTGCGGCAACACTTGAAACAGAAGAAACATTTAAATGGACATAATCACATGAAAATTCTGCATAACTGAAATTTATAATTATCTTCAAATATGGAAAAGTGACAAGTTTTCAAAATAAAAACAAAATTTTCATATTAAACCTTTTTGGAAGGACGATTCATCAAATTTATTATTAAAATGGAAAATGATTCACACAGAACTATTCTAAATTAAAATATATTCTATTATAAAGGGCAATTATTGTTAAGAGTAACTTTTGAATGACTATAATTTAAATTTTATGCATAATTAAATTTATTCAATACCAATTTAAAGAAGTATTTGAATTTTTCGTATAAATTTATTTTCATTTTAAAACAAATAGTAACAATCAGATACACCACGAACTAAATGCGAGCTGATTGAATATAAGTTTCCGCTGGATACAATTGATTCAATAAATAATATCGTTATGGAGGACCCCAGATATGTGTCGCAATTGCAAATGTATACCCCTTTTGTTTAACCCACACCAAATTGATGAATTTTGATCGATGATCGATGGCGTATACTTTATAAGCTAACAACAAAGCAGTTACCTACTCTTTGGGACAATGACATGTAGATTGAATGGACTCTGTCTCGCCGTTTTAGTGATTTTTGATTAATTTTTATATATTCGGTTTCTTTACATGGAAATAAATTGGATTGACTTCATCGATGAAATACTTTCCTGTAAATTTAAAATTTTGTTGAACAGAATATCGTTTCAGTAACAATAGAAATTTTCGAGTTGAATAATTTCTATTGAGCAAAAAAATGCGATGTGGCAACATCATCAACATTTTATTTATTTGACATTTACAGAATCTTTCTAGAATAAGTAAGATAGCATTTGGTGATTTCAAATGACTTTTTAATCAGTTCAAGAACAAACGTTGACGAATAAACATATTTATTGGAAAAATATTAAAAGATTATTTCGAACGGGGAATTTAAGTGTTTATTGACATTAATTTTTAAAAGATTAAATTTGAATAAAAAAAGTTGAAATTGAAACAAAATTTAATATTAATTAATATGGCTGAAAAACTACGACCAGAAATGGATGGTAAACAATTGGAAAGTAAAAGCGAAAATCTTCAATTAATTCAATCACCGATTGATGGCAATAAGAAAAATAAAATGAGTAATTGTGAGTGGTGTCAAAGAAAATTTAATTTTAACTCGCAATTAATGGTACACTTACGCATGCACACTGGTGAAAAGCCATTTACATGTAACGCATGTGAAAGAAAATTCACCCGAAAATCAAATGTAACCGATCATTTGCGAACACACTCTAGTGAGAAGCTATTTGAATGCAACGTATGTGAAGGAAAATTCACCAACAAACCAAATTTAACCTATCATTTACGAACTCACACTGGTGAAAAGCCATATGAATGCAATGAATGTGAAAGAAAATTCACCAAAAAATTTGGTTTAACCAGGCATTTACGAACACACACTGGTGAAAAGCCGTTTGAATGCAAAGTATGTGAAAAAAAATTCAACAACAAAACAAATTTAACCTTTCATTTACGAACACACACTGGTGAGAAGCCATTTGAATGCAAAGTATGTGAAAGAAAATTCACCCAAAAATCAAATTTAACCCATCATTTACGAACACACACTGGTGAAAAGCCATTTGAATGCAAAGTATGTGAAAGAAAATTCACCCAAAAATCAAATTTAACCTATCATTTGCGAACACACTCAGGTGAAAAGCCATTTGAATGCAACGTATGTGAAAGAAAATTTACCAATAAACCAAATTTAACCTATCATTTACGAACTCACACAGGTGAAATGTCATTTGGATGTAATGTATGTGAAAGTAAATTCACCAAAAAATTGGCTTTAACCAGGCATTTGCGGACACACACTGGTGAAAATCCATTTGAATGCAACGTATGTGAAAGAAAATTCACCCGAAAATTAAATTTAATCGAACATTTACGAACACACACTGGTGAAAAGCCATTTGAATGCAACGTATGTGAAAGAAAATTCACCCGAAAGTTATATTTAACCGAACATTTACGAATACACACTGGTGAAAAGCCATTTGAATGCAACGTATGTGAAAGAAAATTCACCCAAAAATCACATTTAACCGATCATTTACGAACACACACTGGTGAAAAGCCATTTGAATGTGGTCAATGTTTTAAGAAATTTTCTCAATTACATAATCTTAACAATCATAAATTATTGCATTCTAATGAAAAGCTTTACCATTGTTTTGTTTGTAAAAAGAGGTTTTCAACGACAAATTCTTTGCTGCAACACTTGAAACGGAAGAAACATTTAAATGGACATAATCACATGAAAATTCTGCATAACTGAAATTTATAGAATTATAATTCAAATATGGAAAAGTGACAAGTTTTCAAAATAAATATAAATTTTCATATTGAACCTTTTTTAGAAGGACAATCCATCAAATTTATAAATGTGGAAAGTAACTTAAGCAAAACTATTCTAAATTAAAATATATTCTTAGTATAAAGGGCAATTATTATTAAGAGTAACTTTTGAATGACTATAATTTAAATTTTATGCATAATTAAATTTATTCAATACCAATTTAAAGAAGTATTTGAATTTTTCGTATAAATTTATTTTCATTAGGAAAAAATTATTGGCGATCATATAATCGATTAATTATTAGTTTTCGCCGGATTTAATTAAACTGATAATAAATATGCCTTGAAATTTTATTGGCCACATGGATTGTATGAATCTTGATCATTGATCGGAACTATGTTTCAAAAATTAAAGTTTTATTTTCAGAATTAAGAAATTGTATTGATATGCTAAAAAATTCGTACTGGATATTGTGTTTCTTTGTCATGCATCGCATTAAATGTTAGAATTTCTGATAATAAGATATGCGGGAAAGAGAAGTTGTTGTTGTTAGTTTGAAGCATAACTGAAAGATATTTAAAAATCATCATTTTTCTATCAATAATACAGTCGAAAAGTCATTTTATCACAAAAAATTAACGACTAAACTAAAATCACACGAATCTTGAATACATTGCTACATGTGATGACCTCAATTTATACTCAATAATTAAGGTTTTAATCCTACAATTAATTGATGCAATCTGACAATTTTATGTTTAATAATTTCAAGAGAGATTCAGGTAGTTTAAATAAAAACTGAACGGCAGTCTCTGAAGAAAATGTTTTTAATTCGGAAAATTACAGAAAGAAAATTTTTGGAATGGTACTATTAACGACATCTAAATAAATATAGTTGACATAGTGTTTCTTTATTGCCTACATGGAAATCAATGGGTTGGATTTCTTCGATGAAATACTTTCCTGTAAATTTTTGTTGAATATAATATCGTTTCAGAAGCGCTAGAAATTATCAAGTTGAATAATTTCTATTGAGCAAAACACTGCGATGTGGCAACACCAAAATATTATTCCATCAATATTTTGTATATTTGACGGTTACAGAATCTTTCTAGAATAAAAATTAAATATGACAGATCGTATTTGGTGACTTCAAATTACTTTTTAATCAGTTCAAGAACAAACGTTGACGAATAAACATATACTCAAAATTCTATTAATTGAAAAAATATTAAAAGAATACTTCGAACGGGGAATAGTAAGTTTATTGACATTTATTTATAAAAAATTAAATTGAAATAAAAAAAGTTGAAATTGACACAAAATTTAATATTAATTAAAATGGCTGAAAAACTACAAGCTGTCGTGGATTGCAAGCAATTGAAATTAATAGCGAAAATCGGCAATTAATTCAATCACCGACTGATGGCAATAAGAAAAATAAAATGAGTAATTGTGAGTGGTGTCAAAGAAAATTTAATTTTAAGTCACAATTAATGACACACTTACGCATGCACACTGGTGAAAAGCCATTTAACTGTAACATATGTGAAAAAAAATTCACTTACAAAACAAATTTAACTGTACATTTACGAACACACACTGGTGTAAAGTTATTTGAATGCAACGTATGTGAAAGAAAGTTCACAAAAAAATCTCATTTAACCTTTCATTTACGGACACACACTGGTGAAAAGCCATTTGAATGCAACGTATGTGAAAGAAGATTCATCCAAATATCTAATTTAACTGTGCATTTAAGGACACACACTGGTGAAAAGCCATTTAAATGCAACGTATGTGAAAAAAAATTCACCCAAAAATATGCTTTAACAAGGTATTTACGGACACACACTGGTGAAAAGCCATTTGAATGCAACGTATGTGGAAGAAAATTCATCCAAATATCTAATTTAACTGTGTATTTACGGACACACACTGGTGAAAATTCATTTGAATCTGGTCAATATTTTAAGAAATTTTCTCAATTACATAATCTAAACAATCATAAATTATTGGATTCTAATGAAAAACTTTACCATTGTTTTGTTCGTAAAAAAAATTTTCAACAACAAATTCTTTGCGGAAGCATTTGAAACTGAAGAAACATTTAAATGGACATAATCACATGAAAATTCTACATAATTAAAATTGATTTAGTCAATGTCGCTATTAAGTGACAAGTTTTTAAATATAATAAAACTAAGTTGTCGTTTATAATATTAATGACACTGTCTACTTAAACATTTATATTTAGAAAAATTAACAAAATCATTGACAAAACATTTGCAATTTCTAAAATGGTTAATTTTTAATATTATTTTAATTTCTAAATATAACAATTTTATGTAAATATTATTGGTTTGTAAAACGTGAGACAATTTTAAATATACTTAAATAAATTAACGTATTTAAATATTACATTTTCTTTAAATTACATTAACTTTTACACCAGTGACTCTGATTCAAATTATTTATATTCAATAGAACCAGAGCAAATGCCAAAAGAATATATTATGAAAATATTCTAAAGTACCGATACCCACAGAAAATAGCCATATCAATTTGCTTTCATTATTTTCATGTTCAATGTTCACCTAACACTTTCTATCTGGGTTCATATTGTTGTTCAATTGTATAAGTTTTCTGATTGAAATACTTTGGAGGGCAACCACCTCGACTGTCTGAAAAGTTACTTTATGGCACTAAAAACAGTTACAAGACATTTAAAAATCATAGGCATCTCAATTGAAAATATTGTGTATGCGAAGAATTATCTATGAAATCTTATTTTTACAAGATGGGGGTATCAAAACAACATATTCGAATTCATATTTTATCTCAAGCGAGTGTTAAGATCATTTTAAGCAAAATAAAATGGACTTTATACATCGTTTCATAAATGTTTTGTTACGCCAAACAATACATGTGCAATTGAGCTACAAAGCCAGTTCTTCAAAGTCGCCTAATTCAAATTTTGAATTTCATATATCCTAAGAAGGTATGTTAAATATTATTCTGATGGTAATTTTGTGAACGCACCTGTGTTAGTAAAATAGTCTATGAAAACAAATCTACAATGGAAGAATGTAATATTAAAATTTATCTACTTTTGAAGTGATTTATCGATTTTGTATAATTTTTTAAATCGATTTTAAATATGAGCATTTATGGAGTGTTAGAAAATTTAATAATGGCTTAAGTATTGGTGAATAATTTTTGCAAAATCACACTTGTTCCTTTGGCACCAGAATCTAATGATTCAAAAATTTTTTAAATTTATATTTATATTTTCATTCTCGCCAAAAATGTTATATTTGCATTTAAATCGGTGTAAGTGCTATTCAATTACACCTGATTTTTTGTTTGCATAAAATTATATCTTAATAATTTTTTTGGATAAATTCTATTTGTCTTAGCTCGGTTGCGTGCGGATGACCAATATTAATTACTATCTTCATGTTCATCGGCATCCTGATGTTCTGACTCAAATGAAATAGTAAATAAATTGAGGTCTGGTTATAATAATTCTTTACTCAATTTATGATCGTATTGTTTCGAAGTGCTTCGTTGTTGCGTTTCACCATGAACATTAATATATTCATTGCCGAAATTAGCGCTTGTGTTCTGTTCGATTTCAATTCCATTCCGGTGCTGTTATCCTTTTCAATTTCCAATATCAATGGATCTCACTTGATGGTGTTGTTGTACGGTCTAGATTTTTTCAATTTATTTTGTGTGTGATCAGAAGAAGATGATGTGCAAATAATTTGGAACATACGGGGCATTTATATTTTTTATTATATATTTGTAAAGGTTCCTATAAGCATTTGGAAGTGAGGAATACGTTCGGGCATACGCAACATTTAAATGGTGTCTTTCCATAATGTTTTAACATATGAAGTTTTAATTCGCATAAATTGATAAGTTTACTTAAATATATATCACATTGACATTTTGCATCGGTACGTATGTTCTTTTGGCGACTTAGATTTTACGTATTTGATCAAGTTTTGGAACATATATTGCATTTAACTTTATATATCTCTTTGTGAGATTTGAATTCATTATCAAAAGCAAAAATATTCCTACAAACATGGCATTTAAATATTTTTTTATCAATTGAGGAATTGTGTCAGTAACCATAGCTACGGCTGGAGTACATAAATCAATTTAATCAATATTGTTGCCGGTATAGTGACGATCACCAGTGTTACTTTAGCCAGATTTTTTCATCTATCCAAATCTGCTGCACCATTCTTTCTTCCGTGCATAATGCACTTTTAACAGCCTATTTTAATCGTTAATCTGAGCGTTAATTTACAATTTTTGGATCATATAAATAAATCCATTTTGCATCCACAATATGATTCATAATTAATTTTCTTCACAGGCGGTTGCCCATCAATTTTACTATATTTTTGAGTGTGGTATATTTTTCCGATTTTTTGAATTCCTTTGGTGATAGGAACAAATGAAACAACGTCGACTTATAGTGACCATATTTCTACACATTTCGTCAATTGAAAGCCTTTCATTTTGTAATTAATTCGGATTACTAACACAGCCCAAAAGTGGACAGTTCTGTTAGTCTGTAGTCTCTGTTGAGTAGGTATATTTCTACGAGACATAAAATTAATAATAGCAAAATCATAAACATTGTTTATTTGACAACAATAATTCTAGTAGAATTTATTCGGCGAAAACAAACTGAACTATTAAAATTTTGTAATAAAAACGAATTTGTTTGGGCTGATTCAATTAAGTCGAAATTTGTAAATGACAGTTTCCTGTTGCTGTATAATATTTATTTAGTGATTATGACAAATGGAATTTATACCAATATTTTATAGAAATTTTTAGCGGCTTTTATTCAATAGATTTTAATTATGAAGAATTTTAATATGATTATGTCCATTTAAATGTTTCTTCAGTTTTAAGTCTGATACCTAACTATCAATTCGGTTTCAGAAATAAGCATTCCACAATAGAACAAGTGCACGGAGTGACCGAAGTCATCAGAAGTGCATTGGAAGAAAAGAAATTTTGTTCGGCTGCTTTCCTGCACATAGGACAAGCATTTGATTACTGCACAAAATAAAGTAACAGCAACCACACACATTCTATGAAATATTCAGATTATACCTGAATGAAAGATATTATCAGATAAAATTTAGAAATGAAATTACTTCATTACGGCCAATTGAATCCGGGGTGCCACAAGGCGCAGTGTACTCGGCCCAATCTTATACTTATTATATACATCAGATCTAAGGACTCATCCGCGAACTATAATATCAACATTTGCGAACGATACTGCAATAATGTCATCAAGCTGTATGGCTACACAAGCATGGCAAAAACCTGCAAGAAAATCTTGATGAAATAGGTAAAACTCTGGTGCAAAAAATGGCGTATCAAAATTATTGAAAATAAATCTACACAAGTCATATTCACAATGAAAAGGAAAGCATGTCCTCCAGTAACATTAAACCACCAAGCATTACCCCAATCAGAAGTAGCAAAATATCTAGGTATGTACCTTAATAGACGATTGACTTGGAGGACACATATATGGAGCAAGAGAAAAGAATTGGGTCATAAACTAAGAGGGCTATATTGGTTAATTAGACGTCATTCACAATTGTCATTGGATAATAAATTATTAATATATAAGGCAATATTGAAATCTATATGGACCAATGGCATACAGCTACGGGGTACATATAGTAATTCGAACATGGAAATCTTGCAACGTTTTCAATCAAAAACTCTACGAATGGTGGCAAAAGCACCTTGGCCCATAACAAATGAAATACTGCACAATGACTTAAAAATAAAGACAGTGAAAGAGGAAATTTCTAATTTCAGTAAAAACTATCAAAATAGATTAAGTTTACGTCTTGGCAAGTTTACATTATGGCAGTAAACCTGTTAGAAGATAAAGTTATAAAAAGAATAAGAAGACATGAACCATTGGAACTAGTAAATATATTTAAAAATAAAAGTAACAATAGTAACAATGGTATGGTAATACAGTGTTTAGTACATGTACAAGTTTAATGTTTAATCTAAGTTTGGAATCTGTCGGGTGATGAATTAATATTGAATTCTCGCTTATCAATTGCTTACAATCCACGGCATGCAGTAGTTTGTCAGCCATATTAATTAATATTAAATTTTGTGCCAATTTCAACTTTTTTTATTCCAATTTAATCTTTTAAAAATTAATGTCAATAAACCCTTACAATTCACCGTTCGAAATAATCTTTTAATATTTTTCCAATTAATAGAAATTTGTACAAATGTTGATTCGTCAACGCTTGTTCTTGAACTGATTAAAAAGTCATTTGAAATCACCAAATACGATCTGTCAAGTCTAGTCAAGTGTTACTGTAACGATATTCTGTTCAACAATATTTTAAATTTACAATAAAGTATTTCAACGATAAAGTAAATTCTATTGATTTCTATATACAGTAAAATGGCGAGACGAGTTTTTTCGATCTACATGTCATTGTCAGAAAGAATATTTAACTGAATTGTTATTAGCTTATTAAAAAGTATTCATCCATTTGGTGCGAGATTTGCAAAAGGGGAATAAATTTGCAAAACTGGCACACATCTGGAGGTCCATAATGATATTATTTATTCGATCAATTAAATCCCGAGAATACTCATAATCAATCAATTCACATACAATGAGGAAACATTTCATTTGATGTCCAGCTATTCGTCATTATTTTTCCTAATGAAAATAAATTTATACGAAAAATTCAAATACTTCTTTAAATTGGTATTGAATAAATTTAATTATGCATAAAATTTAAATTATAGTCATTCAAAAGTTACTCTTAAGAATAATTGCCCTTTATAATAAGAATATATTTTAATTTAGAATAGTTCTGTGTAAGTTATTTTCCATTTTAATAAATTTGATGGATCGTCTTTCTAAAAAAGTTTAATATGAACATTTTGTTTTTTATTTTGAAAACTTGTTACTTTTTCATATTTGAAGAGAATTATAAATTTCAGTTATGCAGAATTTTCATGTGATTATGTCCATTTAAATGTTTCTTCCGTTTTAAGTGTTGCCGCAAAGCATTTGTTGTTGAAAATCTTTTTTTACAAACAAAACAATGGTAAAGCTTTTCATTAGAATGGAATAATTTATGATTGTTAAAATTATACAATTGAGAAAATTTCTTAAAACATTGTCCACATTCAAATGCTTTTTCACCAGTGTGTGTTCGCAAATGAACGGTTAAATTTGATTTGTGGGTAAATTTTCTTACACATACGTTGCATTCAAATGGCTTTTCACCAGTGTGTGTTCGCAAATGTTCGGTTAAATTTGATTTGTGGGTGAATTTTCTTTCACATACGTTGCATTCAAATGGCTTTTCACCAGTGTGTATTCGTAAATGTTCGGTTAAATATAATTTTCGCGTGAATTTTCTTTCACATACGTGGCATCCAAATGGTTTTTCACCAGTGTGTATTCGTAAATGTTCGGTTAAATATGATTTTCGGGTGAATTTTCTTTCACATACGTTGCATTCAAATGGCTTTTCACCAGTGTGAGTTCGTAAATGATAAATTAAATTTCGTTTGTTAGTGAATTTTTTTTCACATACTTTGCATTCAAATGCTTTTTCACCAGTGTGTGTCCGCAAATGCCTGGTTAAACTTGATTTGTGGGTAAATTTTCTTACACATACGTTGCATTCAAATGGCTTTTCACCAGTGTGTGTTCGCAAATGTTTGGTTAAATTTGATTTGTCGGTGAATTTTCTTTCACATACGTTGCATCCAAATGGCTTTTCACCAGTGTGTATTCGTAAATGTTCGGTTAAATATGATTTTCGGGTGAATTTTCTTTCACATACGTTGCATTCAAATGACTTTTCACCAGTGTGAGTTCGTAAATGATAGGTTAAATTTGGTTTGTTGGTGAATTTTTTTTCACACACTTTGCATTCAAATGGCTTTTCACCATTGTGTGTCCGCAAATGCCTGGTTAAACTTGATTTTTTGGTGAATTTTCTTTCACATACATTGCATTCAAATGGCTTTTCACCAGTGTGAGTTCGTAAATGATAGGTTAAATTTGGTTTGTTGGTGAATTTTCTTTCACATACGTTGCATGTAAATGGCTTTTCACCAGTGTGCATGTGTAAGTGTACCATTAATTCCGACTTAAAATTAAATTTTCTTTGACACCACTCACAATTACTCATTTTATTTTTCTTATTGCCATCAATCGGTGATTGAATTAATTGAAGATTTTCGCTTTTACTTTCCAATTGTTTACCATCCATTTCAGGTCGTAGTTTTTCAGTCATATTAATTAATATTAAATTTTGTGTCAATTTCAACTTGTTTTATTCCAATTTAATCTTTTAAAAATTAATGTCAATAAACACTTAAATTCCCCGTTCGAAATAATCTTTTAATATTTTTCCAATAAATAGAATTTTGAACATATGTTTATTCGTCAACGGTTGTTCTTGAACTGATTAAAAAGTCATTTGAAATCACCAAATGCTATCTTACTTATTCTAGAAAGATTCTGTAAATGTCAAATAAATAAAATGTTGATGATGTTGCCACATCGCATTTTTTTGCTCAATAGAAATTATTCAACTCGAAAATTTCTATTGTTACTGAAACGATATTCTGTTCAACAAAATTTTAAATTTACAGGAAAGTATTTCATCAATGAAGTCAATCCAATTTATTTCCATGTAAAGAAACCCAATATATAAAAATTAATCAAAAATCACTAAAACGGCGAGACAGAGTCCGTTCAATCTACATGTCATTGTCCGAAAGAGTAGTTAACTGCTTTGTTGTAAGCTTATAAAGTATACGCCATCGATCATCGATCAAAATTCATCAATTTGGTGTGGGTTAAACAAAAGGGGTATACATTTGCAATTGCGACACATATCTGGGGTCCTCCATAACGATATTATTTATTGAATCAATTGTATCCAGCGGAAACTTATATTCAATCAGCTCGCATTTAGTTCGTGGTGTATCTGATTGTTACTATTTGTTTTAAAATGAAAATAAATTTATACGAAAAATTCAAATACTTCTTTAAATTGGTATTGAATAAATTTAATTATGCATAAAATTTAAATTATAGTCATTCAAAAGTTACTTTTAACAATAATTGCCCTTTATAATAAGAATATATTTTAATTTAGAATAGTTCTGTGTGAATCATTTTCCATTTTAATAATAAATTTGATGAATCGTCCTTCCAAAAAAGTTTAATATGAAAATTTTGTTTTTATTTTGAAAACTTGTCACTTTTCCATATTTGAAGAGAATTATAAATTTCAGTTATGCAGAATTTTCATGTGATTATGTCCATTTAAATGTTTCTTCTGTTTCAAGTGTTGCCGCTTGTTGTTGAAAATCTTTTTTTACAAACAAAACAATGGTAAAGCTTCTCATTAGAATGTAATGATTTATGATTATTCAATGACTGTAATTGAGCAAATTTCTTAAAACATTGACCACATTCAAATGGTTTTTCACCAGTGTGTATTCGTAAATGAATTGTTAAATGATGTTTTTGGTTGAATTTTCTTTCACATACATTGCATTCAAATGGCTTTTCACCAGTATGTGTTCGTAAATGGTTGGTTAAACCAGATTTTTGGGTGAAGTTTCTTTCACATACATTACATTCAAATGGGGTTTTACCAGTATGTGTTCGTAAATGAACGGTTAAATTAGATTTTATGGTGAATTTTCTTTCACATACGTTGCATTCAAATGGCTTTTCACCAGTGTGTGTTCGTAAATGGTTGGTTAAACCAGATTTTTGGGTGAAGTTTCTTTCACATACATTACATTCAAATGGGGTTTTACCAGTATGTGTTCGTAAATGAACGGTTAAATTAGATTTTTTGGTGAAGTTTCTTTCACATACATTGCATTCAAATGGCTTTTCCCCAGTGTGAGTTCGTAAATGATAGGTTAAATTTGGTTTGTTGGTGAATTTTCTTTCACATACGTTGCATTCAAATGGCTTTTCACCAGTGTGAGTTCGTAAATGATAGGTTAAATTTGGTTTGTTGGTGAATTTTTTTTCACACACTTTGCATTCAAATGGCCTTTCACCATTGTGTGTCCGCAAATGCCTGGTTAAACTAGATCTTTTGGTGAATTTTCTTTCACATACATTGCATTCAAATGGCTTTTCACCAGTGTGAGTTCGTAAATGATAGGTAAAATTTGGTTTGTTGGTGAATTTTCTTTCACATACATTGCATTCAAATGGCTTTTCACCAGTGTGAGTTCGTAAATGATAGGTTAAATTTGGTTTGTTGGTGAATTTTCTTTCACATACGTTGCATTCAAATGGCTTTTCACCAGTGTGTGTTCGTAAATGATCCGTTAAATTTGATTTTCGGCTGAATTTTCTTTCTAAATACGTTACATGTAAATGGCTTTTCACCAGTGTGCATGCGTAAGAGTACCATTAATTCCGACTTAAGATTAAATTTTCTTTGACACCACTCACAATTACTCATTTTATTTTTCTTATTGCCATCAGTAGGTGATTGAATTAATTGAAGATTTTCACCTTTACTTTCTAATTGTTTACAATCCACGACAGCTTGTAGTTTTTCAGCCATTTTAATTAATATTAAATTTTGTGTCAATTTCAACTTTTTTTATTCCAATTTAATCTTTTAAAAATTAATGTCAATAAACACTTACAATTCCCCTTTCGAAATAATCTTTTAATATATTTTCAATTAATAGAATTTTGAACATATGTTTATTCGTCAACGTTTGTTCTTGAACTGATTAAAAAGTCATTTGAAATCACCAAATGCTATCTTACTTATTCTAGAAAGATTCTGTAAATGTCAAATAAATAAAATGTTGATGATGTTGCCACATCGCATTTTTTTGCTCAATAGAAATTATTCAACTCGAAAATTTCTATTGTTACTGAAACGATATTCTGTTCAACAAAATTTTAAATTTACAGGAAAGTATTTCATCGATGAAGTTAATCCAATTTATTTCCATGTAATGAAACCCAATATATAAAAATTAATCAAAAACCACTAAAACGGCGAGACATGTCATTTCAATCTACATGTCATTGTCCGAGAGAGTAGTTAACTGCTTTGTTGTAAGCTTATAAAATATACGCCATCGATCATCGATCAATATTCATCAATTTGGTGTGGGTTAAACAAAAGGGGTATACATTTGCAATTGCGACACATATCTGGGGTCCTCCATAACGATATTATTTATTGAATCAATTGTATCCAGCGGAAACTTATATTCAATCAGCTCGCATTTAGCTCGTGGTCTATCTGATTGTTACTTTTTGTTTGAAATGAAAATAAATTTATACGAAAAATTCAAATACTTCTTTAAATTGATATTGAATAAATTTAATTATGCATAAAATTTAAATTATAGTCATTCAAAAGTTACTTTTAACAATAATTGCCCTTTATAATAAGAATATATTTTAATTTAGAACAGTTCTATGTAAGTTATTTGCCACATTTATAAATTTGATGGATTGTCCGTCGAAAAAAGTTAAATATGGACTTTTTGTTTTATTTTGAAAACTTGTCACTTTTCCATATTTGAAGAGAATTATAAATTTCAGTTATGCAGAATTTTCATGTGATTATGTCCATTTAAATGTTTCTTCCGTTTTAAGTGTTGCCGCAAAGCATTTGTTGTTGAAAATCTTTTTTTACAAACAAAACAATGGTAAAGTTTTTCATTGGAATGTAATAATTTATGATTGTTAAAATTATACAATTGAGAAAATTTCTTAAAACATTGTCCACATTCAAATGCTTTTTCACCAGTGTGTGTTCGCAAATGAACGGTTAAATTTGATTTGTGGGTAAATTTTCTTTCACATACGTTGCATTCAAATGGCTTTTCACCTGTGTGTATCCGCAAATGTTTGGTTAAATTTGATTTGTGGGTGAATTTTCTTTCACATACGTTACATTCAAATGGCTTTTCACCAGTGTGTGTTCGCAAATGTTTGGTTAAATTTGATTTGTGGGTGAATTTCCTTTCACATACGTTGCATTCAAATGGCTTTTCACCAGTGTGTGTTCGCAAATGTTTGGTTAAATTTGATTTGTGGGTGAATTTTCTTTCACATACGTTGCATTCAAATGGCTTTTCACCAGTGTGAGTTCGTAAATGATAGATTAAATTTCGTTTGTTGGTGAATTTTTTTTCACATACATTGCATTCAAATGGCTTTTCACCAGTGTGTGTCCGCAAATGCCTGGTTAAACTAGATTTTTTGGTAAATTTTCTTTCACAAACATTGCATTTAAATGGCTTTTCACCAGTGTGAGTTCGTAAATGATAGGTTAAATTTGGTTTGTTGGTGAATTTTCTTTCACATACGTTGCATTCAAATGGCTTTTCACCAGTGTGAGTTCGTAAATGATAGGTTAAATTTGGTTTGTTGGTGAATTTTTTTTCACACACTTTGCATTCAAATGGCTTTTCACCATTGTGTGTCCGCAAATGCCTGGTTAAACTTGATTTTTTGGTGAATTTTCTTTCACATACATTGCATTCAAATGGCTTTTCACCAGTGTGAGTTCGTAAATGATAGGTTAAATTTGGTTTGTTGGTGAATTTTCTTTCACATACGTTGCATGTAAATGGCTTTTCACCAGTGTGCAAGCGTAAGTGTAACATTAATTCCGACTTAAAATTAAATTTTCTTTGACACCACTCACAATTAGTCATTTTATTTTTCTTATGGCCATAAATCGGTGATTTAATTAATTGAAGATTTTCGCTTTTACTTGTTTACCATCCATTTCAGGTCGTAGTTTTTCAGTCATATTAATTAATATTGAATTTTGTGTCAATTTCAACTTGTTTTATTCCAATTTAATCTTTTAAAAATTAATGTCAATAAACACTTAAATTCCCCGTTCGAAATAATCTTTTAATATTTTTCCAATAAATAGAATTTTGAACATATGTTTATTCGTCAACGTTTGTTCTTGTACTGATTAAAAAGTCATTTGAAATCACCAAATGCTATCTTACTTATTCTAGAAAGATTCTGTAAATGTCAAATAAATAAAATGTTGATGATGTTGCCACATCGCATTTTTTTGCTCAATAGAAATTATTCAACTCGAAAATTTCTATTGTTACTGAAACGATATTCTGTTCAACAAAATTTTAAATTTACAGGAAAGTATTTCATCGATGAAGTCAATCCAATTTATTTCCATGTAAAGAAACCGAATATATAAAAATTAATCAAAAATCACTAAAACGGCGAGACAGAGTCCATTCAATCTACATGTCATTGTCCCAAAGAGTAGTTAACTGCTTTGTTGTTAGCTTATAAAATATACGCCATCGATCATCGATCAAAATTCATCAATTTGGTGTGGGTTAAACAAAAGGGGTATAAATTTGCAATTGCGACACATATCTGGGATCCTCCATAACGATATTATTTATTGAATCAATTATATCCAGCGGAAACTTAAATTCAATCAGCTCGCATTTAGTTCGTGGTCTATCTGATTGTTACTATTTGTTTTAAAATGAAAATAAATTTATACGAAAAATTCAAATACTCCTTTAAATTGGTATTGAATAAATTTAATTATGCATAAAATTTAAATTATAGTCATTCAAAAGTTACTTTTAACAATAATTGCCCTTTATAATAAGAATATATTTTAATTTAGAACAGTTCTATGTAAGTTATTTGCCACATTTATAAATTTGATGGATTGTCCGTCGAAAAAAGTTAAATATGGACTTTTTGTTTTATTTTGAAAACTTGTCACTTTTCCATATTTGAAGAGAATTATAAATTTCAGTTATGCAGAATTTTCATGTGATTATGTCCATTTAAATGTTTCTTCCGTTTCAAGTGTTGCCGCAAAGCATTTGTTGTTGAAAATCTTTTTTTACAAACAAAACAATGGTAAAGTTTTTCATTGGAATGTAATAATTTATGATTGTTAAAATTATACAATTGAGAAAATTTCTTAAAACATTGTCCACATTCAAATGCTTTTTCACCAGTGTGTGTTCGCAAATGAACGGTTAAATTTGATTTGTGGGTAAATTTTCTTTCACATACGTTGCATTCAAAAGGCTTTTCACCAGTGTGTATCCGCAAATGTTTGGTTAAATTTGATTTGTGGGTGAATTTTCTTTCACATACGTTGCATTCAAAAAGCTTTTCACCAGTGTGTATTCGTAAATGTTCGGTTAAATTTAATTTTTTAGTGAATTTTCTTTCACATACATTGCATTCAAATAGCTTTTCATCAGTGTGAGTTCCTAAATGATAAGTTAAATTTGGTTTGTTTGTAAACTTTCTTTCACATACGTTGCATGCAAATGGCTTTTCACCAGTGTGAGTTCGTAAATGATAGGTTAAATTTGTTTTGTGGGTGAATTTTTTTTCACATACTTTGCATTCAAATGGCTTTTCACCAGTGTGTGTCCGTAAATGCCTGGTTAAACCAGATTTTATGGTGTATTTTTTTATACATACTTTGCATTCAAATGGCTTTTCACCAGTGTGAGATCGTAAATGATAGGTTAAATTTGATTTGTGGGTAAATTTTCTTACACATACGTTGCATTCAAATGGCTTTTCACCAGTGTGTGTTCGCAAATGTTTGGTTAAATTTGATTTGTGGGTGAATTTTCTTTCACATTCGTTGCATTCAAATGGCTTTTCACCAGTGTGTGTTCGTAAATGATTGGTTAAATTTGGTTTGTTGGTGAATTTCTTTTCACATACGTTGCATACAAATGGCTTTTCACCAGTGTGAGTTCGTAAATGGTAGATTAAATTTCGATGGTTGGTGAATTTTTTTTCACATATGTTGCATTTAAATGGCTTTTCACCAGTGTGTGTTCGCAAATGGGTTGTTAAAGTTGATTTTAAGTTGAATTTTCTTTCACATATGTTACTGTCAAATGGCTTTTCACCAGTGTGTGTCCACAAATGCCTGGTTAAATTTGATTTTCGGGTGAATTTTCTTTCACATACATTGCATTCAAATAGCTTTTCACCAGTGTGAGTTCGTAAATGATAGATTAAATTTGGTTTTTTTGTAAATTTTCTTTCACATACGTTGCATGCAAATGGCTTTTCACCAGTGTGTGTTCGTAAATGATAGGTTAAATTTGTTTTGTTGGTGAATTTTTTTTCACATACTTTGCATTCAAATGGCTTTTCACCAGTGTGTGTCCGTAAATGCCTGGTTAAACCAGATTTTATGGTGTATTTTTTTTTACACACTTTGCATTCAAATGGCTTTTCACCAGTATGTGTTCGCAAATGTTCGGTTAAATTTGATTTGTTGGTGAATTTTCTTTCACATACGTTGCATTCAAATGGCTTTTCACCAGTGTGTGTTCGCAAATGTTCGGTTAAATTTGATTTTTGGGTGAATTTTTTTTCACATACTTTGCATTCAAATGGCTTTTCACCTGTGTGAGTTCGTAAATGATAGGTTAAATTTGATTTGTTGGTGAATTTTCTTTCACATACATTGCATTCAAATGGCTTTTCACCAGTGTGTGTTCGCAAATGATTGGTTAAATTTGATTTGTGATTGAATCTTTTTTCACATACGTTGCATTCAAATGATTTTTCACCAGTGTGCTTGCGTAAGTGTACCATTAATTCCGACTTACGATTAAATTTTCTTTGACACCACTCACAATTACTCATTTTATTTTTCTTATTGCCATCAGTAGGTGATTGAATTAATTGAAGATTTTCACCTTTACTTTCCAATTGTTTACAATCCACGACAGCTTGTAGTTTTTCAGCCATTTTAATTAATATTAAATTTAGTGCCAATTTCAACTTTTTTTACTTCAATTTAATTTATATATCGAAAATATATGTGAATGTCAATAAACTTACAATTCACCGTTCGAAATAATCTTTTAATATTTTTCCAAATAATAGAATTTTGAACATATGTTTATTCGTCAACGCTTGTTCTTGAACTGATTAAAATGTCATTTGAAATCACCAAATACGATCTGTCATATTTAATCTTTATTCTAGACGGATTCTGTTAATGTCAAATAAATAAAATGTTGATGGGATAATATTTTGGTGTTGCCACATCACATTTTTTTGCCCAAAAGAATTTATTCAACTCGAAAATTTCTAGTGTTACTGAAACGATATTCTATTCAACAAAATTATTAATTTACAGGAAATTATTTTATCGATAAAGTCAATCCAATTTATGTAGCAGTACATTGCGCCTAATTTTTGAATCTAGAAAATTTCTATGTAAAATAAAAAGAGATAGTTATAAAAAAATATACTGATGTAAGAGCAGTAAAAAAAAAACCACAATATAATCTGACAATTAATTTTATAGCGAGTCGACAATTGTTTTTTTTTTCAGATAATAATAAAAACAAATAAAAATTTATTAATTATTAAATTTTATTTGTTTTAAAATTACAATATAAATTATAATAATAAATTTATGTACTAACATTTGCGTTTAATATTATTTCCAAAAATACCATTAAATTTTTTATATTTTTATTAATTTTAAAACAAATAAAATGTATTACTATTTTGTAAAATGTTTGTTATTAAATTTATTTTATTACTGTCAAACTATATTTATATTTTTTTATAGTGAAATGACAGTTTCAAAAATATTTTCTTTTTTTCTACAAATTAGCAATTCAGCTATAAAAAAAGATGAACATGATAATTATCTTTGAATCTAGATTTTCAATCTAAATTATGGCTAGTGCCATAATTAGATTCTAAATTTTTATACTATTGTGCTCTTCTAACTAGTATGAAATGTGTATGTTATATCTCAATTTTTTCTAGATTCAAAAATTGGGCATAATGTAAATCACCCATTATTTCCATGTACACAATAAAGAAACACAATTTATAAAAATAAATCAAAAATCACTAAAACGGCGAGACAAGTCTCTTCGATCTACATGTCATTGTCAGAAAGAATATTTACCTGAATTGTTTTTAGTTTATAAATTATACACATTCGCTCGTCGATCAAAATTCATCCATTTGGTGTGATATTTGCGAAAGGAGAATAAATTTGCAAAAGCGGCACACATCTGGTGGTCCATAGACACATTATTTATTTTATCAATTAAATCCCGAGAAAACTCATTGATATTCAATAAATTCAATTATGCATAAAATTTAAATTATAATCATTCAAATGTTACTCGTAACAATAATTGTCCTTTATAATAAAAATATATTTTAATTTAGAAACGGTTCTATGTGCCATAAGTTATTTACCATTTCAATAAATAGTGAGACCAAAATAGGCCTGTTTATTCTTAACTCCAATATTGTTTTAATTCGTTCTGTTCGTATGTCTGAGTCATAACCTATTGTTTTGTGAAGTTTGGAGGTGAGCCTCTGCTTTTGGTTTCTGAGATGTGGAGGCTAGAAATTCCAATATACGAAAATGTAAATACTTCGGAATAATAGGAATATCTATTGAAATATAGGAATGTGTAACTTCTTTAATGGAGATTAATGTTTACAGAGACTTGGCTAAGAGTTAATTATCGATTTGCGGTGTGAGGTAAGGGGGCAACGGGAAAACTTTTAATATAGGTATTTCAGATTTAATTCATACCAAAAGATGATTCACTCCACTCCACACAATCAATTAAGAGTCACGAAACCGATATAGTATCCGTAACTTAGCCTAGTTTGATAATAACTTGTTACCGGCGGTCGCGACGAAGTATGGATACTTGTCGGGATGCAGATAGTTTCGAGTCGGGACTGCCAACTTTCGAGACATCATGTCCTATCCGCTCTCCAAAGGATGGGGTTGGGAGTGGAACTGATTTTGGGAATGTGGGTGGAATTGGTGGTGGTAGTGGGAATGGGATTAGAAAGAATTATAGTCTGAACTTGAGGAAATGATAGTTGCTGAGAATGGCATGTTTTGTAAGCCGAATGCATTGTTTTGGATGGAGAGCGATGGTGTTGATGAAACTCAGTTGTTTGTAATTCTAGGAATTGTTATGAAAACATCAGAGATATTGTGGTTTAGTGTATCAATGGAATTATATTGGGTATATCCTAAGTACCAAATTATAATAGTCATGATGTGACTGAAATTTCCAACCATTCGAGTACCGCTCTCACAAGTACATAAATCATTAAATTCCTAATTAACTCTTAGCCAAGTCTCCATAAACATTATTATTATGGAGATGGATGGAATGCTGTTATCTAGATTTGCTGTGTATCAAATAATGATTGCATAAAAAGTATTGCTGATACCCCCACGGAGTTATTATTTAATGCAAATGATGTTAGTTATCGCTATTGTTGATTTTACTGTTGAAATGTCCACATTTGATATTTTGAACATCAATGTTTGTTTGGTGTGGAGTAATAATTGGTTTGCAAAATTTCGTTTTGAATATTTCTCACTCAAAGATGCACAACGTTCAGGCGGTCTAGGTGCGGTGGATGGAGACCAAATCAAAGCCATAATCGATGTTGATCGTGAAATACAACACGTGACTTGAAGTAACACGATACTTCTTCCAGTGACCCAGCCTCAGAAAGTTTGTTTAGTTTTCTGCGCCCAAACAAGAAAGGGAACACAATTGTATCATTGTGTAGGTGCCATTTCTCCGTTTGGAACATTTTATATTTAAGGCTTATTGAACAGAAAATATTACCCCCCCAAAAAAATTTATCACGAATAAATTTCAATTTATATTAATTTTTACACTTAAAACGGTCTTATAAATTGTACTATAACGACACAATGCGCTTCGTTTGAAGTTTAAAACAATACGGAATATAAATGTTCTCAATAGCACTGTGATCAGAACAATGATTGTGCCAATTTTTAACAGTTGTGACATATCACCTCCGGCGCCATATCTTCCTACTTTACCCTATACTCATCAAAATAATGTTATGTTTTCAGTTTGGTCAGATTACAAAGGTATTGACTATTTTGAACTTTTACCACCCAACCAAACGATCAATTTACCAACGAAACTGAAACTGAATAATGCAGTTCAAGAAAAGCGAACAGAATTGGCAAATGGCAAAGTTATGACGTTCCACCTGGATAACTCAATGTCATACACACACACACACACACACACATTTCTGAGAGGACTCAACAAATTACCCTTAACAATAATTTATGTCAACCATGTCGATCCATGTCTGTATACCGCAGCATTTTTTTTCGATAATATTGTATTTACGATTAAAATTATTGTCATAAAGCGGTATTCTTTTCTATGCAACAGTATTTTTCCATGTTCAACTCTCTGGGCCGCCTGCGTTCACAACAACGGTAAACTAAATTAAAACTTTTTTTCTGCTTGCAATGAGTTCCGCTTTGCCTATATGCAACATATAGCCTGTGTTCCATTATAAACCGGAATGGTTTAAAAAAAACTTAAAACAGATTATTAAATTTTCACAAAAACCATATTATTTCTTCAAAATAATCGTTTTCAATTGAAAACAAACATCGATTATATGTTGCACCTTCTCGAAAGCGAATCGAATCGATTATTTTTTTATGTCTGTGATTGGTATGCTGTTGAGAACGATTGTCGTCGCCGGCTTTTGAATGTTTTCAACTGAAGCAAGACGTAGTATAGAATAATGTTTTGGGAATTGAAAATACTTACTAGGAGTTAAATGTGGCGAATACGGTAAATGTTGCTGCAAAAAATATGATTTTTAGTTAACAGATAAGTGATAAATCGTTGAACGATGTGCTGGTGATTGATCATGCAGTAACCAACAACTGTATGGTTCACCGTATTCAAGACGAATACGACTTAATGAATGCTTTAATACACCAACACATTGTTTTGATTTTTGACTTCATTAGAAGAGATTTTATTGAGACCACCATTCAGCACTTTAATTTAATGTCATGAAATTTTCACAGAACACAATAACAAAGCTACGTTTGTTTACCATACATAGCCATTCCGGGTTATTATGGGACACAGAGTGTACATGTACATATTCTTTTATATATATATATATGGTTTCTTTCACAAACACGTACATACGTAAGTAGTATATCTATGGATAGATACTAACTATATTATATTTTGTTTTATACAAATATAATCAATATGTAGGATAATATCTTGGGGATTATATAAATACATGATGGGGCCCATGAATGTACGAGTATTATAATATATATATTTAACAGGCCAATTGAAAAGTCCCCGGTCTGCCATAGTAAAACACATTTTTTTGGCAAAATTTGATTTTATTATTCAACATAGTTGGGCGATTCGAGGGCGATACAGTGATTATAGCGATCTTCCAACTTTTCGATACCATTTTTGTAGTACGATTTGTCTTTTGCTTTAAAATAGGCCTCAGTTTTGGCGATTACTTCTACAATGGCGTTAAATTTCTTTCCAGCGAGAATTCTGTTGAGGTCTGAGAACAAGAAAAAGTCAGTGGGGGCCAGATCTGGCGAATACGGATGCGGAACCAATTCGAAGTCCAATTCATGCAATTTTGCCATTGTTTTCATAGATTTGTGACACGGTGCATTGTATTGATGAAACGGCACTTTTTTCTTCTTCAAATGGGGCCGTTTTTTAACGATTTCATCAACTTTTTTGATGCGTTCGTCGGTGACAGCCACTTTTGGGTGTTCACTGCGTTCGCCGTCTTCGGTGCTCATTTCACCACGTTTAAACTTAGCATACCAATCAATGATGGTTAATTTTCCTGCGGCAGACCCCGGAAACTCTTCATCAATCCAAGATTTTGCATCAACTGTATTTTTTCCCTTCAAAAAGCAATATTTTATCAGCACACGAAATTCTTTCTTTTCCATCGTTTTTCAAATAACAAAAGTAGCTACACGCTCACAACGCAATATCTCACAAACTAATGGTCGGGCTGCTGTCAAGTTTTGACACGTATCGTTTGAAGATTGGTACTAACTAAAAATCATATGGATTTAATACTAGCACTGCCATCGGTGTATCAGACCGGGGACTTTTCAATTGGCCTGTTATATGTTAATACAATATTATATTTATAAAAGAATGGAAAAAAACTTACATATTTGTGAGAGATGTGTGTGTGTGTGTGCGGTTTTTGGTTTTCTTTTTTTTTTTTGCCCTATTATAAACTATGTATATCTCAATATTACTGTATGATCTAAAAAAAACGTTTCAAAGACTCAGAGAATGGGGAAAAAAGTTCTGCACTACGCTAAATAAATATGTAATATTCTTTGTATATACTTTATTCAGAACTAACAATAACAATATTAAACATCAAACAGTAACAAATGAATAACTTCACAATACAAAATATACACAATATGTGTATCATCTACACTATACCAGTGGCGAATACTCAAATTTGTTCAATGCATTCTGGTTGAGCCAATAATTTTCTACCTCCCACAAATACAATATTTTATAAAAATTTACAATTTGCATTACACATAATTTTTTGATACGTTTTATGCAGCCCACTGCATTGTGAAAAAACCATGCTTAAATCATATACATTTTTTTTACCTATTTCCCTGCAAGCCACAAAAATTTAAACTTTCAATAAATGTCATTCAATCTGACTGGGTATGACTAAAAATCAGTTAACATAATTTATTCTTCATTTTTGTCGCAAAAGATAAATTATTGAAATATATTTAATAAAATAAATACCGTGGACAATAACATTTTAAATTAATTACATGTATCAGGTGTACCGATAAATTTCCGCCGTTTTTTAAAGTGAAACCCAAAAATTCTTTATTCAAAATATTTTCCATCACTAGTTACACATTTTGTCCATCTTTCAGGCAATTTGCGGATACCACGCCAAAAAAAAAATTGTTGTGCCTTTGATGAAAACCAGTCAGAGACCCAATTTTCGAGTTCTTCAGACGTTTTGAAGTGCTGGTCATTAAGGGCGTGTGGCCCATCGATGAAAACAAATGGTAGTCTGAAGGAGCCAAGTCTGGTGAATAAGCCGCATGCAATAAAACTTCCCAGTTAAGCGCGTCTAACGTTTCCTCGACCGGTATTGCTTTTTTGTGATGGTGCATTGTCATGTAGGAAAATTACCTTGTGTTGTCTCTTTTGATATTCTTGTCGTTTTGGCAGCAAACCACGGTTCAAATTGATCATTTGTTGTCGGTAGCGATCAGCATTAACAGTTTCACCAGGTTTTAGAAGCTCGTGGTACACCACACCTTTATGATCCCACCAAACACAAAGCATTCTCTTCTTACCAAAACGATTTGGCTTTGCAGTCGATGTTGATGGCTGGCCTGGTGAAACCCATGATTTTTTGCTTTTCGAATTCTCAAAATAAATCCACTTTTCATCACCAGTCACTATTCGATGCAAAAAAGACTTCCTTTTGTATCGTTGTGGGTGCATTTCACAGATGGTTTTTCGATTTTCTTGTTGCCTTTCAGTCAATTCATCAGGCACCCACTTACCTTCGTTTTGGATCTTTCCAATTGCCTGCAAGCGATCGGAAACTGTTTGTTGACCAACTCCTACTTGTTCTGCAAGTTGTTGTTGCGTTTGTGTGTCGTCTTCATGCAATAGACAGACTGCCGGTCGGTGTCCTCAAACTTTTTCGGCTGTCCAGGGCGCTCTTTGTTTTCCACATTAAAATCATTACTTTTGATGTTCTTTCTGATAAAGTGATATCGCCATAAGCTTCTACAATCATTCGATGTGATTCTGCCGCAGTTTTCTTCAAACGAAAACAAAAACCCAATGATGTCAGCATTTCGCGCGTTTTACTGACACTAAATTCGACATTTTCAATTATTTTTTTAACAATGTTGATGCTCGATAAGAGGTCTGCTGTCCAGTAATTTTTGGAGAGAAATGTCACAGATTTTAAACATAAAAAAAATTCAGCCATTTTGGTTTTTTACTACCGCTTGTAGCGCCATATATGTGTGAGCGGCGGACTGATATTTCTTGATTCATACGGTTTTAGTTAGTCAGTGCCGACCATAAATTTTAGCCACTTCTTTGAATTTTACATTGTATAATTTTATATTTATGCAATCTCTTATTAAAACAATGACTTTTGTATGCAACCCGAAAGTTTTATTGCCTGTGTTGTTACTCCCGATAACAAATTCTTGACACCTTGGAAGCTCTTGGAAACATAAGTATAGCAACATGTACCGGCCAAAATATTTTTTAAATTTAAATTTAAAACTCTTATAATATCGTATATTCCTCATTTAAAGATTAATGTAAACTTGAGGACACCTGCTTTGAAACATGAATATGCATTGTTATAAAGGAACATATAAAAAATTACTACTTAAAAATAGTTTTCCTGAAGTAGTTCTGGAAACATTGGAATTTCATGCTAATTCACATAAAATGTTGATCAAATTTTTTGTTGGCATTGGGATTAAATATAAATAATTCTTACTGAAATGCTGAGAAATAGGTTTACTCAGGCAGGGCAGTTTTATGGAGAATCAAGTGGGTTTACGTCCGATGAATTTATGTCAATCCACCAGATTTACCCAATGTGCATTTTTTAATTGCAGGTTATGTATCGGATGGATACTGAAAGAAGCTATCAAAAATAGGTATCATATGGTTTTTAGGTATGTTATTTCCGAATTTGGTATCATTTTTATCAAAAAATCTACAATTTTTTTTGAAAATGTCAGTTTGAACTGAAAAAAAAAATCGCTGATATACTGTTTCAAAAATCTTTTTATTTATTTCCTGATAACCAGCTTCGATTGTGTATATGGTGCATATGTTGATCTAAGACGCCACTACATGGTGTCGGACACTAAAATGATATTAAACAAATTTAATATGAATCAATTTATTTTGTTCTCAATGTCGCTAATAATACATCATACATTTTGAAGTCCCGCTTCGCTTAATTCATGCGTCCAAAATTTATGAAAATTTACATATACTTTGCCAGCGCCTAACTTGAAATCACTATTTCAAATTATTTACTGAATTTAGATGCTGAATACATTTGTTGGGTTCCACAATTCAAGTGTTCAGCTATTTAGATTGTAATGTTAATATTAAGTGTATTGACTAGATTTCGATCAACCAAATTGATATTACTTGAATTTAATGTTAATTTCGTTCAACTGTATTTTAAATATTATTTCATCTATAAAATGTCCAGAATTGTTGTATTATTGAGCAGATTATAACTGAATATAAAGCGTCCCCCCCCCCTCACCCCATCTAGAGGTTTACCATTAGCAACTTTAATGCCAAAACATGTTAACTTACAAAAATTATTCAGTTGGCCATCGATTCCTTTGCGATACAAAATATGGAGAGCATTAGAATACATTTCAACGATTTAAATCGTATAACTATTGGCCATTACTAAATATGAAAAACCTAAAAATCTGATTGTATTTTCCTTTAAATTATTTGTTACCACTTTTAAATGAATCGCATATTCCTCGTCAATTCAATATGATTCGATTGACTTTATAAATGTAAAAAAAGCACAGTTAACGCATGTTGTTTCATAGGTATTTCATGAACGTATTCTCCATTTTAATGATTTTATCAAAGCTCAACCATTGTTTAGTTTCAGAGCCAGCTATTGAGAAATTAAAAATGTTCGAAGCGTAACTCGGAATTGTAGCTCGGTGTTACGCTGGTGTAGTTCGTGCGGCCGTAATACCGGGAGCCAAATGATATGGTTAAGAGTAGAAACACAATGACGCCAGTATGTATGTCCACAATGCAGTTTTGTTACTTCCATTGATTAATTGTCTAACTAAAAAAATTAAAAAAATGTTCAAATTAATTATAAACGACACGAACTCGCACCACAGCACAACATATTAATAATTTTTTGAATAGAAATAGTGGGAATGATGTTAAAAAAGGAACACAATAAATTATTAAAATTTTTATGACACAGACAGCTGATGTTATCAAAAAACCGTTTTTTTTTTGCGGAGCATTCATGCTACCCATACCTTTACATATATTTCCTATGTTCCTAGTGGACTAGTGTGCAAACTTTTAATGAGTGTTTCTATTCTAATGATAGCGATTGTATTTGATTTTATCGACCAGTTCGCTCAATGATCACATAATTTTCAATATTTATTTCAAATAATATTTATGAATTTCATGAAATGTGTTATGGTGCTTCTTAGGCACGATTCGTCATGTAATAGAATATAATATATAAAGATGATTATATTTTGATATGGAGATGATATGCTGTGGAATAAAAATGATATTCAGGATGGAAAAAAATATATAATAATAATAAGATAACCTTTATGTTTTGATCGGAGAAAAACAAAATAAATAGGGTATTGTGTTGTTTTTAAAAAATAAAACAACATCGGTAATCCACACCCTGCCTCCTCCACCACCTCCAAACCATTTTCTTATAGTATCGATAAGAAAAGTTCCTTGATAAAACGATGTAATTTTATGTTATTGATGTCTTTTTCACAATTAATGTTCGATAATTTTTTGACATGTCTTTCTGTATTATTTTTCAACATCGACGACATACTATTGGATTATGTTAGCTGTTTGCAGCCATAAGAAATCGAATGAAACTATCTGTAATGAGAAATGGCTCAAACATTTTTTTTTTGTTATATTTTGGAAATTCTATGGTTCATTAAAATTGAAATAATCAAATTAAAAGAAGAATTTTTCTCAAGTTTTTATAATTATTTTTGAATTTTGGTGTTTAATAACTCGAGAACGTCTAAACAAATTCGTAATTGTTTCATAATCATTCTGGTAGATGCAATTATTATCTTTAAGAATTAGTGCCACAATTTGAAATTTAAAATATTTTGTCGATGTTACCATTATTTCAGTGTGGCTGTAATGATGAAATGTAAAGCAACAAAATTTGAAATGGTAAAAAATGGCACACAGTGTCATGTTTTAACATTTGTCTAGAATTATTTATTTCATTTAATGAGCCCAGCTATACACCCTATTCGTTTCGGCTAGGTTGATTAGGACACCCTGTATACAATTTGACCTTTTAATAGATAGATTCAAATGTCTTCTAAAATGGGGGACATTTATTTGTAGCAATGACTTTGACCGACAGGTTAAATTAACTTTTTTAAATTAGAATCTCTATTTCAACATTTCTTTTTGAGACTATAAAAAGGTCAAATCTTAAATGTTTAAAAACTACGCAGTTGCTGTTAGAGTAATTCTTGAAACCGTACTTTGTGGTATACCCGTTTTCTTTTCAATCTGACGAGAACTAATATGAGGATCGATATGAAAAATTGCCGGAATAGTTGTAACACGTGCACTGAACTAACATGGGAACGACTTGAGGTGTCGTACTTTGCATTCAATGAAATTGTGCGAAACTGAAGTGCTCATGAAAGAAAAAAACAAACATTTTTTTTTCCCTTAATTTCATATTGAAGTGTAACGAACGACCCGTCCGTGGAAGTTAAAAACAAGACATTTTTTGAAAATCTATAATTTTTATAATCTAAAATGCTTTGCTTAACACAAAAAAAACTTTTAAAAAATTTATTGGTATTGGTCACAGGGTGTATCAAAAGTTAAGAATTTTGGAAAATTGTCTAAAAAAAATGTGAATTTATGTTTATAACTTTGTCAGGAGCAGGTTTTTTTAAAAAATTTACTTTAAATAAAATCGATGGAGAAATTCTTCACCTTTAATTTGAGCCATAACTTTTTAACATCGGGTAACCAGTTAAAAAGTGAAGCATAATTTTGTAACAGTGAAACACCCTGAATAATGATTTAAATGATAAAATGTTTATTTTTATGATTGTATCTGAGGTACTTTGGTTGGAAAAATCTAAAAATGATGTCAGTTTGATGATTGAGCTGTACAAGATGACAGTAATACAGGGTATCTCAAAAAATCGTACACAAATTCTTATTTTATTTTATCAAATTTTAATCTATTTTACAGTATTATTCATAAATTCCGATAATTGTTACAGCATACATTTACATATAGATAATACATTGACTATAATTAGTTAGTAAATGGTGTTCTTTAATGTATCATTTCGACATACTTTTCTAATCATTATGAAAATGAAAATCTTTAAAAATGTGTTCGTACGCACAAAGATGTTTTACACAATGAACAACTGATTATGACCACATTTGTGCATCCGTCAACCTCGCAGATTGTTGAAAATGATTACTTAAAAGCGAAATTCACCTCGTTTTTAAAGTTTGGTGATCTTTCGTTCAGGTATCAGCTTGCAAACAATGAATATTTAAATAAATTAATATAATTCGATGCTGAAAGCTGATTACCGTAAATTCAAAGTTGCATACCCACAACCAGAGAGACAAAGGAAGTAATTAATAAAAATAGATATTCACATATTGAAATGGTGATCAATACTTCAAAACCAAATATAAGTTTCTTTTATTTCATCGACACTTCCTACTGGCAATTATTTTACTTAACCAAAAATTTATTGCAACCACTCAATGGAATTTTAAAATTTCGAATAAAAATTAATTCATCTGATAACACCAAAATTATTATTCGAAGTTATTGTTTAATTAATAATTGACATGAATTTACTAGAAATTACTTTAAATCGAATTTAATTTATTGAGGAACTATAGAATTAATAATTTATTGAATTCACAATTTTAGTCAGACTGCAAACGTTGAACAATTCAAAAGGAAATAATTTTAAAATTTGTTTCGAAAATTTTCGGTTGATCATTAAAAATTTAATTATCAAGATATTTTGCCAATAATTATTAAAAATTATAATTTCAATATCAAAAAAATTGAATAAAATAAAAAAATTAAATTAATAAATAAATTAAAAGTGAATTAATTAAATAAAAATTTAATTAAAATGGGTGAATCGCAACAACAATTATTAAATACCGATTTAAATGCATCATCAAACAAATCTCAAATAATTGGAAACGTGGAGAAGAAGAAATTTGATTGTGAATTGTGTTCGAGAAAATTCACTTATAATTCTAAATTAATCATACACCAGGTCACGCATACTGGCGAGAAACCATTTGATTGTAATGTGTGTGAAAGAAAGTTCACACAAAAACCACATTTGGAACAACATTTACGAACACACACTGGCGAGAAACCGTTTGCTTGTAATGTGTGTGAAAGAAAGTTCACACAAAAATCAAGATTGAAACAACATTTACCAACACACACTGGCGAGAAACCGTTTGGTTGTAATGTGTGTGAAAGAAAGTTCATAATAAAACCAAATTTAACACAACATTTACGAACACACACTGGCGAGAAACCGTTTGATTGTAATGTGTGTGAAAGAAAGTTCACACAAAAATCAAGTTTAAAGCGACACTTACTAACACACACTGGCGAGAAACCGTTTGATTGTGATGTGTGTGAAAGAAAGTTCACACTAAAACCAAATTTAACACAACATTTACGAACACACACTGGCGAGAAACCGTTTGATTGTGATGTGTGTGAGAGAAAGTTCACACGAAAACCACATTTAATACAACATTTACGAACACACACTGGCGATAAACCGTTTGATTGTAATGTGTGTGAAAGAAATTTCAGACAAAAATCAAGTTTGAAACGACACTTACTGACACACACTGGCGAGAAACCGTTTGATTGTGATGTGTGTGAAAGAAAGTTCACACGAAAACCACATTTGAAACAACATTTACGAACACACACTGGCGAGAAACCTTATCATTGTTTCGTATGTAAAACGAGATTTAGATCAACGTCTGTATTGATGGCTCATTTAAAGCGTAAGAATCATTTAAATGGACACAATCACATGAAAATTCTTCATAATTAATTAATTAAGCAACGATAAGACATATTTTATATATTTTAAATAAAATGCAATTTCCCACAAAATATTAATCGTTTTGAATTGACGCTTTGACAAATTGTTAATGGAAAATACAATTATTAAATCAAAACATTTGAAATAATTATAAAATGCAGAATAAGTTCATTTAATTATTTGTTAGAAATCATTATTTTCCAGTAATTTAATAAATTTAATTCTTATTCAAATACGAAATATTTTATTTTTTATCATCTCTTAGATCACAAAAAACGCAAGACTGTTTTAAAATTATGGTTACAATGTCATCATATCTAATGGAAACTTTAACGAATCCCAAATTTTGAAATTATAAATGCGATGAAAGTTGATGCTCTCGGATTAGTATGTTGGGTATAGCATACTTGCAATGCCAGTTGCGACCGAACGCGTCCACGGGTTGCGGATAGTGGAACGGCCTATGATACTTATGGGTTAGCTACGAATAAAGAATAAGTAGTCGCGGACAATCTGGCTGCTGTGTATGAGAATTACTTTTGGGTGTTGTGTGAAAGCAGCACTCGTTTAAAACTGAGTTAATGATTCAGTGATTACACAGTAAAGGCGAATCAGCGGCGCCAAGGTAACTGCTTTCGGCAGAGGTGATATACTCCTGTAAATGACCCTACGAATTTACAGAATGATCCAGTAGGTTGGACGTATGGATAACTACCAACTTCGGAAAATCAACTAGTTATGAACTCTACAAAACGGCCTCGGATCGAACAGGATAAACGGCAACGACTAAAGCAACGAAAATTTAAGGACAATGATTTAAAACTTGCATCTTGGAACGTTAGAACTCTGTTACGACAAGGTACGTTAAGAGCACTTACTGATACGCTACGAACATCCAAATTGGATATAACAGCTATCCAAGAAACTAGGTGGCCCGGAAAAAATTTATTGAAAGGTAGAGGATACACATTTTATTACAGCGGCAATGATTGCAGTAAAAGAAGAGAGTTCGGAACCGGTTTCGTAGTTTTTGGAAAAGCAAGGAATTCAGTAATTGCTTTTAATCCGATTGATGAACGCATTTGTACACTACGTGTAAGAACAAAATTTTTCAATCTGACCCTCATCAATGTACATGTGCCCACTGAAGAGAAAACTGATGAGGTTAAGGATGAGTTTTATGAAAAGCTGATGGCAACATATAGAGCTGCACCCGGCCACGACATTAAGATTGTCCTAGGCGATTTTAATGCCAAGGTGGGACAGGAAACAATATATCACCCAACTATAGGTAAGCACAGCCTTCATAAAACAACGAATGAAAACGGGCTAAGATTGATTGATTTTGCCATGTTTGAAAACATGGTCATTAGTGGTACATATTTCCCACATAAAGAAATTCATAAGATGACGTGGAGGTCTCCAGATGGTAGAACAAGTAATCAAATTGATCATGTACTAATTGATGGACGTCACTGTTCAAATATAATGGATGTACGAACTTGTCGTGGTTTAAATATTGACTCAGATCATTATCTAGTTCGGATAGTGCTACGAGCCAGAATTTCGGCCAGTAATAACACACAACCCGTAGGGTTGAAATGGGCAGTCGAGAAACTTGAACAGGCGGCGGTAAAACAATTGTACATGGATGCAATGGAACAACGAATTATTACAGATTTGGAGGCTTACCAGCAGGAAACTAATATAAATAGTATGTGGAAAAAATTAAAATCATGCGTTGAAGGGGTCGCAACAGAGGTGATTGGAAAGGGGATGGTAGTAAGAAATGAGTGATTTGATGATGAATGTAGAAATGCTCGGGATGCAAAAAATGCGTCCAGGCTGAAAATGCTAACACGGGCTACACGGACCACTGTGGAAGACTATCGCGAGAAGAGGGATTTCGAGCGTAAATTGATTCGTAAGAAAAAACGAGAATTGGAACGAAAGGTTTACGTCGAAATGGAAAAATTTAACAGGAACAACGATAATAGAAGATTGTACCGGAATGTCAATCGTTTTCGCAACGGATACAATCAACAACCTTTTTTGTGCAAAAACAAACATGGTCAGGTTATGGCGCAAGAGGAAAGGTGCCTCGAAAGATGGGCCGAGTACTTTAAAGATATATTAAATGTGAATAGGCCAGTGAATACTATGGAAGATGTGCGATTTCAAACCGCCCAACCATCTGAACCATCAATACACGAAATAAAGAATGTTATTCAGAAGCTCAAGAATAATAAATCACCTGGATCTGATAGCTTACCAGGTGAACTCTTTCAATATGGTGGAAATGCATTATGGTATCAACTGCACGAGCTAATTGTAAAGATTTGGAATAATGAACAGGTGCCAGATGAGTGGAAGGATGGTATTATCTGTCCATTGTACAAAAAGGGTGACAAATTGGATTGTAACAACTACAGAGGAATAACTTTATTAAACATTAGCTATTAGGTATTTGCTAATATACTATAGCATAGACTTATTCCATACGCCAATGAAATTATCGGAGAATACCAGTGTGGTTTCTGCGCAGATCGATCTACATCTGATCAAATATTTAGTATACGGCAGATCTTGGAAAAGTGTACGGAATTCAATGTTGATACACACCATTTGTTTGTTGATTTTAAAGCGGCATATGATAGCGTCAATAGGTCAAAGTTATGGAATATTATGGAAGAGTTTGGTTTTCCAAAAAAACTGATAGATTTGGTGGCTATGACGTTGGAAAATGTGAGGTCACAGGTACGAATCCGAGGTAAATTATCTGATCACTTTGAGACGGTTGATGGACTACGACAAGGCGATCCATTATCAACACTGCTATTTAATATTACGCTGGAAAAGGCAGTGAGGGGCGTAAATATTGATAAACAAGGCACGATTTTCACAAAATCGGGTCAATTGTTAACGTATGCTGATGATATTGACATAATGGGTCGAAATATGATAACTGTCAAGGATGCTTTCGAATCGTTACAAAAGGAGGCATCAGGTCTGGGTCTCAAAGTGAATGCAGAAAAAACAAAATATTTGGTAGCAACGAATACATCACGAATTCGAGATCAAACGGTTAATATTGGAGAACACAATTTTGAAATAGTCAATAGTTTTGTATACTTAGGATCGTTGATAAATGTTGAAAATGATATTGAAGAGGAAATACGCCGCAGAATAGCAACTGGCAACAGATGTTATTACGGGTTAAAAAAACAATTCCGATCGAAAACATTACAACGAGATCTTAAGTGCAAGCTATATACAACTTTAATACGTCCAATATTAACGTATGGGTCGGAGGCTTGGTGCATGACACAAAACCAGGAACAATTACTTCGGATTTTCGAACGAAAGGTACTCCGTGGCATATTTGGTCCCGTCAAAGAACAGAATGGTTGGAGGCGACGATACAATATTGAATTAGACAAGTTGTACGGTCAACCAAATATTGTCAAAACAATCAAGATCAATAGATTGAGATGGTTTGGACACGTAGAACGCATGGAGGAGGAGCGAGTGCCAAAAAAACTGTTAAATGGTAAACCGGAGGGTAGAAGGAGAGCCGGAAGACCTAAGGCGAGATGGCTAGATGCAGTAAACTGTGATATAAAGATCCTAAAAATTCGGGATTGGAAGACATTAACTGCGGATAGGTCAGGTTGGAAAAGCGTGTTGGAGATGGCTAAAACCGCACCCGGGTTGTAACGCGATGGAGTAAGTAAGTAAGAAAGTTGATGCTACCAAGTAATGTATCTCTAAACATTGTATAACTTACGATCAATTTATATGTTAACAAATTATAGTTCAAATCAAAAACGGAAACCATTTCACCAACAACCCTATCGAAAGCAAATTCAAAGCTGCATACCCACAATTAGAAAGACTAACACCAATTACTGGAAAGTAATTAATAATAATAAATATTCACATAACGTCATGTTGATCAGTACTTCAAAAGCAAAAATACGTTTATCTTATTTCTCAAATTTCGAATAAAAATTAATGCATCTGACAACACCAAAAATATTTTTCGAAGTTATTGTTTAATTAATAATTGACATGAATTTTCTAGAAATTACTTTAAATCGAATTTAATTTATTGAGGAACTATAGAATTAATAATTTATTGAATTCACAATTTTAGTCAGACTGCAAACGTTGAACAATTCAAAAGGAAATAATTTTAAAATTTGTTTCGAAAATTTTCGGTTGATCATTAAAAATTTAATTATCAAGATATTTTGCCAATAATTATTAAAAATTATAATTTCAATATCAAAAAAATTGAATAAAATAAAAAAATTAAATTAATAAATAAATTAAAAGTGAATTAATTAAATAAAAATTTAATTAAAATGGGTGAATCGCAACAACAATTATTAAAAAACGATTTAAATTCATCATCAAACAAATCTCAAATAATTGGAAACGTGGAGAAGAAGAAATTTGATTGTGAATTGTGTTCGAGAAAATTCACTTGTAAAGCTAATTTAATTAAACACCAGGTCACGCATACTGATGAACAACCGTTTGATTGTAATGTGTGTGGAAGACAGTTCACACGAAAACATCATTTAACACAACATTTACGAACACACACTGGCGAGAAACCGTTTGCTTGTAATGTGTGTGAAAGAAAGTTCACACAAAAATCAAGTTTGAAACAACATTTACGAACACACACTGGCGAGAAACCGTATGATTGTAATGTTTGTGAAAGAAAGTTCACACAAAAATCAAGTTTGAAACACCATTTACGAACACACACTGGTGAGAAACCGTTTGATTGTAATGTGTGTGGAAGACAGTTCACACGAAAACATCATTTAACACAACATTTACGTATACACACTGGCGAGAAACCGTTTGCTTGTAATGTGTGTGAAAGAAAGTTCACACAAAAATCAAGTTTGAAACAACATTTACGAACACACACTGGCGAGAAACCGTATGATTGTAATGTTTGTGAAAGAAAGTTCACACAAAAATCAAGTTTGAAACACCATTTACGAACACACACTGGTGAGAAACCGTTTGATTGTAATGTGTGTGGAAGACAGTTCACACGAGAACATCTTTTAACACAACATTTACGAACACACACTGGCGAGAAACCGTTTGATTGTAATGTGTGTGAGAGAAAGTTCAGACAAAAACCACATTTGGAACAACATTTACGAACACACACTGGCGAGAAACCATTTGATTGTAATGTGTGTGGAAGACAGTTCACACGAAAACATCATTTAACACAACATTTACGAACACACACTGGCGAGAAACCGTTTGATTGTAATGTGTGTGAGAGAAAATTCAGACAAAAACCAAATTTGGAACAACATTTACGAACACACACTGGCGAGAAACCGTTTGATTGTAATGTGTGTGAGAGAAAGTTCAGACAAAAACTACATTTGAAACAACATTTACGAACACACACTGGCGAGAAACCTTATCATTGTTTCGTATGTAAAACCAGATTTAGATCAACGCCTGGATTGAGTTTGCACTTAATACAAAAAAAACATTTAAATGGACACAATCACATGAAAATTCTTCATAATTAATTAATTAAACAACGTTAAGACATATTTTATATATTTTAAATAAAATGCAATTTTCCCACAAAATATCAATCATTTCGAATTAACGCTTTAACAACTTGTTAATGAAAAATACAATTATTAAATCAAGACGTTTGAAATAATTATAAAATTTACAATAAGTTTATTTAATTATTTATTAGAAATTATTATTTGACAGTAATTTAATAAATTTAATTCTTATTCAAATATGATATATTTTGTTTTTATCATGGCTTTGATCACAGAAAACGAAAGTTTGGCTGCGAAATTATTTTAATGGGACCATCGGCACTGTCAATTATGTACAGGGTTTCACGTCTGAAAAATGTTCGGGAGGATTTAAAACAAAAACCAATGCCCAGAACAGAAGAATATTTCTCCAGAATGTTACGCTGTCAATAGGCAATACTATTAATGTGTTTTGCATCAGGGGGTGGTCGACGAATGGATCGAGTAATCCTCAAATATCCAGCTATTTTTATAGCACAATCACAAGACCAAAAAAATGGAATGATTTTTTTATGAAAATTTTCTCTCATCTCAACCACCTTCGCCGATATTCGCCTGCGCTATCACTGTGTGTTTTCTATTTGTTAACCTAAAATTGGGTAAACAAAAATATAAAATCCTAACATTTAAATTTAAATTTTATTTTTGCATGTACCTCCACCCCTCCTTCCTATTATACACTGCAATTTTTTAAAAAATATGAAAATATAATACTCATTTTTGATGCCATTTGTCGGCAATCTAGTGTTTAAAAAGCACCGACTTTCTTCGCGCCCGATATTTGCCTAACGTGAACAAAGTAGAAATGAAAATAAAACTAAAATACTAACAAAATCTCAAAACACTAATCCATTTTTAAATCAAAATTTCATCATTTCATTGTAAATATTGACTCTTCTGACGTTAAATCTAAAAACAGACACATTTTCTTTTTATTATTATTATTATTTTGTTTAAACTTATTATCAAATACAAAAACGTCTTTTTCTTGTCTTGTTCTTGTCTTGGGTGTATATTTTTTTTTCTATATATTTTAGAAAATATAAAGTTAAAACCGCAGAGAATGTGAACAACAACAAAAAAAAAAAACAGTAAGAGTAACAAAACAAAATTGACGATGATAAAATGTGTGCGCTGCCAAGGGAGCTAATTTGTTTGATTTCTAAATTTTGTGAATAAAAAGTAAGTTCACTAAAGTTTATCAGGTAATTTAAAATTATTTAGAAATTATGGCAGATGATTGGTTGAGAATTGTTTTTATCCTTTATTTATAGACATTGTACAAACAAACCGTGCCATCGTACATATTTCGAAGAACACACAGCAACATCGTAACGTGCATGCAAAACACGCTTTTAATTATGTTCATCGACCAGTAAAATAAACAATTAATTGGCAACATGTGATTGGGAATTGTTTGCCTTTTTTTTATTGTCATTCTATTATTATAGGCTGTGTTCAAATGGTGCCGTATCTAACAATTTTGTAATAACTTTTAGCCTTTGTGTTAAAACGGAGAACATGTCGAAGTGAACGGGCGTTCTTATGTTAAATTTTTCGTACACACAGTGTGGTACCACAACAACAATACACCGTTAACCATCGTCAAATGGACGCAAAAAAAAAAACACAAACACTTGGTTAATGTTTTCCAAATACCCAACACAAAACTTTATTTAGTACTTCATTTTAAATAATGCAACAAAAAAATAGGTATCGTATTCAAAAGTTTTTACATCTTATGTTAAATTTATAAATACATTGCCAGTTTACATAAAATTGAGAGAAAATGTAAAGCGGTGAAAATGTCATCATCATCATCATCACACCGTCACCATAAATATAATGTACCTTCCTTACCGTTGCATTTGTCGTCGTCGTCGTCGTCGTCGTCATAGTCATCGTTGTCATCATTACCCATTGCCGTTTTTAACAGCATATCATTGTATTTATCTCGCATCTTCATCTTAATATTTATACACATAACATTACAGCAAGAAGTTGGTACACATTGGGAAAAAAGTTTTTCCCTTTAAAAAGATTAAGTAAATAAGTTAAATAGAAAAAAATAAAAAGTTATGTTGTGTTATTTCTTTTCTTCACTTATTTGATTTTATTTTATTTAGTTTTTTTGCCAGCCCAAAATTCATTGAGTCTATAATTGACAGAAGAGGAGACAAAACAAAAAAATAGTACTATATTTACAAATCCTTATTTGATGCGACGATGCGCTCGAAAATGTACCGCAAAAATAAATACTAAATTACATAAAATAAATAAAATGTAATAAAATTAAAGTAAAAATTAACTTAAAAAAAAAACCAATGGGATTAGACCGAATAATTTTTTATGCTATTAATTTTTGAATTGAGTTTCTAAATCATTGTATTTAATTATTATTAAGTCCGTGTGTAAAATAGTATGTGTATGCGAGTATAGTTTGAAGGTATGAGAAATAATCGTGCGCGCTATCAATGCGCTAAACAATCACATTAGAAATACTGGTTTAGGATTATTCTTAGATTGTTGCACCCATTAAATTTTTAATTAATTTTTATAAATGACATTGTTTCGTTAATATCATCGAAATGCCTGCTGTATGCGGATGATTTAAAAATGTTTCGCGTTGTACATGATCTTGGCGCGTTATTTTCGATCGTAAATTGTCTTTTAAACCCCACGTTAATCACATAACTTGTATAGAGCTTCTATGATGCTGGGATTTTGTTAATAGGTGTTGTCGGACATTTTCTGATCCATACGTGTTAAACGGTTTATACTGTGCTATTGTCCGATCTCAATTGAAATATGCTTCGGTAGTATGGAATCCATACTACGATGAACACTCTAATTCCATTGAGTCTGTACCAAAACGATTTGTTTTATATGCTCTAAGGAAACTGGGATGGCGGGATGTCTTTCGGCTTCCACACCTTATTTGCATAGATGTCAATTGATCAATTTGGAATCTTTAAAACATAGGCGTGATATGGCTGATGTTTTATTTATTTTTGATCTCTTATCAAATGGGATTGATGCGCCAAATTTACTACCACTTACTGATTTTAGCGTATCTAATGTGTGTGTGTTCGTAATCAATGCCGCTTGAGTTTGAGCCAACATAGAACCACCTATGGAAAATATGGTCTATTAAACAATATGTCACAATTATTTAATTATTATTCGATTTGGTTTGATTTTTGTTTGTCCCGTGACACATTTCCAAACAGAATCAGATCTATAGATTTGAGACGGAATTAATTATACTAAAAGTTATATGCATATTTTTCTTTGTGAAACCACACAAAAGGGGTCACAGCAGTTCAGCAGCTGCACGAAACAATAATGCAACATTAGGTGAAGCCACTGCTAATGAACGGCTCATTCAAAGTTGGTTTTTAAAAATTTGAAGATGGTGATGAAAGTTTTGAAAATGAACCAAATGAAATCCATCGCTCGGCTGAACGAAACGCAAAAAATAAAATCGTTTTAAAATCAGCAGATTTTTGTTTCTAAGAAATAAAAGAGAACAGAATTATCACCTGTAATGAAAATTGGATTCTTTATGACAATAGGCGTTGCTCAGCGCAATGGTGCTGATGCAGATGAAAGTCCAAAAACAACACAAAAAAAGTATCGTCGCACCCTTAAAAGAAAAATGATTACTGTTTTTTGGTGGTATATGGTCGATATAATTCATTATAAATATTTAAAAGATGGCGAAGCAAGTTCACCATAGGATCCATTTTGTTTCGTGATAACGCATGACCCCACCTGTTTCCGTGCTCATCGCAAACAAGTTGGCCGAATTAAAAAAAGAGGTTCTACCACATCCACCATATTCACCGGACATGTCTACAACTGATTATTACCTTTTTAAAAATCGAAACGATTTGTATTTCTAAAATAACTGTAATTAATGCAAACACCCAACAAATGACACAAAAGATTTTGCTCTGAAAAAATCTATTTTACGAAAATTACATTAAATTTTATGTTCACAAAAATTGTTTGTATTTTTCAAAATACTTGAACTTATTTTGCTTTGACAGTTATCTTTCAATCCGAATGTGCAATTTTTCCGGCCACCGACACATAACTATTCGAGACAGAATGATTGGAATCCAACATATATACTTACATACTCCATGGCGTTATAACCCAGGTGCGGTTTTAGCCTTCTCCAACACGATTTTCCAAACTGACCTAGCCGCAGTCAATGTCTTCAAATCCCGAATTTTAAGTATCTTTATATCACAGTTTACTGCATCTAGCCATCTCGCCTGCGTGACATGTATGGTTCCATCAAAGAACAGAATGGTTGGAGGCGAAGATTCAATTTTGAATTAGACAAGTTGTACGGTCAACCAAATATTGTCAAGACAATCAAAATAATTAGATTGAAATGGCTTGGACACGTAGTACGCATGAAGGAGGAGCGTGTGACGAAAAAAATGTTAAATTGTAGTCCAGAATGTAGAAGGAGAGACGGAAGACCTAAGGCAAGATGGCCCGATGCAATAAACTGATTACAATTTAAAAATACCAATTATTGCTAGTAAATTGACCACAGTGAAGATTTACATTCAGTAAAAATGTCAAATTATATATTTTTATTTATGTGACAATACTGTCGAAAATAATCGAAATTTTGTTATAAATCTGGTAACACCAATATTTTTTGTTAAGTATTCCTTACTCATCTTAGCATTTCATCAATAGCAGTTATGAAATAATATTCAAAGTGAACGGACATTATTTTTAGTTTTTAAGCGAGAGATTAAAGAGAGTTTGTTATAATTAAAATATTATTTTTCTGAGAAATTACTCGAAAATTCAATATTTAATTAATTTATTTAATTTCGTAATTGTTCAAAACAACAAGGGAAAAAGAAACCTATTTTAGAAATGGAAGTAAAACCAAATCCAAATTTAACAACTGACGAACATTTGTTAAAATGTAATATTTGTAACGGATCTTTTACAACGAAAAAAAATTTAAATGATCATCAAATGGTGTGTAAACGAACGTGTAGAATTTGTGCGAAAATAATTTCAAGGACAGATAACTTAATTCAACATATGAAAATTCATAGAGGTGAAAAGAATTTTGAATGCGATATTTGTTGTCGTAAATATTTACGAAAACAAGAGTTGATTGATCATATGACAGTACATAGTGGAAAATTGCACAAATGTACCCAATGTGAGAAAAAATGTTCAAAGTTGGCAAATTTACGAAGACATATGCTATTACATAACGCAGAGAAAACATATAAATGTGATATATGTTCGAAATCATTTACACAACCGAGTGGGTTAATACATCACAAATTAGTTCATACCGATATTAAGAATCACAAATGTACCAAATGTGAGAAACGATTTAAACTAAGATCAGAATTAACTCAACATATGAAACATGCTCACAAACCGTTTCCATGCCCAATATGTTTGAGAACATTTAAAAAATTGAATCAACTATTGGATCACAAACACAAACGTCATTCAAATGTCAACAAATCACTTTCCAATGAAAATCGACCAGGTACAAGTGGAATGTTTCAATCGCGTATTTTGAATAATAATAACATTCAATACAATGCTGCAGATATTGATTCCGATAACACATCCAGTGAATGCGATACGGAATAGCAAGACGATCAAATGACTAATTGACATTTTACGAGTAATTTCAAGAAATTTCAATAATATTATAATATTTACATCCACACACCAACCAATAAAATGACGTGAAAACTTATCGTAAAATTCAAGATAATAAACTTTAACGATGGCAACCTTTTTGGCGGATAACAAATGTCACGCAGTTGATTGATTTAAATTTGTAATTTTTTTGAATTTTTATTATTATTAAATTTTAGAAATTAAATTTTAACTTTTGCTATTGATGACTTACAACGAGATCATAATTGCGCCTATTTATTGCGACTGGTACTGACCATTCTTGTTTTATTAATACAGATTTACAATTCATCAAAATATTAAATCTAACCTTTTTTGTGACTGCAATATAATTTCCATCATTTCCAGTGAGAGGATCGAAGTTTTTGATGTTTACGATTTCTTGTTTGCTCAACATTTATTTTGGTGTGTCTTGTTTGCCCTTCATTTGTTTGAATCATACCTAATTTCTAGTTATTTTGCCAATTTTTTAATGCTTACATTTGTCATAATAAAATCAAACACCTTTGTTGAAATAATATTTAACGAGACGTTTTGTTTTAATATCAGATAATACTTTCAAATAATACAGAATTTTTTGTTTTAATCAGATAATACTTTTTTATTAATCAAATGTCAAATTCATGGAAAGAATGGTCCCGCAATATCTAGGGAATATTCTAATAATATTTTTTAATCTGGTAATACTTTTTTCGTCTCATTTAACATAAAACTACAATTTTCTAATCAGTTCATTACTAGAAAATTCGAAAATCAGTATATTTTTGTGTTAATCGAAGCCAAAAGATATCAAATTATTATTAAAAATGGATGCACAAGGAAATCGAAGTGACGAGAAACAACAAAATTTGTTGGCTGATAAAAAACTACACCAGTGTGGTGTTTGTAAGAAAATCTTTTCATATAAATGCAGTTTGACACAACATACAGGTAAAAATGTATTCAAATGTAGCCATTGTTCGAAAGAATTTATATCATTTCAAAATCTAAAATATCACATTGCAAGTCATACTGGAGCGAAACCATACAAATGTTGTCATTGCCCGAAAAGATTTATAACAAAATCAGTTTTAAATTCACACAATCGAGCTAAAAACATTGATATTCACAGTGGAAGAAAAAGGCCACATAACTGTGACAAGTGTTTTAAGAAATTTTACACTATTAAAGATTTAAAGCGACACATGAATGTGTCATGACAAACCACATAAATATTCTGTGTGTAAAAAATTATTGTCACGATTATCTTCTCTAATCAATCACACTAAAAAATGTAAAAATTCCGCTTTAATAGCAACGAAAAATGAAAAATCTTCAATGGATTTGGTGTTTGGTAAAGATATCGATAAATTTGAATCAAATGCATCTGAAATTGTCGAATTAAAACCAAAATTCAAACAGATGTCACCACAACCAAACTCAAGTGCTTATTTTGATCGAAACGAACAGAAATTACAAGAAGACTTGTCACATAGGAATCCTGAGTTAGATTTTACACTTAGTAACAGTCTACAAAATCCGACAAAAGTGGATCAAGAATCGGCCGATTACAACGAATTCGATGGTATATCACAATTCGCTGATCCGGAATAACAAAACTATGAATTGGTATTACAATTGGAAATATTTGAAACAAAACATTAAATGACATCGTCTGTACAAAGTGAATCTGAAGATTCTTTTCAATAAAAATATAACATTAAATTTAATTGACGAAAAATCGAATTTTGATAAAAGATATGGATTTCTAAAATAACTGTAATTAATGCAAACACCAACAAAATTGTTTGTGTTTTTCAAAATACTTGAACTTATTTTGCTTTGACAGTTATCTTTCAATCCGAATGTGCAATTTTTCCGGCCACCGACACATAACTATTCGAGACAGAATGATTGGAATTCAACATATATACTTACATAATCCATGGCGTTATAACCCAGGTGCGGTTTTAGCCTACTCCAACACGATTTTCCAAACTGACCTAGCCGCAGTCAATGTCTTCAAATCCCGAATTTTAAGTATCTTTATATCACAGTTTACTGCATCCAGCCATCTCGCCTGCGTGACATGTATGGTTCCATCAAAGAACAGAATGGTTAGAGGCTAAGATTCAATTTTGAATTAGACAAGTTGTACGGTCAACCAAATATTGTCAAGACAATCAAAATAATTAGATTGAGATGGCTTGGACACGTAGTACGCATGGAGGAGGAGCGTGTGACGAAAAAAATGTTGACGAAAAAAATGACCACTGTGAAGATTTACATTCAGTAAAAATGTCAAATTATATATTTTTATTTATGTGACAATACTGTCGAAAATAATCGAAATTTTGTTATAAATCTGGTAACACCAATATTTTTTGTTAAGTATTTCTTACTCATCTTAGCATTTCATCAATAGCAGTTATAAAATAATATTCAAAGTGAACGGACGTTATTTTTAGTTTTTAAGCGAGAGATTAAAGAGAGTTTGTTATCATTTAAATATTATTTTTCTGTGAAATTACTCGAAAATTCAATATAATTTATTTAATTTCGAAAAAAAAAAACAACAAGGGAAAAAGAAACGTATTTTAGAAATAGAAGAACAACCAAATCCAAATTTAACAACTGACGAACATTTGTTAAAATGTAATATTTGTAACGGAACTTTTACAACGAAACAAAATTTAAATGATCATCACATGGTGTGTGAACTTCTTTTGCTTTGACAGTTATCTTTCAATCCGAATGTGCAATTCTTCCGGCCACCGACGCATAACTATTCGTGACAGAACATATATGTCACATGGTAGTTTTCCTTTCCATGATCTTAGTGGCTTAAGAATCTAGTTATTAAAATTTCATGATCATAACTCAATTTACCAGTCTGATGTTTCAACATTTTCTGTCGTATTGCCCACTAATTACAAGTACCGGGATTTTAAAAACTTTAAAACAGCTTTTACTAGGTCTGCTGGGAAAAGTTTTTTATGTGTTCTTCAAATATTATGCCTATAAAAGTTTGGGTTAGCTCAGGGTTCATGATTTGGACAACTTACTCCGTAATAAAATGTTCACCAATCTAGAGCAGATCAAAAATGATTTTATAGACACTAGTGAGCGAAATTGTTATGAAAGTGGTATCCAAAAACTAGGAACACTAGTTGGCAAAAATGTGTTTATTGTGATGGTTTTATTTAAATTTATAATAAAAAATCCCCGACATTTCATATGTAACAACCTAATATTACATTACAATGACAGAATAAGTGTTCCAAAAATACATATCATGTTACTCGAAGTCCATATGTTTATGATTTCAATATAAGAGGCATTTGATAAATTTTCACACAACTTGCTGTTATCAAAATTATTGAATATTAAATTTAAAATGCGAGGTTTGTAACTTGGATGTAGTCATACTCATGGTGTTCAGGTACAATTCGATGATTGTCGACTGGGAAAAATTATTTGTAACATCCGGGGTGTCTCAAGGTAATCACTTGGACTCTATTTTGTTTTCTCTGTATCTCATTGAATTGTTGTCCATCTATGATGAATGTAAAATCTATGAGGATGAGTAGTTAACACAAATATTGGTGATGCTCAATTGTAGCTGTAAATGATCTACTATTATTGTTCATTAATTGTAATGATGTAAACAATTTGTTCTTAATCATTGACAAATGTGAAAAATTATTGATTGGAGTCGATCTATCAGGGATTGAGTCTGACCAAAGAATTTTCCTCATATTTGTGCTTTGAAATTTTCCTTGTTATCTGTTCCATACTCTCTTCCCACCCAATATGAACATAGGCTAAAATTATTGTTGAACATACCTACCTGCCTGTTAGACAAAGCAGCGATTATTTTCGAAAAACTTTTATATGTATTGTAATATTAGCCTTAGCCCTTTAAACTCAATGCTAATGTTATATATTTCTAATTGTAATTATTTTATTAATTTAGAATTGCTTAGGAAATCACATTTTCTTTGTGTTTCTTTTTTCTATCTAATCAATTTAAATTAAATTTAATTTAATTTGCCCACATTAATGTTAACTATTATATTATAAATAAATAAACACCACACATTGGAGAGTGTCACTGGGAACAAAATAACACTTGAATTAGGTGTCCTGTTATCTCGAAATTATAATTGAATAGACAGCAGGTCAACGATACATCTATTTTGCATTGATTGTAGTACAATTGGTAAATTGTTAAAGATTTCCATGCACAGTAATTCACCACCAGGCCATAACCGCCACTTGGAGTAATATATTGCTTGCCATAGTCAGTGCAGAGTGTGGATAAAAACGAAATGAAAACGAATCTGTAGAACATTTCGTGTGACAGACGTGTCCAGCATAGCAAAAACTGATAACACATTTTACATGAAATTATTTAACTGTTACTTTGACAATCGTAATTATCTAGCCGAAAAATAATTGACAAACTTAAACAAGTTTAGGCAAAGACATCACCGCGTTGGTTATATTTATACTATGACGAATGGGCTATAATAATTGAAGGTGTATTAACTGTGAGTGAAAATACTGTTCCATATAATGGTTGCTTGACCGATAAGTTGTTTATGGTAGTGTGTAATCATAGCCGTTACAAGAGATTTCACAAATTCATAAAACAGCTCCTTTAAACGTAAATATCTGCTCCAAATTACAATGTGTGTGTGTGTGTGCTTGTGTGTGAGTGGATAATAAATTATTATTTTACTGAAATATTTTATTGTTTATATTGAAATAATTTTCCCATCTAAAATACATAAAGCAGATAAGATAAATTATGTTCCTTTAACGATGACATCGTCGACTGCATGTTTATATTATTTTATTATGTTATATTATAATATGTATTAGATTTCAACCATTTATTCATTATAATAACTTCCGTTTTATCTTTTCAGACTATATTATTTTAATGATATACAATATCTTGTAAACAACCATTTATAATTCTCATCTTTCATATCTCATGTGCTGGTGAAATTCAAAATTGTCTTCAAAAAATTTTTTTAAATTGAAAATAAAAAAAAAAATAAACAAAAAGACGTCCTTTATTTCATGTTCCTATTTTTCTTCTTTTTCTTCTTCCTTTTTTTTCCTTCTTTTCAGATATCCCTTGAAAACTCGAATCTAAATACAACAACTAAACGACTGTCGTATTTATGCGTGCGTGAAACGTAAGTGAAAATACCGCCCATACGTTTTGATTTAATGAAATACACATCGTCTTCGGCTGTCATTGATTGATTATTCACACGAAATAATAAATTATAAAAAGGATAACGATATTATTTAAATTATCGATATAGCTGTGGCCGATCAAAAAACAGTAGCTATACTTATCTAGAGCATCAATTTGGAATTGAAACAAGTAATACCTTTTATTGGCTTTAGAGCAGATAGATTATTTAACACTTTTTTTAATTTCTATATTTTATCAAGTTCGCCCGCCGTAAACATGCTAAACAAAATACATTGTGGATTCGCTTCCAATCTAGTTGTGGGTACGCATCCAATGCATTCCAACGTACTGCCAACGCCCAAAACATTAACACCACCACTCCATATAGTTGAAGAACAACGATATCTATCGCGCCCAAAAACATGATAAGATGAATCAAACATTTCAGAGTTCAAAATATTGTCGCATAACCAGGTTTCAGTCAGAACATAAACATCAACCGTATTAACGGACGCAGACGTTTCGTCTTTGTTCTGAGACCAAGCACGTTTTAATGCATAACGTTTAATGCGGTCGTCCCAGGAGACTTTGCCTGCGGTCGCGAAAATTTTAACAATGAGACTCGTGAACTATCATTTAACCAATACCCCAATTATCTGCATTACCTAACCAACCAAAATAGTCAATCGGAACAAATATCTTAAAAGAGGCGTAGCCACCGGTACCACAAACCTAACGCTCAATAACTGCTCAACCCTCATAGAACTCTTATGTTTCATCACACCAGTAATTTGATGACTTATAATTGCAACGGTCGCTTTCGGATGCAAGCCCGAAACAAATATATTCTTGTACTTTTGCTCAGTGCTAAGTGGTGGTAGTGGTTAGATGATTGTCGATTTGGTATTTGTTCTTTTCGATTCTTTTGTTGTTGTTGTTGTTGTTGTTGTTGTTGTTGTTGTTGTTGTTGTTGTTGATGGGGTTGTGCTGCCGATTTATGTGATGCCACCAGTGGTTAGTCGCTGTGGTCGAAATGGAGCCCGTTTTAGTTGTTGTTGTTTTGGTCGTTGTTGATGTTGTGTATTAGCATTATTAATATTGCTAAAATTCTCCACTGCAACATCAAACTCGTCCATTAACGAAGTGCTGGAATAATTAAGTAACACTCGATCGCCAGAAGAAAATTTATCAAGTTTAATAGAAGTTGATTTCACATCTTCCAATTAATTCCAAGATATTATTCATCAAAATCACAAATTCACACTCAAAATGAGAAACAGTTGAGTTGTGGTTCAACGGAATTGATTTTATCAGTGTTTTCCGTTATTTCTATTGTGTTTCGAGGATTCCATAACCAATTCAACTATTTTATCCAGTTTGGAATTATTTTATTTTCCAATTCCGAAAATACATTCGTGTTGAAATTGAAAGTAACCATTTTTCTCAAAACAGCAATCATTGAATTAGATTCATTTAATGACAGGTCAAGGGAGTCAATAGGCAGTCCTCACATCATTAAGCTTTTCCAGTCTGGTTGCACGCAGCTGGTTGAAACGTTTAGGTTGAACACAAATAATTATTTTCAATTCAAAAAATCAAAACCATTGTTCAACCAAATCTATCAGTTTTCTTGGAAAACAAATTTTCTTACATAATTTTCCACAACTTTGGCCTATTAACGCTATCGTATGCCACCTTAAAATGTACAAACAAACAAATGGTGTGTATCAACTTTGAACTTCCCATACTTTTCCAAAAACTTCCGTATCCTAAATATTTGTTTATATGTATTGTCCGATAACTTCATTGGCATATGGAATAAGGGTATCATATTAGCAAATATTTTATAGTCAATGTTTAATAAAGTTATTCCTCTGTAGTTGTTACAATCCAATTCATCACCCTTTTTGTATAATTAACAGATAATACCATACCGACGACTCATCTGACGCCTGTTCATTATTTCAAATCTTCACATTTAGCTTGTCCAGTGGATACCATAATACATTTATACTATGTTTAAAGAGTTCATCTAATAAGTTATCAGATCCACAGGTGATTTATTATTCTGTAGCTTTTGAATAACATTATTTACTTCGTGTATTTTTGGTTCAACTATAAATGGTTGGGGCAGTTTGAAATTCACATCTTACACAGTATTCACTGGCGTATTCACATTTAATAAGTCTTTAAAGTACTCGGCCCATCTTTCGAGGCATCTTTCCTCTTGCGCCATAATCTGTCCTTCTATGATTTTGCACAAAAACTGTTGATTATATCCGTTGTGAATACAATTTACACTCCCGTACAATCTTCTTTTATCATTGTTCCTGTTGAACATCTCCATTTCGGTGTTAACCCTTTGAGTCCAGTTCTCGTTTTTTTTCTACTAATCAATTTACGTTAGAAATTCCTCTTATAATGATACAGTAGCGGTTATTATATCACCCTCTGTCCAGTATCGTTGTCGAACGGAGGTCAATATATTGAAATCAGTTTTCGTGACGAGAGTTAAATTGAAAAATTTCGTTCTTAAACATATCACACGTAAAACGTTCATCAATCGAATTAAAGGCAATTAGTGAATTTCTTGATTTACCAAAAACTACAAAAAACCATTCCAAACTCTATTTTTTTAGAACAATTGTTGCCGCTGTAAAAAATGTATTTTCATTTAAACACAATTTTTTCAGGCCACTTTGTTTCTTGATGATTGCTGTTATTATCCAGTTTAACTTTTTTAAGTCTTGCACCTGTGCCAACAATAAAGTTCTAAGATTCCATAATGGTTTTCATTGCTTGAGTCGTTGCCGTTTATTCTATCCGATGCGAGACCGTGTTGTAGAGTTCATAAGTGATTGTTTTTCTGAAGTTGGCAGTTGGGGATATCCAACCTACTTAATCATTCTGTAAATCCGGAGGGTATTTACAGGTGTATATTTAAACGTTTACTGTGTAATCGTTGAATCATTAACTCAGTTTTAAACTTTTGTAATTTGTAACGACTTTGTTACTATCTCTTAGTCGTTTTATTATAATCTTTTATTATTAATAAAAACACTTATTCTCTTTATAATATAAATAAATACAATTTAATCTATTTAATAACACATAATTAACATTTATTTAATAATTTTAATAATTTAATTTTAATTTTAATATAAATATATATATTATAGTTTGGTTTACCATGTTCACCAAACTAGGACTCAAACTTGAATGAATCATTTTCCCTTTCAATATTTCTTTTTCTAATTTAGTTTTTACTGCAAATTTAAATCCGTAAATATGCTGTCACAAATATTAATTATGGCTCGCGTATTATAATTATTGAGAGAATTTATTAATTATTTTAATTTGAATTAGACAAGTTGTACGGTCAACCAAATATAGTCAATACAATCAAAATCAAAAGATGGACCGATGCAGTAAACTGATTACAATTTAAAAATAAAAATTATTGCTAGTAAATTGACCACAGTAAAGATTTACATTCAGTAAAAATGTCAAATTTTATATTTTTATTAATGTGACAATACAGTCGAAAATAATCGAAATTTTGTTATAAATCTGGTAACACCAATATTTTTTGTTAAGTATTCCTTACTCATCTTAGCATTTCATCAATGGCAGTTATAAAATAATATTCAAAGTGAACGGACGTTATTTTTAGTTTTTAAGCGAGAGATTAAAGAGAGTTTGTTATAATTAAAATATTATTTTTCTGAGAAATTACTCGAAAATTCAATATAATTTATTTAATTTCGTAATTGTTCAAAACAACAGGGGAAAAAGAAACGTTATTTAGAAATGGAAGAAAACCAAATCCAAATTTAACAACTGACGAACATTTGTTAAAATATAGTATTTGTAACGGAACTTTCACAACGAAAGAAAATTTAAATGATCATCAAATTGTGTGTAAACGAACGTGTAGAATTTGTGAGAAAATACAACCAAATAAATATGTCTTAACTCAACATATGAAGACTCATAGAGATAAAAAGAATTTTGAATGTGATATTTGTTGCCTTAAATATTCACAAAACATACATTGATTGATCATATGAAAATTCATAGTGTCCCAAACGTGAGAAGAAATGTTCAAGGTTGAAAAATCTACGACAACACATGCTAATACATAACGCAGAGAAAACAGATAAATGTGATATTTGTTCGAAATCATTTAAACAACCGCAGGTGTTAAAACAACACAAATTAGTTCATACCGATATTAAGAATCACAAATGTACCAAATGTGAGAAACTACTTTATCAAAAAACCCATTTAACTTCACATACGAAAAATGTACACAAACCGTTTCAATGCTCAATATGTTTGAGAACATTTAAAAAATTGAATCAACTATTGAATCACAAACACAAAAGTCATTCAAATGTCAACAAATCATTTTCCAATGAAAATCAACCGGGTCCAAGTGAAATGTGTCAATCGCATATTTTTAATAATAATAACATTCAATACAATGCTGAAGATATTGATTCCGATAACACATCCAGTGAATGCGATAAGGAATAGAAAAACGATCAAATGATTAAAATAATGGAACATATTAAAAATGTAATTTAACGAACAAATTAATAATTCTTCGGATAAATGATCCAATTATTTTCCTCGGAATTATAATTAAAATTTATTGTTTATTGACTAAAAATTATACAAAACAATTTGTTGTTTCAAATAAATATTTTGAATTTTGTAATTTCATTGAATTTTAATTATCATTAAATTTTATAACTGAAATTTTTAGCCAAATATTGTCAAAACAATTAAAATCAATAGATTAAAACATCTTGTACATATATAGGAGGAGCGTGTACCGAAAAAACTGTTAAATGGTAATCCAGAATGTAGAAGAAGAGACGGAAGACCTAAGGCAAGATGGCTAAATGCAGTAAATTGTGATATAAATATCCTTAAAATTCGGGGTTGAAGGACATTGATTGCGGATAGATCAGGTTGGAGAAAGCTAAAACCGCACCTGGGTGATAACGCCATGGAGTAAGTAAGTAAGTTGATGGGTTAAGATTTTAGTATTCGGTAAAATAATTAAGTAAGATCTGTCAAGGAAACATGAAACTGATTCAAATTTCGTATACTCTACATACGTCATGTTTAACTAAATTGAGTGTAAGTCTCCCAATTTATGATCAAAAAATATATTATTTATGAACGTGGTAAAATATTTAATCGGAAAATTAGCTAAACATAACGCACCACCTTTATTTTGAATGTTGATCGGTTTGTCAGATAAAATACAAATGTTTTATAGCAACTACGGCCTCACCAAAAACTGAACACAATACCAATTATTGGTAATAATTTGACCACAGTGACGATATTCATTCAGTAAAAATGTCAAATTTTATGTTTTTGCAAAAATTGGTGTAATCAATACAAATGTGTGGCAATACCGTCGAAAAATATCGAACAATCACGAAATATATGTCAATGCTGTCTATTTTTTCATAAATCTGGTAACACCAATTTATTTTTTATTACTAATTGCTTATCTCAACATTCCATCAATGGCAGTTATAAAATAATATTCAAAGTGATCGGACGTTAGTTTTTAGTTTTTAAGTAAGAGATTAAAGAGAGATTGTTTTCATTAAAATATTATTTTTTTAAGAAATTACTCAAAAATTGAATATATTTTATTTTATTTCGCAATTGTTCAAAACAACAAAGGAAAAAGAAACTTATTTTAGAAATGGAAGAACAACCAAATCCAAATTTAACAACTGACGAACATTTGTTGAAATGTAATATTTGTAACGAAACTTTTACAACGAAAGAAAATTTAAATGATCATCAAATTGTGTGTAAACTAACGTGTAGAATTTGTGCGATAATACTATCGAGGAAAGATGCCTTAAATCGACATATGAAAATTCATAGAGGTGAAAAGAATTTTGAATGTGATATTTGTTGCCTTAAATATTTACGAAAAGAAGAATTGATTGATCATATGAAAATACATAGTGGAAAATTGCACCAATGTCCCAAATGTGAGAAGAAATGTTCAAGGTTGACAAAACTACGAGAACACATGCTAATACATAACGCAGAGAAAACATATAAATGTGATATATGTTCGAAATCATTTAAACAACCGCAGGTGTTAAGGAAACACAAATTTGTTCATACCGATATTAAGAATCACAACTGCACCAAATGTGAGAAACGATTTAAACAAAGATCAGAATTAACTCGACATATGAAACATGCGCACAAACCGTTTCTATGCTCAATATGTTTGAGAACATTTAAAAAATTGAATCAACTATTGAATCACAAACACAAAAGTCATTCAAATATCAACATATCACTTTCCAATGAAAATCAACCGGGTCCAAGTGGAATGTGTCAATCACGTATTTTGAATAATAATAACATTCAATCCAATGCTGCAGTAATTGATTCCGATAACACATCCAGTGAATGCGATACGGAATAGAAAAACCATTAAATGATTGATTGACATTTCACGAGTAATTTCAAAAAATTTCAAAAATATTATAATATTTATATCCACACACCAACCAATAAAATGACGTGAAAACTTATCGTAAAATTCAAGATAATAAACTTTAACGATGGCAACATTTTTGGCGGATAATAAATGTCACGCAGTTGATTGATTTAAATTCGAATTCTATATTAAAAAAATCGAACATATAAAAAATGAAATTTAACGAACAAATTAATAATTTTTCGGATAAATGATCCAATTATTTTCCACGGAATTATAATTAAAATTTATTCTTGATTGACTAAAAATTATACAAATCAATTTGTTGTTTCAAATAAATATTTTGAATTTTGTAATTTCATTGAATTTTTATTATCATTAAATTTTATAAATTAAATTTTATCTTTTGCAATTGATGGCTTACAACGAGATCATAATTGCAAGCTATATACAACATTAATATGTCCAATATTAAAGTATGGGTGGGAGGCTTGGTGCCGGACACAGAACCAAAAACAATTACTTCGGAATTTTAAAGAATGGTACACCTTGGCATATTTGGTGCAGTCAAAGAACAGAATGGTTGGAGGCGAAGATACATTTTGGATAAGACAAGTTGAACGCAAAACCAAATATTTTCAAAACCATCAAAATCAATAGATTAAGATGGCTTGGATACGTATTACGCATGGAGGAGGAACGTGTACCGAAAAGTTGTTAAATGGTCATCCAGAAGGTAGAAGGAAAAAGTGAAGACCTAAGGCAAGATGGCTAAATGCAGTAAATTGTGATATAAATATCCTTAAAATTCGGGGTTGAAGGACATTGATTGCGGATAGATCAGGTTGGAGAAAGCTAAAACCGCACCTGGGTGATAACGCCATGGAGTAAGTAAGTAAGTTGATGGGTTAAGATTTTAGTATTCGGTAAAATAATTAAGTAAGATCTGTCAAGGAAACATAAAACTGATTCAAATTTCGTATACTCTACATACGTCATGTTTAACTAAATTGAGTGTAAGTCTCCCAATTTATGATCAAAAAATATATTATTTATGAACGTGGTAAAATATTTAATCGGAAAATTAGCTAAACATAACGCACCACCTTTATTTTGAATGTTGATCGGTTTGTCAGATAAAATACAAATGTTTTATAGCAACTACGGCCTCACCAAAAACTGAACACAATACCAATTATTGGTAATAATTTGACCACAGTGACGATATTCATTCAGTAAAAATGTCAAATTTTATGTTTTTGCAAAAATTGGTGTAATCAATACAAATGTGTGGCAATACCGTCGAAAAATATCGAACAATCACGAAATATATGTCAATGCTGTCTATTTTTTCATAAATCTGGTAACACCAATTTATTTTTTATTACTAATTGCTTATCTCAACATTCCATCAATGGCAGTTATAAAATAATATTCAAAGTGATCGGACGTTATTTTCACTTTTTAAGCAAGAGATTAAAAGTTTTGTTATCATTAAAATATTATTTTTTTAAGAAATTACTTGAAAATTCAATATAATTTATTTAATTTCGTAATTGTTCAAAACAACAAGGGAAAAAGAAACGAATTTTAGAAATGGAAAGAGAACCAAATAAAAATTTATCAACTGACGAACATTTGTTGAAATGTAATATTTGTAACGAAACTTTTACAACGGAAGAAAATTTAAATGATCATCAAATGGAGTGTAAACGAACGTGTAGATTTTGTACGAAAATACTATCAAATAAATATAAATTAACTGAACATATGAAGACTCATAGAGGTGAAAAGAATTTTGAATGTGATATTTGTTGCAGTAAATATTCACGAAAAGATGTATTGATTGATCATATGAAAATACATAGTGGCAAATTGCACAAATGTCCCAAATGTGAGAAGAAATGTTCAAGGTTGACAAATCTACGACAACACATGCTAATACATAACGCAGAGAAAACACATAAATGTGATATTTGTTCGAAATTATTTAAACGACTGCAGGACTTAAAAGGACACAAACTAATACATAACGCAGAGAAAACATATAAATGCGATATATGTTCGAAACCATTTAAACTACTTCAATATTTAAAGAAACACAAACTATTACATAACGCAGAGAAATCATATAAATGTGATACATGTTCGAAATCATTTAATCAACTGCATGTGTTAATGCAACACAAATTAGTTCATACCGATATTAAGAATCACAAATGTACCAAATGTGAGAAACTATATAAACGAAGATCAGAATTAACTCGACATATGAAACGCGCGCACAAACCGTTTCCATGTTCAATGTGTCCGAGAACATTTAAAAAATTAAATCATCTTTTGGATCACAAACACAAAAGTCATTCAAATGTCAACGAATTACTTTCCAATGAAAATCAACCGGGTCCAAGTGGAATGTAACAATCGCTTATTTTGAATATTAATAACATTTAATCCAATGCTGCAGATATTGATTTTGATAACACATCCAGTGAATGCGATAAGGAATAGAAAAACGATCAAATGATTAATTGACATTTTACGAGTAATTTCAAGAAATTTCAAAAATATTGTAATATTTTCATCCACACATCAACCAATAAAATGACGTGAAAACTTATCGTAAAATTCAAGATAATAAACTTTAACGATGGCAACATTTTGGCGGATAATAAATGTCACGCAGTTGATTGATTTAAATTCGAATTCTATATTAAAATAATCGAACATATAAAAAATTAAATTTAACGAACAAATTAATAATTTTTCGGATAAATGATCCAATTATTTTCCTCGGAATTATAATTAAAATTTATTCTTGATTGACTAAAAATTATACAAAACAATTTGTTGTTTCAAATAAATATTTTGAATTTTGCAATTTAATTGAATTTTTGTAAATAAAATTTTAACTTTTGGTTGGAAAAAAAAGAGAGATTGGAGAAGGCTAAAACCGCACCTGGGTTATAACGCCATGGAATAAATTTGTAATTCTAATACACAGCCACCAGATTGTCCACGAGTAATTATTTCATATTCTATTTAACAGGTTTTTGAAAAAAATATTCTATACCCAATGCACCACCGGATCCGGCGCCTAACATGACATTAAAAAGAGCACTAAAATTAACAAAATTATTTCCATAACAAATTTATAGTATGTGTACGTGGGATTACTGAGGTGTGTAATGAACTTTTAGATGCTCATATTATCCTGGACACTTTATCTTTTGACTGGACACTTTTATACGGGGACCCAACCATATAATAACTCGCATTTGTTCATAAAGATACCATATTTAGGAATATGTTATATGGGATTGATTAAATTGAAAATCACGAATATCTCAAGCACTTGCTACGATCCAGGTTTATTTCAATAATAATAATATGCAATCATTAATTTTAATTTATTTTCCATTTTACCCTACCACATGTTACCAGTGTCCTAATCATATAGCCGTGATTTTTGACACCGTATAAACAGATGTGTGAAAATTATATGGTAAGTGCAAAATACCAAATATGGGATGAATGCTCGAATGAATGAATGGAAGAACATAAAATTACACGTACATGATGTTGTGGCTGGCGGTGGCAGTTATTTAATTTAATAGAGCAGACAATTGTGTGCAAACTGAATATAAAAATAAAACATATTCGATGTTATTGCGGTATTAATAGCAAACATAAAACGCAAAATTTGTGTGATAATAATTTATACAATAATTTTTTCTATACGATGTGCGATTGTTATCAAATGGTTAGGGGATGTTTTGTGTCGAACAACAATAAAACAACTGAAGTACTATATATTTTGGTGATAATAATATTTAATTCAACAAGTTTTGGTTACTTTTAGTTTTTATTTATTTTATTATAATTTATCTTATCTCAATTTTTATAGTGTCTCTTGATTTCCGTATATTTTCAAAAATTTATTTATGTTTTTCTTTTGTGTTTGCATTTTCTTATTTAATGTTTAAGTTGTCGGGAAAATCTTTTCTTATGGAATTATTATTTGTTTGTTATTTATAATACAATATTAGTATTCTTTTCGTATTTGTGTGATACAATTTAAAACAGCGGCTAAACAAAATACCATACATATGACATCAGCAACAACATAGACGTGTTCGGAATAGTTTCGTGGGTGGGATGGGGGTTACGTAACATTCAACTTGGCAAATTACTGAAATATAGCGTAAACTTAAATTAATATTATGTATTATTGGGACGTAAACAAAGCATATGCGGTTTTTCACTTACACTGTGTCCTTTGATGAATTTTGACGCTTCTAAATTCATTCGAAATGTTAAATCATATTCACTTTTTTGATAGTAGATGCTTCAATTGGATAATGGAATATCAAAGTTAGCATTTTTTAGTCAAATATTGCTTTTTTGCTTCCCACGAAGAAAAATAACGCAGCCTCACAAAAAATAGTTGTTTGTTGTGTATGTTTAAAAGAACGACAGTGTTAACAATTGTTTTCAAAAATTTGGTTCTGAAGATTTCTCACCCAAAGATGCACAACTTTCAGGTGCCACAGATGAGGTGGATGACGACCAATTCAAAATAATAATCGATGAGTATCATCATAGCACATCATCTAAAAAAAATTCATCTAACACAACGCATCATCCATCAGCGATTTGCTTATGAAGAGTAACGAAAATGATCCATTTTTAAGCGATTGCTGAACAATGGACTGTTTGCAACAAGGTAAATCGAAAAAGATAGCGGAGCAAGAAAGATGAACCAACGCAAACAACATCTAAAGCAGATATTCATCAAATCAAAAGGTTATGTTATCCATTAGATGGGATTACAATGGCATAGTTTATTTTGAACTTTTACCACGCAACCAAACGATTAATTCTGATGTGGTACACATACAATAACTGTAACCAATTTAAGTGGAAAATCTATGGACAATCTTTGGACAAATTCCAATATATTTTTTCCATTGAAAATATCTGTATTTTTTCCACGGAAATTTTCCTCATTTTTCAAAGTACTGGCAAATTGTTACTAGGGTCGTAAATAGTCGGTTGTATTTTTATGGGAAAATTAATTTAGAATAAATGTGGAGAATAACCATTTAACAAGTTAAAGTGATTGAAATGGCACAAGCTACATGTAATGCTGAATAATAATATGAATCTCTTAAATTTCTATCACACCCGCTTGCGACACAGAAATTTAACAATTGACAAATTTTCGTGTTTATTGCATGCCATAGAGTCGAAGAAGAAGAAGAGTCGGACTATTATTGATATTATATTAACGGCAACCGAATTTTCTTGAAATCATGATACTCAGGGCGGTTTTATGGACCAGTGCCACCACACTATCAACAACACAACAATAAGTTGTCGAAGCTGTTAACCGAATGGTTTGCCATGATATTATCAGTAATTGGTTAAAGCCTAGTGCTTTCGATATATTGAATAGATGTAGAATTTAGTCGTGTATGAAGACGAAGTGTTGCAACTGTTGACGGGCAAAAATGATGTTACAGAATTACAGTTTTAATATATAAACGGATCACTTATAAGAAAGATCTATTATTGATAAATATTTTTTGTTGTACAATGTCGAAACTTGTAAAACAGTAAACCAACCATAAGCAAATTGGCAAATTTGATTTCATGAAGTGGTGTTCTTTGATTTATGTCTGCTGCAGTATTTACATCAATGTGTGGTGAATTCAATAAATATTTACATGTAAATTGAAAATTCACTTAAAACGCTATAATGTAAGAGGTTAACTTCATCTGTCATTGAACGATTAACATCTGCTCCAAACTCAATTAACATGCCAATGCAATCAAACTAATACCGTGACCATTGCTTGTATTCATATTAGCCCCATAATCGACAATTAACAATTTGTAATAATGCATAATATTGTAGAACCAATGCCAGGTGAACGGCTTTGTAACCTAAACTATTTTCACATTCAATTTCGGCACCCTTTGATAAGTATTTTTTAACCTTGACAATGTCATTCACTTCAATGGCTAGTAGCAGAAATTGTTCATTCATAGTTTCTTGCGAAGTCCTATTACGACGACTGTCGTACCACCAATAAGATGTTATAGCAAATGATTCGACAACTCACTGTCCGATATATTATATTATTAAATTCTTGAATGCCGTCCATGTGATCGACGATGACTTGCAATTGTAATGAGAGACTAAAAATTTGGCACAATAAATTACAAATTTCTCGATAATTAATCAATTAATAATACATGACACGTCGCATTCACGTCACTGTCATCATTGGTGACAGATAAAAAAATAAAAAAATAATAAACGGAGGATGTGTCCGAAAACTGAGCGCATTATCTACTAACGGCGAATTTAAATATTCAGGTGATCGATAAGTTTGTGGTACAAAAAAAAAAAACTACCATTTTGTGGAGTTTTTTTACAAACATCAGCTAATCTCGTTCGATATCTCATCAAATTTGGAATGCAAGCCGATTATATACGTTTACGAATTGTTATTGAGATGTGTTCCCAAAATTATACGCACCATCTGGAATACTTTTGCGCAACAGTAAAATTTTGTCATTTCATTTGCGAATGATGATCCAAATTGATGGCATACTATTTACTTGCGATTGGGATTATATTGTAAGTTCCCAAAAAAACGAAATTCTGGAAAATCGATACCCATTCTCCAATAACTTAGCCAATTTGGCTTATTCTGATCCGATTTTCATGAAATCTCACATTTTCTTACATATGGATGTTCTATGTTTATGTGTGTTATGACCCAAATGGTCGGAGTTCTTCTGTAATTCCAAAAAAAAAAAAATTTATTATATTAAAATAGTAAATTTGAATAATTTAAATAAAATCCAAAAATAGATAAAAACAAACTCTAAATGAGTTTGAGAGATGGCAATACTTTTTCTAATTTCTAAATTTTTTGGCACACAATAAATATTCTAATTATAAACAACAACAATGTAGCACAAATATGCATGAGCGTAAAATATTCAAAAGTCATAGCTTTAAAATCGGCATCTCAAAATCGATCCAAACATTTTCTTCACCGAAAGAATATCATCAGATTGGCAAGCCACACAGATATATTTTTCGGCCGGATATTCTTAGTTGTAACAGATCCATAAGAAAATTCTCATTTTTATTAATGATTATGAGAAATTTCGAACATATTATAAGTTTAAATTGACCTTTTTAATTGACGATATCATTTTGAACCAGCACAATTTTTTGGTAAAGATTAATGATTAATGATTTTTATCGATCAATCCGGTCTGTATTTAATTAAAAAACAAACAACAAGTCAGCCGACATGTCCAAGAAATATATTAAGTAATTATTTATAAACAAAATAAGTCCACATTAAATTTCACATAATATTAAAATTGAAAATACAACCTCGATTATCAGAGAGGATATGTCAAATTTAAAGATTTCGACGTATCGCAATACCACAATAAAAAAAAAAAATGCGGTAGTCGCTCATCGTTACTTTTAGGCGACAGTCAATACTATCGCTTACAGTAATCATAATTCGGCACATGGTAACACTAAATTATGTTTTATTACTTCTAGCGTATCTTAACATTTCATCAATGGCAGTTATAAAATAATATTCAAAGTGAACGGACGTTATTTTTAGTTTTTAAGCGAGAGATTAAAGAGAGATTGTTATCATTAAAATATTATTTTTTTAAGAAATTACTCGAAAATTGAATATATTTTATTTTATTTCGTAATTGTTCAAAACAATAAGGGAAAAGGAAACTTATTTTAGAAATGGAAGAAAAACCAAATCCAAATTTAACAACTGACGAACATTTGTTAAAATGTAATATTTGTAACGGAACTTTCACAACGAAAGAAAATTTAAATGATCATCAAATTGTGTGTAAACGAACGTGTAGAATTTGTGAGAAAGTACTATCAAATAAATATGTCTTAACTACACATATGAAGACTCATAGAGGTGAAAAGAATTTTGAATGTGATATTTGTTGCCGTAAATATTCACAAAAACGAGATTTGATTGATCATATGAAAATACATAGTGGCAAATTGCACAAATGTCCCAAATGTGAGAAGAAATGTTCAAGCTTGACAAAACTACGAGAACACATGCTAATACATAACACAGAGAAAACATATAAATGTGATATTTGTTCGAAATCATTTAAACAATCGAGTGGGTTAATACATCACAAATTAGTTCATACCGATATTAAGAATCACAAATGTACCAAATGTGCGAAACGATTTAAACAAAGATCAGAATTAACTCAACATATGAAACATGCACACAACCCGTTTCCATGCTCAATATGTTTGAAAACATTTAAAAAATTGAGTCATCTATTGGATCACAAACACAAAAGTCATTCAAATGTCAACAAATCACTTTCCAATGAAAATCAACCGGGTCCAAGTGGAATGTGTCAATCGCATATTTTGAATAATAATAACATTCAATACAATGCTGCAGACATTGATTCCGATAACACATCCAGTGAATGCGATACGGAATAGAAAAACGATCAAATGATTAATTGACACTTTTCGAGTAATTTCAAGAAATTTCAAAAATATTATAATATTTACATCACCAACCAATAAAATGACGTGAAAACTTATCGTAAAATTCAAGATAATAAACTTTAACGATGGCAACATTTTTGGCGGATAATAAATGTCACGCAGTTGATTGATTTAAATTCGAATTCTATATTAAAATAATGGAACATATTAAAAATGTAATTTAACGAACAAATTAATAATTCTTCGGATAAATGATCCAATTATTTTCCGCGGAATTATAATTAAAATTTATTGTTTTTTTTGACTAAAAATTATACAAAACAATTTGTTGTTTCAAATAAATATTTTGAATTTTGTAATTTCATTGAATTTTAATTATCATTAAATTTTATAACTGAAATTTTTAGCCAAATATTGTCAAAACAATTAAAATCAATAGATTAAAACATCTTGTACATATATTACGCATATAGGAGGAGCGTGTGCCGAAAAAACTGTTAAATGGTAATCCAGAATGTAGAAGGAGAGACGGAAGACCTAAGGCAAGATGGCTACAGATGCAGTAAATTGTCATTTATGTTAAATATCCTTAAAATTCGGGGTTGAAGGACATTGATTGCGGATAGATCAGGTTGGAGAAAGCTAAAACCGCACCTGGGTGATAACGCCATGGAGTAAGTAAGTAAGTTGATGGGTTAAGATTTTAGTATTCGGTAAAATAATTAAGTAAGATCTGTCAAGGAAACATGAAACTGATTCAAATTTCGTATACTCTACATACGTCATGTTTAACTAAATTGAGTGTAAGTCTCCCAATTTATGATCAAAAAATATATTATTTATGAACGTGGTAAAATATTTAATCGGAAAATTAGCTAAACATAACGCACCACCTTTATTTTGAATGTTGATCGGTTTGTCAGATAAAATACAAATGTTTTAAAGCAACTACGGCCTCACCAAAAACTGAACACAATATCAATTATTGGTAATAATTTGACCACAGTGACGATTTTCATTCAGTAAAAATGTCAAATTTTATATTTTTGCAAAAATTGGTGTAATCAATACAAATGTGTGGCAATACCGTCGAAAAATATCGAACAATCACGAAATATATGTCAATGCTGTCTATTTTTTCATAAATCTGGTAACACCAATTTATTTTTTATTACTAATTGCTTATCTCAACATTCCATCAATGGCAGTTATAAAATAATATTCAAAGTGATCGGACGTTAGTTTTCAGTTTTTAAGTAAAAGATTAAAGAGAGATTGTTTTCATTAAAATATTATTTTTTTAAGAAATTACTCAAAAATTGAATATATTTTATTTAATTTCGTAATTGTTCAAAACAACAAAGGAAAAAGAAACTTATTTTAGAAATAGAAGAACAACCAAATCCAAATTTAACAACTGACGAACATTTGTTAAAATGTAATATTTGTAACGGAACTTTCACAACGAAAGAAAATTTAAATGTTCATCAAATGGTGTGTAAACGAACGTGTAGAATTTGTGCGAAAATACTATCGAGGAAAGATGCCTTAAATCGACATATGAAAATTCATAGAGTTGAAAATTTTGAATGTAACATTTGTTGCAGTAAATATACCCGAAAACAAGAATTGATTGATCATATGAAAATGCATAGTGGCAAATTGCACAAATGTCCCAAATGTGAGAAGAAATGTTCAAGTTTGGCAAATCTACGACAACACATGCTAATACATAACGCAGAGAAAACATATAAATGTGATATATGTTCGAAATCATTTAAACAACCTTATGGGTTAAGGAAACACAAATTAATTCATACCGATATTAAGAATCACAAATGTACCAAATGTGAGAAACGATTTAAACAAAGATCACAATTAACTCTACATATGAAACGTGCACACAAACCGTTTCTTTACTCAAAATGTTTGAGAACATTTAAAAAATTGAATCAATTATTTAATCACAAACACAAAAGTCATTCAAATGTCAACAAATCACTTTCCAATGAAAATCAACCGGGTCCAAGTGGAATGTGTCAATCACGTATTTTGAATAATAATAACATTCAATCCAATGCTGCAGTAATTGATTCCGATAACACATCCAGTGAATGCGATACGGAATAGAAAAACGATCAAATGATTAATTGACACTTTTCGAGTAATTTCAAGAAATTTCAAAAATATTATAATATTTACATCCACACAACAACCAATAAAATGACGTGAAAACTTATCGTAAAATTCAAGATAATAAACTTTAACGATGGCAACATTTTTGGCGGATAATAAATGTCACGCAGTTGATTGATTTAAATTCGAATTCTATATTAAAATAATCGAACATATAAAAAATTAAATTTAACGAACAAATTAATAATTTTTCGGATAAATGATCCAATTATTTTCCTCGGAATTATAATTAAAATTTATTCTTGATTGACTAAAAATTATACAAATCAATTTGTTGTTTCAAATAAATATTTTGAATTTTGTAATTTCATTGAATTTTTATTATCATTAAATTTTATAAATTAAATTTTATCTTTTGCAATTGATGGCTTACAACGAGATCATAATTGCAAGCTATATACGACATTAATATGTCCAATATTAAAGTATGGGTGGGAGGCTTGGTGCCGGACACAGAACCAAAAACAATTACTTCGGAATTTTAAAGAATGGTACACCTTGGCATATTTGGTGCAGTCAAAGAACAGAATGGTTGGAGGCGAAGATACATTTTGGATAAGACAAGTTGAACGCAAAACCAAATATTTTCAAAACCATCAAAATCAATAGATTAAGATGGCTTGGATACGCATGGAGGAGGAACGTGTACCGAAAAGTTGTTAAATGGTGATCCAGAAGGTAGAAGGAAAAAGTGAAGACCTAAGGCAAGATGGCTAAATGCAGTAAATTGTGATATAAATATCCTTAAAATTCGGGGTTGAAGGACATTGATTGAGGATAGATCAGGTTGGAGAAAGCTAAAACCGCACCTAGGTGATAACGCCATGGAGTAAGTAAGTAAGTTGATGGGTTAAGATTTTAGTATTCGGTAAAATAATTAAGTAAGATCTGTCAAGGAAACATGAAACTGATTCAAATTTCGTATACTCTACATACGTCATGTTTAACTAAATTGAGTGTAAGTCTCCCAATTTATGATCAAAAAATATATTATTTATGAACGTGGTAAAATATTTAATCGGAAAATTAGCTAAACATAACGCACCACCTTTATTTTGAATGTTGATCGGTTTGTCAGATAAAATACAAATGTTTTATAGCAACTACGGCCTCAACAAAAACTGAACACAATATCAATTATTGGTAATAATTTGACCACAGTGACGATTTTCATTCAGTAAAAATGTCAAATTTTATATTTTTGCAAAAATTGGTGTAATCAATACAAATGTGTGGCAATACCGTCGAAAATTATCGAACAATCACGAAATATATGTCAATACTTTCTATTTTTTCATAAATCTGGCAACACCAATTTATTTTTTATTACTAATTGCTTATCTCAACATTCCATCAATGGCAGTTATAAAATAATATTCAAAGTGATCGGACGTTAGTTTTCAGTTTTTAAGTCAGAGATTAAAGAAAGATTGTTATCATTAAAATATTATTTTTTTAAGAAATTACTCGAAAATTCAATATATTTTATTTTATTTCGTAATTGTTCAAAACAACAAGGGAAAAAGAAACTTATTTTAGAAATGGAAGAAAAACCAAATCAAAATTTATCAACTGACGAACATTTGTTAAAATGTAATATTTGTAACGGAACTTTCACAACGAAAAAAAATTTAAATGATCATCAAATGGTGTGTAAACGAACGTGTAGAATTTGTGAGAAAATACTATCAAATAAATATGTCTTAACTACACATATGAAGACTCATAGAGGCGAAAAGAATTTTGAATGTGATATTTGTTGCCTTAAATATTTACGAAAACAAGAATTGATTGATCATATGAAAATTCATAGTGGCAAATTGCACAAATGTCCCAAATGTGATATAAGATGTTCAAATATGGGTAATTTACGACAACACATGTTAATACATAACGCAGAGAAAACATATAAATGTGATATATGTTCGAAATCATTTAAACAATTAATGGGGTTAATGAATCACAAAGTAATACATAACGCAGAGAAAATATATAAATGTGATATATGTTCGAAATCATTTAAACAACCGAGTGGGTTAATACATCACAAATTAGTTCATACCGATATTAAGAATCACAAATGTACCAAATGTGCGAAACGATTTAAACAAAGATCAAAATTAACTCAACATATGAAACATGCGCACAAACCGTTTCTATGCTCAATATGTTTGAGAACATTTAAAAAATTGAATCAACTATTGAATCACAAACATAAAAGTCATTCAAATGTCAACAAATCACTTTCCAATGAAAATCAACCGGGTCCAAGTGGAATGTGTCAATCACGTATTTTGAATAATAATAACATTCAATCCAATGCTGCAGTAATTGATTCCGATAACACATCCAGTGAATGCGATAAGGAATAGAAAAACGATCAAATGATTAATTGACACTTTTCGAGTAATTTCAAGAAATTACAAAAATATTATAATATTTACATCCACACAACAACCAATAAAATGACGTGAAAACTTATCATAAAATTCAAGATAATAAACTTTAACGATGGCAACATTTTTGGCGGATAATAAATGTCACGCATTTGATTGATTTAAATTCGAATTCTATATTAAAATAATCGAACATATAAAAAATTAAATTTAACGAACAAATTAATAATTTTTCGGATAAATGATCCAATTATTTTCCGCGGAATTAAAATTAAAATTTATTGTTGATTGACTAAAAATTATACAAAACAATTTGTTGTTTCAAATAAATATTTTGAATTTTGTAATTTCATTGAATTTTTATTATCGTTGAATTATAAATTAAATTTTAACCAAATATTGTCAAGACAATCATAATTAATAGATTAAGATGGATTGGACACGTATTACGCATGGAGCCATCCGTATGCCGAAAAAACTGTTAAATGGTAATCCAAAATGTTGAAGGATGGCCGGAAGACCTAAGGCGAGATGGCTAGATGCAGTAAACTGTGTTATAAAGATCCTTAAAATTCGGGATTGGAAGTCAATACTGCGGATAGATCAGGTTGGAGAAGCGTATTGGAGAAGGATAAATCCACACCTTGGCTGTAATGCCATGGAGTAAGTAAGTAAGTTGATGGCTTAAGATTTTAGTAATTGGTAAAATTATTAAGTAAGATATGACGAAAAAACATGATAATAATTCAAATTTCATTTGCGCATTACATAGTTATATGAACATTCGGTAGCGCAGTTGCATAGCGCCGAAATATATATTATTAATCATGAAATATAGCGAGTTCAAATCAGCTATTTTTTCATAGGAAATCTTTCGGTATTTATTTTAATACTAAAATTTTTCTGCTGGGTGACCATTTGTTCGTTGATGGAATAAAAAGAAAAACAGATATCTTTAAAAATATGGTGTTGGACGCTATTCAAAGATTAACAATGTCAGCACACATATAACTATGGGCTAATCACCCATATAAAAATAATAGTATTATGAAAATATCTATCTTCCGTTAATTACAGTACAGTACCGTACACAATTGGTAAATTGTTATATGGTATACTCACATGGGGAGTAATTTACCAACTTGGTTGTAATAAAAGGTTTATTAGATGACATAAAAGCTCTACTAGGAGCACAATATGACTAAAAAAAAAAAAAAATTACTTACGTTATTTTTAACCAAATTGAGTGTAAGACTTCCAGTTTAAGATCAAAAATTATATTGTTTGTGAACGCTATACGATATTTAATCTTAAAATTAGCTATAATCAAAAAACCATAATTAATGGTCACGTGTGCTGCTCCAAAAGCTATATTTATATTTAAAATAAACATTTTATTAGATTTTCCATATTTGATATTCAGCTTTAAGAGATTAAGAACATTTAAAGAATATTAAAATTATGGTAAAATAGTTATAGAGTTACTAACAAAAGTATAAAATTGTTGTGTTCGATGAAATTTTATAAATTTTTATTAGCAAAATACAATGGAAATGATGGCGGCGATGAAGTCAAGCTTAAGAAAACATAAAACTATTTAAATTTGTGGTGGCCGAACGAAATTGTCCCACGGAACTATTTATTCTCATCGCACTTAAATTATATAATCAATGTATATTTTTAGTAGCTGTTATTATTTTAGTTATTAGTCCAATTTCGAAAAATTTTCTGTTGGCCATATGGAATGGATGGGATATATCGATATAGATCACCTAAATTTACGTGTAATAATTATTTTATCACTTATAAATGTTTTGTGAAGATTCATTTGACTGGTAAACAAAAAATTATACTGTTTTAGCTGTATTTTAATTGCGTACCTCTATGACTTCAACACCACGAAAGTCATAAGTACTCACCCATTTTTTCTATTACATATTTTGACCAGATTATTCTCGGCGTTGGCGGCGGCAGTAAGTGTTTATGACCCAAGAAATGAACTATTAAACATTCAAATAAATTTTATTTCATTTTACGCAACAAATAAATCGTATAATTTTTGTGAAACCATGGAGGAGGAGCGTGAACAGAATGACGGATCCCATTGCTAATTGCGTAAGTACATTTTTAAATGGAACATAATCAAGTGTCAATGAGAATGAAATCTTACTTTAACCTTCATAATGGTTTCGTTTCGCATGCAATCCGTCTTGGCCGCCCCTGATATTATTGTGTAGAGAAGCCCAATCGGTTTTGACAATTTGAAAGGTTGAGTCGTGCAGCAATAAGTTCAAGAAAAATTAAAAAACCTGGAACCGAACGATTTTGAATAAAGTCTCAAACAGCGGACCTGGTTCTGACAGTTTTAGTGTTAAAATAAAATATTATTATTTCAATGGTGGTTTGTTTTGCCGGGCGAACGAGTTTACTCAAAAACTTCATCTAGATAATTGGGTAGAACTCTTTGAGCCATTACACATAACTTATTTAAATTATAATTAAATCAATTATAAATGAATTTACAGCATATTTTTATAATATGGACCACACAAAATTTTTTCCTATCTAATTTATAAAAACTGAAATCGGAGGCTAAAAAGTCTCTGCTCTATGAAAATTTACTTATATTTTAAAATTTGGTTAGCTGTCGATGAACTTCTTCAGAGGTCTGTAAAAAAAAAAAAAATTACAAAAATTAAAAAAGTAAATCATATGACAAACTTTAATATTGTGACACCCATCCACAATACAATACAAATGTGCCCTGTGACTACTTAGCGCTCTCCATAAATTTCATAGTATAATTTTTAATAGATTCATTTGTTAAATCAACTCAATTACGTTCGGTTCGACCAACAATTCTATAACAATATTATAGGACCGTCTTTTACAAGCAATTGCCAATGGATTTTTTAAATTTATATCAACGCATTGATGTCCGTAAAAGTATTAGTTTCTAAATCATTAATTGCAATGCATCAAACATTTAAAAAGCCTCTTGTAAGGCAGACACACCAACGCTATCGGCTATTTCAAAGTTAACATCAAGTCGTTCTAAGAGAATCCGAATTATTTGTAAATTTGATTGTTTAACGGCTGTGTTAAGTGGTGTTTGTCCCACATTATTTATTATATTTACATCCAAAGCATTCGGTGGTTGTAATAATTTTGTGAAAATACGTTGACTGTTATCATATCAAATCAAAATTTCGGTTCGGTTGACAAATACATCGTATTTTATGTTACCCATGTGATAAATATTAATGTTACCCATCACATCCCGCGCGCTGGCAATTTTTAAATAATTATCCTTTCGCTTAATACTATGTGCTCGATGGGCCCAACAAAATATAATCATTATACAACACATTAGAATTGATATCCATATACCGTTGACGTCCTTGGGCGCCTTCTTATCCCATACAAACACACCCATGACAAAGCCATTGTAATATTTTAAGAATGAATGCACAATTTTCCGTATTATAATGCTATTTTCATAATAATAATAATAATTTATTGCTGAACATTTTTGTAAGTTTTCTTTTCGAATCGGATACAGTTTATTGTATATTTGGCGAATAGTAATTTTAAATAATATTTATTTTATTTTTAGTCCCTGTATTTGGTCCTTGTTGTTGTCGCTTTTGTCGTTTTTGTTGTATGTTTATTATATGTTTAATTTTATTATTATTCAATGAATTACCATAAATTTTAAATACTAAATTTTTGTATGTACTAAAAGTTATGAGCGCAATTAAACCAAGTGTGTTTGAAAATTATTTCTAAAAATTAACTTTATTATACATTAGCTATAAGGTATTTGCTAATATACTATACCATAGACTTATTCCATACGCCAATGAAATTATCGGAGAATACCAGTGTGGTTTCTGCGCAGATCGATCTACATCTGATCAAATATTTACTGTACGACAGTTCTAGTAAAAGTGTACGGAATTCAATGTTGATACACACCATTTGTTTGTTGATTTCAAAGCGGCATATCGGATGGCATCAATAGATGAAAGTTATGGAAAATTATGGAAAAGTTTGGTATTTCAAAAAAACTGATAGATTTAGTGGCCATGAAATGTTGGAAAATGTGCAGTCACAGGTACGAATCCGAGGTAAATTATCTGATCACATTGAGACGGTTGATGGACTACGACAAGGCGATCCATTATCAACACTACTATTTAATATTAGTATTTTTTTACAAAATCGGGTCAATTATTAGCGTATTCTGATGATATAGACATAATTGGTCGGAATATGATAACTGTCAAGGATGCTTTCGAATCGTTACAAAAGGAGCCTTCGGGTCTGGGTCTCAAAGTGAATGCAGACAAAACAAAATATATGGTGGCAACGAATACTTCAGGAATTCGAGATCAAATCGTTAATATTGGAGAATACAATTTACTTGGGATCGTTTAAAAATGTTAAAATTGATATTGAAGAGGAAATTCGTCGCAGGTAGCAACTGGAAACAGATGTTATTACTGGCTAAAAAATACAATTTCAATCGAAAACATTACAACGAGATCTTAAGTGCAAGCTATATACAACATTAATACGTTCAATATTAAAGTATGGGTCTGAGGCTTAGTGCCGGACACAGAACCAGGAACAATTACTTCGAATTTTTGAAAGAAAGGTACTCCGTGGCATATTTGGTCCCGTCAAACAACAGAATGGTTGGAGGCGAAGATACAATTTTGAATTAGACAAGTTGTACGGTCATCCAACCAATTGTCAAAACAATCAAAATCAATAGATTGAGATAGCTTGGACACGTAGTACGCATGGAGGAGGAGCGTGTGCCGAAAAAACTTTTAAATGGTAAACCGGAGGGTAGAAGGAGAGCCGGAAGACCTAAGGCGAGATGGCTAGATGCAGTAAACTGTGATATAAAGTTTCTTAAAATTCGGGGTTGGAAGACATTGACTGCGGATAAATCAGGTTGTAAAAGCGTGTTGGAAAAGGCTAAAACCGCACCTGGGTTATAACGTCATGCACTAAGTAAGTAAGTAAGTTTGAAAATTATTTTCGATTTATACACGTTACATGTGCAAATATTTTATTTCTTTCCATTAGAAAGTTACGAAGGTAAAAAGGAAATGTCTGATATCGTAAATAAAATAGATATAGATATTGATCAGGTATTGGAAAAATATCGAAATTTCTATGTATTCAAAGAATTTGACTTCATTCCCATTCGCCATCTATCTGTATATTGAAATTTAAGATGTGGAACATATTCCATTTATGTTTACGTTGAATGCAAAATATAGTGTGTTGGAAAAACAGTAAATAGAATTTTTACCATTGTGATTCAATTTCAGATTAAATCGGAAAAAATGACCACCGTATCTTCGAATATAAATTGAAAATCTCAACTAATTGATTGAATTCGAAAAAGACTAAAAATGGAACAAAGAGAAAATATTATGTATTAAATTTTGTTTTAAAATTGGACACAATGTGCGGTGGCTTACAAATTGGTAAAAATAGTTTATTTAACGAAACAGTTCATGATTGGTAGTCAGTCACTTTGCAAAAATGGTGGTGAAGATTTAAATGATAATTCTAGACCAGGACTGTAAGATTTTTGGCTGATGAATTAATTACCAGTAAAGACATCATTTGGTCGAGTTAAACCCGAATAGCCGACGGGTTAAAACAGATATTTTTATCACACTTTTCCCATGTGAATTAATAAATGTTAAACATTATTTCAGCTATTAGCATTGAAACAATGTGGCGCCTATTTCATTAAAATCGTTCTGTACAATACGAATTGCACGATACAATTTTCATAATATGGAACCGATTTCATATAAAAGTTTGTTCGTAAGCAATGTTAACTCGTCCGATGATTATACAATTTTAAAAAAATTTTAGCAAACTTTTTGTAAGATCCGATTCGTTTTAGGTAATCACTGATTTTATTAAATAGGCCCCTCATTCAATTTGTTTACATTTTAATTTTCCTTTGGTTTCAGAAATGAAACCAGAGATGTTTTTTTCTCTATTGAATCCGTTCATTGTGGAAGGTTACATTACGTATTTTCCAAACATTCCATGCCTGGCTCTGTTTTTTTGGTTAAAATTACATGTTTTATTCAAAGAAAGCTCCCTCCGAAGCCACAACCTTTGCCCATCTTTTCCGGCCATCTTTTTTTTAAAACGATACTTTCATAAGATGTAACGGTTTTATCCTTGTAAATAGGTTTTAACGACATCAGGTTTCGGCATTGTCATATTCAAATTAATTATTTTATGACATCATCATTTGTGTAAACAATATTATTGTTTTATCAGTGAAAAATGGATCGTGAGATAAATTGTTTTTTTTTCAATATGTCCTTTTGCACTATTTTGATTCATTTTGAGTGCGTCAAGCCGAAAATTTTACGGCCAACACATACAACATATGCAGAAGCGATGATATACTGATGTTCGTGATAGAGAATGCTCTGGGGGTTCGAAAAAACTTGTAAATAAGTTAGAAATTAGTGAATCAGATGTGTCCAGACGTTTACATGCCATGAGAAAGATTCAAAGCGAAGGGAAATGGTTAACGCATGCAATGACGAAAACTGCCATTGTGACCCAATAGAACTTCGCACACTTTTTTACCTTGCCAGGTATAAAACGAAAAATTTTCTGAAGCGTATCATGTGTGGCGATGAAAAGTGAGTCTACTGTGACAACAAACATTTATGATCTGAAGGTAATGCTATGCATTTCTGTTATCAGTTTGGTGGGATTACAAAAGGCATTGTCTGTTTTGTGAACTTATAACACACAACCAAACGATCACCGATCAGATGTGTACATATAGCAAACAATCCGATTGAACAATGCAATGCAATAAGAGCGACCAGAATTAGTAAATCGAAAAGGCGTTGTGTTCGCCACCATGTTTGCAAAATTTCTTGAATGGTTAAAATTTCAATTGTAATGATGATGTCAAAACGCAATTTATTCAGTATATTGATAATAAGCCAAACCAGAAGTCCAATGGACTCATGTGGTTAACAAAAGGATGGCAAATGGTCGTCGAACACAATGGACAATACATTAGTGGAATAAAGTTATTTAATTCCATCAAATATTTACAAAATTCTCTGCATTGAAATGAATATTGGCGTTGGTAACTTGTAGCTTAAATAAATTACTGTTATTCGCGATATCCACTAAAGTGGATATTTTTGGAAATTAATTTAAATTTGATTGTTTTGGCAAGTCGCACACACCATATGTTTCGGAAAGAAATGGGACGAAATTAAATTTGAATGCTCAACAATCAACAATAAATCTCCGCCTAAATATTACTTGAATTGAAGAGTTTTTGTCGATGCCAATCTATAGTTTTAGAGCATCACGTTACGCTGTACATTATTGAGCCGATACACAAATAAATCATGCCAGTCACTAATCTTTAGAAAATTCAGATATTAAGAGATAAAAGTGTAAACAGCTATTTTTCACCTTTTTTTGCAAATGCCGAATTTTGCGACCCACCACACAACGATATTTGTGGCACGCTCTGTTTGTTTTTATTTAGATTACTTTCACATTTTGAGCAGTTAAAAGTGATAAGTTTTTATTTGAATGACACACCATTATTCGGTGTCATTATCTGAAATCTTTTCACTAAAACGTAATATTTCAAATAGATGGGCGATCATCACTTATTCGATTTTCCTTTGATTTTATGGAACTTATGGAATACACAAGTTTTTTAAAATTAATAAGTGAAATAGTATTTTGTGGCAGTAGGTGACACGTGACACTGTCACCATTTCGGCCGGACTAGGACTATCAAATATTTCGAATGGAATTTTTTGTATCAATTGTATTCGATTATTTTGTTAAACATAGCGCTAGTGTGTTAGGCAATGGTTTATTCGAATATTCCAAATGTAATTGTAATCTAAAATTGTTGTCAAGTTGATTTACTTAATTTTTTCAAAAAAAATTAATTATTTTATGAGAAATTCTTATGAAATGGAGTGGTTGGAAGACTTTGTTGGCTCTGTCGCCCAAAACAATTTGAGATTGAGATGTGGTATACTTTCTTACGGATGCAGTTTTAGCCTTCTCCAACACCCTTTTCCAACCTGACCTATCCGCAGCCGCAATGTCTTCCAATCCCGAATTTTAAGGATCTTTATATCACAATTTACTGCATCTAGCCATCTCGCCTTAGGTCTGCCGGCTCTCCTTCTACCTTCTGGTTTACTATTTAACAGTTTTTTTCGGCACACGCTGCGTACTCTTGCGAGAGGTGGCATACGGTATATAATTAATAACAATTTTCCAATGACCAGTGACCATTTTTCTCGACACTTTTTGGCCTGCTATTATTAGTCAGTATTTAGTTGTTCCCTTTTTTTTTCCTGTATGCGCTCAAATGCAGTATCTTTTCCAAATCAAGTAAAAAATCAGATGAAGTTATTATTTTTATAAATGTAAAAGAAAAGTTTCACAAATTGTACCTAATTATTTTTTTTTTTTTTCGTTGTCCTTTATTTTTTCCCAGCACAAGCAAATAAACAACAACTACAAAAATGATAAACGAACGACGATAAAGTTTTCCTTTTTTTTTCCATTCAGTATAAATTATATAGTATTTGTTGTTGGTCTCTTGTCTCTTGTCTGCTGTTGCCGTCATTGTCGATGTTTTGTTGTATAGTTTCGTTCGGGGTTGTTGTAAATGCCCGGAAGTGGAATTAAACGAGAAATAAAAAAAGAAATACAAGAAAATAGGATTTATTTATTATTTTCGTAAATTTTTTGTTGTTTTGAAAAATTTTCACCATCTTCCTTAAATTTTCCTTTTAAATGATATACGAACAAAAATACATTTTTTTTTTGCGTTGGATTAACAGCCCAAAGGCATCCCGAAGAAAAAGAAGATGATGAAAAACTATATTTTATTCTTAGAAAAAAAATAAATAAAAAATGTGTATTGGGAAAATATTGCACGGATAAAATGGGAGTCTGTGTGTGTGTGTGTGTGTGTGTGTGTGTGTGTTTTTTTATATTATTTTTTCGGAAGAAATAAAACAAAATAAATGTAATTTCACATTGATGGAAAAAAGTTTTGTTATATTTGTTTGTGCGATGGTGTGAGTGTATTTATTGTTGTTGTTATTATTCCTATGTAAAATATAAATAAATAATCTTTATCGTTTTGTTTTCATAAATCATTTTTCTTAGATTTTGCAAAATTTCTTAAATTAACTATAGAAAATGAAATTTATAAGAAATAATGTATTTTCCATTTATTAATTACACTCAAATTTCAAATTCATAAACGATAATTATCTAAGTGGTTTTGTTAGTATTTATACTATGTTAAGTATCTACAGTATCTATATATATGCAGGGTGTGCCAAATTTCGACGGCCATACGAAAACACTAGGTTGTCTGCGTCATTTTGCATCGAAAATATTATATAACATTTTGGCCGATTCGACTTCGGTATGGAGTTGCATGCAAATAACCAAATTTTCAATCAGACCTTATTTTGCACTCTACTGGGATCAATATCTCAATAACTGATTAACCGATTTTTAATTTTTGATACACTAGTAGCATTAGTATACCGAGATCGTTAATTTAATGTTAAGATGCAATTCAGGCATGTGGTTATCCAGATACTTACAGGAATGTTGATAATTAGCTAAACGCCATTTTTCATTTTGAAAGTTTGTTCAAGCATAAATCAAAAAATCATGATGAAAAATTTTTTTCGGTATAAGTTCAAAAACTTGCCACATTTATAAGCTTTCGTTTAAGCTATAGCGTTGCGATGGGTCTCGATTGGTTCCAAAAATATTTACAAATAACTACAACGATGTTGGCATAAAATGAATTTCGCCATGGAAAATTTTTATCTTTTTTGGGTTTATCCAGAACCAACAATATGGACGTGACAGATAATTAATTCCAAATATTCCCAGGCATTTAGACAAACCTTCACACACACACATAAACGATTTCACACACAAAGGCCTACCCACGTAAACCCACAAAAGCACACGTACAAAATCAATAGATTGAGATGGCTGTTGGACACGTAGTACACATGGAGTAGCAGCGTGTGCCGAAAAAACTGTTAAATGGTAATCCAGAATGCAGAAGGAGAGACGGAAGACCTAAGGCGAGATGGCTAGATGCAGTAAACTGTGATATAAAGATCCTAAAATTCGGGATTAGAAGACATTGACTGCGGATAGATCGGGCTGGAGAAGGCTAAAACCGCACCCGGGTTGTAAAGCCATGGCGTAAGTAAGTAAATTGTTGGATTAAGATTTTAGTAATTAGTAAAATAATTGGTTGTTGAGATTTGACGAAAAAACATGAAGCTGATTCAAATTTCTCATACACATTATATACGTCATTTTTAACTAAATTGAGTGTAAGTCTCCCAATTTTTGATCAAGAATTATATTGTTTGTGAACGCGGTAAGATATTTAATCGGAAAATTAGCTAAACGTAACGCACCACCTTTATTATGAATGTTGATCGGTTTGTCTAATAAAATACAAACGTTTTAGTGCATAACAACTACGGCCTCACCAAAAACTGATCACAAAATCAATTATTGGTAATAATTTGACCACAGTGACGATTTACATTAAGTAAAAATGTCAAATTTTACATTTTTGTGAATATTGGTGTAATCAATACAAATGTGTGGCAATACAGTCGAAAATTATCGAACAATCATGTCATGCTTTCTATTTTGTCATTAATCTGGTAAAACCAATTTCTTTTTTATTATTACTTGCTTATCTCAACATTCCATCAATGGCAGTTATAAAATAATATTCAAAGTGAACGGACGTTAGTTTTCAGTTTTTAAGTGAGAGATTAAAGAGAGATTGTAATCATTAAAAAAAATTATTTTTTTAAGAAATTACTCGAAAATTGAATATATTTTATTTTATTTCGTAATTGTTCAAAACAACAAGGGAAAAAGAAACTTATTTTAGAAATGGAAGAAAAACCAAATCCAAATTTAACAACTGACGAACATTTGTTAAAATGTAATATTTGTAACGGAACTTTTACAACGAAAGAAAATTTAAATGATCATCAAATTGTGTGTAAACGAACGTGTAGAATTTGTGCGAAAATACTATCGAGGAAAGGTGACTTAAATCGACATATGAAAATTCATAGAGGTGAAAATAATTTTGAATGTGATATTTGTTGCCTTAACTATTCCCGAAAACATGCATTGATTGATCATATGAAAATACATAGTGGCAAATTGCACAAATGTCCCAAATGTGAGAAGAAATGTTCAAGCTTGACAAATCTACGACAACACTTGCTAATACATAACGCAGAGAAAACACATAAATGTGATATATGTTCGAAATTATTTAAACGACTGCAGGACTTAAAAACACACAAACTAATACATAACGCAGAGAAAACATATAAATGTGATATATGTGCGAAATCATTTAAACAACCGCAGGGGTTACGAGGACACAAACTAAAACATAACGCAGAGAAAACATATGAATGTGATATATGTTCGAAATCATTTAAACAACCGCGGGGGTTACAAAGTCACAAACTAATACATAACGCAGAGAAAACATATAAATGTGATATATGTTCGAAATCATTTATACGACCGCAGGATTTGAAGGTGCATAAACTAATACATAACGCAGAGAAAACATATAAATGTGATATATGTTCGAAATCATTTATACGACCGCAGGATTTGAAGGTGCATGAACTAATACATAACACAGAGAAAACATATAAATGTGATATATGTTCGAAATCATTTAAACAACCGCAGGTGTTAAGGAAACACAAATTAGTTCATTCCGATATTGAGAATCACAAATGTACCAAATGTGAGAAACGATTTAAACTAAGATACAATTTAAGTCAACATATGAAAAATGTGCACAAACCGTTTCCATGTTCAATGTGTCCGAGAACATTTAAAAAATTAAATCATCTATTGAATCACAAACACAAAAGTCATTCAAATGTCAACAAATTACTTTTCAATGAAAATCAACCGGGCCCAAGTGGATTAAGTCAATCACATATTGTGAATAATAATAATATTGACATTCAATCCAATGCCCCAGATATAGATTCTGAAAAACACATCCTGTGAATGCGATAAGGAGTAGAAAAACGATCAAATGATAAATTGACATTTTACGAGTAATTTCAAGAAATTTCAAAAATATTATAATATTTACATCCACACACCAACCAATAAAATGACGTGAAAACTTATCGTAAAATTCAAGATAATAAACTTTAACGATGGCAACCTTTTTGGCGGATAATAAATGTCACGCAATTGATTGATTTAAATTCGAATTCTATATTAAAATAATCGAACATATAAAAAATTAAATTTAACGAACAAATTAATAATTTTTCGGATAAATGATCCAATTATTTTCCTCGGAATTATATTTAAAATTTATTGTTGTTTGACTAAAAATTATACAAAACAATTTGTTGTTTCAAATAAATATTTTGAATTTTGTAATTTCATTGAATTTTTATTGTCGTTAAATTTTATAAATTAAATTTTAATTTTTGCAATTGATAGGTTTCAACCAGATTTTAAGTGCTATTTACAACATTAATGAGTCCAATATTAAAGTATAGGTCTGAGGCTTGGTGTCGGACACAGACCCAAAAACAATTACTTCGGATATTTTAAAGAAAGTTACTCCGTGGCAACACTAGGTTGTCTGGGTTATTTTGCGTCGAAAATATTATATAACATTTTGGCTGATTCGACTTCGGTACGGAGTTATATGCAAATAACCAAATTTTCAATCAGACCTTATTTTGCACTCTACTGGGATCAATATCTCAATAACTGATTAACCGATTTTTAATTTTTGATACACCAGTAGCATTAGTATACCGAGAACGTTAATTTAATGTTAAGATGCAATTCAGGCATGTGGTTATCCAGATGCTTACAGGAATGTTGATAATTAGCTAAACGCCATTTTTCATTTTGAAAGTTTGTTCAAGCATAAATCAAAAAATCATGATGAAAAATTTTTTTCGGTATAAGTTTAAAAACTTGCCACATTCATAAGCTTTCGTTTAAGTTATAGCGTTGCGATGGGTCTCGATTGGTTCCAAAGATATTTACAAATTACTACAACGATGTTGGCATAAAATGAATTTCGCCATGGAAAATTTTTATCTTTTTTGGGTTTATCCAGAACCAACAATATGGACGTGACAGATAATTAATTCCAAATATTCCCAGGCATTTAGACAAACGTTCACACACACACATAAACGATTTCACACACAAAGGCCTACCCACATAAACCCACAAAAGCACACGTACACATATCACCACACTTTTAAGCAAACTAAGCCTAAAGTAATTGCTCAAAATATGCTCCTTCAGCTCGAATACTTAGACAACAATGCTTTTCAATAGACCGAACCAATCTGTTTGCTGTTGCTTGTGACGAAGGTCTTGGACACAGTCTTCAATATGCTGAATATCATGTGAATTAATCACAGTTGCATAGACATTTTCTTTAAGGCAACCTCATAAATAGAAATCCAACGGATTTAAGTCTGGAGAACGTGGTGACCATCTTATGGGCCCACCTTTGCCAATCCATCCTTGAATGACATGCTATACATACATACATACAAACATTAGCCGTCATAGTGAATGTAGCCTAAGCAAAATCTTTTAACCAAAAGTAGTTTCTTTCCTGTATTATTACCTTAAATTTGTGAATTTTATATTTTTTTAATATACAATACATCACACACACACACACACACACACACACACACACACACACACACAAACATAAAAATGGTCGGGGTTTTCGTGAAAGTTTAACAAATAAACCTTCAGTGAGAATAATGAAACTGAAGCTTAAAACAATTTATGAAATATTAACTGTAGAATTTGACAGGGGAAAGTTGTATTCTACATTTGCTCCACCTCACTTTATAGCTGATCAAAATTTCGCAAAAGGTAATCACGGCAACGCATATAAATCCATAATGATGACTTCAAAAATACTCCAAACAAACTTAACTAACATTCAAAATTGCTTCAGATTATGAAGCAAAAGAGTGAATGTAGAAAAATTGGTATGCGTCACACGTTACCCTCCGTTTAATATGTAATAATGCATTGCATCATGTTTAATCTGGATAGACGCCCAAATTGGAAAACACACATAATAAACAAAAACAAGTGACTAAGGCTCAAGTTTAACCAACTGAATTTGTTACTGGGAAGACCATTCCAGTTAACACTAGAGTGCATAATAACAGTATAAAAGGCAATCATAAAACCAGTGAGATCTTATGGTATAGAATTATGGATAGCCATATGTAAATAAAATAATAAAATATAATAGAAAGATTTCAATCAAAAAGGTACTCCGTAGTATGGTTACTGCAACATGGTATGTGCGCAACGATCATTTAAGTGTGAACCTAAATATTTGCTCGGTGAAAGAGTTGAGTATAACTAAAAGTACAGGCTTATTATGAAGGACTTCAGGAATATCCAAATCAACTAGGGATGAAACTTTTAAATACCAAGGAACATGCAAGAAGTTTAAATGAGAATTAACGGAGAGAGGCTTACCCAAAGTTTCCTATATGCAAAAACTAGATTTTATGGTTGGTATAAATTGTAAAATTCCCGATCCTCTAAGAAATGGCGTCGTTCAATGTTTTTGGAAAAGAAGCCAGATGGATCCATAGCTGTCTCAAGCCACTGAAAAAATGGGCTTAAATTGTAACGTCAGCCGCATTCAACGTAATAGATAATGTATAGCACAAGACATTGGGTGTGTCACAAATAAACCACCTGCACGATGTTACGAACAAATGCAACAAATTTTCTAAACTTTAATTAAAACCATAAATTTATTTAAAAATAAAAACCTAATTAAAAACGGATTAATCATTACGACGTGATTACTCCTATTTATTGAAATGATGTACACATGTTGATGTGCAGGGTATTTTGTAAATAAATCGTGTTTTAATATCTTCTTCAATTGCAGACTTCACTGTATTTAATAAAATATTGCGCCACATAGCTCCAAACGATAAATGGATATTTGTCGAATCGGAGGCACCCTTTTGGTGGAAACCAATAACTTTACAGACCATTTTCATCTATTAACTTACTACACATAACTGTTTTTTTTTACGTTTTGGAAAGTTCTGAGATTGAAACAAAATACAGCCCATCGCTAATCTCATATCGTAGCGAAATTTTTTTAATTTTTATTAACATTTGTGATTTTTATTAGTATTTCGTTAATTGTCCAGCTTTACCCCGCTCTACCCTATCTCGTACATTATGAATTTAAAATAATACAAAAACTTTGTCGCACCCTGGCGCTATACATTTTCAAAGAGGATTCTAATTTTATTGATGATATTAACAGCAATTATATAATTTGAAACACAATTATTTAATTACATGTGCATGTGCAATCAAAATAAAACAACAAAGTAGCACAAAACATCGTAAATGACGTATGCATAATTACAACAAGAAAAATTGAAATTGATGGTAAATACTCAACCTGTGTTCTGTCCCATAATTGACGGGAACGGCTTAAAAAAACACATTAATAAATATTAAATTTTCAGCAAAACCATTTTATTTATTCAAAATGACCACCATCTGTGATTGGTGAATGCTGTTGAGAACGGTGGTCGTCGCCGGCATTTGAATGTCTTCAACTGATGCAAAACGGTTCCCTTTCACAGTCACAAATGAAGTTTATGGGATAGAAATTAGTCACAGGGACTGTGAATGGTGGTGAATGATTAAGCAAAACAATTTGATTATTCGGTGTAATTTTTGATCATCATTTAATTACGATGGAATAAAATTTGAATTCACCTATCCTGGACCAGTTAGTTAGTTTTCAGTATTCAAAGCTCCATTTCGATGAATCTGGCTGAAGATTTGTTAGAAACATTTGTTACTTTATCTGTTGTATTTTCGGTTTTCTTCTGAATTTAATGTCATGACATGATTGTGACAGCTTCACCGAACATAATCACATCACAAAAAAAAAAAAACTAAGACATGGCGCTACGTATTCTATGGTTTACATAGCCTTTCCGGTTGATTATGGGACAGAGGGTGTACAATAGAAATTTGTTGTAATAACATAAATAAATAATAACAGACATTAATATCTGTTGTGCTAGTGATAATATAACAAAATTTACGAACCAATAAAGTGTGTGAGGGAACGAAACGATAGACCGAGATGTTGTGGTGGTTGATTAGAAAACACATATTATTCTATATTCTATATTATATTATAGAAGACAAAATGACAATGAATTACAATAGACCGGAATTGAATAAATTGCTGTGAACTGATTTATGCAAGTGATATCGATTAACCATTTCCTAAGGCGAATTGATTTGTACATCCGTTTTTACATGCTCTCGAATACTGTTGCTGTTGTTGTAAATGTATATATAGCAAAAAAAATTAGTACACCACAATACAATCACACAGCGGATTCTGTATAACTCAAATATTATTGTACAACTCAATATCCTCTGGTACTCGAACACAATTGTCATTCCATTCATTTTCAGGAGTATTTTATTCACCGGAGTAGACTCCAGGAACCAAAGAATTTTTGCTTCATTTCTTGGCCAAATTTGATGAAATTTTGTGTGTAGATTTTTAATATGATTTGGTCATTTGTCTTGAAAATGTGCTTCGATTCTTCACCTATTTTAATGCAATCTGATATGAACGATCGTATATTAACAATTAATTAATGAAATTACAATTACTTTCAATGCAACATTTTGTTTTCAGTTTAGTTAATTAAAGACAAATACAAACGTTTTTCTTAAACAAAACACAAATAATAGAAATTTAACCCGGTGTTTCCATTAAATTTTTTATCTAATCTTCTAATTTGACGCTCGTCTTGTTGCAAGCTTTTTCACATTGACAGGTTGAAATGCAAATATTACATTTCCATTTAAAACTGAGAAATATTCACAAAAAATCGAAGGGTTCGACAACTGCCACGTTCCTAATGATATGATTTTTACTTTGTCCGTTGTTGTCTAACAATAAATTCAAATATTTTTTATGTAATGCAACTTTTTTCTCATTAAAATGAATCGGTCGTTTAGCGATATTTTTCAAAATTGAACTTTAGTAATTATACGTTGTAGTTTTTCTAATTTTATGAAGAATTAGCGATGCCGAGCATACTTTAAAAATTTATAATAATACAGTGGATGGAAAAGAATTGGTTTCACCCTGGGTAAATTCAACGAATTAAAGTACGAATTTTTTCAGCATCCATTCTATTTATTGTTTTTCCCGTTGACATTCCATTCACCACCATTGACACCCCATAACTATACTAATTACAAACATTTGTATGCGATGGATTTTGAACACCATAACATAACATTTTATTTATTATCCTAAAAAATTATCATCACAAAAAAATGAGAGTAAACAAAGAAATTATGGATGCATTCGAGTGACATAATAGTGCTGGATTTGTGGACCCAAATAATTGTAAGTATTTGTTGGAGCATATAATTAATGTAAATGTTCCAAATGACACTTCGAATTTTACATTACAACATAAAACATGCTGAGCATCAAATTTGGAAATGGTGAAATTACTTTGTAGCCGATCAGATACGGACATAAATACAATTCATGCAGATGGAACGATAGCGTTTGCATATGGCACGCTGTATCGAAATTAATGATATTGTTAAATTACTTATTGATAAATGTTGAATTCCTATTACTTTAAAATTTATTCGAATTAAAATCATCTATTTTTTTGTCATATTTTACGCCGGTACTTTGTTGACCGAATAAATCAATCATTTACAAATAATTTCTTATAATATGATTTTATATTTGATAACATCAACACTTTCTCCACTTTATGGACGCGCGCCGACAATACTTTTCATTTTGAAATTAAAAATATTCTAAAGCTTCTGTCAAAGAAATTTCCAGAGTTATCGGGAAAAGATAATTTTAATTGCAATTTTTAAATCAGGTAATACTTTTTCTCATTTATTTTCTATTATTTAAGAATTATAATTTAGTATTCAAATTAGTTCGATCGCAATTTTTGGTGTGTGAGGATCGTTAAGTACAGACAAATAGAAAAATTCGTTGTGAGGTAACAATATTTTTAAATTTCCATTCAATTTCCATAAATTTCTAAAAGAAACAATTCGAAAAATATTAAAAAATAATAAAAGAATTATAAAAATTCTAGAAAAATAAAAATTGATATGAATTTGGAAAATAATCGAGGATTAGATGGTAATTTACCACGTGATGATGAATCATTTAAATGCTATATTTGTCAAAGTAGTTTTACAAACATTGATGAGTTAACAAGTCATAGAGAAGAACATAAAGAAGAATGTAGTATTTGTAAGAACTGGTTTGCAAATTTAAATGTGCATATGAAAATCTATACCGGAGTGAAGTCATTTCGATGTGATTTGTGCGAGAAAACATTTACACAAAATGGGAGCTTAAAATTACATATGGCAACCCATACCGGCTTGAAGCCATTTCGATGTGATTTGTGCCATAAAACATATGCGCGAAAGGATCACTTAAAATTACATATGGCAACCCATACCCGAGTGAAGCCATTTCGATGTGATTTGTGCAAGAAAACATTTACACAAAATGGGAGCTTAAAATTACATATGGCAACCCATACCGGAGTGAAGCCATTTCGATGTGATTTGTGCAAGAAAACATTTAAACAAAATGGGAGCTTAAAATTACATACGGCAACCCATACAGGAGTGAAGCCATTTCAATGTGATTTATGCCCAAGAACATTTACACAAAATAATAGTTTAAAATTACATATGGCAACCCATACCGGCATGAAGCCATTTCGATGTAATTTGTGCCAGAAAACATTTTCATACCATATTGCCTTACTCATGCACATTCGAAATCGGCATAAATGTGATATTTGTTCCGCTATGTTTTGTACATCACTTAATTTTAAAACTCATCTTCAGAAAAACCATGGAAAAAATCTATTAAAACAGCGTGGCAACGGTTCAGATTCAACGTCAACAGTAAGTGTGGCAACATCAAGTATTCAAATTGTATATGAGCAGCTCAATATTAATACTGATCAAGTGGTCAGTCAAAACGCGACGCAAATTAATAATATGTCACCACAAAATATCCAAATTAATTTTGCAAGTCAACAACAAATGGGTCATCAACAAACTCAACTACCAAATTATGGACAACTTGAAAATGTTCAGCAATCATCAGATCAACAATTGCAGTTTAATTCCCAATATTCTGATAGATTTCAACCGCAAAATTATTACGCAGAACAACAACAAATGGGTCATCAACAAACACAACTATCAAATTATGGACAACTTGAAAATGCTCAGCTATCATCAGATCAACAAATGCAATTTGTAAATAACATTCAATTTCAAAACAATGAATTTCTGTTGACCCCATCAATTACTGAACAATTTTCACACAAACTACAAACTACTGAAAATAATAATATCAACAGTGATTATCAACAAACTTTTGAACAGCCCCCAACTGCTGACAGTGATCAAACATCACGAAATCATCGAATCACATAATTGCCAAAAGTCGTTCAACCAAACTGAAAAACATAAATGCACTTCAACTGGTACATTTTCATAGTGGACGAAAAATTTAGTGAATCAAAATGTATGTCAATATAAAATAAAATTTATTTAACGCATTTTCAAATAAAATTTCTAAAATTTAATTGACAAATAAATTCCGGGAATATGCAAAATTTATTTCACGAAATTTATACAAATATTTTATTTTATCAATAGATTAGTATTCTTTAGAAATGAATTTCGTTTCGCCATCAGTTTCTTAATTATTATTCCGTCATCTTTAGACCGCCCGATATGATTGAAATAATTAGTTCTTTGGACTTTCATTCATTAAGCTAAGCTTTTTTTTTATTACACTGAACAATCAACAATTTGATAAATAAAAACATGACCGCCCCACATGACCTGAAGTATTTCATTGTTTGGCTTTGATGAGTAAAATGTTAATGGTTAATGCAAGCCATGTCCTTTCAACGATATGCTTGAAATAACGTGGGGCACTAATTTGAGGAAATGAACAAACAATCGCCATTATGGTTTACTTAGTAAGAAGACAAAAAATTATCTCATTTGGTGGTCTGTTCTGATATCACTAAACCTATATTAATATTACGGTCATTATTCATTTACAATTGTGAACGAAAGTCAGTGTTGAAATTCAAAACATCTCATATTCATTTATATGTACGTCCTCTCACAGCCATTCAATATGATACTGATTTATAATTGTATAATTGTTTTGTTTTGGCTTAATGTTATTGTTTACGCTATTCTCAATCCCATAACCTTTTCCTTTTTTATTTTTATTTCTTTTTAAAAAAATGTGTCAATTCATAGCTGGTTGTTTTCCCTAATTTGGTAGTTAACCATACGTCCAACCTACTTAATCATTCCGTAAATTCATAGGACATAGCCTTGCAGTTCACGTATAATCACATCAATCACTGATGTCTTATAGGTGTAATTATATTCTGATGGCAAAGTTTATCCAACGCCGTTACTGTTTAAGCTGTAAGACCATATGGTAGCGATCATTCCGGAATTCCCTCTCAATGTTGTTCATCCAAACATTAGAATTATCATTATCGTCCAGTAGTAACAGAAACTATCGTTTGAAAACCCGAATGCCAATTAGGAAAAATTTTGCTTAACCAGGAGCCACTTCACAAATGGAGCAAACCTTATGTTAGTGTTAATTATATAAATTTCTAATTGTGAACTTTCTGAATGCCCGTGACTGGAGGAAACGCTTACATTAATTTTCTCAAAAAACCAGAAAATTTTTTACGCGTAACTGCAATTATTATGTTATCAACCTGAACAATATTAAGATTTTTAAAATATTTAATGAAATCTTCATAAATTATCACTGAAATCCATGCACCTGTTTCCACTTCAAATCCAGTAAAATAAAATTATTTTCAAAAATATGAATTTTAAAAGGATTATTTATAAATTTGCAAATTGTCGCTCAACCGCCAATCCTCTAAATTGAAAGGAAAATCGTAATTTGCCTTTAGTGTACCATTTTGGTAACATTTAAATTTATAATGTAACAAAAAAGTAAATCATTAATATTGTAGCCCTAACCTACCTATCGTCCTGTTAAAATTGTTGTGTGTCCGTGAACGGTGAATGCAATAAATAAAATTACACAAGAATACGGAATTGAAATAAATTTATAATGAATATTTCCATTGTTTATGGGTATGGAAAAATGTATAATGGAAATATAAATATATTATTGAATTTATTTATGAATACAGTGAGTTTTGTGGCAACAGGTACAACTATAAATCACTAACTAAGTATTTTATCCAAAACTGAATTTCATATGGTTATTTCACTTTTAGCTAGTCTTGCAAATAATGTTGACCGGATTAATATTAAATTTCACTCTTTCAAAAATTTTCAAATTTAAATATTAACACATTAAAGGCGGAAGATCTTAAAGAAAGTATGCTTGGTAACGCGGCGACCGTCCCGCCTCGTTTTTCGACCTAGAACTTCACAGATCATATAGAACTATCACTACCATCAATATCGTCAATATCACTATCATTATTATCAATATCTAACTCTCTTTCATCCCAATAAACGTCAGACAAATCGTCTGCATATGTATCTTTATTTTCCCCGTGAAACCATATTGAAGGATTTCAAAATTTATTGTAAGTAGAATTTGAACAACCGAATAGCTTCAAACCACAAAACATACTAAATACAAATGTAAAGTGGCGCATGGATTGCGCAATGTCGTTGCAAACTGTTCTAATACGACTCCCGCCTTTAAGCTACAATCGAGGTAAATCGTATTACAACGACTTCCGCCTTTAAGCAACAGTCCTAAGTGGGGGCCGTCACATTGCTGTGATAAATCGTCATTGGCGCAAACCTTTTGTTACAGTTAATTATATAAAGTTCTAATTATCAACTTTCTGAATGCTCATGACTGGCGGAAACCCTCACATTATTTTTCTCACATAAACCTGAACATATTGACCCATAATTGCAATTATTATGTTATCAACCTGTACAATACTAAGATTTTTAAAAACTGGGGCGTCACATTTCTGTGATAAATCGTATTACGCACACGTACCGTCAGGCTAGCATTCTTTGCCGGTAGACTTAAAACACATTTTTTTGACGAAACTGCTGATTATTTGTTTGTTTCTCGTAACTTCTATAATTTGGAAATCTGTTTGAAGAATTATTGCGTTTCTAAATGACGATTTTGATGACATAAAACTGCATGTGTCGAAGTCGAACCTTATATTCTTCTATGGCATCCAAACTATTGGCTCTAATGCCGTTGCTTTGCTGAATTTGCATGGCGATTCCTTTTTTTCATACAGTTACTAATGTGCCATCATTTTAACAGATATTGAATAAAATTCTTGGAAAAATGATACAACGGAGGAATATATTTTGTTGCATCGAAAGTTGAGATTCGAAACATAAGTATTCTACTTTGCGTTTGGTTGAGACAATATTAATTTCTGAATAGCTTTCAACAGCATATTTTGCAAGATACTCGATAGGTTATTCACTAATTAGGAGTAATTTTCAATATGAATACTCATTCTCATAACCGTACTTTTATGGTAACTTCAAAAAAAAGTTATTGTATTCTTTCCAATTAATTTTAAGACTAAGTCTACACCTCACCTCACCATTTTCGCCTCAGAACAGTTCTGCCGATAAATGGATGCACTCTTGCTCATTTGAATATAAGAACACATACATTCATACCGAGTGAAAACGAATTTAGTTAAAATGTGACCACCGTGTATGTGGACCGATTCTAAACCAACATAATACCATACTTTTAGTCGAATGGGACAGTAATGCGTGGTTATATCGATTTTTACTTAATTTTTATAGAAGCTATTTATGTAAATAACATCTCAATGTGCTCTCTGTATATTTTATAAACATTGTCAGTTAGTTAAGGCATTGATAAATTTTTCGAAAATTTGAGAATAATTCATTATTTGAAATATCCCAAAATAATCAATAGATTTTACCCAAAATAAAATTCAATGATCACAAAATGTGTGTCGCCAAAAAGTAAAAGGGGTCGGTCATACATTTTTACCTACTAAAATTATTCGTTACAAAGTTATTTCCAAAAAACTGGAATTTTATAAAAACTTCCCTGCCGCTAACTTAAAATTTTAGTTTTTAATACTCTTCCAGTTAAACATAGTCAAAGTTTCAGCTGCAGTTGGGTATGTTTCCTTGTCAGGTTATTACTTCAATGTGTCATTACAAATTTTGGGCATCAAACCTTTGCATTTGTTATCCAAAATTTATGAGTAATAATTTTTCCAATGCCATACAGTTCCAGCAATCGCACGAATATTTAACCGATGGTCACCGGATTACCAACTTTTTTACAATATTTTTATCCGTTTTTGGCGTGTGGAAGTGTGCATCATTTTCAATGTCTGTGCGGCCGGATCTTGGAAACGCTGAAACCACTCAAAAATGGATAAACATTAATTGCCATATACTATTTTTAATAAACGACAAATTTCAGCAGCGTTTTTTCCAACTAACTTTATGGCTACTGACACGGGAGCAGGCTACACAGCTGTCGTTGCATATTTTTTCTGAAGAAGCATCAAATCACGTTATCTTACATTCACCCCTCGTATATCTTTATTCACCTCAAACACTTATGACACTCAAATAAAATAATAATTAAATAGTTATAGTATGAAACTGTAATTTGCACATTGATGGTAACCTTATTTTAAATCAGCCATAATCTTATGTTTATTTTTTTATTGTTTTGACATGTGTCAACAATATTCAGTACAACCCATTTCAAGTTTTATACAACGACATGGTTTTTTTTTTATCTTATCAAAAATGAAAAGTTTTGTACACACCACCACAAAATCGTAATTTGAGGATTTCGTTACATTTTTATTTTTTATTAAAAATTGCATCCGAATCTCATCAAATGATTGTCAAAGCTTATGGCGAACGTACGCTATAGAATGTAACGAAAATATATTGTGCTATGAGTGTGGTTTCAATGATGTTCACAGAAAAAATTTAAACACCACACACCGAATTGCACGTATTACTGGATAAAAATGACTTAGAATCTCTAAAACAAATGGCCGAAGCTTTGAATGTTGAACATCAACCAACGATTTCTAGACTTTTAAATGTCATGGGAACGATTCATTAATGGGTGCCATATGAACAGCGAATGAAAGGCAAATAGAAAACCGAAAAAAGGACCAATGAAATTTTGCTTCAATATCGTATGAATGGAATTTTTCCATCGAATTTTGACTGATTTATTATATTAATTTGAGAACTCTAACGCAAAAAAATCTGAGATTACAGCACGTCAACCAACAACTGCACAAAACCAACCATGGATTTGGAAAGAAGAGAATACTCTGTGTAAAATGAGGTCAAGCTGATTAAATCGATCGCAACCGACAACAAATGCTTAGATCGAAAGACAACCAAATTGGGCCACTACAAAGCGTAAGGTAAATTTCTAATAATAATTACGTAAACATAGCTTCTAATTACTTCGGATTTTCGAACGAAAGGTACTCTGTGGCATATTTGGTGCCGTCACAGAACAGAGTGGTTGAAGGTGAAGATACAATTTTGAATTAGACAAGTTGTACGGTCAATCAAATATTGTCAAAACAATCAAAATCAATAGATTGAGATGGCTGTTGGACACGTAGTACACATGGAGTAGGAGCGTGTGCCGAAAAAACTGTTAAATGGTAATCCAGAATGCAGAAGGAGAGACGGAAGACCTAAGGCAAGATGGCTAGATGCAGTAAACTGTGATATAAAGATCCTTAAAATTCGGGATTAGAAGACATTGACTGCGGATAGATCGGGCTGGAGAACGCTAAAACCGCACCCGGGTTGTAAAGCCATGGCGTAAGTAAGTAAATTGTTGGATTAAGATTTTAGTAATTAGTAAAATAATTGGTTGTTGAGATTTGACGAAAAAACATGAAGCTGATTCAAATTTCTCATACACATTATATACGTCATTTTTAACTAAACTGAGTGTAAGTCTCCCAATTTATGATCAAGAATTAAATTGTTTGTGAACGCGGTAAGATATTTAATCGGAAAATTAGCTAAACATAACGCACCACCTTTATTTTGAATGTTGATCGGTTTGTCTAATAAAATACAAACGCTTTAGTGCATGACAACTATGGCCTCACCAAAAACTGATCACAATACCAATTATTGGTAATAATTTGACCACAGTGACGATTTACATTCAGTAAAAATGTCAAATTATATATTTTTGTAAATATTGGTGTAATCAATACAAATGGGTGGCAATACCGTCGAAAATTATCGAACAATCACGAAATATATGTCAATGGTTTCTATTTTTTCATAAATCTGGTAACACCAATTTCGTTTTTATTACTACTTGCTTATCTCAACATTCCTTCAATGACAGTTATAAAATAATATTCAAAGTGAACGGACGTTAGTTTTCAGTTTTTAAGTGAGAGATTAAAGAGAGATTGATGTCATTAAAATATTATTTTTTTAAAAAATTACTCGAAAATTGAATATATTTTATTTTATTTCGTAATTGTTCAAAACAACAAGGGAAAAGGAAACGTATTTTAGAAATGGAAGTAAAACCAAATCAAAATTTAACAACTGACGAACATTTGTTAAAATGTAATATTTGTAACGGAACTTTCACAACGAAAGAAAATTTACATGATCATCAAATGGTGTGTAAACGAACGTGTAGAGTTTGTGAGAAAATACTATCAAATAAATCGAGCTTAAATCGACATATGAAAATTCATAGAGGTGAAAATAAATTTGAATGTGATATTTGTTGCAGTAAATATTCACGAAAAGATGTATTGAGTGACCATATGAGAGAACATAGTGGCAAATTGCACAAATGTCCCAAATGTGAGAAGAAATGTTCAAGCTTGACAAATCTACGACTACACTTGCTAATACATAACGCAGAGAAAACATATAAATGTGATATATGTTCGAAATCATTTAAACAACCGCAGGGTTTAAACTTGCATAAAATAATACATAACGCAGAGAAAATATATAAATGTGATATATGTTCGAAACCATTTAAACTACTTCAGTATTTAAAGAAACACAAACTATTACATAACGCAGAGAAAACATATAAATGTGATATATGTTGGAAATCATTTAAACAACCGCAGGTGTTAAGGAAACACAAATTAGTTCATTCCGATATTGAGAATCACAAATGTACCAAATGTGAGAAACGATTTAAACTAAGATACAATTTAAGTCAACATATGGCAAAGGTTCACAATCGGTTTTCATGCCCAATGTGTTCGGGAAGATTTAAAAAATTTTTTCATGTAATGAAGCACACACCCAAAAGTCATTCAAATGCCAGCAAATTACTTTCCAATGAAAATCAACCGGGTCCAAGTGGAATGTGTCAATCGCGTATTTTGAATAATAATTATATGCAATCCAATGCCGCAGATATTGATTCCGATGACACATCCAGTGAATGAGATAAGGAATAGAAAAACGATCAAATGATTAATTGACATTTTACGAGTATTTCAGGAAATTTCAAAAATATTATAATATTTACATCCACACAACAACCAATAAAATGACGTGAAAACTTATCGTAAAATTCAAGATAATAAACTTTAACGACGGCAACATTTTGGCGGATAATAAATGTCACGCAGTTGATTGATTTAAATTCGAATTCTATAGTAAAATAATCGAACATAAAAAAAAATGAAATTTAACGAACAAATTAATAATTTTTCGGATAAATGATCCAATTATTTTCCTCGGAATTATATTTGAAATTTATTGTTGTTTGACTAAAAATTATACAAAACAATTTGTTGTTTCAAATAAATATTTTGAATTTTGTAATTTCATTGAATTTTTATTGTCGTTAAATTTTATAAATTAAATTTTAATTTTTGCAATTGATAGGTTTCAACCAGATTTTAAGTGCTATTTACAACATTAATGAGTCCAATATTAAAGAATAGGTCTGAGGCTTGGTGTCGGACACAGACCCAAAAACAATTACTTCGGATATTTTAAAGAAAGTTACTCCGTGGCAACACTAGGTTGTCTGGGTTATTTTGCGTCGAAAATATTATATAACATTTTGGCCGATTCGACTTCGGTACGGAGTTATATGCAAATAACCAAATTTTCAATCAGACCATATTTTGCACTCTACTGGGATCAATATCTCAATAACTGATTAACCGATTTTTAATTTTTGATACACCAGTAGCATTAGTATACCGAGAACGTTAATTTAATGTTAAGATGCAATTCAGGCATGTGGTTATCCAGATGCTTACAGGAATGTTGATAATTAGCTAAACGCCATTTTTCATTTTGAAAATTTGTTCAAGCATAAATCGAAAAATCATGATGAAAAATTTTTTTCGGTATAAGTTTAAAAACTTGCCACATTCATAAGCTTTCGTTTAAGTTGTAGCGTTGCGATGGGTCTCGATTGGTTCCAAAGATATTTACAAATAACTACAACGATGTTGGCATAAAATGAATTTCGCCATGGAAAAATTTTATCTTTTTTGGGTTTATCCAGAACCAACAATATGGACGTGACAGATAATTAATTCCAAATATTCCTATGCATTTAGACAAACCTTCACACACACACATAAACGATTTCACACACAAAGGCCTACCCACGTAAACCCACAAAAGCACACTTACAAAATCAATAGATTGAGATGGCTGTTGGACACGTAGTACACATGGAGTAGGAGCGTGTGCCGAAAAAACTGTTAAATGGTAATCCAGAAGACAGAAGGAGAGCCGGAAAACCAAAGGCAGTAAACTGTGATATTTAGAATCTTTTGAATTCGGAATTAGAAGACATTGCGGCTGCGGATAGGTCGCGTTGGAAAAGGATGTTGGAGAAGGCTAAAACCGCACCTGGTTTATAACGCCGTGGAGTAAGTAGTACGTACGTAAGTAATCATAGCTTCCGTCCATATAACATGTGCATACGTGTACCTGTGGTCGCTAACTACACTGTTTGTAATATAAAATACATATTCATTGATGTATTATGTTATAGATATTGGAAGAATCTCCAAACAAATATTGTACTGGGAAAAAAAATAAATAAAGGATAAATGAAGGATTGATAAAAATGGGGGAGAAAAAAAAATGCAAAAGGTTGTTCATACACACACACACACACACACACACACACAGAGGGAAAATACGAAAAATAATCATATTAGATAATATTGAAAAAGGATATTTATTATTATTATGTAATTTTATATATTTACAACAAAAATTGTATGTATATCGTAAGTTACCGTAGGTGGGTACGTTGCACGTTGTCCATAGATTTGTGAGGAGGCCAAAAAATGGATTATAAATTATGGTTTGTTGTATTTTGTACTACATAACGTTATCATTATAGGTATACGAAAATAGATGTCAATATTATGTGTATGCGAAATATATGGGGGAATGGTGGGCACAGTGAGACACTTTTTTTTCCAAGAGATATTTTTTTTACTTCAAAAACATATTTGTGGGTTTTTTTTATTTTGAGGCAATACTGTAAAGTCTGGTCTGTCATTTACAAGTTGGACAATTCAGGTGTGAAATTATAACTTAATTCTAGTTCTTTAGTTCTTTGTTTCAAATTTAATGAAATTAAATATGCGAAAGTGTTCCAAAATCTATTTTAATTGGAATTTGGTGGCTTATTCCAAACCATATTATAGGCGTAGATAATATCTGTTTAATATCATTAATACGAAAAAAATGACACATCTCTTTTTTCTGGGTAAGTAAAAATATTTGTAATTCTATATCATGTAAGAAAAATTGATTTCAAATTCGCCACGCGTATCCTTAGCGCATGTAAATTTGTTACCAACAAACATGACAAATTTACAATTTCAAGTGTTAAAATTTACCAAAACAAAATCGCTTTCTTTTTGAGGTATTCGTTTCACAAACACATTTCTTTAATCCATCTCTGTGGCAAATTATGGATTCCCTCATAGAAGAACTTCTTAGAAAGGGCTGAATGCATCGGCCGGAACAATTGGTAGTATGATGGAGCAATGTCAACTGAATATGGCGGGTGGGGTAGGACTTCCCAGCCAAGTGCTTCTAACGTGACAACGTGTGGTCCAGCATTATCCTGCTGCAGAATCATACGGTCATGTCTGTCGGTATATTATGGTCGTTTTTGATGTAATACTCGGCTCAATTGGATTAATTGCTCTCGGTAACGTGCAGTAGTGATGGTTTGTACCGGTTTAAGCAGCTCATAGTACACTACATTAAGCTGGTCCCACCCAGATACACAGCATAACCTTAGAACCATGAATATTGCGTTTTGGTATCGATGGACATGGTTCACTTGTTTTCACCCATGCTTTCAGACGTTTTGGATTATCGTAATGGATCCACTTTTCATCATCAGTCACAATTCGATGCAAAATTGAATGTCTTTGAAGCAAAATATCACCACATAGTTTTTCAATTTTCTTGTTGTCTTTCCGTCAACGTTCATGTGGTACCCAATATGATAGCTTTTGGACGATTCCCATCTTCTTTAAACGGTTGGAAACATTTGCTTGGGTAACATCTAATGCCAATGCTAATTCTTCTGCCGTTTGACATGGATCTTTACACTGAAAATAAAGCTTCCAATTCTTCGTCTTCAAAGTTTTTTTGGTGCTCCAACGCGTTCACAAACATCAAAATCATTATTTTTAAACTTTCGTCTAAACCAATACTCACAATTGTTTAAGTGATGGGGAATGTTCACCATAAATTTGTAACAAAAAGCGATAAGTTTCTGTTGCTGTTTTCTTCCCGAATAAAATTACTTAACATAACTTCCCGCGCAAATGCTGTTTTGTTGGTACAAAATTTTCCATACAAATACTTGTTTAAACCTCAACTGAATGTCATACACTGAATATGAAAGGTGGATTCAACTACTACAATAGCGAAGTATTGCCACTTCACACTGCGTACAAGCAATACTACTTACGACACCTATCAGATTATACCCAGGACTTAGTTATAGACCTAATATTTCTAAAAATAAATTGAAAAAAACAGACCGCACGAAAAATTATTTTGGTTAACTGTTTTTACTGTGTGCACGTCAAGCGCCGTACACACCGTCTGTTAACAAACTGGTTGAACAAACATGATGTAACATGATTTTTAACTGAAATATTTAAAATGTCTCACTGTGCACACCTTTCCCCTATATTTAAAAAAAAAAACCTTTAGCATTATAAAATTTCTTGTACAATATTATTTTTTATTTATTTATTTTATTTTATTATTATCTGGTTTTTTTTTCCTCGAAAAAATCTTTGCGTGTATCTTTTTTTTTTATCTCCCTCACTCTCTCTCTGTCTATCTCTCTCTACGTTTTATTCACACACAATTTCGTTAAATATAGTCTAATTTTTCAGGTATATCACAATTTATGGAGAATTTATGGATATTATACCAGATAATGTTGTATATAAATACAGAACATATATTATGTAATCTTTGTGAAAAGGTATAAGTTTAAAAATATAATATTTGACAGAAGGAGGAGGAGGGGGGGGGAGGAGAGGGTATTGGAGGACAAAGAGCCAAACGCAAATTAATATATGATTTTTGATTGTATTACAATATTATTTTCTGAAACCACTTTCACTGGCCTTTAAAATGGGTATCATACCAAAATTTGTAACGTTTTGAATTTATTGTAAAATTTTGTACGGACAACAATGAGTGTATTGGGTTTTTGAACAAAGCAAGTAAGGTTTTCACATACAGATGTTTTTTGATGAATTTTAACATATCTAAATTCATTCGAAATGTCAAACCATATTTTTTTTTTTTATTGATATTAGGTACTTCAATTGCCTGTCTGTAAAAAGAATGCATCCAAAGAAGAAAACAAAGCATCGTAACCTTACAACAAATTATGTGCTGTCTGTATGGTGACAAAGCCTTAAAAAAACGGCAGTGTCAAAAATGTTTTGTAAAATTTCGTTCTGGAGATATCTCACTCACGGATGCAGAACGTTCCGGCCCCATACAGGTGAGGTGGATGACGACCAAATCAAAACAATAATCGATGGGTATCATCATAGCACAACACGTTCGATTGCAGAGTAGTTTGGCGTATCACATACGCATGCATTGCAAAGCATTTAAAACAACTTGGATCCGAAACAAAAAACTCAATATATATTCCTCATTAAGTTAATGAAATTCATTTGTTTATGAAATGTAACAAAAATTATCCATTTTTGAAAGCCAATTGATAACTGGCGATGAAAACGGGATTGTTTATAACAATGTAAATCGAAAAACAATAGTGGAGCAAGAAAGATGAATACGAGCACAAACAACATGTAATGCAGATATTCAACAAAAGAAGTTTATGCGGAATCAATTTGGTGGGATTACAAAGGCATTGTTTATTTTAAACTTTTACCAAGAAAATGGTGATTCGGCCTAACCGGATGAAGAAGTCACATCTTACAGGCCAATTTTATTACCTCAAAACTTATAAAGAGTGTTTTAGAAATTATTGCTAAAACGTCTAAAGCCAATGGTAAGCGTTCCGGATTTTCAATTTGAATTTAAAAATAATGTCTTTCGACGATAGACCACGTCCATAGAATCACTGCGGTAATAGAGCGTGAGTTGGAAGAAATGTAGTATTGTATGTATGCCAGGCTTTTGATAGGGTTTGGTACGAGGGATTGATATTCAAGTCGAATACTTCCAATAAATGTTTTCCAGTTGCTTAAATCATAGCTCTATGATCGTTGGTACAGCATCAAACATGAAGAAGTATTTTCTGATTTTTATCCGACTTTGACTGGTGTTCCACAGCGAAGAGTATTGGGATCCCTCCTCTATAGCTTTTCCACACCGCCTATAAACCTGCATCACCGAAATCATTCATCGGTACATTCGCTGACGATACTGTAATTATGTAGGTAGCTTAATGGGGCTTAAGTCGACCCATGTGACATTAACGCTGTGTCACAAAAATAACAGCTTACACACGTTTACCTCAATGTGGAATAAGCAGTGGCCAGAGCTGATTCCGAAAAATATCTGGGTCTGCATATAGCTTCAATGCTTAACTGAAAACTTGATAGACGTTTAAATTTTGAAACCAAATCGACAACTCGTCCTCGACCCATTCAATAAGTCAGATTAACATTTATTTACCAAAATCAAACATTTTTAAAGTATTTCTATTAATTACACTTTTTGGGAGTGAGGTGATTGGAAACTGTTATCTAACTATCGTCCTATTGCTAAAAATTAGGAAATTCCTATTTGAAGCAATGGTCATTAAATCTGTTATTAGTATTTTACAAAAACATAGTTGCTCAGCAACTACTAATTTGTTAGTTTTTATCTGGAGACTTTTGATCGGACACAGGTGGATTCCATTTACACTAACTTTAACAAGGTTTTCTAAAAATTGTCAAGTGCTTCTGAAATTATTTAAACTCGGTTTTAACGAAAATTTCGTATATCGGATCTTATCTTATTTACAACATCGTTCATGCTGCTGTTGTGTTATTTTTAATGGATGTTTATTTAATATTTCTCATGTTGATTCAGAAATTCCTCTGGCCAGTTATTTTGGACCTATTTTATTTGCTTCATTTATTAATGGTTTGCCAAATATAAAGTTATGACCTTTATCCATGATGATGATTTTATAATTCCGGCCCTTAGATCGTGCTCTCCCAGTGAGCTATTCCTCGAAGCGTCTGGTTTCAGAAATGAATCCAGACATGTTTTTTATAAATGATCCGTTCATTTGTAACCAATCGCATTTTGTGACCCATAAAAATATGACTGTTCCATATTCCATATCAATGCGATTTGATAATGATTTGCTTTCTTCTTGTTTAATAAGGAATCTTTGCGAAATCCTTGATAAAAAGTTTACTTTTTCGTATCATATTGATTTTGTGATAAATATTGCTAATTTGGTGTTGGCTTTCATAAAACGAGAGCTGCGTGCATTGAATCAATGTACTGGACAGATTTTTGGGATATGCGTTGAGGGTTTTTCCATGGACATGGATCCTTTGCGATAGCCTGATTTTGTATAATACATAGGCTTCGTCTTTTAAACATGGCTACTCCAGATAGGCAGAGAATGCTATTGAATTCCGATTTTAACCGCATTTTCTAAGGTGGACACCTTACGTGGCGAACAAGAAAAATTATTGTATTTGTAAATTTCACTTTGATTCCATTGCCATAATGTTCGTCTTGTCAAATAATATATTATTACTTCTATATCTGCAGCAAATGCCACCACACAGTTTTAAACGGTTTCATCTTTCAACTCTCTGTCATCAATTTTTGTCGACTTTGTCAAAATCGTTTTGTTAAAAATTTCGAAAATACTTTAGGTAAGTTGTGTAATCAATAGAGCACGGTTCCTGCAGGCTTCTGTGAGCATTACACAGTTCAAATGCATGTATTGCTAGAGTTAACACCAAAAAGTAGATGTAAATATTTATTTTTTTATTTCTATTTGTACGAAAACTTAAGTTTTGTTTTGTTCTGTTACATTTTTTTTTTTGTGCAACAACACAAAACATAAGAAATGTCCTTAATGAAGAATTATTTACTCAAACCGAAACAAAAAATAAGTGAAAAAGGATGTGCGTAAAATAAAATCTCTGTGTCACCAACAAATTTATTTTAATAGTAAATTATAGAATACAACGTAGCAGCAGAAATGGTTGTATGAAAAAAAAAATAAATGGAATGAATACAAACGATGGGCTAAGGAAAAGGTCCATTTCTTATCGCATTGAGAAATTTAACAAAAACAACAACAACAACAACAACACCAACAACAATAACGAAAATTAATTTATGGACCAATAAAAATGTTAAATAATTGAATTTTTATTTGTGCTGTCCTTTTTTTCCTATTAAATGCTTGTACAGAAAATTTGTTGTTTGGATGACAGCCGAATGAAGAATAAGAAGATAACATTTGAAGGAAATAATTTGTAAGAATGTTCAAACCTAATAGAAAAATATAAATAAAAAGGATATTTAATTTTCAACGTTTATTTTGATTGATGAATTGAGAGTTAAATGTTTTTTTATTGTTTATAATATCGATCATTTCGTATTATCAAAGAATACTTTGTCCAGAGTAGGATTTGGTAATTAAATATGCACAGTTTTTCCATATTTAACAGTAAATTTGAGAGCAAATGCAAAAGAGTTGGGTGGCAGAAAATACATCAGCCCATATGATAATGACAAAACTAAATTTAACTTACCAAAAAAGACAAGATGTCCTTTTATATGAAATCTTAAACTATCCCATGGAAACACAAGACTACTTGAAAATTGAGATGACCAAATCCGACGTTGGTATATAACTAACAAATTTAGTATTTACTGGCTTCAACACATTATTTTTAAGAACAAAATTTTGTAATTGCCCAACGTTGTTGGGTTTATGTCGGTACAACATTGGATACAGCACGGATGAATTTTAGTTGTTTATGGCGTTACAATTACTTTTTATAATAAAATTAAAAAATTTGCAAAAACTTTATGGCAACTTTTCAATGACTTTATTATTGTTGCAGAAGCGACATTTTCGAATGTCATTGTTTTTTTTCAATTTATTGACTCTTAAAAATTTTTCAATAATATTCACCCAGTTTTAAACTTTTTTGTGATAAATAATGACTAATGAGAGGAATTTAAATTTAGAAACACCTTACAATCCCTTCCGCCCTTCTTTTAATACTAAATATAATAAATTTCTCTGTTCAATTTTCAATGAAAACCGCTAGCAATCTATTTTGCCATTTATATTAATAATTTCGCTACAAACGATAATCCCAAATAATCCGTAACCTAAATAATGATTTTAAAGACGTTCGACACTAAACCGGTGAATTAATAAATTGAAGGAAAACCCCTCCGTGATTAGAAATAATACAAAAGCTCCTCCACTGATTATAATATGTCATGAGAAAAGATCATAAACTATGAGCGATATGAGAAAAAGTCAAATGGTACCCTTACAATGGCAATGGTATCAGCTACACACTACCCGATCTGAAAATTCATCAACATATCAAAAGTGTTAGTTTAAGTGGAGCAGATATATTGTTAGAGATTGTAACAATGTACAAGCCGAGAAATTAGTGGATCTTGCATATCATAACAACAGCAAAGACATTCGACTATAAGGCGAATATTTTATTATATAAATTTATAGCCCAGCAGGAGAGTTCCATAGCAGATTCAATTCCGAACTTATAACTCCGACAGCTACAAATAAGGATATAGAATCGGCCACAATAGGATTCATGAAATATAAATAAATTTCAAAACTACTGCAGATCTGACAAAATGTTTACGGTAACTGGGCCTCAAAATTTTATGAGACGCATTTCTATTGATATTTTTTATAGTCAATTGTCGTTGATAATAAGAGGATGGAGGAGCATGTAAATTTATAACTTATAAATCTAATATAATGGGTGTCGTCGATAACACGATGAGATGTTTGCGATCAAAAGGCAAACCAGACAAACATCACTCTGTGACACGAATGGAATCAAGCAAAGCAATTTGACCTGTTGCACTCGAGCACAATTAATTCTTTTACCAATTCCGGTAGAAGAAACGGTAAAAGAAACGGTAAAAGAAATGAATGCATTCTCAACCTTAAATTGTTCAATTCGTCCACGGTTAACAGACCGTTTACAGTTGAAAGTCAATTTTTTATGCTATTATAAAAAAGCAATACGTTTGAAATAACTCGAGTTAGTTTAAAAAAAGATGAGTAACGAGTTAAAGTATCGAAGATACTTTGTGGCAACAACGACGACCAAATTAGCTTAAAGAAATATAAGGTTGTCAACTATCTCCCTTCCGCCTTTTTGCTCTTTATTCAATGCTTTATAAAAAGTGTTACAGTAATCGGATTTAGTTCAAATATGCGCCGTTTTGTTCGATAATCTGTTTCCATCTAGACTGCAACTTCATAATACCTCCCTCGTAGAAGCCCCCCTCCTTATTTGCGAAGAACTCGGACAGCCACTTTTCACAAGCCTCTTTTGAGATCAACTTTACACCACCAAGGGCGTTCGCCATGGACAGGAACAGGTGGTAATCACTTGGCGCTATGTCCGGGCTATATGGTGGATGCGATAAAACCTCCCATCCGAGCTCCCGTAGCTTCTGACGAGTCATCAACGAAGTGTGTGGTCTGGCGTTGTCCTGGTAGAACACTACACCCTTCCTTTTGGCCAATTCTGGACGCTTCTGGTCGATCGCCTGCTTCAAGCGGTCCAGTTGTTCGCAGTAGATGGTAGAATTAAGCGTCTGGCCATATGGGAGCAGCTCATAGTGGATGATTCCCTTCCAATCCCACCAAACACACAGCAAAACCTTCCTGGCCGTCAATCCCGGCTTGGCCACTGTTTGGGACGATTCACCGGCCTGCGACCACGACCGTTTTCGCTTGATATTGTCGTATGTGATCCATTTTTCGTCGCCAGTCACCATCCGCTTCAAGAATGGGTCGAGTTCGTTCCGTTTCAGCAGCATTTCGCAAATGGAAATTCGGTCCATTAGATTTTTCACTGTTAATTCATGTGGCACCCAAACATCAAGCTTTTTTTTGTATCCAGCCTTCTGCAGATGGTTTAAAATGGTTTGGTGACTAACTCCCATCTCCTGGGCGATGTCACGAGATGCCACATGCCGGTCTAACTCGATGTATTCCATGATTTGATCGGTATTTGTCGTCACAGGTCTTCCGCCGGCTGGCTTATCCATGGTGTCGTTTTCACCGGCTCTGAATCGTCGAAACCATTCCTCTGCGGTTCGAAGTGATAGAGTACCATCCCCCAAAACACCATTAATCTCACGGAACGTTTCTCTAGCGGATTTGCCTTTAACGAAGGAAAACTTTAAAATAGCGCGAATTTCGGCGTTAGTGAACTCCATGTTTACACGTCTATAACTGTTGAACGCAATATCCAAACTAATCATACATAGCGCCGTTTTGTTTGTTATGTCAAGAGCTTTCAAATTATGTACAGTGTTGCCAGATACGAGCTCTGTAGCGCTTTGTACATAGCCGCGAAATTAAAAAGACAAAAAGGCGGAAGGGAGATATTTGACAACCTAATATATCAACATCTGGTACAACCTTCACCAAAAGAGTCGACGAGAAAGTCACGTTTCGAGTAGATATTCAACGAGACAACATGCGGATTGTCACAGACAAGATGCCCGTTCGAAACAGCAGTCAAATGTTGTATTTCAGAAATTCGATTTTTACACGGGCATTTCATTCAAACCAAGAACAATGGTTTTGTGAACATAATGTTATACACAGTATAATTGTGTTTCGGAAAGAGTCAAGCGAGGGAATTTTATCCCATTTGACCTATAGTCACATTCTTACAATTAAATGAACGAACATAAAAGCACATAATTCGATTTTATCAAAGTCAATATTTTCCACGGTACTTTGAAAAATATTTCCATATATTGTTTTCATTGCTCAGTTATTTGTAGTGGAACCACTAAACCAGATGCATCCGTAATGCCAGCGTAAAATAAGTTTTGCCAGTGAGGAAGTGCAATGGCAAAGGATTGAATAATCAATCAGTGCAAGACAATGTGTTTTCATTTGGAAGCGGTCGCCATAATATATTGGTTGCAGATGTCTAAATTTCTAACTGTAACTGGACGGTACATCTTTTTAATGTCCGCACTTAAAGAGAAATGATATCGTAGAAATATCAATAAGATTTTAAAAATATCCCTTTGTAAATTAAGATCAACATACAAGAAGTCAGTTAATGACAAAACTCTACAAGTTTTAATGGAACTTTTCTAAATTTGGTAGTGATATGACCTACGCAATTCAGCATTCTTTTTTTTCGAAGACGCTTCTCCAATAAAAAATATCGACGTACATTCGATGTATAAGAATTACCCAATGAATGATAGGATTTTTTTTAATGGAAGATGCACAACAATATTATCTTATACGGTGGTTTGACTATATCGATATTCACAGTGCAGCTCCGAACACACGTAATGAAGTTACTGCTTCAATTCCCAGAATCTCGACAATTAATCGTTATCGATATTAGATGCGATCATGTGGACCACGTTAAAGCCTGCGCAAATGAAAACGTTAACTAATATCTAAGTTCTGATGCAAATGGTTCTTAGTAGACTTATCATAGTCGCCAATGTCCAATAACAAAAGTAAATGTAATAAATCAAGTGACCACCGTTTTTCTAAACGATATTTATATTAAAAATAGAATATTAAAATTATTAGCAATAAAATATTAAAATACACCAACCGTGCGTTAATCCGAACGCTACTTTTTCATTTATGTCGATTTTAGTGTTCGGATTATCGCACGTTCGGATTATCGCACGGAAAAATATAAATAATATCATCACACTAAAATTCACATAATTTTCTTATTTTAAAAGATAAATTCATGAAATAAAAAGTATCTGATAGCTGAAGGCTTCTAGTTGACTTGTAGTATGTAGGTGTAAATTGAGATTATTTGAACAGTTCTTACGGTAGTTCTAAAATATCGATACTCAGAGCAGTTTTACTTATCAGAGTTGGGTATCCTGGTTAATTTGGGTATTCCTCATCCGATTGAAAACATATACAAAATTTCATTTCCAATATCGATACTCAGGGCAGTTTTACTTATCAGAGTTGAGTATCCTGGTTAATTTGGGTATTCCTCATCCGATTGAACACATGTACAAAATTTCATCGAAATCGGATAAGGAATACCCAAACTAACCAGGATACTCAACTCTTATAAGTAAAACTGCTCTGAGTATCGATATTTTAGAACTACCTTAAGAACTGTTTTTATAATCCCACTTTGAACACATATACAAAATTTCATCGAAATCGGATGAGGAATACCCAAATTAACCAGGATACCCAACTCTGATCAATAAAACTGCCCATAGTGTCGATATCTTAGAACTACTCTAAGGCCTGTTCATTTAATCCCACTTTGAACACATATATAAAATTTCATCAAAATCGGTTAAGAAATGATCAATTTACAAATTTCCAGGAAGTTCGTCTCAATCACTCCCATATGGATGTTAATAGTAGAAAATTGGTTTAAACATACTCATACAAAATCATTTTAAGGATATGTGAGGCGTTTTATTGACATATCTCAAAAAATACCATAGCTCTATGGAATTGATTTTACAATTATTAAAAAATAGGGTATTTTGATTCATTTATGATCCCAGAACTTCCAAGATATTAGAGGGATTAATTTTTTTTTGTTAACAAGTCAACTAGAAGCCTTCAGCTATCAGATACTTTTTATTTCATGAATTTATCTTTTAAAATAAGAAAATTATGTGAATTTTAGTGTGATGATATTATTTATATTTTTCCGTGCGATAATCCGAACGCGTTCGGATTAACGCACGTTCGGATTAAATGGCGTTCGGATTAACGCGCGGTTGGTGTAATATAAACAAATTTAAATTATTCGTCTCACCAATGGCACGCAAACCAAAAGCAACATAAATCATAAAACATAATTTGATTCACATTTTTATTAACATAACCATCGCATTGAATATCCGGATAGCAGAAGTTGTTTACAAATTTTTTAATTTCGGTTGTAAAAAAGGTGATGACGAAATTCATAATAATATTGTCATTAATCGTAATTTAATTAAAATAACATAAATGTGTGTCGCGTCAACAAATTCATGCAGCCCAAAATATGTATTTGCATATTAATTAACGATATTAGTCTCGATTAACAAAATAAATAAATGAAGATAACCTAAATCTATTTTTAATTGTTACAATATATTGAAAACTGTGTTCTCGAAGTATTGAGAAATTGAAAGCGATTCTGTGGGGCGCCGTCGACGGATGTATTAAATTCGTGTACTATCAATTTCGATGAATCGCTCACCACAAATGAAGTGATACTTTGATTTTCTGTGCACAGTAAGAAATTGTTACCAAAATATGAATTTAAAGTGTGCGAACAACAAACGACAACAAACGACACGATAAAATTCATTTTATTTTATTCGCACATTAATATTTCATAAATTATCAAATTTAACTTTTGACCGGTTGTTTGACAAATTGTCGCTGTTGTTGTTGTTGTTGTTGTTGTTGTTCTTGATAAATATTTAATTATTTATTTACATAAGTTTTTTTTTTTTGCAGATTACAATTTTCATATTTATTGTTGTTTTATTTTTCAATCATCAATCAATGCAAAAATTAAATTAAATATAAATCTTTATAAATCCTATAAATATTATAAATTCCTATTAACATTGAAACATATTCTCACCTCATTTTTGAATGCTACTCTGCATTCAAATTACCTGGCACCGCATTAAGAGTAGCAAAACCTATTTGAAAATAAAAAAATAATCAATAAATCTTTTCCGTACAATTTCTCTTGGGCTTTATTTTGATTTCATTATGAATTCTTATGTTGCAATTATTTATGTTATATTTTGATGGAACATCATCATAAAATGCTCCATTCATCACATATTCTTTTAGTTTTGAGAACATAAAATAGACACACACACACACACACACACACAGATGATATGTAGATCGAGCAAATACGGAGACGGATGGCTGATAAGAGAAATCGGTTTATTCATAAAAAATTCATTCCCTTTTTTGGAGTTGAGTGGTGAAGCATTATCGTGCAATAAAACTCGCTGTATTTTCTATTAACAGTTTAACCGTTATGGGACAAATTGTCTTGAATCTGTGCCTTTCGATTTCAATTCTGCGCAGATTGACGCTAAGTTTCAGAATCATATTGAAAACATTATCTTTCATCGCCGCACTTATGATGAAATCAAGAAAATTCACTTCGTTTACAGCAGTTTTAATAATGTTTTTACAAATCGTTGTTTTTTATTTAATTCATGGCGGAACAATCGGTTTTCAAACCTATGGTTTTTTTCCTAAATGTAGTGTTAAGATCGATCTAATAGAGTCTTCACTGGCACTTATTAGTTCATCAGCCACCATTCTCCCATTGAAATTTTAACCATCGAAAATAATGATTTCCATTGATTCAACACACATTTGTATGTTCTGGAAGTCCTGGGCTATTAATTACAATTTTAACAACGCAAATGTGCTTGAGATGGGATACAGAAAAGGCTTTGACATAGACTCTGTCTCTGAATTTAATATATTCAGTCCGTATACATTAAGTCGAGAATGTTGGTTTTAAGGTTTGGGCAATGGTTTTGGTGATTTATCGGGACAATCGCAAAACCAATAAATAACAAAAATGAATCCAATTAATTAGTTTGATCCGATCTACGTGTGATCTACCAACTAGTTAATGTGTTATTCCAAGTGAAAGATATAATATTTAGCAGCCATTCATTACAATGAAATTGGTAAATTAGTACGTAAATATGGAGTATTTAAACGGACACCAATTGAAACTTGTAATTTATCGAAAAACCGTGTCGTTTTCTTCAGCCGAATATTTTATTATGTCTGACCAATAATTTTATTATTAACGTCAGCTTAACTGAGAACAAATTAGTACATGATTACCGCACCAACAGAAGGGTGCTCCTGTGCCGATGAACTTATACAATCAAATATTGAAACCAATTTGGACTTATTGCGTGTCTGGGGTTGTACAAAAGAAAACAATATCAAAACGAATTGGTCAAACACAACCAGAACAAAGTATTGCGGAACATATTGAATTCGTAATAGGGACATTCATCGTAACCTAAAAATCCCGATGGTGGATGATGAGATACAGATTGCGTGAATAGTTTTTAGCCTAAAAATGAAAAACTGTTATTATTAGTTTCGGAGGTAATGGTTTTCTATTCAATATAATCTCATGTCAATTCAATACATTTTTACTTTAGCGATCGTCCAATAATTCAGTGGCTGAAGAACGATTCCAGATGCTCTACACAATAACCGTCGGCGGCTGTTTTGGCCTCTTCATTCGACGAATCATACTTTAACTGGGCGAAATTGTTTGAGATTTCTGAAGAGGTAGTAGTCGTAGCTGGTAGCCAAATCTGACATTACATTATTAATTAAAGATTACAATAATATTCGGAGTTTATTGTTTTACCTTTCAGAAGATAATGCGATCAACAGAATTCCTTTTGCATCCCAAAAATAACTGGTGCCATAATCTTTGTGGCCGTTCGTTCATGCTTAGCAATTTCACGCGTAGTCAATTCGTTGTATTTTCACTAAAAATTTTATGTATTTTTTCAATATTTTCTGATGTTGATGCAGATTTTGGATGTTCTTCGCCGGGTTCGTCTTCAGCGGCTTGACGACCACACGTTTAAATTCAGCAACCCAATTTATTTTACTGTTGCATTTGATGAAGCACTTTCACCTCAATCACCCATATATCATATCCTTATGAATTATGAAATAATCAATGACTGCTCGATTTTTTAATTTTTCCACATTAATTTTAACACATCAACTTCAAATGGCTTGTCAACATTGAATGAATTAACTTATCGAATTGAAATTTTCCAGATATTCATGTGACAGATGGAATATTTCAATACACTTATTTATTTTCCAGCATTCACGTCTGCTATTTGCAAGACTGAAAACTATTTACGTAACACAAACAAAGTTTTGCTGCTAAACATAGACAACGCAAACGGTGTCATCAAAATCAACTGATCAATTGACAATAAATCGTCATCCTTAACTTATAGATTTCCAAGGGCAAATGCCAAGGATTAGCTGGGATACGTCGCCGATACATCGATTACCCAGATGCTTATACACCTTGAAACATTATTTCAACTATTGGGTTCTCAATTTCATTTTTCACAATTTTATTTTTTCGATATATTATTTGAGATAGAATAATTATACAACGAAAAATTGTTTGATCTAACCAAATTAGATCAGCCATTGAATGAAGTCAAAAACTTCCTTCTAGGGAACACTGCTATTCTGAATAATACCTCCTGAATAATTATACAACGAAAAATCGTTTGATCTAACCAAATAAGATCAGCCATTGAATGAAGTCAAAAACTTTCTCCTGGAGAACACTGCTATTCTGAATTACCACAACAATTGCTTAATCGAAAAGAATTTGTAAGATGAAATCTTCGATTAGGTGCCTTGATTTTTTTGTAGTCAAGTGATTTTCTGTTGGCAACGCATCCTTGGAATGGAATCCAAACGATTTGAGTGACGTAAAAGGGATGTGTCATAGAATTTATTTATCAATAATTATAATCCTTTTTTTGTTTTTAACATCAATCAACCCAATTAAATCCCTTTTCAGCACGTTTACAGTTCTTATTAACAGCAATAAATGTCCTTACAATTACTTTTACACAATAAATTTATAAAATTAATAGTTGCAAAAGCGATACAAAAACAAACACTTACACATTTCAAATTATTGCATTAATAAATTTAAATATTGAGAAATTAATACGATAACAATACGATTTAAATAAACAATAAAAAAGGGACATTCTTCCTGATTGTGCTTTTATTTTGTGTTTTTGTTTTCCTATATACACTCGTTCATCGTATTGTCAATAGGATCCTTTCTTATTTCTATATATTTCGTATAGTTCGTATAGAATTTAATATCCAACCTCTTTTTTCATAATTTGTTTTGCGGTAATAATCCTAAATAATTTTGGTTGCTTTTGTATTTATTGTATGTATTTTTTTCATTTTTAATTAATCACTCTTTCAAACACACACACACACACACACACACAAAGGATAATAGAGGTGTATTTTGTATTGTCCTTTCTTTGCCATAAGTATATATCATTTCTATAAATATCTAAAATTCTAAAATAATTTCTATCGCACAGTAAATTGAATGTAAAAAAAAAACAAGGATTACACACACACACAAAGGCATAATTTTAGTTTTTCTATACATTTATTTATCTATTATATATATACCCACACCTATACATACATATAATATTCGTATATTGATGCTAATGAGATATCCTTTTTCTGGTATTTAGGTGTTATGGATATGTGTAGCGTGTGGAAAAATGTATCTCCATTTGTTGGACAAATAATATGATTTCCTTCTTTTAATAAAAATTAATTTTCATAAAACTCAATGTAGCACGAAAACGTTATTCCATGTGTATTGGATATCACTGCTTATAAACGGTAACTGTAAGGGATGCCACCACCACAGTGGTTCGTATAGCCCACTTTAGCATTTTCAACCTGGATGCATTTTTTGCATCCCGAGCATTTCCACATACATCATCAAACCACTCATTTCTTACTACCATCCCGTTTCCAATCATATTTGGCATATTTGGTCCCATCAAAGAACAGAATGGCTGGAGGCGACGATACAATTTTGAATTAGACAAGTTGTACGGTCAACAAAATATTATCAAATCAATCAAAATAAATAGATTAAGATGGCTTGGACACGTAGTACGCATGGAAAAGGAGAGTGTGCCGAAAACCGGTTAAATAGTAAAACAGAAGGTACAAGGTGAGCCGCGGAAGACCTAAGGCAAGATAGGTAAATGCAGTAAATTGTGTTGTACAGATCAATAAAATTCGGGGTTAGAAGACATTGATTGCGGATAGATCAGGTTGGAAAAGCGTGTTGGAGAAGGCTAATACCGCAACTGGGTTGTAATGCCATGGAGTAAGTAAGTATGTTAATGGATTTAGATTCTAGTAATTAGTAAAATAATTGTTTGTTGAGATCTGACGAAAAAACATGAAGCTGATTCAAATTTCTCATACACATTATATACGTCATTTTTAACCAAACTGAGTGTAAGTCTCGCAATTTATGATCAAGAATTATATTATTTGTGAACTCTAAACAATATTTAATCGGAAAATTAGCTAAACATAACGCACCACCTTTATTTTGAATGTTGATCGGTTTGTCAGATAAAATACAAATGTTTTAGTGCATAACAACTACGGCCTCACCAAAAACTGATCACAAACTCAATTATTGGTAATAATTTGACCACAGTGACGATTTACATTCAGCAAAAATGCCAAATTTTATATTTTTGTAAATATTGGTGTAATCAATACAAATGTGTGGCAATACCGTCGAAAATTATCGAACAATCATGTCATGCTTTCTATTTTGTCATTAATCTGGTAACACCAATTTCTTTTTTATTACTACTTGCTTATCTCAACATTCCATCAATGGCAGTTATAAAATAATATTCAAAGTGATCGGACGTTAGTTTTCAGTTTTTAAGTCAGAGATTAAAGAAAGATTGTTATCATTAAAATATTATTTTTTTAAGAAATTACTCGAAAATTGAATATATTTTATTTTATTTCGTAATTGTTCAAAACAACAAAGGAAAAAGAAACTTATTTTAGAAATGGAAGAAAACTCAAATCCAAATTTAACAACTGACGAACATTTGTTAAAATGTAATATTTGTAACGGAACTTTCACAACGAAAAAAAATTTAAATGATCATCAAATGGTGTGTAAACGAACGTGTAGAATTTGTACGAAAATACTATCAAATAAATCGAACTTAAATGTACATATGAAGACTCATAGAGGCGAAAAGAATTTTGAATGTGATATTTGTTGCCTTAAATATTTACGAAAACAAGAATTGATTGATCATATGAAAATACATAGTGGCAAATTGCACAAATGTCCCAAATGTGATATAAGATGTTCAAATATGGGTAATTTACAAAAACACATGCTAATACATAACTCAGAGAAAACATATAAATGTGATATATGTTCGAAATCATTTAAACAACCGCAGGGGTTACAAAGTCACAAACTAATACATAACGCAGAGAAAACATATAAATGTGATATATGTTCGAAATCATTTAAACAACCGCAGGTGCTAAGGCAACACAAATTAGTTCATTCCGATATTGAGAATCACAAATGTACCAAATGTGAGAAACGATTTAAACTAAGATGCAATTTAAGTCAACATATGGCAAATGTTCATAAACGGTTTTCATGCCCAATGTGTTCGGGAAAATTTAAAACATTCTATCATGTAATGAAACACACACCCAAAAGTCATTCAAATGTCAACAAATCACTTTCCAATGAAAATCGACCAGGTACAAGTGGAATGTTTCAATCGCGTATTGTGAATAATAATAACATGCAATCTAATGCTACAGATATTGATTCCGATAACACATCCAGTGAATGAGATAAGGAATAGAAAAACGATCGAATTATTAATTGACATTTTACGAGTAATTTTAAGAAATTTCAAAAATATTATAATATTTACATCCACACAACAACCAATAAAATGACGTGAAAACTTATCGTAAAATTCAAGATAATAAACTTTAACGACGGCAACATTTTGTCGGATAATAAATATCACGCAGTTGAATGATTTAAATTCGAATTCTATATTAAAATAATCGAACATATAAAAAATGAAATTTAACGAACAAATTAATAATTGTTCGGATCATTGATCCAATTATTTTCCGCGGAATTATAATTAAAATTTATTGTTTATTGACTAAAAATTATACAAAACAATTTGTTGTTTCAAATAAATATTTTGAAGTTTGTAATTTCATTGAATTTTTATTATCGTTAAATTATAAATTAAATTTTAACCAAATATTTTCAAAACAATCAAAATCAATAGATTAAGATATCTTGGACACGTATTAAGCATGGAGGAGGAGCGTGTGCCGCAAACACTGATAAATGGTAATCCAGAATGTAGATGAAGAGAAGGAGGGCCTAAGGCAAGATGGCTAGATGCGGTAATCTGTGATATAAATATCCTTAAAATTCAGGATTGGAAGCCATTGACCGCGGATGGGTCAGGTTGGAGAAGCGTGTTGAAGAAGGCTAATACCGCAACTGGGTTGTAATGCCATGGAGTAAGTAAGTATGTTAATGGATTTAGATTTTAGTAATTAGTAAAATAATTGGTTGTTGAGATCTGACGAATTAACATGAAGCTGATTCAAATTTCTCATACACATTATATACGTCATTTTTAACCAAACTGAGTGTAAGTCTCGCAATTTATGATCAAGAATTATATTATTTTTGAACTCTATACAATATTTAACCGGAAAATTAGCTAAACATAACGCACCACCTTTATTTTGAATGTTGATCTGTTTGTCAGATAAAATACAAATGTTTTAGTGCATAATAAGTACGGCCTCAGCAAAAACTGATCACAAAATCAATTATTGGTAATAATTTGACCACAGTGATGATTTACATTCAGTAAAAATGTCAAATTTTATATTTTTGTAAATATTGGTGTAATCGATACAAATGTGTGGCAATACCGTCGAAAATTATCGAACAATCACAATTCATAAATCTGGTAACACCAATTTCGTTTTTATTACTACTTGCTTATCTCAACATTCCATCAATGGCAGTTATAAAATAATATTCAAAGTGATCGGACGTTTGTTTTCAGTTTTTAAGTGAGAGATTAAAGAGAGATTGTAATCATTAAAAAAAATTATTTTTTTAAGAAATTACTCGAAAATTGAATATATTTTATTTTATTTCGTAATTGTTCAAAACAACAAGGGAAAAAGAAACTTATTTTAGAAATGGAAGAAAAACCAAATCCAAATTTAACAACTGACGAACATTTGTTAAAATGTAATATTTGTAACGGAACTTTCACAACGAAAAAAAATTTAAATGATCATCAAATGGTGTGTAAACGAACGTGTAGAATTTGTACGAAAATACTATCAAATAAATCGAACTTAAATGTACATATGAAAATTCATAGAGGTGAAAATTTTGAATGTGATATTTGTTGCCTTAACTATTCCCGAAAACATACATTGATTGATCATATGAAAATACATAGTGGCAAATTGCACAAATGTCCCAAATGTGATATAAGATGTTCAAATATGGGTAATTTACGACAACACATGCTAATACATAACTCAGAGAAAACATATAAATGTGATATATGTCCGAAATCATTTAAACAACCGCAGGGGTTAATAGTGCATAAACTAATACATAACGCAGAGAAAACATATAAATGTGATATATGTTCGAAATCATTTAAACAACCGCAGGGGTTAATAGTGCATAAACTAATACATAACGCAGAGAAAACATATAAATGTGATATATGTTCGAAATCATTTATACGACCGCGGGATTTAAAAGTGCATAAACTAATACATAACGCAGAGAAAACATATAAATGTGATATATGTTCGAAATCATTTAAACAACCGCAGGTGCTAAGGCAACACAAATTAGTTCATTCCGATATTGAGAATCACAAATGTACCAAATGTGAGAAACGATTTAAACTAAGATGCAATTTAAGTCAACATATGGCAAATGTTCATAAACGGTTTTCATGCCCAATGTGTTCGGGAAAATTTAAAACATTCTATCATGTAATGAAACACACACCCAAAAGTCATTCAAATGTCAACAAATCACTTTCCAATGAAAATCGACCAGGTACAAGTGGAATGTTTCAATCGCGTATTGTGAATAATAATAACATGCAATCTAATGCTACAGATATTGATTCCGATAACACATCCAGTGAATGAGATAAGGAATAGAAAAACGATCGAATTATTAATTGACATTTTACGAGTAATTTTAAGAAATTTCAAAAATATTATAATATTTACATCCACACAACAACCAATAAAATGACGTGAAAACTTATCGTAAAATTCAAGATAATAAACTTTAACGATGGCAACCTTTTTGGCGGATAATAAATGTCACGCAGTTGATTGATTTAAATTCGAATTCTATATTAAAATAATCGAACATATAAAAAATGAAATTTAACGAACAAATTAATAATTGTTCGGATCATTGATCCAATTATTTTCCGCGGAATTATAATTAAAATTTATTGTTTATTGACTAAAAATTATACAAAACAATTTGTTGTTTCAAATAAATATTTTGAAGTTTGTAATTTCATTGAATTTTTATTATCGTTAAATTATAAATTAAATTTTAACCAAATATTTTCAAAATCAATAGATTAAGATGGCTTGGACACGTATTAAGCATGGAGGAGGAGCGTGTGCCGCAAACACTGATAAATGGTAATCCAGAATGTAGAAGAATAGAAGGAAGGCCTAAGGCGAGATGGCTAGACGCAGTAAACTGTGTTATAAAGATCCTTAAAATTCGGGATTGGAAGACATTGTCTGCGGATGGGTCAGGTTGGAAAAGCGTGTTGCAGAAGGCTAAAACCGCACCTTAGTTATAATACCATTGAGTAAGTAAGTTGTATGGGATGCCACAAGCAAAATATATGAAATTGCTAATGTGTCCCATAAAGTCATATTTTGATATAAAAAATAACTTTAGAATATATTTCAGGATTCCTTTTTTTTAGATCTTATATTCCAAGACGTCCACAACACTTACATCATAAAAACTTACGATGAACGCGCATTGGTTATCATAGTCACGATATATGACAGTGATCTCCAATTAAGGTCACGTAAAACGCGTCCCATTTAAATATCTGAGAAATATGTAACACAGAGATATGGTCAATGCCACACAGAACACAAACTCTATCGGAAATTCATCATTTAAAAAGTAATATGTCTTTTTTAAAAGGGACATATGACATTTGATTAATAAATGCGAATGATAGCCAGTGAAGGTTTCAAAAATCTTTCTAGAATTTTCCTTTTGTAAGATTTATAGTTTACCTTAAATTCTATAAATTTCTTTGATTGCATTAATCTTCTAACACTTTGATAATTACATCAACTGATAAATTCGCCGAATGGCTTTAGGGTTTATTAAAATTAACCAATGTACCTATTACACGCTACGGTTGTTTGGAATTTAAAGTATTACAACTTAACGCCTGCACAATAATATGACTTTAATATTTATTTTATTCACATCACCTATTGACATTTTAATATACCACACTCTCAAAAAAAGGAGCTGTGTCCAATCGCTTTTACGGCATCATCAAATTTATTAGGTCATTTAATTTCTACTAAATGATATTGTTATTTTATTTGGGGGGCAATTGAACTTCATTATTTTTAACCACACTATAAAATCCTATCAAATCCAAATGATCAGAATGTGACTTTTGCGTTAGGTGTATGCAGATAAAATAACTGTGAGTCGGTATAGAGCCGTTTTCTGTTTTTTTAATTTGTTTTCATAAATTTTCATTCCGATACGTACGATATTGTGTTTTCGAAAGAACCCTCGAAACAATATCCGTAAAACCTATAAAGGCGAAATCATTCGACGTTAGAACAGCTGCAATATTTTAATTAATGCGATGCACCGTACCGTAACAGTAGCGTCAAAGTATTGATTTTGATTATGCGAAAATTCTCTAATTTTAAAATTTAAGTATTTCTGCCGCCAATTGTGTGGTATAGTTAGGCAAAATATTTAATGTTTTCTCATTAGCAATAGCAACGATTCCGCAATTGTTACATTCATATCTTGTGCCAGATACACCACTTCATTTTCATTCATTTACCAAAGTCACTACATAATAACTCTTTGTTTCAGCCAAATCGACAAACAACCAACATTCAATTCAATTGATGAAAATTAATTGTTGCAAAATTTAAAATATCACCAACTCAACAACAACATAATCGACGGCATATCAAAAAAAGGTATAGGTTTTTGTCCTTGTAGTTTCCTTATTTGATAATTGTTGTTGGTGTTGGTGTTGTTGTTGTTGTGTTGTTGTTGTAACTAATATGTATAAATTGAAAATTACGTACAACAATCAAAACAATATATACAGAAAATATTACCCTCCTAATAACGAGGTCGCTTCTTATAATTATATAATACATGTAAACTAGCATATGTGTGTGTGTGTGTGTGTGTGTGTTATTTAATTTATATAAAATTTACAAATATCCTTTTTTATATTTCATTTTATTTGCCTATTTCTTGTTTCATTTCATTTAAATAAATACATGTTTGTGCACGAATACAAGGGGTGCACAAAAATCATTTCAACACAATTAAAACATGTGAGAATGTTAATTGAAATGAAAATTAATTAAAATAATTTTCGAGTTCCTCTGGTATGATGAGCTCATTTTGCCGAAAACTCAACGTATGACATATGATCTGTCTTTTTTTGTGTAATTCAGCGATTATTTGCAGATATCATTTACTAGCCACTAGCTTCATTTTATATTAGTGACGTTGCATTATTATGAGACCCATCAATTGTGGTCGCCATACATTGTTTTTTGATAGAATAACAATTTTGAATGTTTTCAGACCAAACAGTTTACTCCAATAAATTCTGGATTCCTTTCATATCGGATCACGGACGGATAACGAGTTCTTGTAAACCCTTATTTTATGGGATTGTTGATGAGTTTTGTAAGTAAAAAGTATAGCCAATAACGCGCCCATGATGTACCTAAATTTTCGTTGTAAGGGTACTATCCGATTTTTTTTACAATATTATATCGATTTCGATTATAGATTGGTGCCAAATGAATTGTGTATAGAAAACAAGAGACTAAATGTACGTGAAATGATCTTGAGGTTTATCAACAATGCAATTCCATTAAGTATGCTGTCGCAAAAATGGTAAAAACTGAAAAGTGGCAAGCATTTGGATGGCATGTAATTAACTCACCCGCCTTGTTCACTACATGTTTCTCCATCAGATTATCACTTCACTTCAGATCGATGGCACATGGACTATGTGCACAACACATCTACAATTATGATGACATCCAAAAATAGTTTAGGAGTTAGTTCGCATCAAAAGAGACGAAATTTTATTTTGATTGCATTCGTAAATTGCCAAAGAATTGAGAAAAGGTTGTACTTAACAATGATAATTTTATTCGTTATTATTGGATATATGGAAAAGTAATTTCCTCTTTTTTTGTTGGTTAAAATTGCATTAAAAAACTACAAACTTCGTCCATCTTTCCAAACATGTTATGCGGGTTCCTTGTCTGCAGAAGTCGTAACCTTTTGAAGCAACCCATTTTTTTAAGATAATTTTTGATAATTTCACAAAATGTGAATCGTGAGTCTTGAAGGGCTAACTGTATCGACCGGAATAAATCAAATCGAAATCGGCGTTGTGTTGCACCGTAACAATTATGGCAATTTGGTTGATAAGTGAAACCACATCCAGAATATAGGCCAGACCTTGCACAAACAGATTACCATCTATTAAATTAAAAAATCAATACCATGTTAAACCGCACTTGGTTCAGTTTTATGAAGATAAGAACCAGAAATTCCATGCGCTAGGAATAATGAAGTTAATAAAAAGATGGCAAAAGGTCATCGAACAAAAAATGGATAATATGAGTTTTTACTATTCAAAAAATACCACCAAATTTTATGAAATTTGGATAAGGGCCAAATCAAAATGATAGGTTTCTTCAAGAAACTGTTGAAACAATATTCTACAAACTGATATATTTGGCCACGCAATCAAATAAAACCATTATAAGTATGAAAAATTTTTAAACATTTACTCATCTTAGATTTAGTCTCAAAGCTCCAAAATTAAAAATTTCAAAAAGGGAAACTCTTTGTGTTACCTTTGTTTCGCACATTACAGTACGAATGGGTACGAATGTGTGAAGGTATGTGAATGGAATTAGACGGTGGTAGTGAATTAATTAAGTCCGTATATTTTAACGACTGCGGTCCAGGATGAATAAAAAAGTTTTCAAAGTCAGAGGAATATATTAACGGACGTATGGAATGGTAAAATAAATTAATGTATCACTTTTAAAATCACTATGCTGTACTCTATGCACACTGTGTGCGGCTTTTGCACACCACTTCACTGATTCCAATCTGTGAAGATTTTATGTATGCAAACTCGATATACCTAAAACTAATATATGTAATTATAATTTACTAACAATAATTTGAAACAATTTCCAGTACAAAGATTCAATAAAAAAATAAAACATCTTAACAAAAATCACACAGAAATTTTTCACCATTAAAATTTAAAATACCTTTTCTGAAAATTATATATTTATTTTACAAAGTATACCTATAACAGAAAATAGTAGGTCATTTCAAAACATATTTATTTCAATTTAAGTACACCCTTCCCCACGTACACACCCAATATACAACAAAGTATACTCATTAAAATACATGTGCGTACGGGTGGGTCTGTGTGTGTATACATACCTAAAGACACGAGCACCCCAGTAATTATTTCTGATGAAATGTTCATATATTAATACCAAGCAACTTCACTCAAGACATCAACAACAACAACTACAACAACTACAACAACAACAACAAAAAATGGTACATAATTATGTTCTACAAACAAAAAAAGACAAAAACAAATGAAAGATCATTTTTCACAAAAGAGAATTTAATTTGGGGAATATTATTTTCAGTTTTAGTAAATATACTAACTATTGACAGTGGGTAATTTAAATTAAAGCAAAACTATATACACTAAAACTGATAAATGATTAGAAATGAAAAAATTAAATTACATGGGATGGATTTTAATGTAGCTGTGTCGACTTAACAACGTCCATTGACATTAGTGCCATTGTTGAAATGACGAAAGCTGTCCGTAGACATTGCGTCCATTTAGCAGTGAACCCTTTAGTAAAGGTAATATAGTTTGTTGTGCTGAAGATGACATATGCTGTGTGATCTGGCCGAACAGGATTTCAACATATTGAATACAAAAGATTATCATCAAAAATTACGGTTGCACTTCGGGTTTTCAAATGTTAACAGGCCCCGGTCTGACATACATATAGCAGTGCTAATATTGAATCCATATGATTTTTAGTTAGTACCAACCTTCAAACGATACGTGATAAAATTTGACAGCAGTCCGACCATTAGTTTGTGAGATATTGCGTTACGAGCGTGTAGCTACTTTTGTTATTTGAAAATAGTGGGAAAAAAAAGAATTTCGTGTTCTGATAAAATATTGCTTTTTGAAAGGAAAAAATACAGTTGAAGCAAAATCTTGGCTTGATGAAGAGTTTCCGGGTTCTGCCGCAGGAAAATCAACCATCATTGATTGGTATGCTAAGTTTAAACGTGATGAAATGAGCACCGAAGACGGCGAACGCAGTGGACGCCCAAAAGAGGCTGTCACCGATGAACGCATCAAAAAAGTTCACAAAATAATTTTGAATGACCGTGTAAAGTCAAGTTGATCATCGAGCTGGCAGACATTGTGAAGATATCATCTGAACGTGTATATCATATCATTCACGAATATTTGTACATGAGAAAGCTACAAAATGGGTGCCGTGCGAGCTCACAATCGATAAAAAACAACAACGTGTTAATGATTCTGACCAGTGTTTGAAGCTGTTCAAGCGCAATAAACCTGAATTTTTGAGTCGATATGTGACAATGGATGAAACATGGCTCCATTATTTAACTCTGGAGTCCAATCGACAGTCAGCTGAGTTGACTGCACACAATGAAGCGAATCCAAAGCGAGGAAAAACATAACAGTCACAGCTGGCAAGGTTATGGCATCAGTATACTGGAATACACAAGGTATAATATCCATTTATTACCACCAAAAGGGCCAGACCATCAACAGCGATTATTATATAGCGTTATTGGATCGTTTAAAGGATGAAATCGTTAAAAAACGGTCCCATTTGAAGAAGAAAAAAGTGCCGTTTCATCAAGACAATGCACCGTGTCTCAAATCAATGAAAACAATGATAAAATTGCATGAATTGGGATTCGAATTGCTTCCGCATCCACCGTATTCGCCAGATCTGGCCCCCAGCGACTTTTTCCTGTTCTCAGACCTCAAAAGAATGCTCGCTGAAAAGAAATTTAGCGCCAATGAAGAAGTAATCGCCGAAACTGAGGTCTATTTTGAAACAAAAGACAAATCGTACTACAAAAATGGTATCGAAAAGTTGAAAGATCGCTATAATCGCTGTATCGCCCTCGCCGGCAACTATGTTGAATAATAAAATCAAATTTTGTCAAAAAAATGTGTTTTACTATGGTAGACCGGTGACTTTTCAATTAGCCTGTTATAAAGTTTTTTATGTTTTTGTAAAACTTCGAGGAGCATTCAAAACAAACAAAAAATAACCCGAAAAGTAGTATTTGTTCGAAAATATCATCAAATTCGGAGTAAAAACTGTACGATTATGAAGATAGGTTCAATAACACGATTATTTCCGTAGAACTGTGTGCCATCTTTGTCGATGTTGCCATTTTTTAATTGTTGGAAAAAAAGTTACTTCTGCAAAACATACGATGAAAAAAACATAGGAAAATACGATCAAAATTTGAACCAAGTCGGTTCATAATTGCAAAAGTTACGGTGAATTTTCGTTTTCGCAGTCTTCTTTAATTTTACCTATAACACCAATACGTGTTCATAATTTTTTCGAGTTCAACAACCTATCCAAATTTCATCAAAATCGGTGTATGGCTCATGTTATTGTCCACCATGAGCACCATATTCATTTCAGTGTATTTACATGTGTTTGCAGCCGATGATTGTTTCTTACTTCATTTTTCTTGAACTTATCCCAGACTAGTTCAATATGCAAATCATGGTGGGTATCTTGTCAGGTCCTTGTTGCGTTCGTACCGCATAGAGCATCAACCATTTTACTTAGTATTTTGTATTGAAATATTTAAATTATTCGCATATTTGTTTTCTTAGTACAACCCCATAGTTGAATATCGTAGGTCCACCCCAGTGGCGTGGCGTGACCATTAGCCGAAGGGAAGCTCATTTTTTCTATAGTAAATATTAAATATAGCAAATTATTTAAAGTATCAAGTATTCATCCAATTTCATTATAAGATGACATTTTATTACTATTGTTAACATTTACATGGTAAATTTATACTCAAACTTCGTTTTTAGTATAAATCACTTTCTTTACAATTTCTTTGTAAGTTTAAGTGATTTTGTTACAAAAATGGTGTATTTCGTATCACAACTTAATAAATTATAAACATATTTTTAATTATTATTACTAGATATTCGTTTTTTTATTTTGAACCTTACTAAACCTTTTATGGGCAAAAATATAAACAAAATACTGGGGTTTGTATTTTTTGATATTTTAGTTTTTCTGTCAAAATGATATTTTGAACTTGAACGTCAAATGAAAAAATTCAAATTAATAAATGCAAAAAAAAAAAAAATTTAACGTCAAGAAAACTAACAATTATAATAATATTTAATAATATTAATTATAATATTAATAATAATATGAATAAAATAATAGTAATAATATTAATAATAATAGGAATAATAGTAATAATATTAATAATAATTGGAATAATAGTAATAATATTAATAATAATATGAATAAAATAATAGTAATAATAATGATAACAACGTAATATTTCAAATAAAAGAAAAAAAAAGAAAAAAATTAAAAAAAAGAATATGAAAATAAAAAATTAATTATTTATAAATAATATTTAAAATATTCATCACTATACTATATCGGAAATATATTTGTCATTTCATTTAAAATTCAGTTCTATTCTTCTGTCTTTTTTCTTAAATTCCTTTAAAACTAAATCATAAAAGTTGTCACTTAATTGCATGGTTTTAAGAAGTTTTTTTTCAATTGAGAGCAAAGATAAATCTGTTAATTTATCATCGCTTATTGTACTTCTTAAATAATTTTTAATTCTTTTTAGTGCAGAAAACGAACGTTCAGCTGATGCACTTGTAGAAGGAATTGTTAGGAAAAGTTCACATAGTTTTGTGAGTTGTGAAAAAGCTATACACAATTCATTTTGTTTTAAAAATACATAAATTTCGCTAATATTTTTCGACATGAAATCAGAATCTTCATAAATTACAATTAATTCACTACGTAACGAAGGTAACTCGAAAAAACGTCCATAATTCTCTTTTAAACTATTGAATTCTTTCTCAGGAAATTTATTTTTAAATTTATTGTAAAAAAGTGGGTTCAACAAACCTAAAAATTCCATTTGTTCTATATTTTGAAACCTTGTCTGAAGCTCAACAACCACATTGTCAATAATTTCAAAATAAAGCCGTATAAAAAATGTTTTTAGATCAGCAACAACATCAATTTTCACTCTAGTTGATTTTGTAGCTAAATGATTTTCAAAGTCAATTAATTTATTAATCTTTTCCCAAATTACGTCGAAATCATTCCTTTTAGAACAAATTATCTGCGTGTATTCTTTAATTTTTCGACTACAGTAACTTATATCATTCTGTTTTGTTTGTAGAATGTCAAACAATTTATCAGAAAAGGGAAAAATTTCAGAAAAAATTATCAATAAATAATTAAATTTAAAATCATTCAAGCTAGTTAAATATCCTCTAGCTCCGTTAATAGTTTCCGCATCTCATTCTGTAGGATTGTCTAACATTTCATTAAAAGCTGTAATTAAAGCCTCACGGTTTATTATTATTATTAATATTATTTTTATTAATATTAGTATTCTTACTTTTATTATATATAACCATATTTCTTTTATACATATTTTATTGTTATATTTGTTTCTTATTTATTTTAATAATATAAGCAATAATAGTAATAATTATAATATTAATAATAATAATAATAATAATTAAAATTGCTAAATAATAAATAATAGTGGATAAATTATATTTATATATTATATATTAATAAAATCAACTTGAATATTTCTCTGAGTTCATTTAAAAATATACAGTATTATACAGTATATAATAAAAATATATTACATACGAATATATCTATAAAAAAAAGAGAAAAAATAAACACGCACTCCTTCAGAGAATTTTGTCAATATCTGAATACTCGGTCAAAACTACAGCTTTACAACGAGTTATTTTCATACAATATATAACGTAAAAAATTATTGTACCTATACATATCCTATGTAGAAATTTTATATTTTTGTGTGTACTACAATACGCTACAAAATTTACAGTTTATTGGCCGGGAGAAAATTTAGTTTTTATATTTTTTATATTAAACTATACAATATAAAGAGAAATACATAAAAAAATATATGAGAAATCATTAAAACACACACACACTCCATTGAAAGAAATAAATTTTATAAATACACTGAAAACTCGGTCAAAACTATAGCGTAGTACGCGTTATTTTCATACAATATATAACGTACAAATTTATTGTGTCTATACATATCCTATATAGAAATTTTTTATATTTCTGTATACTACAATACACTACAAAATTTACAGCTTCTTGGCTGGGAGAAAATTTTTGTACAATCGTTTTGTTTTATATGCCTGCGTTTGCATATTTTCGATATTATATTTTAAGTATTTTACGAATTTATAAAATTAAATATTCACTATTTTAGTAAAAGATTGTAAGGGAAGCAGTGCTTCCATAGCGTATTAGAGCAACACGCCACTGGTCCACCCACACCAGATTTGACCTTATTTCCTATTGACAGCTCAGGTTTACGTTCTAGCTGCCAGTATAATTTTCCATATTTTAGGTTTTTGTATACTTTTTCCCTTTTTATAGGCTCTTTCCACTATAGTTTCGCGTCTAAATTCATGCCAAGGATACTTGTATCTTGTTTTCCTGCATTTTGTAGTTTCTCAGTAGAATTCCTGACACTTGTATCAACGATAGAAGTGTCATCCGCAAATGTGCCCACAGACAAGTGCTGTCATAAAGTGGGATATTTCTAGTATAAGGAAGATTTAGTATTGGATCCAGGACACTATCCTGTAGCACATCTGCTGAGATTTTTTTCAGTTCCGAGTAATTCCTACAATATCGACATAACAATCAGTTTTTTAAGAAATTATATTGTATTATTGACTTGGTAGGATTATTTGTATAGCTTGTATTGTAATCATGTATGTTACACCTTATCAAATGCTTGCCTGTCCAGCATCGAGAAATATTGCCGAAAAGAGATTTTTTCCTCGAATATTTTATATATAATTTGGTCCAAAGTAAAGTGCTTAGCTCTGTATCCATATTGATGATTGGAGATTTAGTCTTCTAGTTTCATTAAATAATACATATTGCAAGAGTTGTCTTTCAAAAATTTGCTCTGACTAATATAAATAATAATCATCTTTAATTTAAATGATACTCCCAAAACATGTATCTTTATCTTATCTATCTACCGATTGTAAATGGCAAGTGTATTATCGAGGTCGATCGTTATAAACTGGTGTTTATATTTATGATTTATTATTCAGGGTTTTCCCTATCTATTTATTACTTCGTGATGGATATTTTATATTCCACTTATCCGCCAGAATGATCTGGTGAGGACATTTCCCTATGCACAAGAAATAGCGAACTTCCGCTGTAAAAGGAATAACGAACAACGTTCCCAAAGTTCACCAACAAGCAAAAGGATTGGTATAAATTTATTGTTAGTATTTATAGTGATGCCTTTGCTGCAATTACAACTTCTAAGAGTGGGGGAATCATGCCATCTATACATAATTTTTTTTGAAGTTCGGTGTTATGATGTTCATCTGCTCACTTTTTACTAAGGGATCAACGTTTAGAGTAACCCAAGATATTAATTTGCTCGCTACCATTGTTTTGGCAGCGAAGGTCGTATTTGCCTGTAATCTCTGCTTGAACTTAGCTTTTCAATTTTTATGGCAAGCTATTGATCAACAACAGAAATCATTATTGCTGAAGTGTTTTTTGTCACTGCTTTCAGTACTCTCTCTAAACCTTTGTTTTATTTCCGTATGTCACAGTATTAACAATTTTATCAATAACTTCCATAATTGAATGTCTAGCGAAATTCATTTTCTCCAATGCCATTGAAGCAATTTTTACATCATCTATTCGGTTTACGATGGAACAACATCGAACTCAGTGTGTTCATATCCATTTACGATCATTTTTTTAAATTGTTTTCTAACTGATGCGGCAAAATTTTTTTAATAATTTTTAATTCCTCCTTCCGGTAATCGTTGGTGTACGGACGGCTACTTATTGGAAACGTCATCCGGTATCCGTATTTACGGGGCGAATAAGTCTGAGCGGTTGGTCGCGGTGATTGTAAATTGTGCAATTGAAATTATTAGTCGAAAGATAAAAATGATGGATTGTTGCCCCAAAGGTGGAGCGGCTGCTGCATTTCTGGGGTTATCGGGAAATTAATTAAGATTGGATGTTGGATTGCTTACGGGACACGTAAAACCAGACGTTTCGAAAATTTACTGACAGGGAGAGCATAATGGAGATTCCTTGGTCTAAGTACCGAAATTAATTACCCCTTTTATGAAATCATCATCATTATCATTATAAAGTGATGCGGAAATTATGATGAGGGTTTTTGCTATGGCCACATCGACTCTGTGTATTTAATTAAATCACTTATATCTGAATTTCGGAAAAGCTTCGACATTGGGTGTTCCAATTATTATGTTTTGGTTTTTTATTGATCTATTTAAGTTACGGCATAGTTGAAGCATACGGGGCAGTTCTTGCCTTTATTGTGAATTATTTTTTTGGGTGTACATCCAGATAACCACTTGAATATGACGGCTAGTCTGTAATTGAAACGGTAAGGCTAATTAGTGGTTTATGGCTGCCCGAGTTAGTAAATTTCGAACTGACAACCCGCTCTACGATTCTGCTTGGTCTGTTTGGCCAGCTGTTTCGCCTGGACTATGTGTTTTGTTCGTTACAAAGCTTTTCTCCTACAACCATTATATTTTTGATCTGTAATATACTATTTCAAATTGGGTTAGCTGGTGTCGGTGTTTTTGTGAAATGTTTTGATCAATAGGATATGGGTTATTGGTGGAAATCAAAGAATGGGATTGGTACCGGCTGTAATCACCAAGATAAGGCAACACAAATACTTGTGGATCATGTAAGTTATCGCCTCATGACCTGTATAATAGAGTAGACATTGTCACGCTTAAGTGTTAATAAAAATCAGCCCGTTTTATAATAGATAGTGTACAGTATGTATTAAGTGTGAATCGGCATTACGTGTATTTGAGAAGCCTTTTTATGACCTTCAAAATGTGGTATTTGACAATTGACTAAAGTACAAACAAATTAGTTTTTAATTTATTTTATTTTTATAAATCTGGTTTTACACACGAAGCAATGGCCAGATTTCTCGCCAAAGTGTGTTCGTAAATGTCTAGTTAAACTTGAATTTTAGATAAATTTGTTTTATCATATAATATATTTTACATTTAAACGATTTCTCGCCAGTGTGTGTGCGCATGTGCAATATTAATGCAAATTTTCTAGTGACTTTCTTCCAACACAAAATTATATTAATTAATTATTTTAATTAAGTTATTATTTTAATTTTTTGATTTAGAAACATTATTTTTAATAAAATTAAAAATGTTTGAAAAAATTTTTAATAAACACTCGATAATTTTGTAAACAAAATTTTTAAAATTATTACCTTCTGAACCGTTTGTTGCCCAATTAAAATTGAAATTTTAGAAAAATGATTTGGAATCATTTTACTGAGTGTTTTGGTTCTTGATTTGACTTAGACAAATCTTCAGTCGTATTATGCCAAACTCAAAAATCTGTGGGTAGTCGATATTATATTTTATTAAAATACTGTAATTAAAATTAGCAAAAAATGATTACTTACAATTACTGTATCGATTTTACTTGTAGGAAATTTAATAATTATTTCAAATGTCTTGATATTATAAGTAACTTTCATCAACAATTTGTTGAAGCGTCATTTCGAAATGATTAATATTTTATGAAAATTGAATTTTATTTTAACAAAAATTTGTCATATCTTTGATCCAAAATTTAATTATGAAGAATTTTCATGTGATTGTGTCCATTTAAATGATTTTTACACTTTAAGTGGGCCTTCAATGCAGGCGTTGATCTAAATCTCGTTTTACATACGAAACAATGATAAGGTTTCTCGCCAGTGTGTGTTCGTAAATGTTGTTCCAAATGTAGTTTTTGTCTGAATTTTCTCTCACACACATTACAATCAAACGGTTTCTCGCCAGTGTGTGTTAGTAAATGTTGTGTTAAACTTACTTTTTGTCTGAACTTTCTTTCACACACATTACAATCATACGGTTTCTCGCCAGTGTGTGTTCGTAAATGTTGTTTTAAATCTTGTTTTCGTGTGAACTTTCTTTCACACACATTACATGCAAACGGTTTCTCGCCAGTGTGTGTGCGTAAGTGTTGTTTTAAATTTGCTTTTCGAGTGAACTTTTTCTCACACACATTGCATTCGAATGGTTTCTCGCCTGTGTGTGTACGCATGTGCAACATTAATGCAGAGTTACTAGCGAATTTATTCGAACACAATTCACAATCATATTTCTTCTTATCCACGTTTCCAATTATTCGAGATTGTTTTGAAGATGCATTTAAATCGACATTTAATAATTGTTGTTGCATTTCAGTCATTTTAATAAAATTTTAAGTTATTAATTATTTTAATTTTTTGACACAGAAATATAATTTTTAAATAAATTATTATGTTTCGAATAAATTTTTGATAAACACTCGATATTTTTCTAAACAAAATTTTTAAAATTATTGCCTTTCGAACTGTTCGACGTTTGTTGTCCAACTACAATTGTACTGCAGTCAATAAATTACTAATTCGATATAAATATCTTTCATTTTAAAATAATTTCTAGAAAAATCACATAAATTCATTAAACAAAATAACTTAGAAAACATTTTTTTTGTGTTACCAGATGCATGAAATTTTTTTTGAAATTTTGTTAATGTCAATGAATGGTTCAAATAATTGGTTTTAGTCTCACACTCTGATTGTGGGTAAAATGAGAAAATTTGTGTGCATTTGAGAAATTTAAATTTTATAATTTTTAACAAAATTACTTCGTTTTTGGTTCCATGAGGTGATGTACAATAACAACCACAATTTTCAAACGGAATAAAATTACTTTGAATTAATAAGAAATTAGAAGATTCATTAGAAATCATTTTACCGAGTTTTTGGTTTGACATTCGAATAAGACAAATCTGCAGTCGTATCTCAAATAAACTAAACTCAAATATAATAGTCAAAATAGAGTTTCCAATTAACACAATTTCCTCTATCGTTCACTCTCTTTGTTGTTGTTATTTGTAAATGCAACTTTTTGCGACATCATTTTTCGAACATTATGAAAACAATATATTTCATATTTGAATAATAATTAATTTTATTAAAATACTGTAATTAAAATTAACAAAAAATCATTACTTACAATTACTGTGTCGATTTTACTTGTAGGAAATTTAATAAGTATTTCAAATGTCTTGATATTATAAGTAACTTTCATCAACAATTTGTTGAAGCGTCATTTCGAAATGATTAATATTTTATGAAAATTGAATTTTATTTTAACAAAAATTTGTCATATCTTTGATGCAAAATTTAATTATGAAGAATTTTCATGTGATTGTGTCCATTTAAATGATTTTTACGCTTTAAATGGGCCATCAATACAGACGTTGATCTAAATCTCGTTTTACATACGAAACAACGATAAGGTTTGTCGCCAGTGTGTGTTCGTAAATGTTGTTTTAAATCTTGTTTTCGTGTGAACTTTCTTTCACACACATTACAATCATACGGTTTCTCGCCAGTGTGTGTTCGTAAATGTTGTGTTAAATGATGTTTTCGTGTGAATTTTCTTTCACACACATTACAATCATACGGTTTCTCGCCAGTATGTGTTCGTAAATGTTGTACTAAATGTGGTTTTCGTGTGAACTTTCTTTCACACACATTACAATCAAACGGTTTCTCGCCAGTGTGTATTCGTAAATGTTGTGTTAAATGATGTTTTCGTGTGAACTTTCTTTCACACACATTACAATCATACGGTTTCTCGCCAGTATGTGTTCGTAAATGTTGTACTAAATGTGGTTTTCGTGTGAACTTTCTTTCACACACATTACAATCAAACGGTTTCTCGCCAGTGTGTGTTTGTAAATGTTGTTTTAAATTTGATTTTTGAGTGAACTTTCTCTCACACACATTGCAATCAAACGGTTTCTCGCCAGTGTGTGTTCGTAAATGTCGCTTTAAATCATGTTTTCGTGTGTACTTTTTTTCACAAACATTACAGTCAAACGGTTTCTCGTCAGTGTGTGTTCGTGAGTGTCGTTGCAAACTTGATTTTATTGTGAACCTTTTTTCACATATATTAAAATCAAACGATTTGTCGCCAGTGTGTGTACGCATGTGCAAGATTAATGTAGATTTACAAGCGAATTTTCTCGAACAAATTTCACAATCAAATTTCTTCTTATCCACGTTTCCAATTATTCGAGATTGGTTTGATGATGCACTTAACTCATTATTTAATAATTGTTGTTGCGTTTCATCCATTTTAATTCTATTATTAATTAATTAATTCAATTTCAATTTAATTTTTTTATTGTATTCAATTCTTTTGATATAGAAATTATAATTTTTAATAATTTTGAGAAAAATATCTCGAATAAATTTTTAATGAACAACCGAAAATTTTGGAATAAAATTGTAAAATTATTGCCTTTTGAATCGTTTAACGTTTGCAGTCTGACTAAAATTGTGAATTCTATAAACTATTAATTCTATAGTTCCTCAACAAATTAAATTCGATTTAAGGTAATTTCTAGAAAATGCACGTCAATTATTAATTAAACAATAATTTCGAATAATAATTTTGGTGTTATCAGATGAATTAATTTTTATTCGAAATTTTGAAATTCCATTGAATGATTGCAATAAATTTTTGGATAAGTAAAATAATTGCTAGGAGCAAATGTAGATGAAATAAAATAAACTTATATTTGCTTCTTAATTGGTGTTTGTCACTCTGCTTGAATGCAACTTTGAATTTACTTTCGGGATAGTTGTTGGCCAAAAGCTTTCCGTTTTTGATTTGAACTATAATTTGTTAACGTATGATTTGATCGCAAGCTATAGAATGTTTAGAGTTACATTACTTAGTTGGATCGACTTTCATTGTATTTATAAACTCAAAAATTCGTTGTTGTTATCATTAGATTGTAGCATCGTTACCATAATTTTAGAACAGAACTATTTCTTTTTCAAATAATAAGCTTTCGAAAAATGATTTAGGTTCTATTTTCTCACTAGTACTCTGTAGCCAATACAATTTTGCCAGGTTGTAGTACTCAACAGAGTATATAGCAAAGTATTTTTTTTTCCAATTACACTTTGAACGCGGTAACGATCTTTCCGGAGGAGTAAAAAATAAGACATTTTATGAAAATCTATAACTTTTGATTCCGAAGTACCACAATAATTGTTGAAGTTGAAAATAATAGATATCTAAAGTGTGCTTAAAAATTATTTGGATTTGGTAACAGGGTTTATCAAAATTTACTAATTTTGAATAAATGCATTTAATTTTGTCAGGAGCAAGTTTTTTAAAAATTTGCTGTAAATGAATTCGATGGAAAAATTCCTCACCTTTATTTTGAGCCATTTAAATTTTTATAGCCCTTCAAATTCATTTATATTTAAATAATACATTGATTATAATTAGTAATTAGTTTTCTTTAATGTATCAATTCGACATGTACTTATTTAATCGTTAGGAAAGTGATAATTTGTAATAAAGTATTGTACTCATAAATATTTTTTACACCATGAACACCTGATCAGGGCCATATTTGTGAATCCGTCAACCTCGCAGATTGTTGAAAATGATTCATTAAGAGCAAAGTTCATCGTATTTTCAAATTTTGGTGGTCTCTCGTTCAAGTATCTGCTTGCAAACCATCAATATTTAAATAAGTTATATAAATATAAAACTTTGTTCCATTCTTTAATGAGTACTTTAACCTGTCAAAATTTCATTGGATTCGGAGTGCGAATCCTTAGGTGGTTCCCTTGTTAGTACTTAGCAATACGATTTTATTAAACCTTTTCCACAAAGGTCAAGTAAAGAAAATATAACCTTCACCTACGTAACATTTACTTTAAGGGAACTAAAGAATTTGTTGAGCTATGACCTTAGTGGTTAAAGTATCATCATGTCGACCAATTTCACTTTTGTCTGTAATGTCAAAAATATTTGAGTAAGAGATGGAGGTCTAGAATTTCATCCAGTTGAATTTCCTAGTCGCCATCTCAATAATGTGGAGAGAAACTATTCAACTAAGGAAAAACTGACTGTCAGGAAATTTAGTCTATATTTGTACAATTTACAAAACCTTCATGTAGATTGATCAGCTATCGAGTTGATATGGATATGGAATATGAGTATAATATTCCTTAGAAGTCTGACAAATCTAATGCTAATGCTGATGCACTTAGTCGTATTATTATGTCCAACGATCAAGAGATCAATGCTAGTGATAGTCGGGTTTTTGCAATTACACTTTCGAAATCTAAACGGGATAAGCCTTTGGTAGAACTGGAAGAACTTTCAATATATTAAAATTTTTTAACAGATTATTTCCTGAAATTGTTGGTCCACTTAAAACATCCTGTGATAACAACCGTTATATTTAAACAATGCAAGATGAACTTAATAAATATTCTCTGTCAGTCCCTTTGCCAAGCTATGGACTCACATCTCTCTACTGGTTTTATTTTCTTTGAATTGATATAAGGAAAAAAAAACTGCAACATCTTCAACATCTAACCAAATGGCACTGTGAAATTCAAAAATAGGTGATCAGAATCGGAAAAGCGAAATCATTCATGTCACTGGTCAGAAATTAATGGAGCTGGGTTGGGAAGTGTAATCACATCCACCATATAGTCCGTACCTTTCACCATATATTTGGTTTAATAAAACCCATTTGCATTATAAAAAGAAATAGTTTGAATTTCAAAAAAAAAGCCCAATACTTTTTCGAATACCCAATATTTAAAAAATAAGGAATTTAGTATCATTCAATTCTGCTTATCTTATCGCATGTGTTCAATGATTGACATGTGCTAAATAAAATGAATTTTTGCCCGGCTTATATATTTGGTCTACTACTAAGTTCTGGGAATAATCTGATAGGTGTCGTAATAACAATGTGTGAAATTTTGATTCAAAGACATTCAATTTTGCATCGAATTGTGACTGGTGGTGAAAAGTGGATGCAATACGATAATCCAAAACGTCTGAAAGCATGGGTGAAGACAGGTGAACCAGGTCCATCGACACCAAAACGTAATATTCATGGTTCTAAGGTTATGCTGTGTATCTGGGTGGGACCAATGCTTGGTGTAGTGTACTATGAGCTGCTTAAACCGGTACAAACCATCACTGCTGAACGTTACCGAGAGCAATTATTCCAATTGAGCCGAGTATTGCATCAAAAACGACCAGAATATACCAACAGACATGACCGTGTGATTCTGCGCGGCATGATAATGTTAGACCACACGTTGCAAGACCGGTCAAAGAAATTGTTAGAAGCACTTGGCTGGGAAGTCCTACACCACCCGCCATATTCACCAGACATTGTTCCATTCGACTACCATTTGTTCCGGTCGATGCAGTCAGCCTTTCCTGCACAGCGGTTCAATTCATACGAAGATATGAAAAAATGGCTGGATCCATAGATTACTTCAAAACCTAAGAAGTTCTTCTATGAGGGAATCCATAATTTGCCACAAAGCAGGTCAAAAGTTGTAGCTTCAGATGGCAAATAAATGGGTTTTTCTTACCAAAATTTCCCCAAAACCTAGTTATAGACCTAAGATTTAACGTACTTTCTGTTGGATATTCCATTATATACATCGTACGGTAACCTAATATTTTGTACATAGATGTCCTTTTTTTTTTTATAGATGATTTATTGGTATTTCGTTGCGGTTCTACAATCTTTGATACATTTTGACACCATCTTACCCTATACAAATTAATTCATTATAAAATCCAGTAGTAAATAAATGAATTCTTTAATATCGAAAGAAAATGAAATTTGGGCACACAAAAAAAAGTAATAAAACACTTTGGACAATGAATTGAAATAAGAGACATATTATCATGGCAATAATGTGTGTGTGTGTGTGTGTGGTGCGGGTGGTAATGAATTTTTTTAAGGTGTAAAAGTACATAAAAATAGCAAAATAAAGAAAATACACTCATCAAATAATATGGAGAGAAAAAAAATAATAAAACATCTTCCTATTTTCTATGCAATAAAATCATAAAATCGGTTTATTAAACCCAATTGTAAAAGGAAGAAAAAACCTTATCCTATTTTATTTTTTTTTATTTCCTTCAGTTTTATTTCTATTTTTATTTTTATTGTATTTTTCTTTTGCGTTTTCAACGTTTTGACGATACCAAAGTCTTCGAATGTGTGTCTATATGCATCTCATACCACAATTCGTTCACCTCACATTTGCTTTGCACCCAACATCCCATCACCAAAATGGAATACTCAATTTTATATAAATGTAAAAATACTTAACAATAATCGTGCCAATTTTGCCATTTTTTGCATTATTATCCAATGAAATATGCATTTGTACCAGTGGTATCGAGTGACTACATAATTAGGTGGCACTAGGTCGATTGAATATTTAGGGTGCACACCGTGCGAAAACGACACTTCACAACATCCATTGGTCACACGGAAATATATAACAAAAATTTAGCGATAATAGGAATGCATAATCGAAAAATAATCAGAAAAATGGTTATAAATCGTTAGATTTAAAGCAAAACTTCGGCACCTCTGTGCTTTGAACTGGAAAACATGTCTATATGACTTCGTTGGTGCAGGTCTGGAATGTTTAAAATAAATTCCGTGCGGATGATCAGTACGACTAAAACAATGGTAATGTTCTGGAAATAAATATGGATGAAAATACTTTCAGGTTATAATACAAATTTCTATATGTTAGACATTCTACAAAGTAACTTTCCAAATAGGCTAATAAGGGGACCACTTGAATTTTACCTTCCCGATTCCAACAAAATTTTGCTAGGTGGTTATAGTACTCATCAAAATATTAAACAAATTGTTTTTTTTTTTTTTTATTCGCTCAATTTCACTTCGATTCTGGAGCATCGAAGTACTAAAAATCAATACATTTTATGAAAATCTATAATTTTTTAATCCCGAAGTACCACAATAGTTTTTAAAATTGAAAATAATAGTTATCTTAAATGTTTTTGTTAACACAATTTTTTTTATAAATTATTGTAATTGGTTTTGGTCACTGTGGGTGGGTCAGAAATAAAAAATTTTGAAAGCATGTAAATTTATACAAATAACTGTGGTAGGAAAAAGGTGTTTTAAAAGTTTTTTCGAAATAAAATTAATAAAGTAAGTCTCCACCTATAATTTAAGTTATCTCTTTTTAATGTAAGGTGATTAGCGATGGCGGTATGTATATTTTCATGTATAACAGGGTGTTTCATATGTTTCATATATTTAATAATTTAAAAGATAAAATTTTCACACACACACACACACCTGAGGGAGTTTGCTGTTTCTCCTACCAGGCGCGTCCCCAGGTGGTGGATGGGGGAAAGCCCTCATCGGATCATTCCGGCGGGTAGGTGAGAAATTAAATACCATCCGTGAACCATAATCAAAATGGTAGACAAAAATAAAATAGAAAATCGTGAAGGGATGTCTTCACAAACGTCGGTAGCTGTCGCGACTGCCGGCGGGCACGGTGAAGATTATCTGTCTCCTCTGCGTGTTGCCAGTGACAATAAAAATAAAAATAATGATAACAACAAGAGGTCGACAAATGACCCATTTAAAAAAAGCAATATGCTGGGACGATCTCCTACCGGGGGTACCACGACTGGTGGAATTTACCCTCGATCGTCATTGAGGGAGGATGGGGTGATCAATTCGGCCCAGACGGGGCTTGAAAAGATTGGCCAAAAAATGAAAAGATTGGAGGGCACTATCGACGAACTCCAGGAATATGTAAGGGATAGGCAAAATGTACACCATGAAATCAAGAGATTGATCAAAAAAATCAGGGGGTACTATATTGATCTATCGGATGATATTGGTGGAAATGTTTCTGGTGCACTCAGAAAAGAATTAAATGTCATGACAGTGGAAACACAGACTGATGCACCATATGAAAATATTGGATGCGCAAGCGGGCTAGGTGGACGCGGATTTGCGCGGATGATGACGGGTCCCATTAGGGGAACAGAGAAAAGAAAGAGGCTAGAAATAGCGGTGGCAACTGGCTTCTCCCCCGGTGCGAAAAGAAAAATGAGCCTGAGTGGCATTCACGTTGGGGATGAAGAGATGAGAGAACGTCCGGGACCGAATGATAATGGCGAATGGCGCCTCGTTTCAAAAAAACAGAACACAAAAATGAATCGGGGTAAAAATAAGGTGAAAATGAAAGGTAGTAGACCGGATGCCATAGTCATTGAAAAGACCGGAGAAATGACATATGCAGATATCTTGCGTTTGGTCAATAACGATTCTGGCCTAATGGGACTGGGTGAAAGGGTAACACGAATAAGAAGAACACAGAAAGGAGAAATGCTGCTGGAGCTCGGTGGTGCAGTAAAGGGCGATGGGGAGCTTAAGTACGGTAAATTGATAAAGGAAGCGTTGGGTGAACAGGTAAATGTGAAGACGCTGTCACCGGAGATTTTAATACAATGCAAGGACATGGACGAAATCACAACAAAAGAAGATATATGCAGTGCTCTAGAGGCTCAATTTGACATAGGTAAAGTTGAGGAGTCGGCAGTTAGAAGAATGTGGAAGTCGTATGATGGTACGCAAAGGGCGATGATTAGTCTGCCAGTTGGGGCGGCGCGCACGGCACTGGAGGCGGGTAAAGTGAAGGTTGGTCGGTTTGTAGGATTAGACAAATAGAACAACCTAGGTGGTGCTTTAGATGCTGGGGTCCTGGACATCTCGCAAGGGATTGTAAGCAGGAGGACCGATCTAAATTGTGTAGGAGATGTGGTAACGAAGGGCACATGGCCAGAACATGTCGCCTAGATCCGAAATGCATACTATGTGTTGGTACGGAGGGTCGGAGAAGTGATCACATGGTGGGTGATGCAAACTGCTTTGCACATAAGAGAAGGCCGGGATACACGAAATCATGAAAGTGATACAAATAAACTTAAATCATTGTGACGCCGCACAGGATCTGCTAAGACAAACCATTGCAGAAAAAAAAATAGACTTGGCTATAATTTCTGAGCCATACTGGATACCACAACAGAACACGTGGATTCAAGACGAAACCGGGAAGGCGGCATTATGGACATGTGGTAAATACCCGTTTCAGGAGTTAGCGGCACAAGAATATACTGGCTTTACACTGGCTAAGATTAATGGAATTTACATCTTCAGCTGCTATGTTCCACCCAGTGTACAATTCATTCAATACCAGCGAATATTATATAATATTGTCTCCCGGACAAGGCAACTTCAACCGGTGGTCATTGCCGGGGACTTTAATGCGTGGGCTGTGGAATGGGGCAGCAAAAAAATTAATGCTAGGGGGGATGCTCTGCTAGAAGCATTTGCTCAGTTGGATGTCGTAATCCTGAATAGTAGAAGCGAGGCTACCTTCGCGAGGAAACGGGTGTACCTCAGTTATAGATGTAACGTTCGTCAGCAGACAAATATGTAAAAATACACAATGGATGGTCAGTGAGGTTTACACTCATAGTGATCACCGTGCGTTGACCTATGAAATATATGTTAATAGGGGGTCAAAAAGACAACTAAAAACAAAGGGGAAATCAAGAAGATGTGGGTGGATCGCAAAAACACTTGACGAAGGGACTCTTAAGGAGCTCATAATTAATGAGGAAATCGATCGGGGCACAGCTACTGACCAGGCTAACGAACTGACAAAAAAACTGACCAAAATATGTGACGCTACTATGGTTAGGCGGAGAGTCAACGAGACTAAAAGGCCGGCTTACTGGTGGAATGACGTGGTCCGGGACCTGAGAACCAAATGTCTCGGGGCCAGAAGAAGAAGGCAGAGAAGTTTTGGTGGACCGAATTTTGAAGCTTGTAATGAAAATTATAAGGTGGTAAGAGGCATGCTCCGGGATGAAATTAAGAAAAGTAAGAGGGAACAAATCCGGAAATTATGTGACGATGTTGACTTGAACCCTTGGGGTAGCGCATATAAAATAATTATGGCAAGGCTGAGGGGATATAAATCTCCAACGGAGAGAGACCCTAAAATGCTGCTGAATATTATATCGACGTTATTCCCGTATTGTTCCGCAAAAACAACGCCGCGGGTTTTTTATCACCATGACGAGGGAGATGTTTTGGAGGTTACACCAGAGGAAATACTGGATTGCTGCAAAAAAATAGGTGACAATAAGGCTCCTGGGCCGGACAATATCCCAAATCGCGTACTAAAAATTTCAATGTGCAGTAACCCCATGATATTTGTTAGAGTTATGCAAACATGTTTAGAAGAAGGAATATTTCCTAAAATATGGAAGAAGCAAAAACTTGTGCTCTTGCCTAAACCTGGAAAACAACCAAGAGATCCATCGTCATATAGGCCGATCTGTCTTATTGACACGGTGGGAAAAATCCTAGAAAGGATAATTCTAAATAGAATTACCACATTCACCGAGGGAACAAATGGATTATCCAACCAACAATATGGTTTTCGAAGGGCGCGCTCTACTCTGGACGCGGTGAAGGCTGTAACAGATATAGCTAAGGAGGCAATACGGGGCAAGAGGTGGAGGGGTCGCACAAAGAAATACTGTGCCATCATAACACTGGACATTAAAAATGCATTTAACTCGGCAAATTGGTGCCACATAATGGGGGCGCTACGGGCAATGGGAATATCATCGTATTTGTTACGAATACTTGACAATTTCTTTCAGGACAGGGTCCTGGAATATGATAGTGAAGATGGACCAAAAACGTATAGCGTAACGGCCGGGGTCCCGCAGAGCTCTGTATTGGGACCAACATTATGGAATGTTATGTACGATGGCATACTGGGGCTGAAACCACCGGAAGGTACATCGATAGTGGCGTTTGCTGACGACATTGCAATTGTAGCAGTAGGAAAATACATTGACGAGATCGAAACGATCGCAAACCGGACAATTCTGCTGATAGGAAGGTGGCTAAAATCCATGTCACTGGAACTTGCAGAACAAAAATCGGAGGCGGTACTTATCAGCAGCCGCAAAAAAAGTGAGGGTGCTCAGTTTAAAATTGGGGCCCAAAACATAATGACGAGTAAAAAACTAAAATATTTGGGTATTATAATTGACGACAGGCTAAGCTTCAGGGAGCACTTGGTATATGCATCCGAAAGAGCGGCCAGAGTTCATTCGGCACTGACAAGAATCTTGCCAAATATTGGGGGACCAAAGCCAAAGAAGAGAGTACTATTGGCTGTAGTAATAAAATCTACACTGTTGTATGGTTCACCCATCTGGGCGGATGCATTAGCGACGGTAGAGGGAAGAAGGAAAATAAGTATAGAGACTAAGTGCTCTGAGAACAATTAGCGCTTATAGAACAACATCTGATGATGCGGCCTACGTTATAGCTGGTATGATCTCGATTTATATTGTAGCCAAAGACGCAAAAAGAACTTTTGAAGAAAAAAGAAGAAATCCGGATACTACAGTGACAAACAAAAAGAGGGTGTGGTCACTGGAAGAATGGCAAGAGCATTGGGACAATAGCAAGAAGGGTCGATGGACACATAGGTTGATCCCGAATATAGAGAGATGGACCAACAGGAAATGTGGAGAAATAAACTACTACCTGACACAATTTCTAAAGGGTCATGGGGGTTATAGGGAGTACCTGTACAAACTAGGACACGAGACCTCGCCCTACTGTCCTGAATGTGACGATGTAATTGAAAATGCTGAACACGTGATGTTTAAATGTAAAAGATTCGGTGAAATTATTGCGGCGATGGAACTACGCATAGGCGGAAAAGTAAACCCCGATAATATTATATAATAGAAGTTATGACGACCAGCGAGGAAAACTAGACAATAATAAGTGACGCAATTGTTAAAATACAAAAAGAACTAGAAAAAAGAAGAAAGCTTATGGCTGCAGCATGGAGCATGAATTAAATCTCCGCCTCCCCTTCCGAAGGAATACCGAAAGGCAGTACCGGGAGGGTAGCATAGAAGTATATAGTAGGTGGTTTTAGATGGTAAAAATTCATCACTGCCGCAACGGCGGCGTCTTCCTGAAGATTTCCACCTACTTAAAAAAAAAAAAAAAAAAAAAACACACACACACACCCACACACACCCACACACCCATGACAACATATATGTATGATGTCAGACTTTAATTTAGGTTGGTCTCTTAAAATCATGTCTGTTAGGCTGGTTCAATATATTTGTTTCATTTGCTGGTTCACATCGGGATTAATAGGATTCCGAATTTAGAGCAAACAAAAAAAACCCGATATCTGACTTATGTCTAGGACGAACATTATCATAGGCCGTCAATAGAATTGAATTCAAAATAAATGTACAATAGATGAAACACCAATACATAGAGATGCTTCGTAATAGACTACAATGATGAGTAGTATAACAAAAATAAAGAAGAAGACATTGATTGCGGATAGGTCAGGTTGGAGAAGCGTGTTGAAGAAGACTGATTCCGCAACTGGGTTGTAATGCCATGGAGTAAGTATGTTAATGGATTTAGATCTTAGTAATTAGTAAAATAATTGGTTGTTGAGATCTGACGAAAAAACATGAAGCTGATTCAAATTTCTCATACACATTATATACGTCATTTTTAACCAAACTGAGTGTAAGTCTCTCAATTTATGATCAAGAATTATATTATTTGTGAACTCTATACAATATTTAACCGGAAAATTAGCTAAACATAACGCACCACCTTTATTTTGAATGTTGATCTGTTTGTCAGATAAAATACAAATGTTTTAGTGCATAACAACTACGGCCTCACCAAAAACTGATCACAAAATCAATTATTGGTAATAATTTGACCACAGTGACATTTTACATTCAGTAAAAATGTCAAATTTTATATTTTTGTAAATATTGATGTAATCAATACAAATGTGTGGCAATACCGTCGAAAATTATCGAACAATCATGTTTTCTATTTTGTCATTAATCTGGTAACACCAATTTCTTTTTTATTACTACTTGCTTATCTCAACATTCCATCAATGGCAGTTATAAAATAATATTCAAAGTGATCGGACGTTAGTTTTCAGTTTTTAAGTGAGAGATTAAAGAGAGATTGTAATCATTAAAATATTATTTTTTTAAGAAATTACTCGAAAATTGAATATATTTTATTTTATTTCGTAATTGTTCAAAACAACAAGGGAAAAAGAAACTTATTTTAGAAATGGAAGAAAAACCAAATCCAAATTTAACAACTGACGAACATTTGTTAAAATGTAATATTTGTAACGGAACTTTCACAACGAAAAAAAATTTAAATGATCATCAAATGGTGTGTAAACGAACGTGTAGAATTTGTGAGAAAGTACTATCAAATAAATATGTCTTAACTACACATATGAAGACTCATAGAGGTGAAAAGAATTTTGAATGTGATATTTGTTGCCTTAAATATTCACAAAAACGAAATTTGATTGATCATATGAAAGTACATAGTGGCAAATTGCACAAATGTCCCAAATGTGAGAAGAAATGTTCAAGCTTGACAAATCTACGACAACACTTGCTAATACATAACGCAGAGAAAACATATAAATGTGATATATGTTCGAAATCATTTAAACAACCGTACGGGTTACAAAGTCACAAACTAATACATAACGCAGAGAAAACATATAAATGTGATATATGTTCGAAATCATTTAAACAACCGCAGGTGTTAAGGAAACACAAATTAGTTCATTCCGATATTATGAATCACAAGTGTACCAAATGTGAGAAACGATTTAAACTAAGATGCAATTTAAGTCGACATATGGCAAAGGTTCACAATCGGTTTTCATGCCCAATGTGTTCGGGAAAATTTAAAAAATTCTATCATGTAATGAAGCACACACCCAAAAGTCATTCAAATGTCAACAAATCACTTTCCAATGAAAATCGACCAGGTACAAGTGGAATGTTTCAATCGCGTATTGTGAATAATAATAACATGCAATCTAATGCTACAGATATTGATTCCGATGACACATCCAGTGAATGCGATACGGAATAGCAAGACGATCAAATGATTAATTGACATTTTACGAGTAATTTCAAGAAATTTCAATAATATTATAATATTTACATCCACACACCAACCAATAAAATGACGTGAAAACTTATCGTAAATTTCAAGATAATAAACTTTAACTATGGCAACCTTTTTGGCGGATAATAAATGTCACGCAGTTGATTGATTTAAATTCGAATTCTATATTAAAATAATCGAACATATAAAAAATGAAATTTAACGAACAAATTAATAATTTTTCGGATAAATGATCCAATTATTTTCCGCTGAATTATAATTAAAATTTATTGTTTATTGACTAAAAATTATACAAAACAATTTGTTGTTTCAAATAAATATTTTGAATTTTGTAATTTCATTGAATTTTTATTATCATTAAATTTTATAAATTAAATTTTAACCAAATATTTTCAAAACAATCAAAATCAATAGATTAAGATGGCTAGGACACGTATTACGCATAGAGGAGGAGCGTGTGCCGCAAACACTGTTAAATGGTAATCCAGAATGTAGAAGGAGAGAAGGAAGGCCTAAGGCAAGATGGCTAGATGCGGTAATCTGTGATATAAATATCCTTAAAATTCGGGATTGGAAGCCATTGACCGCGGATGGGTCAGGTTGGAGAAGCGTGTTGAAGAAGGCTGATTCCGCAACTGGGTTGTAATGCCATGAAGTAAGTATGTTAATGGATTTAGATTTTAGTAATTAGTAAAATAATTGGTTGTTGAGATCTGACGAAAAAACATGAAGCTGATTCAAAATTCTTATACACATTATATACGTCATTTTTAACCAAACTGAGTGTAAGTCTCCCAATTTATGATCAAGAATTATATTATTTGTGAACTCTATACAATATTTAACCGGAAAATTAGCTAAACATAACGCACCACCTTTATTTTCAATGTTGATCGGTTTGTCAGATAAAATACAAATGTTTTAGTGCGTAAGAACTACGACCTCAACAAAAACTTACCACAATACCAATTATTGGTAATAATTTGACCACAGTGACGATTTACATTCAGTAAAAATGTCAAATTATATATTTTTGTAAATATTGGTGTAATCAATACAAATGTGTGGCAATACCGTCGAAAATTATCGAACAATCACGAAATATAAATCAATGCTTTGTATTTTTTCATAAATCTGGTAACACCAATTTCGTTTTTATTACTATTTGCTTATCTCAACATTCCATCAATGGCAGTTATAAAATAATATTCAAAGTGATCGGACGTTAGTTTTCAGTTTTTAAGTGAGAGATTAAAGAGAGATTGTTATCATTAAAATATTATTTTTTTAAGAAATTACTCGAAAATTGAATATATTTTATTTTATTTCGTAATTGTTCAAAACAACAAGGGAAAAAGAAACTTATTTTAGAAATGGAAGAAAAACCAAATCCAAATTTAACAACTGACGAACATTTGTTAAAATGTAATATTTGTAACGGAACTTTCACAACGAAAAAAAATTTAAATGATCATCAAATTGTGTGTAAACGAACGTGTAGAATTTGTGAGAAAGTACTATCAAATAAATATGTCTTAACTACACATATGAAGACTCATAGAGGCGAAAAGAATTTTGAATGTGATATTTGTTGCCGTAAATATTCACAAAAACGAGATTTGATTGATCATATGAAAATACATAGTGGCAAATTGCACCAATGTCCCAAATGTGAGAAGAAATGTTCAAGCTTGACAAAACTACGACAACACATGCTAATACATAACACAGAGAAAACATATAAATGTGATATATGTTCGAAATCATTTAAACAACCGCGGGGGTTACAAAGTCACAAACTAATACATAACGCAGAGAAAACATATAAATGTGATATATGTTCGAAATCATTTAAACAACCGCAGGTGTTAAGGAAACACAAATTAGTTCATTCCGATATTATGAATCACAAGTGTACCAAATGTGAGAAACGATTTAAACTAAGATACAATTTAAGTCAACATATGGCAAAGGTTCACAAACGGTTTTCATGCCCAATGTGTTCGGGAAAATTTAAAACATTCAATCATGTAATGAAACACACACCCAAAAGTCATTCGAATGTCAACAAATCACTTTCCAATGAAAATCGACCAGGTACAAGTGGAATGTGTCAATCGCGTATTTTGAATAATAATTATATGCAATCCAATGCCGCCGATATTGATTCCGATGACACATCCAGTGAATGCGATACGGAATAGCAAAACGATCAAATGATTAATTGACATTTTACGAGTAATTTCAAGAAATTTCAATAATATTATAATATTTACATCCACACACCAACCAATAAAATGACGTGAAAACTTATCGTAAATTTCAAGATAATAAACTTTAACGATGGCAAACCTTTTTGGCGGATAATAAATGTCACGCAGTTGATTGATTTAAATTCGAATTCTATATTAAAATAATCGAACATATAAAAAATGTAATTTAACGAACAAATTAATAATTTTTCGGATCATTGATCCAATTATTTTCCGCGTAATTATAATTAAAATTTATTGTTGTTTGACTAAAAATTATACAAAACAATTTGTTGTTTCAAATAAATATTTTGAATTTTGTAATTTCATTGAATTTTTATTATCATTAAATTTTATAAATTAAATTTTAACCAAATATTTTCAAAACAATCAAAATCAATAGATTAAGATGGCTAGGACACGTATTACGCATAGAGGAGGAGCGTGTGCCGCAAACACTGTTAAATGGTAATCCAGAATGTAGAAGGAGAGAAGGAAGGCCTAAGGCAAGATGGCTAGACGCGGTAATCTGTGATATAAATATCCTTAAAATTCGGGATTGGAAGCCATTGACCGCGGATGGGTCAGGTTGGAGAAGCGTGTTGAAGAAGGCTGATTCCGCAACTGGGTTGTAATGCCATGAAGTAAGTATGTTAATGGATTTAGATTTTAGTAATTAGTAAAATAATTGGTTGTTGAGATCTGACGAAAAATCATGAAGCTGATTCAAAATTCTTATACACATTATATACGTCATTTTTAACCAAACTGAGTGTAAGTCTCCCAATTTATGATCAAGAATTATATTATTTGTGAACTCTATACAATATTTAATCGGAAAATTAGCTAAACATAACGCACCACCTTTATTTTCAATGTTGATCGGTTTGTCAGATAAAATACAAATGTTTTAGTGCGTAAGAACTACGACCTCAACAAAAACTTACCACAATACCAATTATTGGTAATAATTTGACCACAGTGACGATTTACATTCAGTAAAAATGCCAAATTATACATTATATTTTTGTAAATATTGGTGTAATCAATACAAATGTGTGGCAATACCGTCGAAAATTATCGAACAATCACGAAATATAAATCAATGCTTTGTATTTTTTCATAAATCTGGTAACACCAATTTCGTTTTTATTACTATTTGCTTATCTCAACATTCCATCAATGGCAGTTATAAAATAATATTTAATAAATTACTCGAAAATTGAATATATTTTATTTTATTTCGTAATTGTTCAAAACAACAAAGGAAAAAGAAACTTATTTTAGAAATGGAAGAAAACTCAAATCCAAATTTAACAACTGACGAACATTTGTTAAAATGTAATATTTGTAACGGAACTTTCACAACTAAAGAAAATTTAAATGATCATCAAAAGGTGTGCAAACGAACGTGTAGAGTTTGTGCGAAAATACTATCGAGGAAAAATAATTTAATTCAACATATGAAAATTCATAGAGGTGAAAAGAATTTTGAATGTGATATTTGTTGCAGTAAATTTACACGAAAAGATGCATTGATTGATCATATGAAAAAACATAGTGGCAAATTGCACAAATGTTCCAAGTGTGAACACATGCTAATACATAACTCAGAGAAAACATATAAATGTGATATATGTTCGAAACCATTTAAACTACTTCAGTATTTAAAGAAACACAAACTATTACATAACGCAGAGAAAACATATAAATGTGATATATGTTGGAAATCATTTAAAAAACCGCAGGTGTTAAGGAAACACAAATTAGTTCATTCCGATATTGAGAATCACAAATGTACCAAATGTGAGAAACGATTTAAACTAAGATACAATTTAAGTCAACATATGGCATTGGTTCACAAACGGTTTTCATGCCCAATGTGTTCGGGAAAATTTAAAACATTCTATCATGTAATGAAGCACACACCCAAAAGTCATTCAAATGTCAACAAATCACTTTCCAATGAAAATCGACCAGGTACAAGTGGAATGTTTCAATCGCGTATTGTGAATAATAATAACATGCAATCTAATGCTACAGATATTGATTCCGATGACACATCCAGTGAATGCGATACGGAATAGCAAAACGATCAAATGATTAATTGACATTTTACGAGTAATTTCAAGAAATTTCAATAATATTATAATATTTACATCCACACACCAACCAATAAAATGACGTGAAAACTTATCGTAAATTTCAAGATAATAAACTTTAACGATGGCAAACCTTTTTGGCGGATAATAAATGTCACGCAGTTGATTGATTTAAATTCGAATTCTATAGTAAAATAATCGAACATATAAAAAATGTAATTTAACGAACAAATTAATAATTTTTCGGATCATTGATCCAATTATTTTCCGCGTAATTATAATTAAAATTTATTGTTGTTTGACTAAAAATTATACAAAACAATTTGTTGTTTCAAATAAAAATTTTGAATTTTGTAATTTCATTGAATTTTTATTATCATTAAATTTTATAATTGAAATTTTAACCAAATATTTTCAAAACCATCAAAATCAATAGATTAAGGTGGCTTGGACTACGCATAGAGGAGGATTGTGTGCCTTAAAAACGGTTAAATGGTAGTCCAGAATGTAGAAGGAAAGCCGGACGACCTAAGACGAGATGGATAGATGCAGTAATCTGTGATATAAATATCCTTAAAATTCGGGATTGGAAGACATGGACTGTGGATAGGTCAGGTTGGAGAAGCGTGTTGCAGAAGGCTAAAGCTGCACCTGGGTTATAACGCAATGGAGTAAGTATATGTGGTTTGGAATTGTTGTGTGCAGTATATCGGTTCCCGGGTTGTTACTTGTTGATATGCACTGCCGATTTGTGGATTTGATATTTGGTTGAGTTGTTGAGATGTGCACATAATTGGTGTTCGTTGCAAATCATTTGTTGGAGGTATACATATATTGTAATGGATGAGATTCATTATTGCTCGATTTTCGTCTATTGTAATTTTGGGTGGGGGTGTTCTTTAAAACATCACTATTAAATAGTTATGGTACACAACTCAAGAACTTTTTCCACGTAAGTTGAAAAATTAATTAATTAGTGTCGATATATCCACTATTTACTGTGTATTTTATTAACACTATACAATTTAATAATCGAATTCCATAACAATATGCCGTTATTTAAATTCTATTCATCGATTTTGTTTTTTATTTTTGTTGTAATTATTTTATTTATTTATTTATTTTGAACGTACGCTAACAAATGTACCGCAATCTTACTCTCTTCGAATGATTATTTTGTACTCAAATAAATAAAGGAATATATAAAAATTATTGTACGTACCAAAATTGTTTTAATACCATTTTTTTCTTCTTTTAACTCAATATTTATTTATTTTTTTCTATTTAATATTAAATATGGAATTTACTTACATTGAAAGTGCCATTTCCATAAGGAATTAATCAAACTCACTAATTTTTGGTTCTGTGTGGGACATTTGAATTCGTCTATGAATTATGAAAACCTTAATTATTAATGCATGATAAAATTTAAATGTTTGCTCATTTTTGTGACGCACTGTGTTTTACATACAAATGATTTTATTATTAAAACATTAAAAATTATAAAAATGTTTTATTACAAATTATTTATTTTATGTCATTTAAAATACTTGAAACTGATTGGATAAAGAAATCAAATTTTAAAATTTTAAAATAATTTTCTTATACAAAAAAACATAACCTAAATTATGTTTTTATTTTAATAATTTTATTTTGTTTTTAATTATTATATAATAAATCCAGAAGGTAGAAGGATAGCCGGAAGACCTAAGGCGAGATGGCTAGATACAGTAAACTGTGATATAAAGATGCTTAAAATTCGGGATTGGAAGACATTGACTGCGAATAGATCAGGTTGGAAAAGCGTGTTGGAGAAGACTAAAACCGCAACTGGGTTATAATGCCATGGTGTAAGTAAGTAAGTATAAATATTGTTTATAATCCAAATGAAACTACGAATTTTACATTACAACATAAAATATGCTTAGCATCAAATTTGGAAATAGTGGAATTACTTTGTAGCCAATCACATACGGAAATAAATGCAATTCATGCAGATGGAACGACAGCGTTTGCATATGGAATGCTGTATCGAAATTAATGATATTGTTAAATTACTTATTGATAAATGTGCAAACGTTAATGCTAACGATAACGCTAACACTTCACCACTGCTATTATTTATTTTATTGACTTGGCACCGTGGCACTATAGCGGTATAAGGTCGACAAAAAATAAATAAATTGTTGGTGTTGGTGGTGGATGACTAATGAATCGATGAATAATGAATGAAGAATGTCTGAATGATAAATGATTAAAAAAAAAAGATTTGACATTTGACATGACAATTCCAGCAATGCACAATTTACCCCTTGTTTACATAAGCGATTTTACTCTCACGAGCCACAAGTGACATCTTCAATCATTCGATTAAAATGTTTGTGTCTTTTTATATGATTTTTTAGTGATGATAATTTTGTAAGATAATAAACAAAATGGTATGTTATGGTGTTCAAAGTCCATCGTATACAAACGTTTGTAAAGAGTATAGTGTGAATGGGGTGTGAATAATGATGAATGGAATGTCAACGGGAAAATTAAATATAATAAATAGAATGGATGCTGAAACAATTCGTACTTTAATTCGTTGAATTTATCCACGGCGAAACCACTTCTTTTCCATCCACTGTTTTATTATAAATTTTTAGAGTATGCACGGCATCGCTAATTCTTCATAAAATTAGAAAAACTACAACGTATAATTACTAAAGTTCAATTTTGAAAAATATCGCTAAACGACCGATTCATTTTAATGAGAAAGAAGTTGCATTACATAAAAAATATTTGAATTTATTGTTAGACAACAGCGGACAAAGTAAATACTCATATCATTAGGAACGTGGCCGTTATCGAACCGTTCGATTTTTTGTGAATTTTTCTCAGTTTTAAATGGATATGTAATATTTGCATTTCAAAATGTCAATGTGAAAAAGCTTGCAACAAGACGAGCGTCAAACTAGAAGATTAGATGAAAAATCCAATGGAGACCTCGGGTTAAGTTTCTATTGTTTGTGTTGCCCAATAAAATATAATAGATAACTTCATTCATATTTCAATTGATTGTGTAGAACAGACATTTTGACAATACGCATCATTCGTTTAATTTTTCAATCATATTTTTAATCAACAGGTGCGGCGTATAAAAAATTATAATAATTATAATAATAATAATAATAATAAATTTGTAGTTTTATTATACCGTTATCCTCGTATTTTCCAATAATTCAATATTTAATCAGGTAAAGAATAGTTGAATAATTTTATACATTTGTGCGTTTGTTTTTAATATTAATGTTTTGTGTGTTAGATAAAAAAATGGAAATTATTATGGCGGACAAAAAAACAACAATTTGTTATAAGCAACAAGAAGATATCGATAATAATTTTCATAAAGCAGTCGCCGAAAACAATATTGAAAATGTAATTGAGTGTTTAAAAAATGGAGCCGAAATTAATGGCACAAATAATGAACAGTTAACAGCAGCACAAGTTGCAATCGAAAATGGATATTATCAAATACTGATGCATTTAACAAAAGATCCCAATTTTGTTATGAAATCAAAACACAAATTAAATGGTAACAATTTATATCAAATGGTATGTATAAAAGATGATTTTAAAGCTTTGGAAATATTATGTGTTGATAATAAATTCGAGGTGTATACAAACGATACATTAAATAATGAGCTATTACATTATTGTGCCATGCATAACAGTCAACGTATTTGCACAAAATTATTAGAACCACCGAATGCTTTGGATGTAAATGTAATAAATAATTTGGGACAAACACCACTTCACACAGCCGTTAAACAATCAAATTTACAAATAATTCGGATTCTCTTAGAACGACTTGATGTTAACTTTGAAATAGCCGATAGCGTTGGTGTGTCTGCCTTGCAAGAGGCTTTTAAACAAGCAAATATTGATGCATTGAAATTAATGATTTGTCATCCAAACTTTAAATTTAATAAAATACTGGCGACACCGATTATTGATAGCAAGAATTTATTCGAAATGGCATGTGTAAAAGATGAGCCTTTGATGGCCAAACTGTTATTTGATAATACATGTGCCGCTTATGATCATCAAAGAAAACGTACAGTATTTCATTTTTGCGGCAGATATAATAGCGTAAATGTTTGTAGAATATTTGTAAGACCATTCTATAATTTCATTGATATAAATGCATTGGCTAGTTTTACACGAAAAACAGCACTGCACGAAGCTTGTGCGGCTTCAAATACAAAAATTGTTACATTGCTTTTGAAACGAAATGACATAGCATTGAATTTAGTCGATCGATATGGTAATACTGCCATCGATTATGCATGTCGTTATAATCGAAACATTATTATGGTTAAAGCTTTGATCAGTAAAAATGTTGATATAAATTACAAAAATACATTGGTCATTGCTTGTAAATGGCAGGCGTATCAAATTGTTAAAGAATTGTTATCACATCCCAACATTACTGTTGATTTAAACAATGAACATATAAAAAAGGTGACAACAAAATTTCCTCTTTTATTCGCATCAAAATGTCCGCAATAAATAATTAACAAATAACATAACTCTATTAAATTTTAAGTTTTAAATCCAATATTAACAAAAAAAAAAAAAATTGGATGACTTAATTAATTAATGTATTCACTAAAAAAAATGTACTTGAAGTAACTTTTTATTTATTTTTTTAATTTGAATGAATTCGAATAATTTTTTTTAAATATGGTAATTATTTAAATGTCGAAATATTATTATAGTTTTAGTTTCTATAATTATTGTGATTTTTGTATGAACTATTTTGTATCGTAATAAAAATTGTTTTCGAAAGAATAAATTAATTCTAAACAAATAAATGTGGTGGCATTTTATTAGTGACCGTGCCGATACTTGTTTTGCAAATAATAATGAAATAAATTATTTGTATCTAGAAAAAAAATAAATTTTATCGATCGTTACATTTTTCGAAATATTAAACACAAGCAGTGGCGGTTCTGTCTGATATGGGTGTACGGCAGTCTCTTACCGACACACACAAAATAGATGCGTAATTTACTAAATTCGTAATTCAATTTGTACTCGACTGGTTTCACAGTTTTTTTCTAATCCTTTCATTGTGTTGCTGATTGCAAATTTTCGGAAACACAGCTTACCTTTTGTTCAATACGTACAGAACCAAGTAAATTTAAAGACATTTCTGCTTGTATCAGGTGTACGGATATCAAGTGAGCGTTTTTTTGTGTAAATAAAACACTAATTTTAAATGGGAAAGTAAAAACCATTTTATTCAAAATATTGGCCATTGCTTTCTACACATTTTGACCATCTTTATGGCCATTTGTGGATACGACGCCAGTAGAAATGTTTGCCTTCGAATCAAACCAATGAGACACCAAATTTTCGACTTAACTGGCAGTCAAGCGAAGTGTTGCTCAACCAATGCGTGTCCCATCGATGAAAACAAATGGTAGTCGGAAGGAATCAAGTCTGGTGAATACGGCGGTGGGTGGGTTAGCAGCTCCCAGTCAAGTGCTTTGATTGTATCCTGAACCGGTTTTGCTTTGTGTGCAGGAGCATTGTCATGAGGCAAAATTATCTTGACGTGTCTTCTGGCCCATTCCGGTCGTTTTTCGATCAATGCATGGTTCAAATTGATTTGTTTGTTGTCGGCAGCGATCAGCATTAACAGTTTCACCAGGTTTTAGGAGCTCGTGGTACACCACACCCATCTGGTCCCACCGCAGACACACACCATCTTCGTCTTCTTGCCGAAACGATTTGGTTTTTCAATCGATGTTGATGGTTGTGCTGGATTAACCCATGATTTTTTTCATTTATGAGTATTAAAATAAATCCATTTTTCATCGCCAGTAACAATTCGATGCAAAACTGATTTTCTTTCGTGTCTGACAAACAAAATTTCACAAGTGTGTTTTCGGTTTTCCATCTGTCTTTCAACTCAATTCATGTGGCACCCATTTTTCACACTTTTGGATCTATCGTCAACGATCAGAAATAGTTTGTTGTGCAACATTTAACATTTCTACCATTTGCTTTTGATTCAAAGTATCATTTTCATCCAATATTGCTTGCAATTCGGCGCGTTCAAACTTTTTTGGTGGTCCTCCTCCACGTTCTTTATTTCTCACATCAAAATCATTATCTGTGAACCGGTTGAAATCATCTTTTGCATATTGCTTCTGCTGATAGAACATGGTCACCATACGCTTTTGCAAGCATTCGATGCGACTCTGCCGCACTTTTCTTCAAATGTGAACAAAAATTTAATGCTTTCCGCAAATCATCGTCATTTTTAACACGATGATATATGATGTTGTTGTTTTTTGCTAAATTTTATTACCCATGGAAGGAAATAGCAGACAAGACCAACAAAAACTAAACGACCCATCGCTTGACTGCCAGTTAAATATAAATATTTGTTATACCAATCAGTATTCAAAGATCTATTTACTTTACCACATTTGGCAACTGTGATGCCGTGGGTGGGCGGTCTACTTTTATGTTTAATTTTTAGTTATTCAATGAAACTAAATCTTCCAAATGGATTTTTAAGTATCTCGTCGACAATATGCATAAAACATAAAAGACGATAGGCGAGACTCAAATATAAAAAAAAAATATAGATATTCCATGTGCGAACACTAAAATCAATTGGAAATCGATGACGTAACAATTTTATTAGTACTTTTATCACACAATATTCTCACTGAAAAAAAAGCAATATTCCTTTGCGTTTTTTTTAATATAGAATAGGTTTTGTTTTGGTGTCATTTCACACATCTACGCTATATATATTGTATATAAATGTACTCCAACGGTGTTATATGGTAGGTACGTAGTGTAATGCATGGCATATAGCAACTACTTAACCTCCAGCCAAAACCGCCAATGTACACAAGTCATGCTACTACTGCAAGTTGAGGTTATGGCACCCACCAAACGCATTCAATGGTCAAGTTGGTAAATTAGATGGATAGTATTGAAGAAATTCACAATATAATTTGTCGAATGGTTGATTTTTCCTTAATTTCTCTTTAATTATTAAATATGATGAATATTTTTCGAATATGATAACTTAAAATCATATTTGTGCAAAATAATCTGAAAAAAGTATCACATTTATATCGTCGATTTCGAATATGCCCATTTAAGTAACCATTTTGTGCACATGTTTGCAGACTTTTTTTTCAAAAATTTTAGTTTTTTATATTAAATTTTTTTCTACTGGTCGTGATAATACTTTTACAATTCCATTTTAAAATGTAAAAACAAATATATATGCATGGCATTCATTCATCGGTTTAGGAATGGGTTGGATGCCTCTGTACTGTTGCTGTGAGAGGACGTACGCATAAATGAATATGAGATATTTTGAATTTCAACACTGTCATTCGTTCACAATTGTAAATGAATAATGACCGTAATATTAATATAGGTTTAGTGATATCAGAACAGACCACCAAATGGGATAATTTTTTGTCTTCTTACTAAGTAAACCATAATGGCGATTGTTTGTTTATTTCCTCAAATTAGTGCCCCACGTTATTTCAAGCATATCGTTGAAAGGACATGGCTTGCATTAACCATTAACATTTTACTCATCAAAGCCAAACAATGAAATACTTCAGGTCATGTGGGGCGGTCATGTTTTTATTTATCAAATTGTTGATTGTTCAGTGTAATAAAAAAAAAGCTTAGCTTAATGAATGAAAGTCCAAAGAACTAATTATTTCAATCATATCGGGCGGTCTAAAGATGACGGAATAATAATTAAGAAATTGATGGCGAAACGAAATTCATTTCTAAAGAATACTAATCTATTGATAAAATAAAATATTTGTATAAATTTCGTGAAATAAATTTTGCATAAATTATCGTCACCTATTCCCGGAATTTATTTGTCATTTAAATTTTAGAAATTTTATTTGAAAATGCGTTAACTTAATTTTATTTTATATTGAAATTCATTTTGATTCACTAAATTTATCGTCCACTATGAAAATGTACCAGTTGAAGTGCATTTATATTTTTCAGTTTGGTTGAACGACATTTGGCAATTATGTGATTCGATGTTTGATCACTGTCAGCTGTTGGTGGCTGTTCAAAAGTTTGTTGATAATCATTGTTGATATTATTATTTTCAGTAGTTTGTGGGTGTGAAAATTGTTCAGTAATTGATGGGGTCAACAGAAATTCATTGTTTTGAAATTGAATGTTATATACAAATTGCATTTGTTGATCTGATGATAGCTGAGCATTTTCAAGTTGTCCATAATTTGGTAGTTGTGTTTGTTGATGACCCATTTGTTGTTGTTCTGCGTAAAAATTTTGCTGTTGCAAGTTGTCAGAATATTGGGGATTAAATTGCATTTGTTGATCTGATGATTGCTGAACATTTTCAAGTTCACCATAAATTGGTAGTTGTGTTTGTTGATGGCCCATTTGTTGTTGCTCTGCGTAATCAATTTGCTGTTGTAATATATCAGAATATTGGGAATTAAATTGTATTTGTTGATTTGATGATTGCTGAACATTTTCAAGTTCCCCATAAATTGGTAGTTGTGTTCGTTGATGACCCATTTGTTGTTGCTCTGCGTAATCAATTTGCTGTTGTAATATAATATATCAGAATATTGGGAATTAAATTGCATTTGTTGATTTGATGATTGCTGAACATTTTCAAGTTGTCCATAAATTGGTAGTTGTGTTTGTTGATGACCCATTTGTTGTTGCTCTGCGTAATCAATTTGCTGTTGTAATCTATCAGAATATTGGGAATTAAATTGTATTTGTTGATTTGATGACTGCTGAGCATATTCAAGCTTCCCATAATTTGGTAGTTGTGTTTGTTGATTTTATAATTGCTGAACATTTTCAAGTTGTCCATAATTTGGTAGTTGTGTTTGTTGATAATCCATTTGTTGTTGCTCTGCGTAATAAATTTGCTGTTGTAATCTATCCGAATATTGAATTTGTTTTTGGCTTGCAAAATTAATTTGGATATTTTGTGGTTGCATATTATTAATTTGTGTCACGTTTTGATATGTATTAATATTCATTTGCGAATCTGAACCGTTGCTAAGGTGTTTTAATAGTTTATTGGTTTGCTTTATTTTAATATGATCTTCAAAATCCTTTAATGTACAAAAGATAGTGGAACAAATATTACATTTATGCTGATTTTCAATGTGAAATGACTTCACGCCGGTATGGGTTACCATATGTAATTTTAATTGATCCTTTCGCGGAAATGTTTTACGGCACAAATCACATGGAAATGGGTTCAAGCCGGTATGGGTTGCCATATGTAATTTTAAGCTTCCATTTTGTGTAAATGTTTTCTCGCACAAATCACATCGAAATGGCTTCACTCCGGTATGGGTTGCCATATGTAATTTTAAATGGTCCTTTCGCGCAAATGTTTTATGGCACAAATCACATCGTAATGGCTTCAAGCCGGTATGGGTTGCCATATGTAATTTTAAGCTCCCATTTTGTGTAAATGTTTTCTCGCACAAATCACATCGAAATGGCTTCACTCCGGTGTGGATTCTCATATGCAAATTTAAATTTGCAAACCAGTTCTTACAAATACTACATTCTTCTTTATGTTCTTCTCTATGACTTGTTAACTCATCCATGTTTGTAAAACTACTTTGACAATTATAGCATTTAAATGATTCATCATCACCTGGTAAATTACCATCTGCACCTCGATTATTTTCCAAATTCATTTCAATTTTTATTTTTCTAGAATTTTAATAATTCTTTTATTATTTTTTAATATTTTTCGAATTGTTTCTTTTAGAAATTTATGGAAATTGAATGGACATTTAAAAATATTGTTATCTCCTCACAACGGATTTTTATATTTGTCTGCAATTAACGATCCTCACACACCAAAAATTGCGATCGAACTAATTGGAATACTAAATTATAATTCTTATATAATAGAAAAGAAGGGAGAAAAAAGTATTACCTGATTTAAAAATTACAATTAAAAATATCTTTTCCCGATAAGTCAGGAGATTTCTTTGACAAAAGCATTAGAATATTTTTAATTTCAAAATGTAAAGTATTACCGGCGCGCATTCATAAAGTAGAGAAAGTGTTGATGTTATCAAATATAAAATCATATTATAAGAAATTATTTGTAAATGAATGATTTAACGTACCGGCGTCAAATATGACAATAAAAAATAGATGATTTTAATTCGAATAAATTTTAAAGTAATACGCCACGCATTAAAAGTCGTTGAATTCGAATGGTATTGCATTGCACTTACCCAACTGTTGAGGTGCCATTTGTTGTTGTTCTGCATTATTTATTTGGGTACTTGGTGGTGTCATATTATTAATTTGCGTTGACTTTTGATGAACCACTTGATCTGTATTAATATAATAAATATATAGACACAACTACTTTAAGATGCATTTATGGCATTGCTGTTATCGTATGCAAATTGGTTAATTGTTGTTACTATATTTATAAATTAGTAATTAGTTATTATTTAATATTTTATTGTAAGAAATTAATAGGACTTATTAAAGAAACCATAGTGCGGTAATTTGGAAAAGAAGGAAAAACGGTTAGTATCCACTTGTTAATATCTAATATACGTGTACTTGATGAAATTTAAATATTATTATGGCAACATTTTTTGGATAAATTGAATTTTATTTATCTGCTGCGGTGATATCATAGAATTTTATTTAGAACGGATTGATAGATTGTTGTCTTATAATAAAATAGCTAATAATGATTATGTGAATTATTTCTTAATACTTTTAACATAGGAATATCAGAATAGATTTCATACCAAATTTATTTTACTCCACAAAACACAATCAATTAATTCACAATTATTCTCCTTTATACATTCGAAATATTCCAGTGGATATTCCAATATTTCTGAAGATTTTTATTTTCGTATATAGGAACTTCTAGCCCGATATCTCAAGAATCAAATGTAGGCTCAACTCCATACATCACAAAACAATAGCTTATCCGGACCAATTCACTCTTTTCATTTTCTTTTTATTAGTATTACTTACTTACTCCATGGCATTACAACTAGGGTGTGGTTTTAATCTACTCCAACACGCTTTTCCAACCTGACCCATCCGCAGTCAATGTCTTCCAATCCCGAATTTTAAGGATATTTATATCACAGTTTACTACATCTAGCCATCTTGCATTAGGACTTCCGTCTCTCCTTCTACATTCTGGATTACCATTTAACAGTTTTTTCGGCACACTTCTCTCCTCCATGTGTACTACGTGTCCAAGCCGAAAATATTTGGTTAAAATTTAATTTATAAAAATTAATGACATTAAAAAATTCAAAATATTTATTTGAAACAACAAATTGTTTTGTATAATTTTTAGTCAATCAACAATAAATTTTAATTTTAATTCCGCGGAAAATAATTGGATCATTTATCCGAAAAATTATTAATTTGTTCGTTAAATTTAATTTTTTATATGTTCGATTATTTTAATATAGAATTCGAATTTAAATCAATCAAATGCGTGACATTTATTATCCGCCAAAAATGTTGCCATCGTTAAAGTTTATTATCTTGAATTTTATGATAAGTTTTCACGTCATTTTATTGGTTGTTGTGTGGATGTAAATATTATAATATTTTTGTAATTTCTTGAAATTACTCTTAAAATGTCAATTTATGATTTGATCGTGTTTCTACTCCTTATCGCATTCACAGGATGTGTTTTTCAGAATCTATATCTGCGGCATTGGATTGAATGTCAACGTTATTATTATTCACAATATGTGATTGACTTAATCCACTTGGACCCGGTCGATTTTTATTGGAAAGTAATTTGTTGACATTTGAATGACTTTTGTGTTTGTGATTCAATAGATGATTTAATTTTTTAAATGTTCTCGGACACATTGAACATGGAAACGGTTTGTGTGCACGTTTAATATGTCGAGTTAAATTTGATCTTTGTTTAAATCGTTTCTCACATTTGGTACATTCGTGATTCTTAATATTGGAATGAACTAATTTGTGTGTCCTTAACCCCTGCGGTTGTTTAAACGATTTCGAACATATATTACATTTATATGTTTTCTCCACGTTATGTATTAGCAAGTGTAGTCGTAGATTTGTCAAGCTTGAACATTTCTTCTCACATTTGGGACATTGGTGCAATTTGCCACTATGTATTTTCATATGATTAATCAAATTTCGTTTTTGTGAATAGTTAAGGCAACAAATATCACATTCAAAATTATTTTCACCTCTATGAATTTTCATATGTACATTTAAGTTCGCTTTATTTGATAGTATTTTCTCACAAATTCTACACGTTCGTTTACACACCATTTGATGATCGTGTAAATTTTCTTTCATTGTAAAAGTTCCGTTACAAATATTACATTTTAACAAATGTTCGTCAGTTGTTAAATTTTGATTTGGTTTTTCTTCCATTTCTAAAATATTTTTCCTTTTTTAATTGTTTTGAACAATTACGAAATAAAATAAAATATATTCAATTTTCGAGTAATTTCTTAAAAAAATAATATTTTAATGATAACAAATCTCTCTTTAATCGCTCGCTTAAAAACTAAAAATAACATCCGTTCAGTTTGAGTATTATTTTATAACTGCCATTGATGAAATGTTAAGATTCGCAAGGAATACTTAATAAAAATTAATGGTGTTACCAGATTTATAACATAATTTCGATAATTTACGACGGTATTGTCACATAAATAAAAATATATAATTTTACATTTTTACTGAATGTAAATCGTCACTGTGGTCAAATTATTAACAATAACTGGTATTGTGAACTTTGTTGAGGCAGCAGTTGTTATACACTAACACTTTTGTATTTTATCTGACAAACCGATCAACATTCAAAAAGGTGGTGCGTTACGTTTAGCTAATTTTCCGATTAAATATCGTATAGCGTTCACAAATAATATAATTCTTGATCATAATTTGGGAAACTTACACTCAGTTTGGTTAAAAATGACGTATGTAATGTGTATGAGAAATTTGAATCAGTTTCATGTTTTTTCGTCAGATCTCACCAACCAATTATTTTACCATTTACTAATATCTTAAGCCATCAACTTACTTACTTACTTCATGGTATGACAACCCAGGTGCGGTTTTAGCCTTCTCAAACAGGACCTATCCGCAGCCAATGTCCTCCAATCCCAAATTTTAAGGATCTTTATGTCATAGTTTACTGCATCTAGCCATCTTGCTTTAGGTCTTCCTCGGCTCTCCTTCTACCTTCTGGATTACCATTCAACAGTTTTTTCAGCACACGTTCCTCCTCCATGCGCAATTCATGTCCAAGCCATCTGAATCTATTGATTTTAATTGTTTTGAAAATATTTGATTTTGCGAACAACTTGTCTAACTCTGAATTATATCTTCGCCTCCAACCATTCTGTTATTTGACGGGACCAAATATGTCAAGGAGTACTTTTCGTTCGAAAATCCGAAATAATTGTTCCTGTTTCTGTTTCATGAACCAAGCCTCTGACCCTTAAACCTTTCGTTCCAATTTTCGTTTTTTCTTACGAATCAATTTACGCTTGAAATCCCTCTTCTCGTGATAGTTTTCCACAGTGGTCCGTGCATTCCGAGCATTTCTACATTCATCATCAAACCACTCATTTCTTACTACCATCCCCTTTCCAATCACCTCTGTTGCGGCATCTTCAACGCATGATTTTATTTTCTTCCACATACTATTTATATCAGTTTCCTGCTGGTAAGCCTCCAAATCTGTAATAATTCGTTGTTCCATTGCATCCATGTACAATTGTTTTACCGCTGACTGTTAAAGTCTCTCGACTGCCCATTTCAACCCTACGGGTTTTGTGTTATTACTGGCCGAAATTCTGGCTCGTAGCACTATCCGAACTAGATAATGATCTGAGTCAATATTTAAACCACGACAAGTTCGAACATCCATTATATTTGAACAGTGACGTCCATCAATTAGTACATGATCAATTTGATTACTTGTTCTACCATCTGGAGACCTCCACGTAATCTTATGAATTTCTTTATGTGGGATGTATGTACCACTAATGACCATGTTTTCAAACATGGCAAAATCAATCAATCTTAGCCCGTTTTCATTCGTTGTTTTATGAAGACTGTGCTTACCTATAGTTGGGTGATATATTGTTTCCTGTCCCACCTTGGCATTAAAATCGCCTAGGACAATCTTAATGGCGTGGCCCAGTGCAGCTCTATATGTTGCCATCAGCTTTTCATAAAACTCAACCTTAACCTCATCAGTTTTCTCTTCAGTGAGCACATGTACATTGATGAGGGTCAGATTGAAAAATTTTGTTCTTACGCGTGGTGTACAAATGAGTTCATCAATCGGATTAAAAGCAATTACTGAATTTCTTGCTTTACCAAAAGCTACGAAACCGGTTCCGAACTCTCTTCTTTTACTACAATCGTTGCCGCTGTAATAAAATTTGTATCCTTTTCCTTTCAAAAAATTTTTTCCGGGCCACCTAGTTTCTTGGATAGTTGTTATATCCAATTTGGCTGTTCTTAGTGTTTCAGTAAGTGCTCTTAACGCACCTTGTCGTAACAAAGTTCTAACATTCCAAGATGCAAGTTTTAAATCATTGTCCTTAAATTTTCTTTGCAGGGGTCGTTGCCGTTTATCCTGTACGATCCGAAGCCGTGTTGTAGAGTTCATAACTGGTTGTTTTTCCGAAGTAGGTAGTTATCCATACGTCAAACCTACTGAATCATTCTGTAAATTCGTAGGGTCATTTACAGGGGTATATCACCTCTGCCGAAAGCAGTTACCTTGGCCCCGCTGATTCGCCTTTACTGTGTAATCACTGAATCATTAACTCAGTTTTAATCGAGTGCTGCTTTCACACAACACCCCAAAGTAATTCTCATACACAGCAGCCAGATTGTCCGCGACTACTTATTCTTTATTCGTAGCTAACCCATAAGTATCATAGGCCGTTCCACTATCCGCAACCCGTGGACGCGTTCGGTCGCAACTGGCATTGCAAGTATTCTATACCCAACATACTAATCCGATTATTATTATTAGCATATTATATTTAAGCTAAATATTCACATATACGATTTGCAGAAGTTTTTGCAAACAGTTTAGAAGTGAAAATCTTAATGCGGTTTTAATCTTGGACCCGTTAAGACACAAGCTGATTGTTATGTGTTATCAGCAGGAACAAACAATTTAAAAGTGAATTTGCATAAAATAGACCTAATTCAATCCTTTATGGAGTTTATTTAAGATTTAAAGGTATATGTGTAACAACCAAAAAGTTAAAGTATTCATTATCACTAACAATTGAATATGGCCGAGTTTAAAAGTTCACAATGAAAGTTCGAAGAACAAACAGTTCAAAAAACGTCAATGAATGTTTTTTAAATAGACTTAGGCTTGTAGAGTTACAAAACCAAATCGATTTGGAAAGAAGAGAAGATGCTCTGTGTTTGGTGGTATGGTAGATCATGAACTATTGCTAATTTTAAAACACAAATTTATACGTGAAAAAAAATACTTAATGCTACCGAATCTATTAATCATTACGAATATGTATAAGGTAGTGAACCCAATCCTTGTCAGTGTCCCATACAATTATTTATTTATTTCTGAAATAATAATTACTTGAAATTATCAAAATTCTACTTAAATTCGAGTATGCATATTTAACATTTGTTATTTAACAAAAATCGACTGTTAGAATTATTTGAAAAACTAATATTGAATTTAACGGACCCAATTGACATGTTTATGAAAGCCATTTTTGATCTGCTCTAGATTGGTGAACATTTTATTGTATGACCGGTGAATAGATGGATGTGGTAGAACTTCGTATTTTCATTCAAAATGAGTTCTTTTTGCTTGACCAGTCCATTTGACGTAATTTTTAATGCATAACTTCAATTTATGCATTGTACGTGTCCGCTGTTATTGTTTCGCCAGCATTTAAACATTTATAATGAATTATTCCGATCATATACCAGCAAAGAGTAATCATTATCTTTTTAGGGTGAGGCGGTGCTTTTTTGAGTTTTGTTTTTGGACTTTCATCTGCATCTAACTATTGCGCTGTACAACGCCTAGTGTCATAAAGAATTCATTTTTCTTTCACCCATGTCAATTTTGTTCAAAAATGGTTCTCTTTCATTTCTTATCAGCAAAGAACTGGTTTTTGTTTTTCGTTCAGTTCGTGCAGAACCCATTTTTCCAACTTTTTGTGGAGTGACATCGTTGCTGTACTAGCTCCTAATTCTTGTACAACTTCTCGAACAGTAGTGCGAAGTCTGGATTCCATAACCGCTCGTTTCAAGCGTTGACTCTGGACTTGCACGTGGATCATTTTCAATACTTTCATCACCATCTTCAAATTTTTAAAAACCAACTTTGAATTTATAATTTTTCGAGCAGCTGCTGAACCGCTATGACCACTCTTGTGGTTTCATAAAGAAAAATAACACGCAATTCGTGAGAATTCATGTTTTGAAATCAGCGTCGGATATGATACAATAAAAATAAATGCATGATACTGTCAGTATGATAAGAAAGAGTACGTCATAAGTTTTAGAATATTGGGACACTAGAAACATTATTATATTTTTCAGTTATTTTTCTGAATTCATAAAGATTTAAGATAATCCTAAAGTAATATACAAATAATTAAATTCGGGATCATTATTATCATTGTCCGAGATGAAAGTTTTCTTAATATGGCAGGCATTGGGCCCATTACCTTATGTATTTTATGCAAATGTATACATTTCAAGGGGTCCAACCGCATGTCTCTATTAAATCTGTGATTCTTTAACTGGATGGGTATAATAAAATAAACAAGTAACATAAATACATAAATTTTACATAAAACATAATCGCGTGAGTTATGCTCATTTCATATTTAATTTTTTTATTTTATTTTCTACATAAAACCTCAAAGATAATAAATAACAAAATTATTTATCATTTTTAACGTTCATCTCATGTTTAATTTTTATGTCATAAGATGAATAAAATAAAACAGAACAGATTCTAAAACAAAACTAGAAATATGAATGTATTTTACATTAAATTTTATTTTGATATCCCTTTTCGAATCCCCATTACAAAAACAAAAAAACACCATTACAATTTATTTGTCAATTAACTTCTATTCATTTTATTAAAATTTTAAGTCTTACATTTGATTCAAAAGTGGGATGGATGCGGAGGTGCGAATGCAGTGAGGTCATGAGTAAAAAATGATTGTTTGCTGCTACACACAGTTTCCTTACTTAATTAATTAGGTAAAATTAACGAATTTAGAGTTGCATTTGTAATAAATCCAAGGAGTAAATACATATTATGGACGCAAAATATTAGATGAATGCATATCTTTGTGCACCATTTTTTTTAACTTCACTACACATCACTTTAGCGGCCGGCTTGTGAAAATAAATTAAAGTATTTTTCCCAAAATCCACTACAAATACTACTTAAAATGTAAAATATTATCACGGAGCCCAATGGAAATTTTTTTCGGAAAATCGCTTTTCATTAATCATAAAACAATTTTCAAATTACCAGACATTAATTTAACGGATTTCTAAAATTGTCATTAAACAATTACAAAATTTTATCAATTTTCAGAATTTCATGGAAGACATTTTTAAAATTACTACACAAAAAAAAAGTCGATAGACCAATTGATGTCATTGAAATTTTGTATGAAACAACGAAACTGTATGAATTTTTTGGTCCATTATTTATATGGGATAGTCGTAAAAGTATTGCGCCTTTATTTTCAAAATTCAAACAATTTTTTTTTATATTTCAAATGAGCTTTATTAAACCAAATATATGCCATTTTGTTCGAACACCTTTTGCCATTTTTCTGGTAATAACATTATCCCATCGCTGCAGAAATTCTGGGCTTTCTGAGGCATAAAATTGATCCAAGTGCATTTTGCAGACCGTGACACATAGACGCATTACTGTTGTATTTAGATTACACTTATGATCTTGTTGTAAGCCATCAACTGCAAAAGTTAAAATTTAATTAATAGAATTTAATGACAATAAAAATTCAATGAAATTACAAAATTCAAAATATTTATTTGAAACAAAAAATTGTTTTGTATAATTTTTAGTCAATAAACAATAAATTTTAATTTTAATTCCCCGGAAAATAACTGGATCATTTATCCGAAAAATTATTAATTTGTTCGTTAAAATACATTTTTTATATGTTTGATTATTTTAATATAGAATTCGAATTTAAATCAATCAAATGCGTGACATTTATTATCCGCCAAAAATGTTGCCATCGTTAAAGTTTATTATCTTGAATTTTATGATAAGTTTTCACGTCATTTTATTAGTTGGTGTGTGGATGTAAATATTATAATATTTTTGAAATTTCTTGAAATTACTCGTAAAATGTCAATTAATCATTTGATGGTTTTTCAATTCCTTATCGCATTCACTGGATGTGTTATCAGAATCAATATCTGCCACATTGGATTGAATGTTATTATTATTCACAATACGCGATTGAATCATTCCACTTGTACCTGGTCGATTTTCATTGGAAAGTGATTTGTTGACATTTGAATGACATTTGTGTTTGTGATCCAATAGTTGATTCAATTTTTTAAATGTTATCAAACATATTGAGCATGGAAACGGTTTGTGAGCTTGTTTCATATGTTGAGTTAATTGTGATCTTTGTTTAAATCGTTTCTCACATTTGGTACATTTGTGATTCTTAATATCGGTATGAACTAATTTGTGTTGCCTTAGCACCTGCGGTTGTTTAAATGATTTCGAACATATATCACATTTATATGTTTTCTCTGCGTTATGTATTAGTTTGTGACTTTGTAACCCCCGCGGTTGTTTAAATGATTTCGAACATATATCACATTTATATATTTTCTCTGCGTTATGTATTAGTTTATGCACTTTTAAATCCTGCGGTCGTTTAAACGATTTCGAACATATATCACATTTATATGTTTTCTCCACGTTATGTATAAGCAAGTGTTGTCGTAGATTTGTCAAACTTGTACATTTCTTCTCACATTTGGGACATTGGTGAAATTTGCCACTATGTATTTTCATGTGATTAATCAATGCATGTTTTCGAGAATATTTAAGGCAACAAATATCACATTCAAAATTCTTCTCGCCTCCATGAATTTTCATATGTTGAGTTAAGTTATTTGTCCACGAAAATATTTTCTCACAAACTCTACACGTTCGTTTACACACCATTTGATGATCATTTAAATTTTTTTTCGTTGTGAAAGTTCCGTTACAAATATTACATTTTAACAAATGTTCGTCAGTTGTTAAATTTGGATTTGGCTTTTCTTCCATTTCAAAAATTCGTTTCTTTTTCCCTTGTTGTTTTGAACAATAACGAAATAAAATAAAATATATTCAATTTCCGTGTTATTTCTTAAAAAAATAATATTTTAATGATAACAAATCTCTCTTTAATCTCTCGCTTAAAAACTAAAAACTAACGTCCGTTCACTTTGAATATTATTTTATAACTGCCATTGATGGAATGTTGAGATAAGCAAGTAGTAATAAAAACGAAATTGGTGTTACCAGATTTATGAAAAAATAGAAAGCATTGACATATATTTCGTGATTGTTCGATAATTTTCGACGGTATTGCCACACATTTGTATTGATTACACCAATATTTGCAAAAATATAAAATTTGACATTTTTACTGAATGTAAATCGTCACTGTGGTCAAATTATTACCAATAATTGGTATTGTGGTAAGTTTTTGTTGAGGTCGTAGTTCTTACGCACTAAAACATTTGTATTTTATCTGACAAACCGATCAACATTGAAAATAAAGGTGGTGCGTTATGTTTAGCTAATTTTCCGGTTAAATATTGTATAGAGTTCACAAATAATATAATTCTTGATCATAAATTGGGAGACTTACACTCAGTTTGGTTAAAAATGAAGTATATAATGTGTATGAGAAATTTGAATCAGCTTAATAATTTTTCGTCAGATTTCACCAACCAATTATTTTACTAATTACTAAAATATCAATCCATCAATTTACTTACTTACTCCATGGCATTATAACCCAGTTGCGATTTTAGCCTTCTCCAACACGCTTCTCCAACCTGACCCATCCGCGGTCAATGGCTTCCAATCCCGAATTTTAAGGATATTTATATCACAGATTACCGCGTCTAGCCATCTTGCCTTAGGCCTTCCTTCTCTCCTTCTACATTCTGGATTACCATTTAACAGTGTTTGCGGCACACGCTCCTCCTCTATGCGTAATACGTGTCCTAGCCATCTTAATCTATTGATTTTGATTGTTTTGAAAATATTTGGTTAAAATTTAATTTATAATTTAACGATAATAAAAATTCAATGAAATTTCAAAATTCAAAGTATTTATTTGAAACAACAAATTGTTTTGTATAATTTTTAGTCAATAAACAATAAATTTTAATTATAATTCCGAGGAAAATAATTGGATCATTTATCCGAAAAATTATTAATTTGTTCGTTAAATTTCATTTTTTATATGTTCGATTATTTTAATATAGAATTCGAATTTAAATCAATCAAATGCGTGACATTTATTATCCGCCAAAAATGTTGCCATCGTTAAAGTTTATTATCTTGAATTTTATGATAAGTTTTCACGTCATTTTATTGGTTGTTGTGTGGATGTAAATATTATAATATTTTTGAAATTTCTAGAAATTATTCGTAAAATGTCAATTAATCATTTGATCGTTTTTCTATTCCGTATCTCATTCACTGAATGTGTCATCGGAATCAATATCTGCAGCATTGGATTGAATGTCAACGTTATTATTATTCACAATATGTGATTGACATAATCCACTTGGACCCGGTTGATTTTCATTGGAAAGTAATTCGTTGACATTTGAATGACTTTTGTGTTTGTGATCCAATAGACGATTCAATTTTTTAAATGTTCTCGGACACATTGAACATGGAAACGGTTTGTGTGCATATTTAATATGTGAATTTAATTCTGATCTTTGTTTAAATCGTTTCTCACATTTGGTACATTCGTGATTCTTAATATTGGAATGAAATAATTTGTGTGTCCTTAACCCCTGCAGTTGTTTAAATGATTTCGAACATATATCACATTTATATATTTTCTCTGCGTTATGTATTAGTTTGTGTCTTTTTAAATCATGCAGTCGTTTAAATGATTTCGAACATATATCACATTTATATATTTTCTCTGCGTTATGTATTAGTTTGTGTCTTTTTAATTCATACAGTCGTTTAAATGATTTCGAACATATATCACATTTATATATTTTCTCTGCGTTATGTATTATTTTATGCAAGTTTAAACCCTGCGGTTGTTTAAACGATTTCGAACATATATCACATTTATATGTTTTCTCCACGTTATGTATTAGCAAGTGTTGTCGTAGATTTGTCAAGCTTGAACATTTCTTCTCACATTTGGGACATTTGTGCAATTTGCCACTATGTTCTTTCATATGATCAATCAATGTATGTTTTTGTGAATATTTAAGGCAACAAATATCACATTCAAAATTATTTTCACCTCTATGAATTTTCATATGTCGATTTAAGTTCGATTTATTTGATAGTATTTTCTCACAAATTCTACACGTTCGTTTGCACACCATTTGATGATCATTTAAATTTTTTTTCGTTGTGAAAGTTCCGTTACAAATATTACATTTTAACAAATGTTCGTCAGTTGTTAAATTTGGATTTGGCTTTTCTTCCATTTCAAAAATTCGTTTCTTTTTCCCTTGTTGTTTTGAACAATTACGAAATAAAATAAAATATATTCAATTTCCGTGTTATTTCTTAAAAAAATAATATTTTAATGATAACAAATCTCTCTTTAATCTCTCGCTTAAAAACTAAAAACTAACGTCCGTTCACTTTGAATATTATTTTATAACTGCCATTGATGGAATGTTGAGATAAGCAAGTAGTAATAAAAACGAAATTGGTGTTACCAGATTTATGAAAAAATAGAAAGCATTGACATATATTTCGTGATTGTTCGATAATTTTCGACGGTATTGCCACACATTTGTATTGATTACACCAACATTTACAAAAATTTAAAATTTGACATTTTTGTTCCTGGTTCTGTGCCCGGCACTAATCCTCCGATATATACGTTAATATTCGAAGTACTAATGTTTTTTACAGCTTGCATCTTAGATCTCGTTGTAATGTTTTCAATTGGAATTTTTTTTTTTATGGCCCCCTTTGGTATACGTCAAATCTTGGACTAGTTTAGGGAGTACAATGTAGATACACGCCATTTTTTTGTTGACTTCACAGCTGCATATGATAGCTTCAATTTATCAAAATTATGGACTATATTTGGAAGAATTTGGCAATCCCGTGTACTAATCCTAAGCAAATTATCTGATTATTTTAAGGCGATAGGTGGGGGGGGGGGGGGGGGGGGGATGTGGTTGAGTATTGGTAAATATTGTTAAACAAGGCCCGAATTTCACAAAATCGGGTCAATTATTAACTTACGCTGATGATTTAAACATAATGGGGTCGAAATATGGTGCGGCTGTCACGGATGCTTTCGAATAGTTACACAAAGAAGGCATCTCGTCTGCGTTTGGGTCTCAAAGTGAATGCAGACAAAACAGAATATATGGTGGCAACGAATACATCAGAAATCACGAGATCAAACTCAGTTAATATTGGTGAATACAATTCATTTTGAAATTGTAAATATAGTTTCGTATACTTTGTGAAAGTCATGTATGCGTGAATCCACTTCTTTGAAAACACTCATCTTCATTTTGTCACGCTTCGTCCACTGTGATCACATGTAAATATATAATTTAATATTTTTTTGGCTATAAATGTATTACTTTGAATTTGTCTATGCAAAGCCCAAAATAAAAGAAACCAAAAAAATAAATAATACAAAAAAATTTAACGAAAATTGTTTATTTTAAGTCTTTGTTTTACAATCGGAGCGCGTGTCTGTCACTTCTTATCTTTTTTGATATGTTGATTCGAGATATATGAGAAACGATGATATTTTGTATGTGGATGAAGTAACCAAAACCACAAAAAAATTATACCCAATTCTTATTCTATTTTATTCTATTTTATTCTATTTATTTTTTTTTTTTCTGAATGGGAAACAAATCAAAACAGAACGTAGCAGGAAAACACAGAAACAAAAAAAATGCTACAAAACATAAATCAAAATTCAGTTTTATTGTATTTTATTTTTATCTGCATATTTATTAAGAAATTTGCTTTCATTATTTATGACAGTCAGAACATTTTATGAATGCAAAATAATAGAGAAAAGAGACATAAAATATAAAAAAAAAAACATTGAAAGACGTACTCCTCGTACTCGACACACACACACACACACACACACACACACACGGACGGCCAAGCACCCAAGGATTGTTTTTTATTTGGGAGTGGGTGAATTATTATTTGGTGGATAGATTTTGGTTGCTGTTGTGCTATAATAGCTGCGGTTGGTTTCTTATTTTGTTTGGAATAAATAGTTATGGCATTGTTTATATTATTATTATTATTATTATTATTATTATTATTCTAGAGAATATATACAGCGACAGAATAATATGGTCGGAATGGAAATTGGGCTGTTATATAGTTTTTATAAAATAATTTAATATAGATTATATTTTATTTAGATACGCGACTAAAATGAATTCTCGACAAACACGTATAACACAAATAAATACACCCGATAATATAATAATATTAATTAGTAGTGATTTGGATTTTTGTTTAACGTTTTATCTGTACCCCGCATAACCCGCATAAACAGTATTCAGTTAACAACAAAAAATCTTTGTGTTTCAATTCAAAGTTCAAATAATTATAAAAATTTATTTATCGGTACGGATCTTCTGATCCATATATTGATTTAGCCCCTGCCCGATTGTACCACGTTGTCAACCATTATTTCGGATAATCCATCCATCAATCCACTACGCTGTGCAAGATTGTATGGTTTTGTCTATCATTACTGTGCAACCTCCGTCGGTTGTTGAATTATCCTCTATATACAGGGTGTCCAAAAATTTCAACGGCAATACGAAAACACTAGGTTCTCTGGATCATTTTGCATCGAAAATATAATATATAACATTTTGGCCGATTAGACTAATCGGTACGCAGTTACACGCACATAACCAAATTTTCAATCATACCGTGTTTTGTACTCTACTGCGACCAATATCTCTCATAACAAATTAACCGATTTTAAATTTTTGATACACTATTAGCATCCGCATACCGAAATCTTTAATTTGACATTAAGCGCTAAGGCAATTCGGGCATGTGATCTGATGGGCCCATCTATACCAATCCATCTTTGATAAAAGTTTGCGTCCAATCAGGATTTAACTTTCGCTTCATAGTGCAAATGGGTCACCATCATGTTGAAACCACATCTGCACTCGATCAAAGATGGATGGGTAGAGGTGCGGCACATAAGATGGTCGCCAAGTTCTCCAGACTTAAATCCAATGGATTTCTATTTATGGGGTTTGCATTAAAGAAACAGTCTATGGAACTGTGATTAATTCACGTGAATAGTTAATTCAGCGTATTGAAGACTGTATTCAAGACCTTCGCCACAAACAACAGCAAACACTTAGATTGGTTCGGTCTATTGAAAAGTGTTGTTTTTTTATATCATTTTCAGCAATTACTTTAGGCTTTGTTTGCTTAAAAGTGTGGCGATATGTGTACGTGTGTAGGCCTTTGTGTGTGAGATCGTTTAAGTGTGTGTGTGTGTGAAGGTTTGTGTGAATGTATAGGAGTATGTTGAACCAAACTAGTTATCTGTCACGTCCATATTGTTGGTTCTGGGTGAAACCAAAAAAAGATAAAATTTTTCCATAACGAAAATCAATTTTATGCCAACATCGTTGTAGTTATTTGTGAATATCTCCGGAACCAATTGAGACCTATCGTAATGTCATAGCTTAAACGAAAGCTTATGAATGTGGCAAGTCTTGCAACTTATACCGAAAAAAAATGTTCATCATGATTTTTCGACCTATGCTTGAACAAACTTTCAAAAAGAAAAATAGCGTTTAGCTAATTGTCAACATTCCTGTAGGTATCTGGATAACCACATGCCCGAATTGCCTTAGCTTAATGTCAAATTAAAGATCACGGTACGCAGATGCTAATCGTGTATCAAAAATTTAAAATCGGTTAATTAGTTTGATCCCAGTTGCGGTACAAAACATGATCTGATTGAAAATTTGTTTATTTGTGTGTAACATTGTACCGATTAGTCTAATCGGCCAAAATGTTATATAATATTTTCGGCGCAAAATGACCCAGAGAACCTAATGTTTTCGTATTGCCGTCGAAATTTTTGGACACCCTGTATATTGGCTGACACCCTGGTACACGATCGTTGTTCACCATTAATAATCGGATAATTCATTCGTCAGTTTTTCCTTTGGATTTTCCACAATAGTTGCTAACGCCACGGTGCAAGATGGCATAACGTTGTCTATCATTACTGGTACATAATACACCCCCATCGGGTATTTTATCCATTGAATTATCCCTTATATTGGCTGACAATTAGCTGTTAAAATTTTCTACGCTAATTTCGACCGTTCAACGTTACGTCCGGTATGTTTTTATTTTTACGTTTGCCTTCCGGGTCCGATAATTGTTAACAATTTCTTAAATTTTTCTACTTTATAGTAGAACATTGTGTATATAGTCGCCGGTCGTTGGTTGTAAATGTTTACATGTGTGACAACACGTCATTATTGACAAGTGACAGTCGCATAAAAGATTTCGGTAATTTAATAAATTAATTTAAATTCTTTACAGAATGTGATCAAGTTAAATTTTCTCCGCTAAATTAAATAAATTTTAACAATCTGTCAAATTTAAAAATTGATGTTATTGGGCACGAGAAATATAAAAATAATGTCAGTTTAACTATGTCTAACCATAAAAAAAAAAAAAAAAAGGGAATAAATATTTGGTGTTCCAAAAAAAACCAAAAATACATATGGTATTGCTATGAAACCAGTAATTAATTTAGGATAGTCAAAAATCATGTTTATTAGGCGGATCAAATATATTTATTAGAAAAAAATATCTCGAAAAAAATTTTCCATGACCAATCGAAAATTATCGATACAAATTTGTGCTAAAAACCCAACTCATCTCTAATATTACTAAAGTCATCCATCGAATAAGATCAATAAATTAGGTCATGATTTGAGATACCAGGGATAGAAATATGAGTGAAGGAACAATATTTGTATGGCTGAGCCGCCAAAACCAGAAACAAATTAAGCAATGGTAAAGGTGTGTGAGTGTGAGTCAGATAATGTGTTGGAACCAAATCATATATGTATTTTATTATCAATGTAAGATCATAGGTCCAAGAATTGTGAAATCATCAGTAAATAAGTACATGATCGAATTGCGCCACCCAAAGTTTAAGATTATGCCTGAGAATGTCAATGATACCGGGGGTGTGGACTCGAGGATGGCAAGTATATACAACCGACAAGTACATTGCCGCCCCCAGTAGATGTCACACAGCGATAAAACCTGAAGCTCAAAATATTGATCATTTTACTGGTTACAGAATTCCACACCAACGATTCTGTACCATAAATTACATGTAGATTAACCAAACGTACAGTATTCGGGACCGCATCAATCTTATTAAATATAGAACAAGCGTCCAAGTGACAGATGTTTATAACCGAAGGACTGGAACTAATACTGGACATTAACCCCACATTTGGTATACAGATGTAATTCGTGGAAACACATGACGCTACACACTAGCCATAGAAGTAATTTAATATTCAAACAGAGCAAGGTTATTTTCCATAATAATTGTGCAGAATAATAGGTGTGAGTAAATATAAACACAAAATGATAATACCATGGAATGACTGAGACTAATAAAATATAAGGTAACAGATGTAGGAGTGCAAAGTAATAAGCACAAATAAATATGAATAAAATAGAGATTATTATTATTAAATGACTATGTAGGAAAATCATCCAAATCACATATTTTCCGCAGCAGTGGGTTTAGTTTTTATATATGGTACCGTCGACCAAATTTGAGCCCAACTTTATGAATCACATTGTTGTTTTTAGTAAAATTACCGCATTTTTCTTTATTTCCGCATTCTTTATAGTCACAGAATCATTAACGAATATGCGGTCAATTGACTTTAAACCAAGATTCAGTAAACATAGTGTTTTATACAGGTCGAAAAATTCATGTTAAACTAACCCAGAACTGAATTTAGCTACAATTGGCCCAGTTAACCTATTACCAGGCAATCTAAATATGCTGTTTAAACAAGAAGTTCCAAATCCGATAGCTTTCGAAATAGCTGATCATATATGTTAAGAACATTTTCATTCAATATGAATGACATGCCGGCAATGATGATGGCATTTTCTAGAAATTTCCTATCAATAACATTTATTTTATCTTCAAGAATATTTATTAAATTGTTTACTGTCGCCATCGCCATATCTTTACTTAACTTGTTATTTATTAGATCAATTTTATTAATTTATTTCCAGTGATGTGCATTACATTTTTGCAGATAATTATTTTATTATAAAGTAGCAATGTCGTCATTACTTACACAGTTTACTGAGCTGCTTTTGGTTTTGTAAGATGAAAGTATTACTTTCAATTTCGCAGAAAATGAAATAAAAGTATTCCAAGAAACTAATTAACTAAGCGGTACTTATTTATATCTTCACACAGTTCAACAAATTTAATTATTTAACACAATTACTGGAATTTATAAAATTATTTAATTTATTTATTTATGATCAAATTTGATTATTGTCATGAAATTACTATTTTGTATAAAATGTACGTAAAAATTAAATATTAATTATAATTAATTATAATTAAAATAGAGCGAACCAATTAAAACAAAAGACTTCATTCTATCGTAACCATCGTATCGTTGCTTAATTTATTAATTATGCAGAATTTTCATGTGATTGTGTCCATTTAAATGTTTTTATCGTAATAAGTGAAGTTTCAAACCAGTCGTTGATTTAAATCTGGTTTTATATACGAAACAATGGTAAGGTTTCTCGTCAGTGTGTGTTCGTAAATGTTGTTCTAAATCTTGATGTCGAGTGAACTTTCTTTCACAAAAATTACAATCAAAAGGTTTTTCGCCAGTGTGTATTCGTAAATGTTTTTTCAAACTTGCTTCTTGTGTGAAGTTTATTTCACAAACATTGCAATCAAACGGTTTCTCGCCAGTGTGTGTTCGTAAATGTTGTTTCAAACTTGATTTTTGTGTGAACTTTCTTTCACACACATTACAATCAAACAGTTTCTCGCTAGTGTGTGTTCGTAAATGTCGCTCTAAATCTTGTTTTCGAGTGAACTTTCTTTCACATACATTACATTCAAACGGTTTCTCGCCAGAATGCGTGCGCTGGTGTATAATTAAATTAGCTTTAAAAGTGAATTTTCTCGAACACAATTCACAATTAAATTTCTTCTTCTCCCTGTTTCCAATTATTAAAGATTGGTTTGATGATGCACTTAACTTATTATTTAATAATTGTTGTTGTCTATTATTAATTAATTAAATCAATTTAAATTTATTTATTTATTTTATTCAATTGATTTGATATAGGAATTATAATTTTTAATAATTATTTGAAAAATATCTCGAATAAATTTTTAATGTACACCCGAAAATTTTGGAATAAAATTTTGAAATTATTTCCTTTTGAATCGTTTAAAGTTTGCAGTCTGACTAAAATTGTGAATTCAATAAATTATTAATGCTATAGTTCCTCAATAAATTAAATTCGATTTAAAGTAATTTCTAGTAAATTCATGTCAATTATTAATTAAACAAAAACTTCGAATAATAATTTTGGTGTTATCAGATGAATTAATTTTTATTCGAAATTTTGAAATTCCATTGAGTGGTTGCAATAAATTTTTGGTTCAGTAAAATAATAGCCAGTAGCAAGTGTCGATGAAATATACTAAAGTTACATTTGCTTCTGAAGTACTGATCAACATGTCATTATGTAACATTTTATTTCTATTAATTACTTCCCAGTATTTGGTATTTGTCTCTTTGCTTGTGGGTATGCAGCTTTGAATTTACTTTCGATAGGGTTGTTGGTTAAATGGTTTCCGATTATGATTTGAACTATAATTTGTTAACATATGATTTGATCGCAAGTTATACAATATTTAAAGTTACAATACTTGGTTGGATCAACTTTCATTGCATTTATAATTTCAAAATTTGGTATTCGTTGTTGTTTCCTTTAGATATGACGGCATTGTAACCATAATTTTAAAACAGTCTTGAGTTTTTTGTGATCTAAAAAATGATAAAAACAAAATATTTCGTATTTGAATAAGAATTAAATTTATTAAATTACTGAAAAATAATGATTTCTAAAAAATAATTAAATGAACTTATTCTTCATTTTATAATTATTTCAAATGTCATGATTTAATAATTGTATTTTCCATTAAGAATTTGTCAAAGCGTCAATTCAAAACGATTAATATTTTGTGGGAAAATTGCATTTTATTTAAAATATATAAAATATGTCTTATCGTTGCTTAATCAATTAATTATGAAGAATTTTCATGTGATTGTGTCCATTTAAATGTCTTTTTCGTATTAAGTGGAACCTCAATCCAGGCGTTGATCTAAATCTGGTTTTACATACGAAACAATGATAAGGTTTCTCGCCAGTGTGTGTTCGTAAATGTTGTTCCAAATGTGGTTTTCGTCTGAATTTTCTCTCACACACATTACAATCAAACGGTTTCTCGCCAGTGTGTGTTCGTAAATGTTGTTTTAAACTTGTTTTTTGTCTAAACTTTCTTTCACAAACATTACAACCAAACTGTTTCTCGCCATTGTGTGTTCGTAAATGTAGTTTAAAATTTACTTTTTGAGTGAACTTTCTCTCACAAACATTACATTCGAACGGTTTCTCGCCAGTATGTGTTCGTAAATGTTGTTTCAAACCTGATTTTTGTCTGAACTTTTCTTTACACACATTACAATCAAACGGTTTCTCGCCAGTGTGTGTTCGTAAATGTTGTTCCAAATGTAGTTTTCGTCTGAATTTTCTCTCACACACATTACAATCAAACGGTTTCTCGCCAGTGTGTGTCCGTAAATGTCGTTCTAAATCTTGTTTTCGTCTAAACTTTCTTTCACAAACATTACAACCAAACTGTTTCTCGCCATTGTGTGTTCGTAAATGTAGTTTAAAATTTACTTTTTGAGTGAACTTTCTCTCACAAACATTACATTCAAACGGTTTCTCGCCAGTATGTGTTCGTAAATGCTGTTTCAAACCTGATTTTTGTCTGAACTTTTCTTTACACACATTACAATCAAACGGTTTCTCGCCAGTGTGTGTTCGTAAATGTTGTTCCAAATGTAGTTTTCGTCTGAATTTTCTCTTACACATTACAATCAAACGGTTTTTCGCCAGTGTGTGTTCGTGAATGTTGTTTCAAACTTGCCTTTAATGTGAACTTTCTTACACACACATTACAATCAAACGGTTTCTCGCCGGTGTGTATTAGTAAGTGTCGTTTCAAACTTGATTTTTGTGTGAACTTTCTTTCACAAACATTACAATCATACGGTTTCTGGCCAATGTGTGTTCGTAAATGTCGTTCTAAATTTGATTTTATTGTGAACTTTCTTTCACACACATTACAATCAAAGGGTTTCTTGCCAGTATGCGTGCGCTGGTGTATAAATAAATTACCATTAGAAGTAAATTTTGACGAACTCAATTCACAATTAAATTTCTTCTTGTCCACATTTTCAATTATTCGAGATTGTTTTGATAATGTATTTAAATCGGTATTTAATAATTGTTGTTGCGATTCACCCATTTTAATTAAATTTTTATTTAATTAATTTACATTCAATTTAATTATTAATTTAATTTTTTTTATTGTATTCAATTCTTTTGATATAGAAATTATAATTTTTAATAATAATTTTGGAAAAAAATCTCGAATAAATTTTTAATGAACTACCGAAAATTTTGGAATAAAATTGTAAAATTATTGCCATTTGAATCGTTTAACGTTTGCAGTCTGACTAAAATTGTGAATTCAATAAATTATTAATTCTATAGTTCCTCAATAAATTAAATTCGATTTAAAGTAATTTCTAGAAAATTCATGTCAATTAATAATTAAACAATAACTTCGAATAATAATTTTGGTGTTATCAGATGAATTAATTTTTATTCGAAATTTTGAAATTCCATTGCGTGATTGCAATAAATTTTTTGAGTAAGTAAAATAATAGCATGTAGCAAGAGTCGGTGAAATGAAATAAACGTATTTTTGCTTCTGAAGTACTGATCAACATTGCATTAAGTGAATATTTATTTTTATTAATTACTTCCCAATAATTGGTGTTTGAAGCTTTAAAATTACTATCGATAGGGTTGTTGGCCAAATAGTTTCCGTTTTTGATTTGAACTATAATTTGTTAACAAATGATTTGATCGACAGTTACATGAATCAACTTGAATTTATAAACTCAAAAATTGGGATTCGTTGTTGTTTCCATTAGATGATGGCATTGTAACCATAATTTTAAAACAGAACTATATCTCTTTCAGATATTGAGGTTCAGAAGTATGATTTAAATTCAATTTACTAAGTTTTATTTTTGGTGCGACATTAGAATAAGACATCCATCAAATGTAAAATGTTTATTATGGACATTTCTTTCGTGCTTGACAGTGTCGATTTTTCCATTAAAATAAATTTTCCAGTCAAACTTTGTGATCTAAGGCATGGTAAAAACAAAATATTTCGTATTTGAATAAGAATTAAATTTATTAAATTACTGGAAAATAATGATTTCTAACAATTAAATGAACTTATTCTAAATTTTATAATTATTTCAAATGTCATGATTTAATAATTGTATTTTCCATTAACAATTTGTCAAAGCGTCAATTCGAAACGAATAATAATTTGTGGAAATTTGCATTTTATTTAAAATATATAAAATATGTCTTATCGTCGCTTAATTAATTAATTATGAAGAATTTTCATGTGATTGTGTCCATTTAAATGTTTTTTTCGTATTAAGTGCAACCTCAATCCAGGCGTTGATCTAAATCTGGTTTTACATACGAAACAATGATAAGGTTTCTCGCCAGTGTGTGTTCGTAAATGTCGTTTCAAACTTGATTTTTGTGTGAACTTTCTCTCACACACATTACAATCAAACGGTTTCTCGCCAGTGTGTGTTCGTAAATGTCGTTCTAAATCTTGTTTTTGTGTGAACTTTCTTTCACACACATTACAACCGAACGGTTTCTCGCCAGTGTGTGTTCGTAAATGTTGAGCTAAATGTAGTTTTCGTCTGAATTTTCTTTCACACACATTGCAACCGAACGGTTTCTCGCCAGTGTGTGTTCGTAAATGTAGTTTTAGATTTTCTTTTTGAATGAACTTTCTATCACAAACATTACAATCATACGGTTTCTGGCCAGTGTGTGTTCGTAAATGTCGTTCTAAATTTGATTTTATTGTGAACTTTCTTTCACACACATTACAATCAAAGGGTTTCTCGCCAGTATGCGTGCGCTGGTGTATAATTAAATTACCATTAGAAGTAAATTTTGACGAACACAATTCACAATTAAATTTCTTCTTGTCCACATTTTCAATTATTCGAGATTGTTTTGATAATGTATTTAAATCTGTATTTAATAATTGATGTTGTGACTCACCCATTTTAATTAAATTTTTATTTAATTAATTTACTTTCAATTTAATTATTAATTTAATTTTTTTATTGTATTCAATTCTTTTGATATAGAAATTATAATTTTTAATAATAATTTTGGAAAAATATCTCGAATAAATTTTTAATGAACAACCGAAAATTTTGGAATAAAATTGTAAAATTATTGCCATTTGAATCGTTTAACGTTTGCAGTCTGACTAAAATTGTGAATTCAATAAATTATTAATTCTATAGTTCCTCAATAAATTAAATTCGATTTAAAGTAATTTCTAGTAAATTCATGTCAATTATTAATTAAACAATAACTTCGAATAATAATTTTGGTGTTATCAGATGAATTAATTTTTATTCGAAATTTTGAAATTCCATTGAGTGGTTGCAATAAATTTTTGGTTCAGTAAAATATTAGCCAGTAGCAAGTGTCGATGAAATAAAATAAACTTATAATTGCTTCTTAATTGGTGTTTGTCGCTCTGCTTGAATGCAAACTTTGAATTTACTTTCGGGATAGTTGTTGGCCAAAAGCTTTCCGTTTTTGATTTGATCTATAATTTGTCAACGATCTCAGTTATACAACGTTTATAGTTACATTACGTGGTTGAATCAACTTGAATTTATAAACTCAAAAATTGGGATTCGTTGTTGTTTCCATTAGATGGTGGCATTGTAACCATAATTTTAAAACAGGACTATATCTCTTTCAGATATTGAGGTTCAGATGTATGATTTAAATTCAATTTACTAAGTTATTTGTTTGGTTCGACATTAGAATAAGACATCCATCAAATGTAAAATGTATATTATGGACATTTCTTACGTGCTTGACAGTGTCGATTTTTTCATTAAAATAAATTTTCCAGTCAAACTTTGTGATCTAAGGCATGGTAAAAACCAAATATTTCGTATTTGAATTTGAATTTAATTTTCACTTGATTTTTTTTGCAAATTGTTAGTAATTTCTTTTTCGGGCCACCCCGAACCTGTTCCATTTTGGTTTGCCGAAACGCTAAATTTACATCAATTTTAGACTTCTTGTACTCAAAAAGCACAAATGCGATAATAAGAAGGAAAATTTGAATACCAAACACCATATCATAAAACTATGTGCTATGACTTTGCTCTAGTAGGCTTGAGTTTAGAATAACGATTCCGATTTTAGTACAACTTTTTTTATGATACTCAACCATTTGATGATTTTTTTAATAAGGTTTTTTAAAACGAGTTGTAGAAAATCCTTTTGGTCCTGACCTGTCGACACGTTTTAGAAGAATTGAAAAATTTTGATAATATGGATAAAGTTGGCGAACTCGTGGATTAGAAAAATCATAGAAACCACAATGAGAGTAAAACCTGTATGTACAAGGAAAGTTTATTATGCTAATGTGTGTCATTATATCGAAATAGCTTAACATTTTGGTAATTTTGTGGTTAATTAATTCTATTCATGATGAACTGATTGAACGCGACCATTTTAATTGGCCACCGTTTTACGAATATGGTGATGTAACCGCGCGTTTAACGAATAAAGAAAGGTGCGCCGTGAACTTTGTAATTTATTTATGAAATTAAATTTAAGAAACCATAAAATGGAAAATAAATTAATTAACGAATGAATTTGCATTCCATAAATAATTTAAAATTATTTTTAATTTATGGTTTTTAACAATTAACATATTAAAAAAAATGGTTTCTCATCGGTAACATTCCGAACGCATTCTAGGGTATTTTTGCCATTTTTAAAAAGATATGTCATATTTACACGTTTATGATAGAAACACATTGCTGCTGCGCTCACGGCATTCACTGAACTGTAAAATAGAAACATAATAAATTTATATGGTTCTTCCCACAATACAGTTTTCGTTCGCTACGTTCACCACAAATTAGATTATTTTCTAAGTTGACACTGTTAACGCTGACGACGACAAAAAATCCACTATGAGGAGTGAGACAAATAAATGAATATCAATTTTTTAAATAAAACGGAATATGTCAAAATAGAAGGTAACAATTTGTTAAAGGAAACAATTAGTGGTAATAAAATAAGATTTTATTTTCAAATTATTAGAGTTAATTGTCAGTGTACAATTATAAAAAACTTGTTTTGAAGTTTAGTGACAGGTTATGTAACAGCGTCAATGTGGTTGGTTTGCGTCACCAGAGTAGTAAGCGCATTTTTGTGGCAACATAGGCCAATTATATAGTTTATACACGAATATTAACTGGAACCAGCAAGAAATAGCTACGGTTACGTACCCGCATACAAGTAGCCAATGCACGTAACTAATAAAGCGGAATTACATAAAATACATAAGAAATGTTACGAATGATATGTTTCGGTTTGAACTAAGTCATACTCGGTAATTTACACAAAATTCATTCTGAATGAAATACTCTGTACGTCACTTTATTGTTACACAAAATTCTTCAAAACATTTTTTGTATTATTTTCGAATTGTTTGTTAACAGACATTTTACTCTATATAAAAATATGTACTACAAAATGTCACTGGATGGATATAATATTTATTCGAAACGAAAGGTCAAAAAGGATATTTAAGATTTGGTTTTGGTGTTTTTTTTTGTCTCTGTGTTTGCATTCACATATATATTATTATTTAGTATATGCGTTTGTATGTGTATGTGTTTATGTGCTAACTGATATGGAATGGAATGGTATGAATGAATGCGAATCCAGTATTTGTGTACACATCGAATTACATACGATGTAAAGAAATAAACAAACTCACTTTGTACGAAAAATAACCGAATAGATTTTCTATTTTTTAGTAAATAGATTTGATAACGCCCGCTATTGGCTCTATAACAAACTGTCAAAGTTTTATAACGTTTTCTGTAGGCATAAATCAAAAATAGCATGCATTAAGTGACATACGTCGATTGAAATATGTTAAAATACCAAAAAATCAATATTAAATTTTGTTTTAAAATTGATGTGCTACCAAAACACTTTCAAATGCTTACAATCGCTAATGATAATAGTTGTTTATTTTAACAAAACTTTTTCAGTAGGACCGCAACTATTCAAACAAACTTAAATTTCGTGAAGTTTAGCCAGAAATGTACAGTGATAATCATGGAAATGAAATTTTTTACCACTCTATTGTATATTAAAGAGTTTGCCAGCACACGATGAGGTGTTCTGCCTTGTATATTAATAGCCACTTTGTGAATATATCACCATGCAGCTTATCATTGTGAGACCATTACAAATAAAATCGATAGGCTTCAATTTGTGTCCTCTGCACCAGATTCAGCTACATCTGAATATTTTCTATTACCTAAATAATGAATAGTCAAAACGGAACATAATCAACAAAATTCCGAACAGCGATAATATAAAATTATAAATTAATTTTTAGACTCCTTCTAAAATCCATTCGGGTTATTATTCGGACCGATGGTCTAGTACAGTATAGAAATGATGATTATTATTGTATATATGTGGTTTAAATGGTGCATATTATAATTGGACATTCATTGAAGAAATTCACATATGTTGAGAAGGTGAATGGTTTTTATTGATGATGGTTGATGTTGCGGGTGTGAGGAGAAGATGGCTTTATAATATACCAAATTAATATCCTGTTGGCGTCCCTTCAAATGAATACAGAGTGTTTTAATTTGTCTAATTGTTAGTAAATTATTATTTAAATATTTACCAGTTTATGAGTAATAATAGCGTTTGTGTTGTGAGTCCTTTAACATTTTCAAATGCAGCACATGAAATGAATTTTTATTCAAAATTTGGAATACAAACAAATCCCGAATATTACATGTCCATATCACCTGACAATTTTAAGATTAAATATTGTATTTCAAAATCGATGTATATTTATCATTTAAATATCTTTTAGCATAGTTGACTTAGTTGCATTGGAACTAAAAGTTAGTTTAAGCGATAGTTTCATCTAAAAGATTTAAAAAGAAATAATTTTTGCCACTTTGTACACTTTGCACCAGACGTCAACGGTTCAACATTTATTTACATATAAAAAAAAACATCACATGACGGACGTAATACATTTATGACCGACATAATACAATACTAAAATAAGATTTAAGATTTGTGATAATTTAGGGCTCACAACAAAATCCATTAACTTTGTAGTTCTTTTTACATGCCAAGGTTTGTGTGTAAGCCCAGCCGTTCCCTTGCTTTTGTTTTTTACAGACATAAATTCACTTTGCTGGCCTCTGGCGAGTAGTAAATCCGATTCAGTTCTTCAATTTTTTCAGATTTTCTGAACGAAAGTTGATGAATCGATAGAACTTTGTTTTGAAATTGGTACAAAGCCCCTCATTTATTTATAAAAGCTTGTAGGCGAGATGTAGTCACAATAACATACTTTTAGAGTTTGGATAAAAAATTTAATATTTGCTATTAAGGGCTATTTTAGACGCGACCCCCAGATATACATAATTTATTATGTAAAATTCAACCCATGCTCAGCCTATACAATTTTGCATATTCCTTATAGCATCACCATAAGTTATGATCATACAATAGTGATCGCAGAATGTCTATGGATCTTGATCTTAAGGCCGAAGCATTTCTGTTAAAAAATTTGTAATTTAATTTGCATGGCACTTCTCGTGTATGTGTCAGAAAACAATTATTACCGATAAAATCAAAGTATTCAATTCAATTGAATGCTCACCTGAATTGAATCGGAAAACAAAATGATTTATTAAAATTAATATTTCAAAATTGGATATTGATCATGTTGTGGTTAAATTTTTCATTAATCTAATTAACCTAATTAATACGATTTATTGGTCTTTCTGCATCAATTAAATATCAATTTTTTTTAAGTGCATTAAGTGCAAATAAAAACAGCAATTTCGGTTAGCATATCAGATCGTAAATCAGGTCTTTTGACGAAATTTTACACATCAAACGTGTGTATGTTGAATATTTGATTTATACCAGTTACAGTTAACAGTCTAAATCACACGATTGTGTCGAGTTAAGTATTGTATCTCATATTGCTAGTGTTAAAAATTGTTGTGAAGTAAAAGTAAGAGAGATTTTGCCAGAAAAAGGTAATAAACTTTCAGATCAAAAAAAATCCAATGCAGAAATAGACTTAGCATCACATCATCTGATACAAATGGAAGTGAGTATGAACTATAACTGATGGATAGTAAATAAATCGTTACATGTACTACCATTTGAAATAAAACTGAAAAATATTGCCGCAAAAATTCTACCCATCTTAAGAAAAAAAAACTGTATACGTTGTAATCTTAAAAATATGTTAATGTCCTTATTCATGGAGTTTTTACAGCAACCTTAGATGTGACTAAATTTGGAAACGGTGTTAAACCATATTTTAACCAATCCAACAATAATAAAAGCTCTTAAATTTGGCCGATACAACTAACAACTAACCTAGTTTAAGCGAACAATGAAAAGGTTTTACACAAGTATCAGTACTCTATCCCGTTTTCATGATCGATATTAGTGAACGGTTTATTATATAAAAACAGTGAACTGACAATGCTTTTGAGGACATATGACGTGCTGACGACACAATTGTTAATAATACCACTATTGCATGAGGAAACTGTAAGTTGAGTTTAATGCAAATTACATAGAATGTGGCTTAAACGAATAGGGTTTTCAATAACACACAATAAAAATATGCCATATATAATTCAATATTATCAAAATACATTAAAACCAAACATTCCGACTCTATAGATAGCACAGATGTGGAAAGGAAGAGATAAAATATCACAACTGTGCAGTGCAGTTTATGACTATTTATAGAGTTGTAATATACTAGAAGTGGTGATTATATGATGCGGTGGCTAAAACGAATGTCAATAAATTCGGAGTTCAATGGTTCAATTTCCGATAACATAACATGACAGAATATTTTTTCCATACTTTAGTGCCGTCAAATACTCATGTCAGTTAAATTAACACATTACGTTTGTGTGAAACGGAATGGAATTAGAAAATGGCTAAACCTGCTACTTAAAAAAAATATATATGGTTCATAGATCAACAATGTCTAACTAACAACGTTATGACATAATTGCAGCGCCAATTAGTGAATCATTATTTAATCTGATAAGATGTTCAATTTTACCCGCATTACTGCTCAATTTATATAGTTAATCGAGTGGCATCATTGTTTCTTCGGCTTAGCGTACGGCCGAGGAATCAACAAGTATAGTATAGTCTACTTGGTACTGAAGGTACCGTGAAAATTTTATCACCGCAAGAGGATGAAATCTATTAGATTTTAGTAATATTTGATGGTGTGTTTATACAAGAAACAAAATCAGAACTGATATAAGTGTGCGATGATTTAATAAATCACTTGACATTCAAAATAAATTTTTTGTAGTTAAAATTGGTATTTGGTTTCGAGTCATAAATTAAGTTAAATAGCATAGGGACAGGAATTACACAATAATTCTTAAAATGGAAATATTAAAATAATTTTAAACATCCCAATAAATCCATAGACTTTACCAAATATGAGAGCCAACGGCAACATCATCAATCTAAATGGAAAGAATCGGAGAATTTAGTGTGAGTAGAGTTAACACATCACTGTATTTGCACAAACGTAAAATAGCTATGTTCAATACTTATTTATCGTGTCCATAATGGATTGCCAGAAAAACTTTCGGTCTCATATTCATAATAAAGTACAAAGTAATTTAAAAATTTTGAAAGTAAAAGAGCATAAAAGTATTAAGCAAATTAATTCATTGGTTTATGTGAACATAATTCGAGGCGGTTACGGACCATATGGTAAAATCGATCGAGAAGCGAAGGTGTTGGAAAAATTATATTCATCCTCAATTTGATATCATAATTATTCGATGCCCTTGGTTGGAATTGTTTAAAAAAAATTAAATACTTATTTAAAATTTTCATTTTTTTGATACACAGCCAGCGCCTGTGAAACACCAATGAAACACCCTGCTCACATTTATAAATGTAAGTTGTGTATATTATGTAGATGATGTTGTAATTGGAACTGTGTTAAACGACCCAAAACGAAGTTGTGGTTTCATTATATGTGCAATGTACATATATTAACCCCTTATATATTTACAATATGTATTATATTTTAGTATATATATTAAACATTACAGACGTATGTGATTATGTAGATAATTGGATATTTCCTAATTCGTATAACGCCAACGACAACGACAACAACAACAACAACAATAACAACAACAACACCAAAAAATATTATTATATTTATTATTACTTTAGGTGTTTTTAATTTATTTAGAGCGAAAAAACATAATAATAATAATTTATTTTACAGACAATAAAAATTAGACAATATTATTTTGAAAATTGATTTGTGGGTGTAAATAAATAATTTATTTTTAATTAAACGTATTTTAGAAACGGTAATGAAAATGTAAAAATAACAGGCCAATTGAAAAGTCCCCGGTCTACCATAGTGAAACACATTTTTTTGGCAAAATTTGATTTTATTATTCAACATAGTTGCCGGCGAGGGCGATACAGAGATTATAGCGATCTTCCAACTTTTCGATACCATTTTTGTAGTACGATTTGTCTTTTGCTTCAAAATAGGCCTCAGTTTCGGCGATTACTTCTTCATTGGCGCTAAATTTCTTTCCAGCGAGCATTCTTTTGAGGTCTGAGAACGGGAAAAAGTCGCTGAGGGCCAGATCTGGTGAAGACGGTGGATACGGAAGCAATTCGAAACCCAATTCATGCAATTTTGCCATTGTTTTCATTGATTTGTGACACGGTGCATTGTCTTGATGAAACAGCACTTTTTTCTACTTCAAATGTGGCCGTTTTTTAATGATTTCATCCTTTAAACGATCCAATAACGTTATATAATAATCGCTGTTGATGGTCTGGCCATTTTGGTGGTAATCAATGAATATTATACCTTGCGCATCCCAGAATACTGATGCCATAACCTTGCCAGCTGTGACTGTTGTGTTTTTCCTCGCTTTAGATTCCGTTCATCGTGTGCAGTCCACTTAGCTGACTGTCGATTGGACTCCGGAGTGAAATGATTGAGCCATGTTTCATCCATTGTCACATATCGACGCAAAAATTCAAGTTTATTGCGCTTGAATAGCTTCAAACACTGCTCAGAATCATTAACACGTTGTTGCTTTTGATCGATTGTGAGCTCACGCGGCACCCATTTTGCACACAGCTTTCTCATGTACAAATATTCGTGAATTATATGATATACACGTTCGGATGATATCTTCACAATGTCGGTGACAGCCTCTTTTGGGCGTTCACTGCGTTCGCCGTCTTCGGTGCTCATTTCACCACGTTTAAATTTAGCATACCAATCAATGATGGTTGATTTTCCTGCGGCAGACCCAGGTAACTCTTCATCAAGCCAAGATTTTGCTTCAACTGTATTTTTTCCTTTCAAAAAGCAATATTTTATCAGCACACGAAATTCTTTTTTTCCCACTATTTTCAAATAACAAAAGTAGCTACACTTACTTACTTACTTACTCCATGGCGTTACAACCCGGGTGCGGTTTTAGCCTTCTCCAACACGCTTTTCCAACCTGATCTGTCCGCAGTTAATGTCTTCCAATCCCGAATTTTAAGGATCTTTATATCACAGTTTAGTGCATCTAGCCATCTCGCCTTAAGTCTTCCGGATGTCCTTCTACCTTCTGGATTACCATTTAACAGATTTTTTTGGCACACGCTCCTCCTCCATGCGTACTAAGCCATCTCAATCTATTGATTTTGATTGTTTTGACAATATTTGGTTGACCGTACAACTTGTCTAATTTAAAATTGTATCTTCGCCTCCAACCATTCTGTTGTTTGACGGGACCAAATATGCCACGGAGTACCTTTCGTTTGAAAATCCGAAGTAGTTGTTCCATGCACCAACCCTCCTATCCATACGTTAATATTGGATGTATTAAAGTTGTGTATAGCTTGCACTAACATCTGTTTCCAGTTGCTACCCTGCGGCGTATTTCCTCTTCAATATCATTTTCAAAATTTATCAACGATCCTAAGTATACAAAACTATTGACTATTTCAAAATTGTGTTCTCCAATATTAACAGTTTGATCTCGAATTCGTGATGTATTCGTTGCCACCAAATATTTTGTTTTTTCTGCATTCACTTTGAGACCCAAACCTGATGCCTCCTTTTGTAACGATTCGAAAGCATCCTTGACAGTTATCATATTTCGACCCATTATGTCTCTATCATCAGCATACGCTAACAATTGACCCGATTTTGTGAAAATAGTGCCTTGTTTATCAATATTTACGCCCCTCACTGCCTTTTCTAGCGTAATATTAAATAGCAGTGTTGATAATGGATCGCCTTGTCGTAGTCCATCAACCGTCTCGAAGTGATCAGATAATTGACCGCACATTTTCCAACGTCATAGCCACCAAATCTATCAGTTTTTTTGGACAAAACCAAACTCTTCCATAATTTTCCATAACTTTGACCTATTAACGATATCATATGCCATATAAAAGTAGCTACACGCTCACCATGCCATATCTCACAAACTAATGGTCGGACTGCTGTCAAATTTTGACACGTATCGTTTGAAGGTTGGTACTAACTAAAAATCATATGGATTTAATACTAGCACTGCCATCTGTGTGTCAGACCGACGACTTTTCAATTGGCCTGTTAAATAAACTCACAAGGAAACCGTCGCAGGTGTTAGACGCCGATTTCCGATGAAATTCGGATATGTTGTAGAACTCGACAAAATATTTGACACGTATTTTTCTTTTTTAGCTGCCCAATTTCCCAATTTTTTTGGGGGGTAACGTGCTCTCCGAAGGAGTACAAAAACATGACATTATATTACAATTTATATCAATTGAAGCCAAAGTGCCACGAAAATTTTCAAACATGGAATTAATAGGTATCTAATGTGTCTTTCATGACACAAAAAGAAATTTTTAAAAATTGATTTATTTTTGCCACAGGGTGTATCAGAAGTGATGAATTTTGTAAAAAAAATGTTAATTTATGCTAATAAATTTGCAACGAGTAAGTTTTTTTAAAAAATTTTCTAAATAAAGTCGATAGGGAATTTCTTTACCTGTAATTTGAGCTACAATTTTTTACTACAGGATAACCAGTTAGAAAGTTATGCATAATTTTATAACAGGGTGTTTCATCGAAAATTTTGAATTTCACATTTTCTGAATTTTTAGCTTTAATTTCATCAAATTCATTAATATAAGAATATTGAAATACATTTTTATATCTCGGTGCAGACAAACTGATTATGTGCCAGTGTCTGTAATTTTATTATATTATTACGTATGTGTAAATCAATGTTTTGGTTATTTAAGAAAACGATGCCTGAAAATTGACGAACATAATTTTTCCAGATTCTAAAACTGTATACATCTAGTGGCTGTATACTACCGGTGGTAACATTCGGTATGATCATTGTTTCAATCTCCTTTCCAGGCGGAGTGCTGTCGTGAACTACTTTTTTACAATGACCACTTCAAGAGTCAATAAGGAGGAGACTTTTTTCACCCACTTGTGGGAAAAACACATGCGTCAAAATTATTTTGAAGTGCTCTAAAAATATTTAACGTATTATATTTCAATATTATTTTAATGGAAACTTTTCAAATTTATTTTAATGAAAATATTATTTACCTGATGTAAGTTTGCCAGAAATAGAAGCTGTAACATAAACATTAGTAGCTTTAAATAGATTTTTTTGCACTATGGGACCGAATCCGCCAGACTGTTCCTTTAAAACTACTACAAATAATACAGGTAGTGATCGGCCATCTGCTGATATTATTGGTTGTATGGTATAACTATGAGTTGTAGCTGACAATGATTTTACAACACATTGCACCTTTTTAATTCCTGCTGTAGCTAGTGTTCTTCCTGAATGCATTTCCAACTGGAAACCACTTTGGTCCGTATTGCATACATTGTGAAAGCCATAGCTGGGTATTATGGTCTTTACATCATTCACAGAATTGCGCGTCCATTATTTTATTCAGTTTCACAATATATGAAATTTCATCAAAATCGGCGTCTGACACCTGGAACGGTACCAGGTTGTCAGTAGCTCTATGTGCTCGTTTATGGTCGTAATGCATAACCATTCGCGGACTGGATAGTCAAGATTAAAATTATATTTTTGCGGATAAAATCATAAAAAATTGAAGACCGATTATAATTTGAAAGAAATTGTGTTTATGTCATAACAAAGTGTAACCATTCCAGTTTGGTTGTGGTTTGTTAAAAAACATTTCATTCCAGAGTTGACAAAAAGTTTTCGTACCATTTTCAGACACTGCCCATAACAATTCCGGTATAAATGAAAACTATGTAACTTGCGAGAGTGAATATCCCCCTAATAAAAAATCAAAACATTCTCGTTTAAAAGACTCCTGATTCAGTTAATATTTAATATGTAATGGCAAATTTTACCCAACCTTATGTAAACAAAAAAACGATTGATAACGAGTATTACCGATAGATACAGGACCAATAAGATTACGTCTTTGTGACCGAATTAAATTAAATATTAAATATAATAAGTTAGATGAAAAAAAAAGGCAAAAATGTTCTGCAATCTGCGAGGTTGACGGATGCACAAATACTTTGGCCATAATCAAATGTACAACGCCTTTTTTTTTTACAGATTATCACACTTGATGATTAAATAAGGATGTCGAAATGATACATTACGGAAAACCATTTACTAACTAATTATAGTCAATGTATTATTTATATGAAAATGTGCGCTTTAAAAATTATCAGAATTTATGCAAATTGCTGTGTGAAATGGATGAAAATTTAATAAAAATTTTGTGTTCCATTTTTTTTAGACACCCTGTATTTTGGCTAATTTGGACAGCGGCCGAACTGACATAATATTTATATTTTTCCAACCAAAATACCTCAGAAATTCGACTTTTAAGAATTATCATATTTTTGAATTACGGACCTTAGTTTTAACGGATTACTATTTTTGTATTGCAGAATTGCAAATTATAATCAATTTCCAATCGCTGATAGTTGAGAAGTTTAAAATCGATTCACTCATTTAAAAGATATCATCGATTACATTGCTGTTTTGATTTATGCAAGGTGCTGAGAAAGGTGCATCAGTGCCAGCAAAAGCATTATTTGACAAAACAAATATGCTATTTTATTGTGCTGTATAATGTCATTAGAACGGTTTGAACAGTTTAGATTCGATGAAGCACGCACAAGCGACATGCGTTTGCAAGAAAATAAATTAGCCACATTCCGACATATATGGAAGAAGTTGTTTTTAGACAATTTTCAATGCGCTGTACAAACCGTTTTTAGTACTCACTGTTGATGAACCATTAGTTTCCACACGAGGACGATGTTCGTTCCGCCAATATATAACCAGTAAATCGGATTCGTATAGAATACAAACTTTTTGGTTGAATCGAACAAGACTTGAGACAACAGATCTAGTATTACGATTAGCTAATAATTAGTTGAATGGTGGCTACAACAAAACCATGAATAATTTTTTCACTGCTGACGAACTTTTAAAAATTGTGGGAACAATAAGTTCAAATAAACCGGTGTTGCCATTTATTTTCACAAATGCCAAGGAAGCCAAATAACGGAATCAATTTATTTCGATATTTTGCTACACCTTTGCATCGTTAGTTACACCAGTAATACAAGGTAAAAATGTTTTACTATTGTCCAACAGCACATGTTACAATCTCATATAGAGTCCGTATAGAATTGTGAAAGAATGCATTGTGTTATTATAAACTCCAACAAAAATTTATAATTCGACGGCCTTAAGAAATCGCTGGGCTTTTGCCCATTGTCAAACGAGTTGAAATGTGTGCAGAGAAATAGATGGCCAAATATTAATTAAGAAACTGATGGCAAAAATGAAATTCATTTCTAAAGAATCCTAATTTATTGATAAAATAAAATATTTGTATAAATTTCGTAAAATAAAATTTGCATAAATTATCGTCACGCCTTCCCGGAATTTATTTGTCATTTAAATTTTAGAAATTTTTTATGAAAATGCGACAAATTAATTTTATTTTATATTCAATTAAATTCACTTTGATTCACTAAATTTATCGTCCACTAGAAAAATGTACCAGTTGAAGTGCATTTATGTTTTTCAGTTTGGTTGAACGACTTTTGGCAATTATGTGATTCGATGATTTCGTGATGTTTGATCACTGTCAGCAGTTGGGGGCTGTTCAAAAGTTTGTTGATAATCACTGTTGATATTATTATTTTCAGTAGTTTGTGGATGTGAAATTTGTTCAGTAATTGAAAGGGTCAACAGAAATTCATTGTTTTGAAATTGTATGTTATTTACAAATTGCATTTGTTGATCTAATGATTGCTGAACATTTTCAAGTTGTCCATAATTTGGTAGTTGAGTTTGTTGATGACCCATTTGTTGTTGTTCTGCGTAATAATTTTGCAGTTGCAAGTTATCAGAATTTTGGGGATTAAATTGCATTTGTTGATCTAATGATTGCTGAACATTTTCAAGTTGTCCATAATTTGGTAGTTGAGTTTGTTGATGACCCATTTTTTGTTGTTCTGCGTAATAATTTTGCAGTTGCAAGTTATCAGAATATTGGGGATTAAATTGCATTTTTTGATTTGATGGTTGCTGAACATTTTCAGGTTGTCCATAAGTTGGTAGTTGTTGATTTGATGTTGGCTGAACATTTTCAAGTTGCCCATAATTTGGTAGTTGAGTTTGTTGATGTCCCATATGTTGTTGACTTGCAAAATTAAATTGGATATTTTGTGGTGGCATATTATTAATTTGGGTTACGTTTTGACGAACCATTTGGTGTGTATTAATATTGATCTGATCGTATACAATTTGATTACTTGAAGTTGCCACATTTACTGTTGACGTTGAACCTGCACTGCTGCTACGTTGTTTTAATAGTTTCTTGGTATGCTTTATTTCAATATGTTCTTCAAAATCCTGTAATCTACAAAATATAGTGGAACAAATATTACATTTATGCTGATTTCGAATGTGTCTATTTAAGGTGCTATTTCGTGTAAATGTTTTCTCGCACAAATAACATCGAAATGGCTTCAACCCGGTATGGGTTGCCATATGTAATTTTAAGCTCCCATTTTGTGTAAATGTTTTCTCGCACAAATCACATCGAAATGACTTCACTCCGGTATGGATTTTCATATGCACATTTAAATTTGCAAACCAGTTCTTACAAATACTACATTCTTCTTTATGTTCTTCTCTATGACTTGTTAACTCATCAATATTTGTAAAACTACTTTGACAAATATAGCATTTAAATGATTCATCATCACCTGGTAAATTACCATCTGCTCCTCGATTATTTTCCAAATTCATTTCAATTTTTATTTTTCTAGAATTTTAATAATTCTTTTATTATTTTTTAATATTTTTCGAATTGTTTCTTTTAGAAATTTATGGAAATTGAATGGACATTTAAAAATATTGTTACCTCCTCACAACGGATTTTTATATTTGTCTGCAATTAACGATCCTCACACACCAAAAATTGCGATCGAACTAATTGGAATACTAAATTATAATTCTTAAATAATAGAAAAGAAGGGAGAAAAAAGTATTACCTGATTTAAAAATTACAATTAAAAATATCTTTTCCCGATAACTCAGGAAATTTCTATGACAAAAGAATATTTTTAATTTCAAAATGGAAAGTATTGCCGGCGCGCATTCATAAAGTGGAGAAAGTGTTGATGTTATCAAATATAAAATCATATTATAAGAAATTATTTGTAAATAAATTTTAAAGTAATACGCCACGCATTAAAAGTCGTTGAATTCGAATGGTATTGCATTGCATTTACCCAACTGTTGAGGTGCCATTTGTTGTTGTTCTGCATAATTTATTTGTGTACTTGGTGGTGTCATATTATTAATTTGCGTTGTGTTTTGATGAACCACTTGATCTGTATTAATATAATAATTATATAGACACAGCAGTTGGTTGGCTGAAGTATTAGCTGATGAAAATTCTTTTGAACAATCCATCTTTGTACATTTAAGTCACACATTATTATAGTGCATTTTCCGAATATGATATCTTAAAGTCATATTTGTACATAATAATTGGAACAAATATTACATTTATGTCGTCATTTCAAATGTGTCCATTTAAATGACCATTTCGTGCAGATGTTTAAGTGCCACTTTGAGTAAATGTTTGCTGGCACAAATCTATTTATCTATGGGTCACCATATGCAAAATTAAACTTGAATGACTTGTAAACGTTTTCTTACAAATTGGGTCACAACAACTGTGTACTTTTTAAACATTTAACCTTGATTTGCCCTTCTTAAGATCACAAAAAAATAACAAAATACAAATAACATTTTTAACATAAAATGTCACAACCTCCTCAAATCGGGTGCCAACAATAGAGGATATATTTTAAAAAGTTAACTTTATCTGCATTGACATATAAATATCCTCCAATATTCTTGACAATTTTTATTTGAAACTTTTTTCGTAGCTGGCGTATTTAAGAAGATACTTGGATCTATCAATTAAAATGGGTCGACTTGAATAATTGACAGTGTGAATTTTTTGTGATCTAAGACATAATAAAAACAAAATATTTAATATTTGAATAAGAATTAAATTTATTAAATTACTGAAAAATAATGATTTCTAACAAATAATTAAGTGAACTTATTCTACATTTTATAATTATTTCAAATGTCATGATTTTATAATTGTATTTTCCATTAAGAATTTGTCAATGCGTCAATTCGAAACGATTAATAATTTGTGGAAAAATTGCATTTTATTTAAAATATATAAAATATGTCTTATCGACGCTTAATTAATTAATTATGAAGAATTTTCATGTGATTGTGTCCATTTAAATGATTCTTACGCTTTAAATGAGCCATCAATACAGACGTTGATCTAAATCTCGTTTTACATACGAAACAATGATAAGGTTTCTCGGCAGTGTGTGTTCGTAAATGTTGTTCCAAATGTTGTTTTTGTCTGAACTTTCTATCACACACATTACAATCAAACGGTTTGTCGCCAGTGTGTGTTCGTAAATGTTGTTCCAAATGTTGTTTTTGTCTGAACTTTCTATCACACACATTACAATCAAACGGTTTGTCGCCAGTGTGTGTTCGTAAATGTTGTGTTAAATTAATTTTTTGTGTGAACTTACTTTCACATACATTACAATCATACGGTTTTTGGCCAGTGTGTGTTCGTAAATGTTGTTTTAAACTTGCTTTTTGTGGGAACTTTCTTTCACACATATTACACTCAAACGGTTTCTCGCCAGTGTGTGTTCGTAAATGTTGTGTTAAATTAATTTTTTGTGTGAACTTACTTTCACATACATTACAATCAAACGGTTTCTCGCCAGTGTGTGTTCGTAAATGTTGTTCTAAATTTCCTTTTATTGTGAACTTTCTTTCACAGAAATTACATTCAAACGGTTTCTCGCAAGTGTGTGTTCGTAAATGTTGTGTTAAAGTAAACTTTCGATTGAACTTCCTTTCACATACATTACAATTAAACGGTTTTTCGCCAATGTGTATTCGTAAATGTTGTCTTAAATTTACTTTTTGAATGAACTTTCTCTCACAAAGATTACATTCAAACGGTTTCTCGCAAGTGTGTGTTCGTAAATGTTGTGTTAAAGTAAACTTTCGATTGAACTTCCTTTCACATACATTACAATTAAACGGTTTTTCGCCAATGTGTATTCGTAAATGTTGTCTTAAATTTACTTTTTGAATGAACTTTCTCTCACAAAGATTACAATTAAACGGTTTCTCGCCAGTGTGTGTTCGTAAATGTTGTTTCAAATTTTCTCTTCTTGTGAACTTTCTCTCACATACATTACACTCGAACGGTTTCTCGCCAGTGTGTGTTCGTAAATGTCGTTCTAAATCTTGTTTTCGTGTGAACTTTCTATCACAGAGATTACAATTAAACGGTTTCTCGCCAGTATGCGTGCGCTGGTGTATAATTAAATTAGCTTTACATGTGAATTTTCTCGAACACAATTCACAATTAAATTTCTTCTTGTCCACATTTCCAATTATTTGAGATTTGTTTGATGATGCATTTAAATCGGTATTATATAATTGTTGTTGCGATTCACCCATTTTAATTAAATTTTTATTTAATTAATTTACTTTCAATTTAATTATTAATTTAATTTTTTTATTGTATTCAATTCTTTTGATATAGAAATTATAATTTTTAATAATAATTGTGGAAAAATATCTCGAATAAATCTTTAATGAACAAACGAAAATTTTCGAAACAAATTTTGAAGTTATTGCCTTTTGAATCGTTTAACGTTTGCAGTCTGACTAAAATTGTGAATTCAATAAATTATTAATTCTATAGCTCCTCAATAAATTAAATTCGATTTAAAGTAATTTCTAGTAAATTCATGTCAATTATTAATTAAGCAATAACTTCGAAAAATAATTTTGGTGTTATCAGATGAATTAATTTTTATTCGAAATTTTGAAATTCCATTGAGTGATTGCAATAAATTTTTTGAGTAAGTAAAATAATAGCCAGTAGCAAGAGTCGGTGAAATGAAATGTATTTTTGCTTCTGAAGTACTGATCAACTTGTCATTATGTGAATATTTATTTTTATTAATTACTTCCCAGTAATTGGTGTTAGTCTCTCTAATTGTGGGTTGGCAGCTTTAAATTTACTTTCCATAGAGTTGTTGGTGAAATGGTTTCCGTTTTTGATTTGATCTATAATTTGTTAACAAATGATTTGATCGAAAGATACACAATGTGTAGAGTTAACTTACTTGGTTGGATCAACTTGAATTTATAAACTCTAAATAAAAATTTGGGATTCGTTGTTGTTTCCATTAGATATGATGGCATTGTAACCATAATTTTAAAACAGTCTAGATTTTTTTGTGATCTAAAAAATGATAAAAACAAAATATTTCGTTTTTGAATAAGAATTAAATTTATTAAATTACTGAAAAATAATGATTTCTAACAATTAAATGAACTTATTCTAAATTTTATAATTATTTCAAATGTCATGATTTAATAATTGTATTTTCCATTAAAAATTTGTCAAAGAGTCAATTCGAAACGATTAATAATTTGTGGCAATTTGCATTTTATTTAAAATATATAAAATATGTCTTATCGACGCTTAATTAATTAATTATGAAGAATTTTCATGTGATTGTGTCCATTTAAATGTCTTTTTCGTATTAAGTGGTACCTCAATCCAGGCGTTGATTTAAATCTGGTTTTACATACGAAACAATGATAAGGTTTCTCGCCAGTGTGTGTTCGTAAATGTTGTTCCAAATGTTGTTTTTGTGTGAACTTTCTTTCACAAACATTACAATCAAACGGTTTTTCGCCAGTGTGTGTTCGTAAATGTTGTTTCAAATGTAGTTTTCGTCTGAATTTTCTCTCACACACATTACAATCAAACGGTGTCTCGCCAGTGTGTGTTCGTAAATGTTGTTTCAAACTTGCTTTTTGTGTGAACTTTCTTTCACAAACATTACAATCAAACGGTTTTTCGCCAGTGTGTGTTCGTAAATGTAGTTCTAAACCTTCTTTTCGTCCAAACTTTCTTTCGCAAACATTACAATCAAACGGTTTCTCGCCAGTGTGTGTTCGTAAATGTTGTGTTAAATGTGGTTTTCGTGTGAACTTTCTTTCACACACATCACAATCAAACGGTTTCTCGCCAGTGTGTATTAGTAAGTGTCGTTTCAAACTTGATTTTTGTGTGAGCTTTCTTTCACAAACATTACAATCAAACGGTTTCTGGTCAGTGTGAGTTCGTAAATGTCGTTTTAAATTTGGTTTTATTGTGAACTTTCTCTTACACACATTACATTCAAACGGTTTCTCGCCAGTATGCGTGCGCTGATGTATAATTAAATTACCATTAGAAGTAAATTTTCTCGAACACAATTCACAATTAATTTTCTTCTTCTCCACTTTTCCAATTATTCGAGATTGGTTTGATGATGCACTTAACTCATTATTTAATAATTGTTGTTGCTTTGCATTCATTTTAATTCTATTATTAAGTAATTAATTTACTTTCAATTTATTTATTAATTTAATTTCTTTATTTTATTCAATTGTTTTGATATAGAAATTATAATTTTTAATAATAATTATGGAAAAATATCTCGAATAAATTTTTAATGAACAACCGAAAATTTTGGAATAAAAATGTAAAATTATTGCCTTTTGAATCGTTTAACGTTTGCAGTCTGACTAAAATTATGAATTCAATAAATTATTAATTCTATAGTTCCTCAATAAATTAAATTCGATTTAAAGTAATTTCTAGTAAATTCATGTCAATTATTAATTTGGCAATAACTTCGATAAATATTTTTGGTGTTATCAGATGAATTAATTTTTATTCGAAATTTTGAAATTCCATTGAGTGATTGCAATAAATTTTTTGAGTAAGTAAAATAATAGCCAGTAGCAAGAGTCGGTGAAATGAAATAAACGAATTTTTGCTTCTGAAGTACTGATCAACATTGCATTATGTGAATATTTATTTTTATTAATTACTTCCCTGTAATTGGTGTTTGCAGCTTTGAATTTACTTTCGATAGAGTTGTTGGTGAAATGGTTTCCGTTTTTGATCTATAATTTGTTAACAAATGATTTGATCGGAAGTTACACGTTGTGTAGAGTTACATTACTTGGTTGGATTAACTTGAATTTATATTTTCAAAATTTGGGATTCGTTGAAGTTTCCATTAGATGGTGGCATTGTAACCATAATTTTAAAACAGTCTAGAGTTTTTTGTGATCTAAAAAATGATAAAAACAAAATATTTCGTATTTGAATAAGAATTAAATTTATTAAATTACTGAAAAATAATGATTTCTAATAAATAATTAAATCAGCGGCGTGCGGTCTAAGTATGTGTTGGTATGTGACGACAAATAAAATACATTTAATTTTACTTTTATTCTTTAATTTTTCTATTTTTTATTTTAATTTCTCTTTATGAGCTCTTATTAAAACTTTCCTTATCAAACTCTTAATTTTAACTGACCAAGTAATTCATCATACAATGCAATTTATATATTTTCAAGTGTGTGTGTATATGTGTGCGTGCATATATTATAGAACAAGAACAAATAGATCAATCTATTTCATGAATAGTCTCTATCCGTCTCATTCAAGGGTAGTCTCAATGATCAATCTATTCTGCTCTAATTTCATTGGTTCTCTATTATATTCGTTATAATGATCAATACCAATGATCAAATTAGGGAATAGTATCAGTGATCAAGCTATCTCTTTTCAAGAGTTTTTCCGTCCCTTGAATATAATTTTGGAAACATGATTCAAAAATATAATTTTGAAAATACAATGTGAGCCAGTCGAGCAAATGTCGAAACTAAAATTGCAAAATGTTAATAGTATACAAAGCTAAAGGTAAGCTCACACCGCATCTTCAAATAAGGCAATCTTTTCCATTTAAAAAAACATCAAAATTTCAATCAATATTTATATTTGTAAAACATAACAATTTATCATAATACACAAAAAATTAACTTTACCAGGTATAGGAGTATGAAGTGAGCCAATAAATGGCTGTACTTATATTAGTAATTGTGAAAGAGCCTTAGTGCGATATTTTTTTTATTGTTTTGACATCTGTCAACAACATTCAGTGTGGTAAATTCCATTTGTAATACAACAACATAAAACATAAAAGCAGCTGAATCTCAACGAATGCTTGTAGAAGCTTTTGGTGATCATGCTCTATCATTAGCAACATGCAAAAGATGGTTTCAACAATTTAGAGACAAAGATTTTGATTTGAGAAATGAAGAACGTGGAAGACCACCAAAAAAGTTTGAAGACAGTCAGAATTGCAAGCATTGTTGGACGAAGATGATACACAAACTCAAAACCAACTTGCAGAAGCCTTAAATGTAGATCTAAAAACAATTTCTAATCGTTTAAAAGCAATGGGAAAGATTTAAAAGTGTGGAAAATGGGTTCCACATGAATTGACTGAAAGGCAACAAGAAAATCGAAAAACCATTTGTGAATTGCACATTCAACAATACAAAAGGAAGTCTTTTTTGCATCGAATCGTGACTGGTGATGAGAAGTGGATATATTTTGAGAATTCGAAACGCAAAAAATCATGGATTACACCAGGTAAAACAGCAACATCGACTGCAAAACCAAAACGATTCGGTAAGAAGAGAATGCTTTGTGTTTGGTGGGATCAGGAAGGTGTGGTGTGTGAAACCTGATGAAACTGGTAATACGGTTCGCTACCAACAACAAATAATTGATTTGAACCATGCATTATTAGATAACCGACCAGAATGGACAGAAAGAAAGAAAAAATCTGTTAATGTAATTTTGCAATATGATAATGCACCAGCACACAAAGCAAAACCAGTTCAGGATACGATAAAGTCGTTTGGATGGGAGCTGTTACCACACCCGCCTTATTCACCAGACTTGGCTCCTTCGGACTACCATTTGTTTTCATCGATGGGACATGCTTTGAAAGAACAGCACTTCAAAGCATCTGAAGAAGTTGAAAATTGGCTATCTGAATGGTTTTCGTCCAAAGCAACACCATTTTTTCGACGTGGTATACGAAAATTGCCTGAAAGGTGGTTAAAATGTGTAGAAAGCGATGGAAGTTATTTTGAAAAAAATATTTTTGATTTTTCTATTCTAAATTATGTGTTTTTCTTCCTTTAAAAAAGGCTCATTTCATACTCCGATACCTGGTTTATGCTTCAACAGTATGTATAAAAATTCATTTCTGCAGTACTGTATTGTACGTAAGAGAAATTCATTTCTGATGTGCCAATTTTTTAGTTGCTAATGTATTTCTATATTTTATGAGAAATTCATTGAGTGTAGCAGTAGGAGAAATACTAAGTAGTTAAAATTCATTTTTGCGCTTTGTATTGTACAATTGTTTGAGTAAAAAAGAAATTAGTATGAGAACAACTCTATTCTATTATAAATTTAGCAAAATAAATGTTTTGCGATACGCATATATGAAAGTTTTAACATTATAATAATATAATATACTACAATACTTAGTGTATCAATGTGCATTCATACTTGCATTAATAACAAAACAGAAATTATCTGAACGCGAAAACATTATTTCTGCTATTTCAAACCGATTTCATATTCAAAATTTGCTAGTTGCTTTTTTTTGCTCACTTTTTGGTTACATTTTGTATAGTTATGTTGCTTATACTTATATTTTATCCGATCTAAGCAACAGATCAACTAACATTTTAAAATTTAAACGTATAATTATTGTATTGCATTTGTCATTTATTGTATTTCAATTTTGATTAATTTTTTTTTTGTCCATTACTTTACGATCCATTAATCTACTTGAACGTGAATTCATAATAGTCGATTTAGTTACAGCTTGTAACTGTACATTAATTAATTGTTAAATATAATAAATTGTGGTAATTGAATGAATATAATTATAATTTCTTTATTTTTGAGTTACAATATAACGTCTACTTCTACATGTGATTGCAAAATTTGCGATTTAATTATCCAAAATCCTTTTTCTAGGAGAAATATTTCTGAAAAAATATGAAATTGTTAAATTTGGTCGTACCACAACTGATATTGAATTTAATCTAACCACGAAAGTAAAAGGATAAAATTATCAACGGTATTTCAAAAAAAGTACTTATGAAAAATTCCGTTGGCCATCAGGATGTTGTTATACAAAAAAACTATTTTGTTTCCCATGTTTAATATTTGCATCCTTAAAAGATAATGTAGTATGGACAAAAACTGGCTACAATGATTTATCACATCTGCATGCAGCTGCAGAAAAACATGAGAAAATTCAAATGCATATTCGTAGTAGTGTCGATATTAAAACATTTGGTAATACTAGAACAGAAAAAGCGATAAGAGAAACACTATAGAAACGTTGCCTAATTGTTGCTCATGTTAAACTTCAAGGAATCAAAATATGCGCATTTTCTATAATATTGCACATACACTTGCACAAGACTATAATTATTCTGCACATCTAGCCTAAATTGTTACCACACGCCACTGAATTAATTGAACTTATTCTAAATTTTATAATTATTTCAAATGTCATGATTTATTAATTGTATTTTCCATTAAGAATTTGTCAAAGCGTCAATTCGAAACGATTAATAATTTGTGGAAATTTGCATTTTATTTAAAATATATAAAATATGTCTTATCGACGCTTAATTAATTAATTATGAAGAATTTTCATGTGATTGTGTCCATTTAAATGATTCTTACGCTTTAAATGAGCCATCAATACAGACGTTGATCTAAATCTCGTTTTACATACGAAACAATGATAAGGTTTCTCGCCAGTGTGTGTTCGTAAATGTTGTTCCAAATGTGGTTTTAGTCTGAATTTTCTCTCACACACATTATAATCAAACGGTTTCTCGCCAGTGTGTGTTCGTAAATGTTGTTTTAAACTTGTTTTTAGTCTAAACTTTCTTTCACAAACATTACAACCAAACTGTTTCTCGCCATTGTGTCTTCGTGAATGTAGTTTAAAATTTACTTTTTGAGTGAACTTTCTCTCACAAACATTACATTCAAACGGTTTCTCGCCAGTATGTGTTCGTAAATGTTGTTTCAAACCTGATTTTTGTCTGAACTTTTCTTTACACACATTACAATCAAACGGTTTCTCGCCAGTGTGTGTTCGTAAATGTTGTTCCAAATGTAGTTTTCGTCTGAATTTTCTCTCACACACATTACAATCAAACGGTTTCTCGCCAGTGTGTGTCCGTAAATGTCGTTCTAAATCTTGTTTTCGTCTAAACTTTCTTTCACAAACATTACAATTAAACGGTTTTTCGCCAGTGTGTGTTCGTGAATGTTGTTTCAAACTTGCCTTTAATGTGAACTTTCTTTCACACACATTACAATCAAACGGTTTCTCGCCAGTGTGTATTAGTAAGTGTCGTTTCAAACTTGATTTTTGTGTGAACTTTCGTTCACAAACATTACAATCAAACGGTTTCTGGCCAGTGTGTGTTCGTAAATGTCGTTCTAAATTTGATTTTATTGTGAACTTTCTTTCACACACATTACAATCAAAGGGTTTCTCGCCAGTATGCGTGCGCTGGTGTATAAATAAATTACCATTAGAAGTAAATTTTGACGAACACAATTCACAATTAAATTTCTTCTTGTCCACATTTTCAATTATTCGAGATTGTTTTGATAATGTATTTAAATCGGTATTTAATAATTGTTGTTGCGATTCACCCATTTTAATTAAATTTTTATTTAATTAATTTACATTCAATTTAATTATTAATTTAATTTATTTATTGTATTCAATTCTTTTGATATAGAAATTATAATTTTTAATAATAATTGTGGAAAAATATCTCGAATAAATCTTTAATGAACAAACGAAAATTTTCGAAACAAATTTTGAAGTTATTGCCTTTTGAATCGTTTAACGTTTGCAGTCTGACTAAAATTGTGAAATAAATTATTAATTCTATAGTTCCTCAATAAATTAAATCCGATTTAAAGTAATTTCTAGTAAATTCATGTCAATTATTAATTAAGCAATAACTTCGAAAAATAATTTTGGTGTTATCAGATGAATTAATTTTTATTCGAAATTTTGAAATCCCATTTAGTGATTGCAATAAATTTTTAGAGTAAGTAAAGTAATAACCAGTAGCAAGAGTCGGTGAAATAAAATAAACGAATTTTTGCTTCTGAAGTACTGATCAACTTGTCATTATGTGAATATTTATCTTTATTAATTACTTCCCAGTAATTGGTGTTTGCAGCTTTGAATTTACTTTCGATAGAGTTGTTGGTGAAATGGTTTCCGTTTTTGATCTATAATTTGTTAACAAATGATTTGATCGGAAGTTACACGTTGTGTAGAGTTACATTACTTGGTTGGATTAACTTGAATTTATATTTTCAAAATTTGGGATTCGTTGAAGTTTCCATTAGATGGTGGCATTGTAACCATAATTTTAAAACAGTCTAGAGTTTTTTGTGATATAAAAAATGATAAAAACAAAATATTTCGTATTTGAATAAGAATTAAATTTATTAAATTACTGAAAAATAATGATTTCTAAAAAATAATTAAATGAACTAATTCTAAATTTTATAATTATTTCAAATGTCATGATTTATTAATTGTATTTTCCATTAACAATTTGTCAAAGTGTAAATTCGAAACTGTTAATAATTTGTGGAAATTTGCATTTTATTTAAAATATATAAAATATGTCTTATCGTCGCTTAATTAATTAATTATGAAGAATTTTCATGTGATTGTGTCCATTTAAATGTCTTTTTCGTATTAAGTGGTACCTCAATCCATGCGTTGATTTAAATCTGGTTTTACATACGAAACAATGATAAGGTTTCTCGCCAGTGTGTGTTCGTAAATGTTGTTTCAAATGTGGTTTTTGTCTGAATTTTCTCTCACACACATTACAACCAAACGGTTTCTCGCCAGTGTGTGTTCGTAAGTGTCGTTTCAAACTTGATTTTTGTGTGAACTTTCTTTCACAAACATTACAAACAAACGGTTTTTCGCCAGTGTGTGTTCGTAAATGTTGTTTCAAATGTAGTTTTCGTCTGAATTTTCTCTCACACACATTACAATCAAACGGTTTTTCGCCAGTGTGTGTTCGTAAATGTTGTTTCAAATTTTCTCTTCTTGTGTACTTTCTATCACAAACATTACAATCAAACGGTTTCTCGCCAGTGTGTGATCGTAAATGTTGTTTTAAATTTTCTTTTTGAATGAACTTTCTCTCACAAAGATTACAATTAAACTGTTTCTCCCCAGTATGCGTGCGCTGGTGTATACTTAAATTAGCTTTACAACTGAATTTTCTCGAACACAAGTCACAATTAAATTTCTTCTTGTCCACATTTTCATTTATTCGAGATTGTTTTGATAATGTATTTAAATCGGTATTTAATAATTGTTGTTGCGATTCACCCATTTTAATTAAATTTTTATTTAATTAATTTACTTTCAATTTAATTATTAATTTAATTTTTTTATTGTATTCAATTCTTTTGATATAGAAATTATAATTTTTAATAATAATTGTGGAAAAATATCTCGAATAAATTTTTAATGAACAAACGAAAATTTTGGAATAAAAATGTAAAATTATTGCCTTTTGAATCGTTTAACGTTTGCAGTCTGACTAAAATTATGAATTCAATAAATTATTAATTCTATAGTTCCTCAATAAATTAAATTCGATTTAAAGTAATTTCTAGTAAATTCATGTCAATTATTAATTAAATAAATAACTTCGAAATATTTTTGGTGTTATCAGATGAATTAATTTTTATTCGAAATTTTGAAATTCCATTGAGTGATTGCAATAAATTTTTTGAGTAAGTAAAATAATAGCCACTAGCAAGAGTCGGTGAAATGAAATAAACGAATTTTTGCTTCTGAATTACTGATCAACTTGTCATTATGTGAATATTTATTTTTATTAATTACTTCCCTGTAATTGGTGTTTGCAGCTTTGAATTTACTTTCGATAGAGTTGTTGGTGAAATGGTTTCCGTTTTTGATCTATAATTTGTTAACAAATGATTTGATCGGAAGTTACACGTTGTGTAGAGTTACATTACTTGGTTGGATTAACTTGAATTTATATTTTCAAAATTTGGGATTCGTTGAAGTTTCCATTAGATGGTGGCATTGTAACCATAATTTTAAAACAGTCTAGAGTTTTTTGTGATCTAAAAAATGATAAAAACAAAATATTTCGTATTTGAATAAGAATTAAATTTATTAAATTACTGAAAAATAATGATTTCTAACAAATAATTAAGTGAACTTATTCTACATTTTATAATTATTTCAAATGTCATGATTTTATAATTGTATTTTCCATTAACAATTTGTCAAAGAGTCAATTCGAATCGATTAATATTTTGTGGAAAATTGCATTTTATTTAAAATATATAAAATATGTCTTATCGTCGCTTAATTAATTAATTATGAAGAATTTTCATGTGATTGTGTCCATTTAAATGTCTTTTTCGTATTAAGTGGTACCTCAATCCATGCGTTGATTTAAATCTGGTTTTACATACGAAACAATGATAAGGTTTCTCGCCAGTGTGTGTTCGTAAATGTTGTTTCAAATGTGGTTTTTGTCTGAATTTTCTCTCACACACATTACAACCAAACGGTTTCTCGCCAGTGTGTGTTCGTAAATGTTTTCTTAAATTTACTTTTTGAGTGAACTTTCTCTCACAAACATTACAATCGAATGGTTTCTCGCCAGTGTGTGTTCGTAAATGTTGTTTCAAACTTGCTTTTAATGTGAACTTTCTTTCACACACATTACAACCAAACGGTTTCTCGCCAGTGTGTGTTCTTAAATGTTGTTCTAAACTGTCTCTTATTGTGAACTTTCTATCACAAACATTACAATCAAAGGGTTTATCGCCAGAGTGTGTTCGTATATGCTGTTTTAAATTTACTTTTTGAGTGAACTTTCTTTCACAAACATTACAATCGAACGGTTTCTCGCCAGTATGTGTTCGTAAATGTTGTGCTAAATGAAGTTTTCGTCTGAATTTTCTCTCACACACATTGCAATCAAACGGTTTTTCGCCAGTGTGTGTTCGTAAATGTTGTTTTAAATTTCCTTTTTGAATGAACTTTCTCTCACAAAGATTACAATTAAACGGTTTCTCCCCAGTATGCGTGAGCTGGTGTATAATTAAATGAGCTTTAGAAGTGAATTTTCTCGAACACAATTCACAATTAAATTTCTTCTTGTCCACATTTTCAATTATTCGTGATTGTTTTGATAATGTTTTTAAATCGGTATTTAATAATTGTTGTTGCGATTCACCCATTTTAATTAAATTTTTATTTAATTAATTTACTTTCAATTTAATTATTAATTTAATTTTTTTATTTTATTCAATTCTTTTGATATAGAAATTATAATTTTTAATAATAATTGTGGAAGAATATCTCGAATAAATTTTTAATGAACAACCGAAAATTTTGGAATAAAAATGTAAAATTATTGCCATTTGAATCGTTTAACGTTTGCAGTCTGACTAAAATTATGAATTCAATAAATTATTAATTCTATAGTTCCTCAATAAATTAAATTCGATTTAAAGTAATTTCTAGTAAATTCATGTCAATTATTAATTAAACAATAACTTCGAAAAATATTTTTGGAGTTATCAGATGAATTAATTTTTATTCGAAATTTTGAAATCCAATTTAGTGATTGCAATAAATTTTTTGAGTAAGTAAAATAATAGCCAGTAGCAAGAGTCGGTGAAATGAAATAAACGAATTTTTGCTTCTGAAGTACTGATCAACTTGTCATTATGTGAATATTTATTATTATTAATTACTTTCCAGTAATTGGTGTTAGTCTCTCTGGTTGTGGGTATGCAGCCTTGAATTTACTTCCGATAGGGTTGATGGTCAAATGGTTTCCGTTTTTGATTTGAACTATAATTTGTTATCATATAAATTGATCGTAAGTTATACAATGTTAAGAGATACATTACTTGGATACAACTTTTCATTGTATTTATAATTACAAAATTTGGGATTCGTTGTTGTTTCCATTAGATATGGTGGCATTGCATCCTTAATTTTGTAAACAGAACTATTTCTCTTTCAGATAATGAACTTTTGAATTATAAATGAATAGATAAACCAAATTAATTTTTCAATTTGACAATTCTAAACGTCATACAATAAATGTGGTTAAAAATTATTTAGAATCACTGAACTGGTAACTGGTAAGATTGTGGAATTTTGATGTTACTATAATAAATTTCTTATATTACAATGCTAACTCACCTAATAATATTTATTTTAATACAATTATTATTTTTATAATTAATTATTTTTATATTTTTACTTTTTAATTGTTGCTTCCTGTCGGCGTCGCTGTTTTTTTATTCGTCTGTCTTGTCCACGTCTCGTTTAACCGTCAATGCAAATTGTCACTGTCGATGCGAACCGTTATCTGCATGTGTTCTTTGCTGAACACAAATCTATGACGCGTTGTTCGCACCGACGACGTCTTGACGTGTCGCCACAAGTTCCATTCGACTAGCCATATTCCCAAAGCATTTCTCCTACGGATTACTATTTATTCTAGTCGGTGCAGTCACCCCCACTAAGACGCGCCATTCACATCTTATGAAAATATTTTATAATCTGTTGCTTGACAATTGGATGGCTTTACAAGACGACGACATTTACACATAAAAAATTCGTAAATTAATGGATAAATGGTGGGCCTTGGTGATGGCGTTTACTTTGAATAATACACCACTAAATAAACATATAAATTTAACCAAAATATGGAAATTAGTTTTACCGATATCCAATAAAAATTTTCAGCAGTTTTGAAGTTCGTTAAATCTATTTTGATTAACCTATCAAAACATGATTTTCTCACCACCTTAAAATTTAAATTCAACTTAATTTTCAGATACTTAATACCAAATACAAATTAAAATTACATGTGGGTGGGTGTGTGTGTGTGTGTGTAAGAAATTTGTACTGGGGCAAACTCTGGGCCCGAAATAATCGAAAATACATTTTATGCGGCCAGGAAGATACAAAAATTTGTAATAAATAAAAAAATACGTAATCGTAATCGAAAAAGGTACGAATTATTTTCAATTTCAATTTTTGTTGTATTTTTGAATTCTATTGTTATTTTCTTTAAGTTTCACATAATGTTATTTTGAGAAAAGATAATAAAATTTGTGTGTTTTTTATTTTTTTTCTTTCCATCACATCACAAACATACCCCGATCCGAGACAATATTATTCTTCTACTCTTCAGTTGTTTTTTTGTGTTTTTTTTTATTTTATATTACGAAGCAATAAAGTGGAAGTGTATCCATAAATGAATGAATTGAATGAATATGGAATGCGAATGAATGACTTACAGAAAAAATGTGGAGAGAAAAAAAAGGAAAAAGGCAGTAAATTGTATTATAAAATGTTTCCTCTTGAAAATTTTTATGATGTTAGGCATTTCTTTTTTTTTTTATCATAGTCATTTCAAATTTTATTTCATCTATATTACCAACAAAGCAACAACAACAACAACAACCAAATCAACAACAAATCGAAATATAGAAATTGGCAAAAGAGAAAGGAAAACGGAAAGCAATGGAACAGGAAATCATTTATCAGGGAAATTTTTTTATTATTATTATTATTATTACAAAAATATTAACATTAAGATTTGCAGTTGTTGTTGTTGTTGTTGTTATTTTTATCCTATTAAATTTACCCTCCTGCGTTACACAACAATTTTTCTTTTCCATTTGATATCGATGAAGACCAATTGAATTAAATTGAATATAGAGATTCTTTTTTCGAATTATTATAATATTATTATTTTTATTTTGCTATTTTTGTAACAAATAATAAAGAGAATTAAGTCTTAAAGTTAAGTTAAGAGAAAAAACAAAATATAAATTAAATTGAATTTCTTTCGATTTATTGATAAATGACATTTACTGTTTACAACTGTTTTAATGAAATTTTGATTGTAGGGCAATGGCACCAGTTGTCAGCCCCTAACTATATATACCAGGTATGGGAGTATGAAGTGAGCCGCTGCCAATAAATAGCTGTACTTATATTATTAATTGTGAAAGAGCCTTAATGCGATGTTTTTTTTAATTGTTTTGACATCTGTCAACAACATTCAGAGTGTGGTAAATTCCATTTGTAATACAACAACATAAAATTTTATCGTGTTAAAAATGTCTAATTTTGTGCCTTCAACAAACGATTTGCGGGTCTCATTAGTTTTTTTGGAATCATTTAAAGTGAAACGCAGCTGAATCTCAACGAATGCTTGTAGAAGCTTTTTGGTGATCATGCTCTATCATTAGCAACATGTAAAAGATGGTTTCAACAATTTAGAGACAAAGATTTTGATTTGAGAAATGAAGAACGTGGAAGACCACCAAAAAAGTTTGAAGACAGTGAATTGCAAGCATTGTTGGACGAAGATGATACACACAAATTCAAAAACAACTTGCAGAAGCCTTAAATGTAGATCAAAAAACAATTTCTAATCGTTTAAAAGCAATGGGAAAGATTCAAAAGTGTGCAAAAATGGGTTCCACATGAATTGACTGAAGGGCAACAAGAAAATCGAAAAACCATTTGTGAATTGCACCCGTCAACAATACATAAGGAAGTTTTTTTTGCATCGAATCGTGACGGTGGTGATGAAAAGTGGATATATTTTGAGAATCCTAAACACAAAAAATCATGGATTACACCAGGTAAAGCAGCAACATCGATTGCAAAACACCAAAACGATTCGGTAAGAAGAGAATGCTTTGTGTTTGGTGGGATCAGGAAGGTGTGGTGTATCATGAACTTCTGAAACCTGGTGAAACTGTTAATACGGTTCTCTACCAACAACAAATAATCGATTTGAACCATGCATTTATAGATAACCGACCAGAATGGACCGAAAGAAAGAAAAAATGTGTTAAGGTAATTTTGCAACATGATAATACACCAGCACACAAAGCAAAACCAGTTCAGGATACGATAAAGTCGCTTGGATGGGAGCTGTTACCAAACCCGCCCGATTCACCAGACTTGGCTCCTTCGGACTACCATTTGTTTTCATCGATGGGACATGCTTTGAAAGAACAGCACTTCAAAACATCTGAAGAAGTTGAAAATTGGCTATCTGAATGGTTTTCGTCCAAAGCAACACCAATTTTTCGACGTGGTATACGAAAATTGCCTGAAAGGTGGTTAAAATGTGTAGAAAGCGATGGAAGTTATTTTGAATAAAATATTTTTGATTTTTCTATTCTAAATTATGTGTTTTTCTTCCTTTAAAAAAGGCTCATTTCATACTCCGATACCTGGTAGTCTGCAGTTTGTTGCCCGTATAGTTTCAATCATAGGCAATATCTATGGATTTCTTACTGATGTGTGCTGGAATTTTATGTGATGAGTGCCACCCTGTCCATGGATTTTTACAAAAAAATATTTATGGATTAACTGCGTATATTTCCGATGATAATTTATACGGATTATCCTTAGATATATTTATCGTTGCTATTATTCCACAGAATATCTTTAGAATTTATATTCATATTTTTTGTGGAGAGATCAACGGATTTTGATAAAAATATTTTTGGATTTTATATGTATTTTGGAAAGTATTGGGTCTATAACTAAGTTTGATAGGTGTCCTAAATAGTATTGCTTGTCCGCAGTGTGTGAAGTGGCAATACTTCGATATTTTAGTAGTTGAATCCACCTTTCATATTCAGTCAGTGTATGACATTTAGTTGAAGTGTAAACAAGTATTTTTTTGAGTTGATTTAAAATGGAAAATTTTGCACCTCAACAAAACAGCATTTGCGCGAGAAGTTATGTTAAGTAATTTTATTCGGGAAGAAAACAGCAGCAGAAACTTATCGCTTTTTGTTACAAATTTATGGTGAACATTCCCCATCACTTAAACAATTGTGAGTATTGGTTTAGATGACGGTTTAAAAATAATGATTTTGATGTTAGTGATAAAGAACGCGTTGGAGCACCAAAAAAACTTTGAAGACGAAGAATTGGAAGCTTTACTCACTGAGAAGATCCATGTCAAACGGTAGAAGAATTAACATTGGTATTAGATGTTACCCAAGCACAAGTGTTTTCAAACGTTTAAAGAAAATGGGAATGGTCCAAAAGCTATCGTATTGGGTACCACATGAACATTGACGGAAAGACAACAAGAAAATCGAAAAAAAATGTGGTAAAATTTTGATTCAAAGACATTCAATTTTGCATCGAATTGTGACTGGTGATGAAAAGTGGATCCATTACGATAATCCAAGATACGTTTAAAAGCATGGGTGAAGACAGGTGAACCAGTCCCATTGACAACAAAACGCAATATTCATGGTTCTAAGGTTATGCTGTATATCTGGGTGGGACCAGCTTCGCGTAGTGTACTATGAGCTGCTTAAACCAGAACAAATCATCACTACTGAACGTTACTGAGAGCAATTAATCCAATTGAACAGAATATGCCAACAGATATTGCCGTGTGATTGTGCGCTGCATGATAATGATTGACCAAATGTTGGAAGATCGGTCAAAGAAACGTTAGAAGCATTTGACTGGGTAGTCCTACCCCACCCGCTATATTCACCAGACATTGCTCCATCAGACTACCATTTGTTCCGGTCGATACAGTCAGCCTTTTTTGTGCAGCGGTTCAATTCATACGAAAATATGAAAAAATGGCTGGATTCATGGATTGCTTCAAAACCTAAGAAGTTCTTCGATGAGGGAATCCATAATTTGACACAAAGATGGTCAAAAGTTGTAACTTCAGATGGCAAATACTTTGAATAAAATGTAATGTACCGTTACTTTCAAATAAATGTGTTTTTCTTACCAAAATATTCCCAAAACTTAGTCATAGACTCAATAATACCCGTGAATTGTCCGTATTAGCAGAATAAATTTTCTTATGACGATGATGTCAAATAGCGGTTTGATTCAGTTTTTTTTACCGATACCGACCTCACGTTCTATGAGCACGGAATGAAGATGCTGACCGATGGCAAAAATTCATCGATTCTGTATTTTTTCTATGTAATAAAAAAAATCCATGAAAAGTCTTACAAAATTATTCGGAAATATTCCGATTTGAGTTGCTGGTTTTTTTAAAAATTATGAAAATAAATTAAATGGAGTGAGGATTATATCTAGAGATAAGCGAAATATACAAAATGTGAACCACTGTCTTGGATAATTGGTGAAATAAATTATGAATACAATACCGCTCGGATATATGTTGAAAATATTACTGACCATCCAAAGATTCCAATTGACCTAAATAAAATTCTATTATATTTAGTGGAAAATCTATGGACATTCATTGGACGAATTCCAATTTTCCATTGGAAATATGTGATTTTTCTGCTCGGAAATTTTCCTCATTTTTCCAAAGTTCGGACAAATTGTTACTAGGGTAGTACCACCGTTTCTATACTAATAATGTTTTTGGCCCCACGGGAAAATTTTTCGAGAAAACCGCTTTTGTATGAATTATCAAATATTCTCATTAGGAGCCATAGTTTTAACGGATTTTCAATTTTTTACACATAATTAATACAAAATTTTTATCAATTTCTAGTCTTTCATCGAAGTATTGTTTAAAAAAATTGAATCACGCGTTCCGAAAATATACTCAATTTACCAATTGATGTCATTGCCATTTTTGTGTGTCGAATACAGGAATATTGTACAGTATCATAATTTTTGTTTTAATTTCTCTGACGTCACACGGGAAAATCGATTCCAATGTCTGGACGCGTGAAGCAATTTAAAATAAATTTTTCTATGAAAAATTGGAAATTAATTAACCGTTGACGCCTTCCACCTTCAGCCAACATTATAATTTTTCTATTGAAACTACTACTCCTGGGTGTTTTGCATTGAGATACATTGGTTATTTTTCAATGGAATGGAAATGGAAGAATATGAACAATGTAATTTAAACCTTACCACTTAATGCGGCTATGCTGTGACTTGGAGACAGGCATCTAGCAAAGACAGCATGCAATTTCATGGTTGTATATCGCCTAGGTATGTTTTGTTTAACGCAAAAGCTTAATTTCTGGTGCAATGGTTGACGTGCTGCTGATCCCCATTGCAGTCGCTCCAGGTTCAACGTAATTGTTCTTTCGAATAATTTCAACTATGGTCAATTGTTGTTTCAATAAATGTTTTGCCTAATTCATACAACGCCCGGAAATTGTCTATGGTGCGTCGCTTCCCGTTCAATCCTTTGACCAAGACTACGGTTTCCGAGTAATTTGAAAAACAATTTTTAAAAAATGTAGTTTTTCTACAGCCAATAGTTTACAATTTATTAAGTATTAGATTTAAGGTTATTAGCAATGACTTTAAGAAATGAGGAATGGAATGAGGTTATTCAAATATTTTTCAGTAGCCGGTACTAATCTGAAGACTGGTTACACGGGCTGAGTGCTAGTGCCACTACCCTAAATATTTATTTTAGAATTTCGTATTTAATGTTAATGTGTGCTGTTAATTAAACGTTAAATGGACCAAATAAAAGCGCTAAAGTAATAGGTATAGAAATATGATACGATCGTTTTATTATTTTGATAATACTGGTAAAAAATGTTTTATTGGATATATAATAATGATTTCGGTTGTTAAGTACAATCTTTTCCCAGTTCTTTGGCAATTTATGAATACCAAAATAAAATTTTACCTCTTTTGATGCGATGCAAAAGTCAATGTTTGAATGTCATTCATTCAATTGTGGCTGTGCACAGAGTTCATGTGACATCGATCAATTATTTCTATTTTTTTTTGGTGGTGAAGTTCGTTTCATAATTAATTAATTTTCAATTACTTTACTTACTTTACATTTCCCGATAGCCAGATATTTCTCACAGTGTCTTGAACATAATATTAACTATTGGGGCGTAAACAAAGCAAGTGCGGTTTTCACTTAAAGATGTCTGTTGATGAATTTTGACGTATCTAAATTCATTCGAAATGTCAAACCATATTATTTTTTTATTGATAGTTCCATTGTCAGTCGGTAAAAAATTTTTTTAATCGATCGGTTGTGAAATTTTTTATGTTTAGTTTTTATTGAAAATGGATAATAATAATGAGGATACAAAAAATTGTGTGCTGTATATGAGGAGGAGGAAGGCTTAATAAAACTAGGGTATCATAATTGTTTTGCTGGGTTCCGTTCTGGTTATTATTTTGCTGGCATTACAAAGGCATTTAAGGTATTTTGAACTGTTACAATCAATTCAGTGGTATACATATTCAATATCTAACCAAACGGCACAATAAAATAGGTGATCAGAATCGGAAAATCGAAATCATCCATGTCACTCGTCCGAAAATATAGGAGCTTGGTTGGGAGGTGTTGCCATATCCACCATATAGTCCGAAACCTTGTACCTTCAGATTACCATTTGTTGCGGTCCGTGCAGAACTCCATTAATGTTAATAAAAAATTGAATGTAGAGGCCTGCAAGTAGCACTTGGACTAGTTTTTTTGCTCAGAAGATCTACAGAGTGATTACCAAAAAAATGGCACACATATTTGTTTTAATAAAGCTAATTTGAAATTGGAAAAAAAAATGGTTTGTATTTTGTAAAAAGAGGCGCAATAATTTTTCGACTACCCAATATTTTTTGATTGGTGTTTTGTTCCACATTTTGTTGCACAATTTTTTGATGGTCGATTGAGTTGCATAATAAATTAAGTTTTTTTTACACCTTACACTGCCCTGGGATATTTCTCTCAGTGTCTTGAACTACAATATATATTGTTTTGTTCAATATTATTGTGTTTAATAATTTAAACTTGAATAAATATGTTTTTGTTGATTTTGTCCAATACGTTTTTACTGTAATATTATATGTTCACATACCCCCAGTAACAATTTGTCCGTACTTAGGCAAGATGAGGAAAATTTCCGAGCAGAAAAACCACATATTTCCAATGGAAAATTGGAATTCGTCCAAAGAATGTCCATAGATTTTCCACAAAATATAATTGCATTTTATTTAGGTCAATTGGAATCTTTGGATGGTCAGTAATATTTTCAACATATATCCGAGCGGTATTGTATTCATAATTTATTTCACCAATTATCCAAGACAGTGGTTCACATTTTGTATATTTCGCTTATCTCTAGATATAATCCTCACTCCATTTAATTTATTTTCATAATTTTTAAAAAAACCAGCAACTCAAATCGGAATATTTCCGAATAATTTTGTAAGACTTTTCATGGATTTTTTTTATTACATAGAAAAAATACAGAATCGATGAATTTTTGCCATCGGTCAGCATCTTCATTCCGTGCTCATAGAACTTGAGGTCGGTATCGGTAAAAAAAAAAACTGAAACAAACCACAATTTGGCATCATCGTAACAAGAAAATACGGACAATTCACGGTTATTACTTGCCAAAATACATGAACAATCCAAAAATATTTTTATGAAAATCCGTAGATCTGCTCACAAAAAATATGAATATAAATTCGATGGATATTTTCGGTGGAATAATATCAACGAGAAATAATTCTAAGTAAAATCCGTAGAAATTATCATCGGAAATATACGCAGATTATCCAAGAACATTTTTTTTGTAAAAATCCATAGACAGGATTACACACTGATCATATAAAATTCCAACAGACATCCTTACGAAATCCATAGATATTTCTTCGGATTGAAACTACGGACTACCGAACATATAATGCGGACATATTTTACGGACCAAATGCGGACAGTGTTACTAGGGTATGACCGTTATTTGATGTACCTAATTTTAAATACAGATTATCATTTTGAGGGGAGGCTGGGAGGAGGTGTGGGGGATGGAACTATTTGTAATTTTAGTCTTTTTTTTTTTTTTTTTTTTCCCCATTGATGAACCAGAAGCGAACGACGACGAACATTTTTAATTCACCATAAATCAAAACACAAAAGCAATTTTCTCAAAAATATTTTTAACTTTGTCTGTGTCGTTGTGGTTTTTTCTACTTCGTCGCGCGTAGTCGATATTAATAATATTATTATTATTATACAGTACCAGTTCATCTTTCTATATTAGAATGAAATTATTATATATATTCTGAGATTTTTCCATTCCCATTATTACTAAACTCATATATTTGAATTTACTTATAATAGAAACATACACACACACACACACACAGCAGCAGCAGCAGCAGCGCAAGATATGAACGAATAATGTACATAATTCATTCCGTCGTACGTACATAAATGCAAGGAATGTTATTTTGCGGTGTATATTAATACAGTAAAATACGTATATATTGAAATGATTTACTGTTATGTTCTTAATAATATATAATGACTAAATTTTTCTTATATTCTTACATTAGAAATGTTGTATTGTATATTATCGACGGATTTCTTGTATTATTATGTGTATAAATTATGAACATCATACTATAACCACCCACACACGCTGCTGCGTTGCGTTTAGTAGGAGCGAGAAGTAGAGTAACGAAAGTTTATGGTGCATAGAATAGGTATATGCAGAAAGATGTCTTCTTGCCAAACACCTGAGATACCTGAGCAGTCGATAGCAGCCACTTCAAAAACAATAATTACTCTGGCAGTTCAATTATTTTTTCAATGTTATGTGTAAAAGTATAGGTTTGATAAATTATGTTTCCGGTTAGTTACAGTTTATTGCAACACATATTTTTATTTTTTTTTTCATTCATTTAAATAAATGTTAATTAATAAATAAGATTTCATAATGATATTGTTTTTCCACTGTACTGGCGATGAGAGAAAATTCTTAAAATTCTAATAATGGCACCAAATAATCAATTCATCTGATTTATGTTAAACAACATAAAAGAAATTGGAGAAAAAAGTTTAAGAATTACGATTAAAAGTGTAAATCGTAAAGATGACTTTATTCCACTGGTGGCAGTACACAAATTCGGTGCACATGTGCAAAATTATCTGAGGTTGTCCCATCAATCCTGCTGACCTTTTTTACTATCAAATACCATTTATTTCGAAATTTGCAAAACTCCTTGAATTGTATTTGTATTAATTTGAAATAATACTCAGTTTTTTGCAGATAAAAATCAAAGGTTCCATACGATCGAAACATACTGAAATAATGACAAAGAAGTTTTGAATTGAATGGAATGCTTAAAATAAATTTAAAAAATATACTTTCATCATAATCCAAATACATGTACTGAATGGTGTTCATCATAAAATTTTAACAAAAAATCTTTCAGAAACAAAAGATTATTAAATTTTAAACATATCAATCTCTATTTAGAAATGATATTTTTAATAATTTATTTCAAATTTAAAGTTAAATGAACATCAACTATTGAATTATAAATAATAATATTTTCAAGCGCTATTTGCACCGTTGATTGTAATGTATTTGAAAAAAAATTCACACAAAAACAAGATTTAAAACGACATTTACGATCACACACTGGCGATAAACCGTTTAGAGAGAAAGTTCAAACAAAAATATAGTTTAACACAGTGACGACACAAACCTTATCATTGTTTCGTATGTAAAACCAAATTTAGATTAACGGCTGCATTGTGAGGACGCACTTAAAGTATAAAAAAAACAATGCCACCATCTAATGGAAACTACAACGAATCTTAATTGTTGAGTTTATAAATGTAATGAAAGTTAATCCAACCAAATAATGTACACATTCTGTAACTTGCGATCAAATCATACGTTAACAAAAGTTAAAATAAAATACCGGAAGCACTTGGCCAACAACTGTATCGAAAGTAAATTCAAAGTTGCATATCCACAACCAGAGAGACAAACACCAATTACTGGGAAGTAATTGATAAATATAAATATTCACATAATGTCATGTTGATCAGTATTTCAGAAGCAAAAAAATACGTTTATTTCATTTCATCGACACTTGCTACTGGGTATTATTTTACTTAACCCAAAATTTATTGCAACCACTAAATGGGATTTCAAAATTTCGAATAAAAATTAATGCATCTGATAACATCAAAATTATTATTCGAAGTTATTGTTTAATGAATAATTGACATGAATTTTCTAGAAATTACTTAAAATCGAATTTAATTTGTTGAGGAACTATCGATATTGGTAATTTATTGAATTTACGATTTTAGTCAGACCGCAAACGTTAAACGATTCAAAAGGCAATAATTTTACAATTTTTGTACCAAAATTTTCGGTTGTTCAATATAAATTTATTCGAGATATTTTTCCACAATTATTATTAAAAATTATAATTTCTATATCAAATCAATTTAATTAAAATGGATGTAACGCAACAACAATCATTAAATAGCGATTTAAATGCAACATCAAACCAATCTCGAATAATTGGAAAAGTGGACAAGACGAAATTTAATTGTGAATTGTGTTCGAAAAAATTCACTTTTAAAGCTAATTTAATTATACACCAGCGCACGCACACTGGCGAGAAACCATTTGATTGTAATGTTTGTGAGAGAAATTTTACTCAAAAAGTAAATTTAAAACGACATTTACGAACACACACTGGCGAGAAACCGTTTGAATGTAATCTGTGTGAAAGAAAATGCACACAAAAACAAGTTTTAGAACAACATTTACGAACACACACTGGCGACAAACCTTATCATTGTTTCGTATGTAAAACGAGATTTAGATCAACGCCTGCATTGAGGGCCCACTTAAAGTGTAAAAATCATTTAAATGGACACAATCACATGAAAATTCTTCATAATTAAATTTTGTATCAAAGATATGACAAATTTGTGTTAAAATAAAATTCAATTTTCATAAAATATTAATCATTTCGAAATGACGCTTCAACAAATTGTTGATGAAAGTTACTTATAATATCAAGACATTTGAAATAATTATTAAATTTCTTATAAGTAAAATCGTCACAGTAATTTTATGTAATCATTTTTTGCTAATTTTAATTACAGTATTTTAATAAAATTAATTATTATTCAAATATGAAATATTGTGTATTTATCATTTTCGAAAATTGATGTGGCATAAAGTTGCATTTACAAATAACTGCAACAAAGAGAGTGAGCGATAGGGGAAATGGTGTTAATTGGAAAATAAATTTTGACTACTAGATTTGAGTTTATCTTATAAAAAGTTCTTATATTAAAAATTTTAAAATTTAAACTTTTCAAGTCCACACAAGTTTTTTTATTTTGCCCAAAACCAATGCGTGAAACAAAAAACCAATTATTGGAACCATTCAATGTCATTAATAAATTAATGCATCTGGTAACACATAAAAATATTATTCGAAGTTTCTGTTAAATGAAATTATATAAATTTTCTAGAAATTATTATTAATTTATTTTAGAATTTATAATTTATTGATTTCACTATTTTAGTTGGACGACAAACGTCGAACAGTTCAGAAAGTAATAATTTTAAAAATATTGTTTAGAAAATTATCGAGTGTTTATTAAAAATTTTTCCAAACTTTTCTAATTTTATTAAAAATTATATTTCTATATCAAAAATTAAGCTAAAACCTAAATTAAAATAATTAATAATTTAAAATTGAAATAATGAAATGAAAGTTTCATTAAAATGAATGAAATAAAACAACAATTATTAGAAAAAGATTTTCAATCATCATCGAATGAATCTCAAAAAATTAGAAATGACGAGAAGAAGAAATTTAATTGTAAATTGTGTTCGAAAAAATTCACTCATAAACTTCATTTAATTATACACCAGTGCACACACATTGACGAGAAACCGTTTGATTGTAATGTGTGTGAAAGAAAGTTCACACGAAAATCAAGTTTGAAACGACACTTACTAACACACACTGGCGAGAAACCGTTTGATTGTAATGTGTGTGAAAGAAAGTTCAGACAAAAACACGATTTAAAACTACATTTACGAACACACACTGGCGAAAAACCGTTTGATTGTAATGTTTGTGAAAGAAAGTTTAGACGAAAACAAGATTTAGAACGACATTTACGAACACACACTGGCGAGAAACCGTTTGATTGTAATGTGTGTGAGAGAAAGTTCAGACAAAAACACGATTTAAAACTACATTTACGAACACACACTGGTGAAAAACCGTTTGATTGTAATGTTTGTGAAAGAAAGTTTAGACGAAAACAAGATTTAGAACGACATTTACGAACACACACTGGCGACAAACCGTTTGATTGTAATGTGTGTGATAGAAAGTTCATACAAAAGCAACATTTGAAACAACATTTACGAACACACACTGGCGAGAAACCTTATCATTGTTTCGTATGTAAAACCAGATTTAAATCAACGTCGGTATTGATAGCTCATTTAAAGCGTAAGAATCATTTAAATGGACACAATCACATGAAAATTCTTCATAATTAATTAATTAAGCAACGATAAGACATATTTTATATATTTGAAATAAAATGCAATTTCCCACAAAATATTAATCGTTTCGAATTGACGCTTTGACAAATTGTTAATGGAAAATATAATTATTAAATCATGACATTTGAAATATTTATAAAATTTATAATAGGTCCATTTAATTATTTTTTAGAAATCATTATTTTCCAGTAATTTAATAAATTTAATTATTATTTAAATACGAATAATTTTGTTTTTATCATGACCTTAGACCTGTCAAATATAAAAACGACCACTCATAGATTTAAGTTTGACAACACTCAGCGGCGCAGTGGTATAGTGTCGAATTATGTATTACTAATCATATAATATAAGAGGTTCAATTCCAGCTATTTTCCCTGTTTATTTTAATACTAATCTTTGAAATTATAGTGTAGGACGCTGCTCAAAGATTAACAATGTCTGCACCCACACACACATCACTATGGACTAATCTAATCCATAAAAAAATAATAACATTATGAGAACACATATCGTTCGTTAATTGCAGTACAATTGGTGAATTGTTATAAACTCGTCTTACCCACTTGACCACAATTTTGGATTTACAGAGGGGCTTATTTGTGTTATTTATGACTCGGATGTGGATGCTTATTTTTTTGTAAAGTTTTATTAAAATCTGGTAATAGCAACAAAAATATTTCTTTCTTACTTGAAATTTTGCATCTGAAGTTCATCAAATGCTTGTTAAAGCTTATGGTGTACTTGCTCTATAACGCATAGACAAAACTATGATTTGTTTTAACGATTGAAAGATGATGTTGGTGGATAGAGATGTCTTACAGTCTCAAAAACAAATGGCACAAGCTTTGAATGTTGAACATCAAGCATGTTTAAATGTTACGGGATCGATTCAATAACGTGGAAAATGAGAGTCTTCACTTGAACTGAATGAATGACAAATAGAAAACCTAAAAAGGAACAGTGAAATACGTTAAAATAATTTTGCTCCATGACAACGCACCGTCACACAAAACAAAGCCGCTCACGAATACATTCAAATCTATTGGCTGGGATTTGTAACCCCATCCGGCATATACACAAGACTTGACTAATTCCGATCACCATTTAATTTCATCGATAGGACACATGCTTTAAAAGCCAAACTGCAATACATCTGAAGAATTGGCTTTTTGGGTCTCTGAATGGTTTCATCAAAAAAAGTATTGTTTCTTTGGCGTGGTATCTACATGTTGACAGAGAGATGGCAGCAAGCGATGGCAATTAATTTCAATAGAATATCTGGTATAGCAATAAATAATCAATTGTATTATGAAATTGTTAAATCAATTTGTAAAATTTAATATTTTTACGTTTTTCTAAAATTGCAATTCACCTTTTATTTTTATCGGTACAATGGTATAAAAAAGCATTATTTATCATTTATCGTTAATTATTCAAACCAAGCCATTTTACTGGAAATATTGTCAAAATTAAATGTTCAGTGTTGAACATTCTTTTCACTGTGTAATATTTAAGTTATATATGCGAAAGTTTTTGAGCGAACGGTACTCCGTGGCATATTTGGTCCCGTAAAAAGAACAGAATGGTTGGAGGCGAAGATACAATTTTGGATTAGACAAGTTGTACGCAAAACCAAATATTTTCGAAAAACTAAATCAATAGATTAAGATGGTTTGGACACGTATTACGCACATGTTGAATGGTAATCCAGAAGGTAGAAGGAGAGTCGAGGAAAACCTAAAGCAAGATGGATAGATGCAGTAAACTATGATATAAAGATCCTTAGGGATTGGAGGATATTGGATATTAGTAATTGGTAAACTAATTGGTTGGTGAGATCTGGCGAAAAAACATAAAACTGATTCAAATTTCGATTGCTCATAACATACATCATTTTTAACCAAATTGAAAGTAAGTAGCCCCACATTATGATCAAAAATCATATTATATGTGAACGCGATAAAATATTTAATCGGAAAATTTGCTAAACATAGAGCACCACCTTTATTTTAAATGTTGATCGGCATGTTAGATAAAATACAAATGTTTTAATGCATAACAACGACGTCCTCATCAAAAACTGATCACAATACCAATTATTGGTAATAATTTGACCACAGTGATAATTAACATTCAGTAAAAATGTCAAATTATATATTTATATTTATGTGACAATTGCGTCAAAAATTATCGAAATTATTTAATAAATCTGGTAACACCAATTTATATTTTATTACTACTTGCTTATCATAACATTTCATCAATGGCAGTTATAAAATAATATTCAAAGTGATCGGACGTTATTTTTAGTTTTTAAGCGAGAGATTAAAGAGAGTTTGTTATCATTTAAATATTATTTTTTTAAGAAATAACACGGAAATTGAATATATTTTATTTTATTTCGTAATTGTTCAAAACAACAAGGGAAAAAGAAACTTATTTTAGAAATGGAAGAAAAGCCAAATCCAAATTTAACAACTGACGAACATTTGTTAAAATGTAATATTTGTAACGGAACTTTCACAACAAAAGAAAATTTAAATGATCATCAAATGGTGTGCAAACGAACGTGTAGAATTTGTGCGATAATAGTATCGCGGAAAGATGCCTTAAATCGACATATGAAAATTCATGGAGGCGAGAAGAATTTTGAATGTGATATTTGTTGCAGTAAATATTTACGAAAACAAGAGTTGATTGATCATATGAAAGTACATAGTGGCAAATTGCACAAATGTCCCAAATGTGAGAAGAAATGTTCAAGCTTGACAAATCTACGACAACACTTGCTAATACATAACGCAGAGAAAACATATAAATGTGATATATGTTCGAAATCATTTAAACAACCGAGGGGGTTACAAAGTCACAAACTAATACATAACGCAGAGAAAACATATAAATGTGATATATGTTCGAAATCATTTAAACAACCGCAGGTGCTAAGGATACACAAATTAGTTCATACCGATATTAAGAATCACAAATGTACCAAATGTGAGAAACTATTTACACAAAGATCCCATTTAATTTCACATATGAAACATGCACACAAACCGTTTCCATGTTCAATGTGTCCGAGAACATTTAAAAAATTAAATCATCTATTGAATCACAAACACAAAAGTCATTCAAATATCAACAAATTACGTTCCAATGAAAATCAACCGAGTCCAAGTGGAATGTGTCAATCGCGTATTTTGAATAATAATAACATTCAACCCAATGCTGCAGATATTGATTCTGATAACACATCTAGTGAATGCGATAAGGAGTAGAAAAACGATCAAATGATTAATTGACATTTCACGAGTAATTTCAAAAAATTTAAAAAATATTATAATATTTACATCCACACACCAACCAATAAAATGACGTGAAAACTTATCGTAAAATTCAAGATAATAAACTTTAACGATGGCAACATTTTTGGCGGATAATAAATGTCACGCAGTTGATTGATTTAAATTCGAATTCTATATTAAAATAATCGAACATATAAAAAATGTAATTTGACGAACAAATTAATAATTTTTCGGATAAATGATCCAATTATTTTCCTCGGAATTATAATTAAAATTTATTGTTTATTGACTAAAAATTATACAAAACAATTTGTTGTTTCAAATAAATATTTTGAATTTTGTAATTTCATTGAATTTTTATTATCATTAAATTTTATAAATTAAATTTTAACCAAATATTTTCAAAACCATCAAAATCAATAGATTAAGATGGCTTGGACATGTATTACGCATGGAGGAGGAGCGTGTGCCGAAAATACTGTTAAATGGTAATCCAGAATGTAGAAAGAGAGACGGAAGACCTAAGGCAAGATTGCTATATGCAGTAAATTCTAATATAAAGATCCTTAAAATTCGGGGATGGAAGACATTTAATGTGGATAGATCAGGTTGGAGAAGCGTGTTGGAGAAGGCTAAAATCACAACTGGGTTATAATGCCATGGAGTAAGTAAGTAAATTGATGAATTGATATTTTAGTAATTAGTAAAATAATTGGTTGGTGAAATCTGACGAAAAATTATTAAGCTGATTCAAATTTCTCATACACATTATATACATCATTTTTAACTAAACTGAGTGTAAGTCTCCAAATTTATGATCAAGATTTATATTATTTGTGACCACCTTTATTTTGAATGTTGATCGGTTGTTGAGTGATAAAATACAAATGTTTTAGTGTATTACAACTGCTGCGTCACCAAAAACCGATCATAATACCAATTATTGATAATAATTTGACCACAGTGACGATTTTCATTCAGTAAAAATGTCAAATTTTAAATTTTTGTAAATATTGGTGTAATCAATATAAATGTGTGGCAATACCGTCGAAAATTATCGAACAATCACGAAATATATGTCAATGCTGACTATTTTTTTATAAATCTGGTAACACCAATTTATTTTTTATTACTACTTGCTTATCTCGACATTCCATCAATGGCAGTTATAAAATAATATTCAAAGTGAACGGACGTTATTTTTAGTTTTTAAGCGAGAGATTAAAGAGAGATTGTTATCATTAAAATATTATTTTTTTAAGAAATAACACGGAAATTGAATATAATTTATTTTATTTCGTAATTGTTCAAAACAACAAAGGGAAAAGAAACGTATTTTAGAAATGGAAGAAAAACCAAATCCAAATTTAACAACTGGCGAACATTTGTTAAAATGTAATATTTGTAACGGAACTTTCACAACAAAAGAAAATTTAAATGATCATCAAATGGTGTGCAAACGAACGTGTAGAGTTTGTGAGAAAATACTATCAAATAAATATATCTTAACTGAACATATGAAGACTCATAGAGGCGAGAAGAATTTTGAATGTGATATTTGTTGCAGTAAATTTACACGAAAAGATGCATTGATTGATCATATGAAAAAACATAGTGGCAAATTGCACAAATGTTCCAAGTGTGAGAAGAAATGTTCAAGGTTGACACATCTACGGGAACACATGCTAATACATAACGCAGAGAAAACATATAAATGTGATATATGTTCGAAATCATTTAAACAACCGAGGGGGTTACAAAGTCACAAACTAATACATAACGCAGAGAAAACATATAAATGTGATATATGTTCGAAATCATTTAAACAACCGCAGGTGCTAAGGATACACAAATTAGTTCATACCGATATTAAGAATCACAAATGTACCAAATGTGAGAAACGATTTAAACAAAGATCAGAATTAATTTCACATATGAAACATGCACACAAACCGTTTCAATGTTCAATGTGTCCGAGAACATTTAAAAAATTAAATCATCTATTGAATCACAAACACAAAAGTCATTCAAATGTCAACATATTACTTTCCAATGAAAATCGACCGGGTCCAAGTGGATTAAGTCAATCACATATTGTGAATAATAATAATATTGACATTCAATCTAATGCTACAGATATTGATTCCGATAACACATCTAGTGAATGCGATAAGGAGTAGAAAAACGATCAAATGATAAATTGACATTTTACGAGTAATTTCAAGAATTTTCAAAAATATTATAATATTTACATCCACACACCAACCAATAAAATGACGTGAAAACTTATCGTAAAATTCAAGATAATAAACTTTAACGATGGCAAACCTTTTTGGCGGATAATAAATGTCACGCAGTTTATTGATTTAAATTCGAATTCTATATTAAAATAATCGAACATATAAAAAATGTGATTTGACGAACAAATTAATAATTTTTCGGATAAATGATCCAATTATTTTCCGCTGAATTATAATTAAAATTTATTGTTGATTGACTAAAAATTATACAAAACAATTTGTTGTTTCAAATAAATATTTTGAATTTTGTAATTTCATTGAATTTTTATTATCATTAAATTTTATAAATTATATTTTCAAAACAATCAAAATCAATAGATTAAGATGGCTTGGACACGTATTACGCATGGAGGAGGAGCGTTTGCCAAAAACACTGTTAAATGGTAATCCAGAATGTAGAAAGAGAGACGGTAGACCTAAGGCAAGAATGCTAAATGCAGTAAATTCTAATATAAAGATCCTTAAAATTCGGTGTTGGAAGACATTGACTGTGGATAGATCAGGTAGGAGAAGCGTGTTGGAGAAGGCTAAAGCTGTACCTGGATTATAATGCCATGGAGTAAGTAAGCAAATTGATGGCTTAAGCTTATAATAATTGTTAAAATAATTAAGTAAGATATGACGAAAGAACATGAAAATGATTTAAATTTCGTATGTTCATTACATACGTCATTTTTAACTAAATTGAGCGTAAGTCTCCAAATTTATGATCAAGATTTATATTATTTGTGAACGCTATACGATATTTAATCGGAAAATTAGCTAAACGTAACGCACCACCTTTATTTTGAATGTTGATCGGTTGTTGAGTGATAAAATACAAATGTTTTAGTGTATTACAACTGCTGCGTCACCAAAAACCGATCATAATACCAATTATTGATAATAATTTGACCACAGTGACGATTTTCATTCAGCAAAAATGTCAAATTTTATATTTTTGTAAATATTGGTGTAATCAATATAAATGTGTGGCAATACCGTCGAAAATTATCGAACAATCACGAAATATATGTCAATGCTGACTATTTTTTTATAAATCTGGTAACACCAATTTATTTTTTATTACTACTTGCTTATCTCAACATTCCATCAATGGCAGTTATAAAATAATATTCAAAGTGATCGGACGTTATTTTTAGTTTTTAAGCGAGAGATTAAAGACAGATTGTTATCATTATAATATTATTTTTTTAAGAAATTACACGGAAATTCAATATAATTTATTTTATTTCGTAATTGTTCAAAACAACAAAGGGAAAAGAAACGTATTTTAGAAATGGAAGAAAAACCAAATCCAAATTTAACAACTGGCGAACATTTGTTAAAATGTAATATTTGTAATGGAACTTTTACAACGAAAGAAAATTTAAATGATCATCAAATTGTGTGTAAACGAACGTGTAGAATTTGTGAGAAAATACTATCAAATAAATATAAATTAACTGAACATATGAAGACTCATAGAGGCGAAAAGAATTTTGAATGTGATATTTGTTGCAGTAAATTTACACGAAAAGATGCATTGATTGATCATATGAAAAAACATAGTGGCAAATTGCACAAATGTTCCAAGTGTGAGAAGAAATGTTCAAGGTTGACACATCTACGGGAACACATGCTAATACATAACGCAGAGAAAACATATAAATGTGATATATGTTCGAAATCATTTAAACAATCGCAGGGGTTACTAAGTCACAAACTAATACATAACGCAGAGAAAAAATATAAATGTGATATATGTTCGAAATCATTTAAACAACCGCAGGTGTTAAGGAAACACAAATTAGTTCATTCCGATATTATGAATCACAAGTGTACCAAATGTGAGAAACGATTTAAACAAAGATCAGAATTAACTCAACATATGAAACAAGCTCACAAACCGTTTCCATGCTCAATATGTTTGGGAACATTTAAAAAATTGAATCAACTATTGGAACACAAACACAAATGTCATTCAAATGTCAACAAATCAATTTCCAATGAAAATCAACCGGGTCCAAGTGAAATGTGTCAATCACATATTTTGAATGAAAATTATATTCAATCCAATGCTGCAGATATTGATTCCGATAACACATCCAGTGAATGCGATACGGAATAGAAAAACGATCAAATGATGAATTGACATTTTACGAGGAATTTCAAGAAATTTCAAAAATATTATAATATTTACATCCACACATCAACCAATAAAATGACGTGAAAACTTATCGTAAAATTCAAGATAATAAACTTTAACGATGGCAAACCTTTTTGGCGGATAATAAATGTCACGCAGTTGATTGATTTAAATTCGAATTCTATATTAAAATTTTCGAACTTATGAAAAATGAAATTTAACGAACAAATTAATAATTTTTAGGATCATTGATCCAATTATTTTCCGCTGAATTATAATTAAAATTTATTGTTTATTGACTAAAAATTATACAAAACAAGTTGTTGTTTCAAATAAATACTTATTTTCGTTAAATTTTATGAACTAAATATTATTATTTGCAATTGATGGTTTACAACAAAATCATAAGTGCAACATTAATAAGTCCAATATTAAAGTATGGGTCTGAGGCTTGGTGCCTGACACAGAACCAGGAACAATTACTTCGGATTTTTGAATCAAGGCTAATGATATGACAAATGATATGCTATAGTGGGATCAGTGCAAACAACACCCGTAATAACTATGCATGCAGACATTGCAACTATTCTAATTGTTCTCGATTCGTGTTTAAGCTTAACTTAGCCGACGAAACAATAGGGCATATATCATTGGCCTTATGTCATCGTGTTGGTTTTGGAAAAAAATCAAATGATATACCAAAAGCCCTACGGCCACTGTCTAGAATAGCTTACGAATTATATAGTCCAGGTGAGTACTCCAGAATTACTAATCAATAATTATTTTTCCATTTCTTAGTATGGTTTCATTTTAATTATGTTTAATTCTTACTTAAATAAAACTTATACACATATGGGACTTACTATCTTTCTCAATGGAAAATTAACGTTCACCACGGAATGGACATAACAGGCCAATTGAAAAGTTCTCGGTCTGACACACCAATGACAGTGCTAGTATTAAATCCATATGATTTTTAATTAGTACCAATCTTCAAACGTTACGTATCAAAACTTGACAGCAGCCCGACCATTAGTTTGTGAGATATTGCGTTGTGAGCGTGTAGCTACTTTTGTTATTTGAAAAACGATGGAAAAGAAAGAATTTCGTGTGCTGATAAAATATTGCTTTTTGAAGGGAAAAAATACAGTTGAAGCAAAATCTTGGCTTGATGAAGAGTTTCCGGGGTCTGCACCAGGAAAATCAACCATCATTGATTGGTATGCTAAGTTTAAACGTGGTGAAATGAGCACCGAAGACGGCGAACGCAGTGGATGCCCAAAAGAGGCTGTCACCGACATTGTGAAGATATCATCCGAACGTGTATATCATATAATTCACGAATATTTGTACATGAGAAAGCTGTGTGAAAAATGGGTGCCGCGTGAGCTCACAATCGATCAAAAACAACAACGTGTTAATGATTCTGAGCAGTGTTTGAAGCTATTCAAGCGCAATAAACCGGAATTTTTGCGTCGATATGTGACAATGGATGAAACATGGCTCAATTATTTCACTCCGGAGTCCAATCGACAGTCAGCTAAGTGTGTGGGATATAGTGTTAGGGATATTAAAGTTAAACTAATACACTAACTTTCCACTATATAATATTATTATTTTATTTACTATATTTAATATTACAATATTTATTTTATTTAATTTATTTTATTTAATTTTAAATTTATTTATATTTTATTTAATTTATTTTTTCTTTAATTAATTATATTTTAATTATTATTATTTTATTTGTTTTAAATTTGTACGTCCTGTCGGCGTGGCTGTTTGTAATCGTCTGTCTTGTCCACGTCTCGTTCAACCGTCAATTACTGTCATTGTCGATTAATGTCATTGTCGATGCGAACCGTTATCTGCTTGTGTTCCTTGCTGAACACAAACCTATGACGGGTTCACACCGACGTCGTCTTGACGTGTCGCCACAAGTGGACTGCACACGATGAACCGAATCTAAAGCGAGGAAAAACACAACAGTCACAGCTGGTAAGGTTATGGCATCAGTATTCTGGGATGCGCAAGGTATAATATTCATTGATTACCTCCAAAAGGGTCCGACCATCAACCAAAAGGGTTCGACTATCAACGCATCCACCGTATTTGCCAGATCTGGCTCCCAGCGACTTTTTCCTGAAAGAAATTTAGCGCAATTGAAGAAGTAATCGCCGAAACTGAGGCCTATTTTGTAGCAAAAGACAAATCGTACTACAATAATGGTGCCGAAAAATTGGAAAAAATGTGTTTTACTATGGTAGACCGGGGACTTTACAATTGGCCTGTTAATGTCCATGAACTTTTAATCCATTTCATTAAGTCATTCCGCCATTATTTCATTAAATATTTACAATGTCATATAGTTTATAGAGAATTCGTAACAGTTCATTTGCCAAAAGTTTTCCGAAAAATCATACATTTTCCGTATTATTATGATGACCAAGTATTTGGGGGGGGATATTAACAACAAAAACTTTTATTTACATATAACAAAATTATAATATTATTTAGAACTACCCTGTCCTCTCCGTATGTATTGCATATGTACATTGTTTATATTCTAAGTTCTAAGATAATATGTACGTACAATTTACTTAATTTCGTCTCCCTAATATTATAGTGGACTATGTACATTTTTGAGAAAAATTTTAAATTTTTACCCACGTATTACCCACATGAACAACTGTGCCCCGAATAATATCTTATTTAGTAATAGAGACAATCAGATACCATTGTTCAGTATTACCATAGTCAATGTACACTATTTCTTTTCAAACGTTCAATATAAAAATGGTCTAAATAATTGAGTAAAAGACAAAAATATTAATTACTTAGTTTTAACATATTTTATTGAAAAAATTTTATAATTTGATAGTGAAATGTGGAACTATGTGAACAAAATGTGCTGAATGTGCTCTCAAATCAATAGATTAATGCTTTTAAAAATTTTATAAAAATCTAATATGAGATTTAAAGAATAATGAGATGGATTTATATTTGTATCACTTTTCCCAGCACACAAACTTATAATTACAGTTAATGGGAATGTCTTAATTATTGTAATTACATAAATATACATAATTTAATTATTAATTTTAATTATCTATCCGATGACAGTTTTCTGGTTTTCCTGTAAAAAAACCATTTTTGCACATAGACCGCTATAACATTAGGGGTGACAACGATATGTACTTACGACAAAATGCGAATACAGACAAAATATAATATATAAAAATGAAAATGGAAATGCTTTCAAGCACATTATTTAATATTGTATACCCTCGTATTATATAACTGAATACATAATATTTTATATACCTCTCTACATTCATACATAGCTATAATATATTAATTTTCTCCCATTATGTTATACATATCTATCATATTGTATATGTATTCATGTATGTATTCTTATGTAATATATATGTCAGTGGTGGCTCGGCAGAGGCATCATGGGTGAAACATAACACAATAAATTGAACAAAATTTTGTTTAAAACAATGAAAATGTCGTGGCAGCTTCTAGAATCTTGTACGGTCAGTATTTATTTGCTACAACAATCGATAAAATGCGTATTGAATTTTCCATTAATATCGCATAAAATATACATCTTTTTTAAATTTAACCGTTGGTTTAGCACTCTCTGGCTGACACATAGAATCACACATAAGTGCGAACACATGTTCGTAGTAAATTTAATGTGCGGTAAAAAAAAAAAAAATTTAAAAATTAATCTTAATTTTTCAATATTTTATACGCAATCGGCCTGAAAGTAAGCTGCCTAACAATGTTCGCTACAGTTTTTTCATAGTTTCAAAATATACACTTCATCAAATAACTTTTAACTTTTTTTGATTCTATCTGCGATATACAATTTTTACAAGACCTTCGGCATATGCATCTGTTTTAGCAAAATAACCACATCGATAAGATACGAGCTAAATCAGAACTGTATGGTGGATGGTGAGCAATTTTGAATACTTTCTTTTTAAATTCTTTCAAAACGAAAGTTCACTTGCAATTGCATTGTTTAATGATGCGTTTTCTTCGGAACACTTCGACCACCTTCGATGCATTGTTTTGTGATGTTGTTTGGTTTCTGGTACTTAGTGATAGATGTTTCATCAACAGTAATGAATTGACTATATAAATTCATTTGATGTACGTTTAACAATAGCTAAAAAACATTTTATTTGTATCGGTTCAATGATTTTCATCAACAGTAACACTACGATGCACGTAGTGTAACTACGATTATTCAAAGTTCTAATAAATAAAACTAACTAGAAAATAATTATTAAAAATTCACAAAAATTACATTACATGATGGTTTTTGATCGAAAATTTCTAAAATTTTTAGTTTGTTATTCGATTCACGAAAAATGTGCCAACATTTAATTATCTGGACGATGTTATGCTATCGGTATAGTTCAAAAGTTGCAAACAATCTAATTTATGTGAACGAAGTAATGGCTTCAAATGATAATGTAAACCGAATTTTTTCCATACAAACAAATTTAATGACTCGTCTAAGAGAAGATCATATATATATATATATTGTATATTTATATGTATAAGAAACATCATCTCTGGCTTCATTATTGAAAGCAAACCGCTTCACAGGCAAAGCACAATGAACCAACTACTTTGGTCTAACTGTCGAAATTAATTTCCCCTTTATTAAAGCATCATTACAATGAATTTAAAAATTTAAATAATTGTTGTTGTAGGATAAATCAAACAATTCGTAGATTAAAACTATAAAAACAATTTTTCAATTAAATCCCTGAATAGATATTTATTTTAACATCATTCCAATCATGCTATACAATGTTAAACGTGTGATTAAAAAAGGTCCGCAAAATATCCGTTCACAGTTGCAATAAAAAGCTTTCAGTAAGGGATTAGCATTATTAAAGAATTAGTAATACAGCTACTTAATCAGTTACAAAACAGTTACACCATTCATTATTTTTCTATCGATAGCGCAAGCAAAAAAGTTCTATTCTAAAAAATTAATGGACTTCTTTCTGCATATTTTTCCAATCAAATACACAGCGCAAAAACAATATACCAAATCAAATCTAATTCCATAAAATATAGTTGACAACTTGTGGTACATATTTTTATTAGTATATGAGAGTTGTTGAACTGTGCTTTCCTTCGTATGGCATTTACGAGCCGCCACTGACATTATTTGTAATATACAAAGGGACTCGAATTAAGCATTTTGTTGTGTTGTAAAGCGTGCAATAATGTACTTAAAAAATATATATAAATATTATATAATTATATATAACTCGTGTTTCATATTAAGTTATACATACAATCGTTTCACACACACACACACACACACACACACATATACGTATAACAAATAAATGTGTTTTCAAAAATTCATGACAATTTACAAAAATACACCTACATTAAATTATTGTATTTTATAAATTTGTACTTATATAGATTTCTTGAATTTATAATATTAAGGTGTTCAAATTAATTTTTTGGTGCTACAAGTACTTTCTTTATTATTTTACTTTGAGTCGTGTGTTTTATTACACACCAAAAAATTTATATACATTTTGATTCTATTTTATAGTTACCAGGGGTATGCTGTATGCAAATGAAACAACAATTTGCACATACAGGTTAAGTTACTGTGAATTCGGCACTGCACTTTTTTTTTATTGGTTTGACATGTGTCAACAAATATTTAGAACAGCACATTTCAAATTTTTATACAACTAAAATAGAAAGCCACCGAAAAAATGCGAGGAAACCGAGTATTGTTGGATTAAGATGAGTCACAAAATTCTGAAATAGATGACAGAAACTTTGAATGTTGATCAATCAATGGTTTGTGGAAAGTTTCAATAAATTGCAAAATTAAATGTGTCACATGAACTGAATGAAAGGCAAATGGAAAACTGGAAAAGAACCAGTGAAATAACCAGCAATATCGACTGAAAAAACCATATTTGATTTTTTGGAAAGACGTGAATGCTCTGTGTTTCGATGGGATCACAAAAGAAATGACATATTAGGAACTATTAAATCCTGGTGAAACTATTAATACATATCGCTATCGACAACACCAAAATTACCCAGTCGAACATTTTGTATGTTGTACCAAATGCTTCAATGAATATGCATCCATAAATTGTAACTATTTCTCAATGTCATGAATGAATTCATCAGTGAATTTGTTGAATTTGTTCTGTACAATTATCCCAGTGGGATCGGTATGTATGATACGGATCGTTGATTGTCTACTTACTTCCGGTCCGCAGCACTACTCCATTCTTACAAAATGGATCAACTCTTCATTTTTTCGGACTACTTTTTATGTTCACAAATACCATACACTATCAATCCAGAATTTCACAAGATTTTCTAGTACCTACCTACCGTAAGCGGCAGCATTAACTCGAAGCCCGTGGGAAAAGAAGTGAGGTAGCATAACATAACCTTCGTTGTTCACAACCCCTAAACCAATAACAGTAGCTGAAAATTTCGAGTGCATAACACAGGTGACCACTGTGTTCGGTTCTGAACATAGTCATCATTCATTTCTTGGTTTGGAACGAAATTGTTATTATCAGTAAAAAAGCAATAGCATGTTGAGAGTTTCTGGATACTTAAATTTGTTTAAAAGACGTTTTCACGCGAAAAAAATATTTTCTTGGCTGACGAGTTGGTGCCGGCATATGCGCATAACGTAAGACTTGTAGTGTACGTCTACGTGAACGACTTGACAAACTGCGCTGTCAGAGACTTTAAGGTCTTCTCACACTCTCAAAACTCTCATTGACTTTGAAGAATTTTTCGTCAACCATCATCTGTTTGTTTGTTGAATAAATTATACAGTTTTAATACGGTCCGAATGTTCATGCTCATGCTTTTTACATTTTGATCTGATGCTTCCAATTCAAGCTGCGCTTTATGTACGAAAGATCGAGCGCTATAAAGAAAATTGGAAATTCATCGGTGAACTCTTAGTTGAACTTGTAATTTCATCTGTCTGTATTTTATTATTTATTTGAAGGTACTTTTTTGTTACTTTTATTAATTTTAATTTGCATTCGATTTTTATCAATATTTTTCAAATTATTTAATCCGGTTAATAATGTTTACTAAAATATTGAAATCAAAATTGGCACACATATTCCATTACCATTTACGCGTTGTACCACTTAAAACAATAATGATAATCGAGGTGAAATAAACCACTTTAATTACTCTACGAATTTACATCATGGTATGTTAAATCGTTGTTGCTACAAGGTGCTTTAAGAACACAAGAGTTTTCAAACAATGATCTACATGTTCATCAAAGGCCGACCGAACAGTAATAATTGTACCACTTGACATTAATGTTATAGTTGCCAGGAATCATTGTTTTTAGAATGAGTGTGCACGAAGAGTGGAAGATAACATTTTTTAAGGGGTACCGGTCAATATATCCGATATAGTATTACCAAAACTATAGAGATAATAAATTCGGGTGACACGATTAATTTCAAGTAATTATTAAATATCAATTACAGAACTGAAACTTTGCATATACATGAACGTAAACAACGCAGAAATAAGTTTACCACCTAATGTGGAATAATATGATCGTATTATTTCGTATTATTGTGGTCATATTAGGGGTCGGGCAACACTAATGATAATCTGGATCGGCAAATACAAATATCGAGTCTATTGGAACAAAAAAAATGGCTAAAATAAAACCAAACAACTTACAACTTTTATGGTGTACCTTTAGAAACTTTTAAACATGCCGGGTATTGTACACACCGGCGTGTAGACTGAACATGAATAAAAGAATGTGTTTATTAGTTATCGGAGGCCGCTGCCACTCTGACCATCAAAACTCAAAATTAAAATGGTTTCACAAAAACTCAGTGGCACGGTGTCATAATAAGAATATAATAAATGTGTTATGAAAAAAATAAATAGTATTGGGTTGTAAACAAAGCAAGTGCGGTATCCATCGGTTGTGTATTTTTTTGTTTAGTTTTTGTTAAAAAATGGAATATCAAATTGAGCCATTTCATCATAATTTACTTTTTTGCTTCCACGAAGTAAACAAAGCAGCGCAGACTCACAAAAAAATTATGTGCTGTGTGTGGTGACAAAGTCTTAAACGAACGACAGTGACGCAAATGGTTTGCAAAATTTTTTGAATGGTAAAAATGTCAATAATGATGATGATGATGATGATGTCAAGACGATGTTGATTCAGTTTTTTGCCGGTAAAGACCAGACGTTCTACGAGCACGGAATCATGGAGTTAACACAAAATTGACAAATCGTCATCGAATAAAATGGACAATAAATTAATGGAATAAAATTATTTAATTCTATCAGATAATCGCGTTTTGGTTTCATGAAAAACACACCGCACTCGCTTTATTCACAACCCAACAATATAATAAAATATAAAAAATACGTAAAAGGAATGTAAAAATAAATTAAATAAGTGATAATAGAAAAAAAATTGACTGAAATTTGTGGAAATTTTTTGGCATATGCTTTTTTATACCATTGTAATGATAAAAACTGAAAGGTGAATTGCAATTTTGGAAAAAACGTAAAAATAATAAATTTGACATTAAATATTTGATTTAACAATTTCATAAAATAAATGATAGCGTAAAAAAAGTATTAAGACTTTGTTGTTGTTATTGTTTATGATTGTTTCCACAGTGTGGTTGGTGGTGTTCCATATTAGAATTTCACCAGGAAAAATTGGATTTGTGTCAATAAACTATTGAAACACATTGGAGATTGTAATGTAATGATTTCAATTTTTTATTGCTATACTGTGACGAAAATCATTTATATTTGTTTGCTGATGTGTCAAAAATTCAATATTTTCTGTGAAAAATGCCAATATGGAACACTAGGAAGACTGCGAGTGTAACGTAAACATAAATGTAAACGGTAAAATCAAATGTATAAATGCACGTTTACGACCATCACGAAATTTACCATATTTTGATAATGTTGTTGCCCGCAATACATTATAAACGTCATAAACGTACTATTTTTTCCTATTTCAAAATATCAATTTTAACTTTCAATTCAAAACGTATCGTATACATTTGACGGAATTTTTTAACGCTTCTACATTTACATTCAACATAACGTTATACAATGTCCAAGTAAGGCGGCCACAAAATGTCCATAATTGGTACGATATTTATTTATGGAAAAATATTCAATTGATCGCAAATTATCAGGAATTTAACATCACACTGAATTTTAAGAGCTAAGACAATCATCAATTTCACCATTTAACAAATTCACTAAAAATTACAATCTTAAATAATCTCACCCAACCACCGAATTAGCCAAATTTATTATAAAATCAAACATGATTGGCTAAAGTAAGCCACTGTGTCTGTCAAGTAATGCATCAAGTACGTTTATTGAACAGGAAGATTTGCAAATCAATACCATCGAAATGAATATAAGAATATAAGAAGTATTCAGATTGCAAATTATAACAATTCGCAACACTATTTAACGGATTTAATAACTTTACATCGTCTGCGTACCTTAAACAATTAGAATGTTTTAATAAATCAGGAAAATCGGTTATAAGAAAAAATTACTCCAAAATTGCTACCCTTAGGAACACCATTGCGGAACCAACGTCTATAATATTAGACATATAATCATTAAAAATAATCCCTACATGAACGATGCTGTAAGTAAAATCCAATCCAGGCAACAACATTATCGTTAAAACCGAGCCTTTATAATTTCAGAAGCAATCAATTTACTATGTGATAATTTATCGAAGGCCTTGCTAAAATCTGTGAATAAACAATCAACCTGTCGCCGATTAACGAATTTTACCGTACAAAAAGTAACAAAATCTAACAAATTAGTAGTTGTGATTGACCTGATATCAAATCCAACAGATTTTGTAATCATTGCCTCAAATAGTTTTGTAATTCACGTTTAAGTTTAGCAATAGGACGATAGTTGGATACATTGTTAGCAGTGCTTTTGAAATGGAATAATTAGAAATTCCTTCCAAATTTTTGAGAAAATTTTGCATGACAGCGACATATTAAAAAGTATATGATAAAGGAAGTGTCATGTTACAGGATCGCAGATGGAATCACATCCTGTCCATAAGAATAATCATTCTTAACATCCATAATAGTCCCATAAACGGCATCTGATATAATTCAAAAATTAATGATCATAAGAATTTAAATGTTCCAATTGAAAAAAGTTTGCCAGAAAATCTTTCGGATGTTGACCCAAATTTGTTTGAATTATCTATTAAGTAAGAGCCCTAATTATTCTTTAAAGTGTCATAGAATTTTGTGCAGAGCTCCTGGTATACACCCAAATCAGAACCAACGCTAGAAACACAGATGATGTAAATCTCGGTCCAAAGTTAAATATTAAATATTATATAAAATACGGTAGTAATCGGACCAATCCGATATTGGGTGTTATTGTACGGCGTGGCCGCCAATTGTCCGCTCCACACTGTAATTGCTTATTGTTTTATTCTTTGGTTGGCTCTATATTGGAATATGCAAGTCAGGTATGGTTGAATTGGGTAGAATTGAGTCAATCCAGCATAGATTTTTAAGATTCGTCTTGGCAAATCTACCTTGGAGAGATGGGGTCATACTGCCTAGTTTTGAACATAGACTAAAACTTTTGAATATGTCCACTAATGGCAACACTATATGAAATTATCTTTTATTTGTAATCGTTTGAATGGTGAAAATGGATTGTATTAATATTTTGGAGAAATTTAAATTTCAATATAAGTCTAAATAAATTTTTAAGCCAAACATTAGTCTTATGCGTATTATGATTTGTCATATACGAGCGGTCCTAATATACGTTCGAAGTATATTTAGAGGTATTGTGGCAATAAGTTTAGCTGGAATAGTAAATATTTTATACTAACAATTCAATATTCCTGTTTGCGTGAATAGTAGTTTCTAGACTAGAAATGTAAGACTGTTTTTTTTGGCTTCGAAGGTAGTATTTTTTATTCAATATAAGCTCTCGACAATTCAATACATTTACTTCAGTACTTCTCCAATAATTTTATCCCGTGGCCGAAGAAAGTTTCTGGAAGCTCTGCAAAATAACCGTCGGCGGCTGCTATGGCCACTTCATTCGACGAAAAATAATTTGAGATTTCTGGAAAAATAGTTGTAGCTGGGAGCCAAATCTGGTGAAAACAGTGGATGCTCAAGCAATTCGTACTTTAAATCCTTGAATTTATTCATGGTTAAAACACTTTTGTGAACCGGATGCCATTGTCTTGTTGAAAAATTATTTTTTTGTATTGCAAACCAGGTGTTTTTATATGGATTTTGCGTCCAATTGATTCAAATGGTTACAATAATATTTTGAGTTTATTGTTTTACCTTTCAGAATATTACGCGATCAATAAAATTTCTTTTGCATCCCAAAAAACTGATGCCATAACCTTTTTTGTCCTTCATTCAAGCTTAGTCTGCTTTGGAGCCGAACATCCGGCTTTAATCCACTGTAAACGTTCTTGATTCAATTTGGGTCCATGGTTTTATTCTTCTTAACAGGATCCAAATACCGCTGACAAATTTGTTTACTTTCACTTTTCCAAACAACTTTTTCACATTTGTAATTCTGCATGTAAAATATGACGTACTCGTTCATCTCTGAGATGCCCATAGTATCAGAACGTATTTCACGTGTAGTCAAACTTAGATCTTCACTAACAATTTCATGTATTTTTTGCAATATTTTCTAATTGTGATACAGTTTTTGGACGTCTCTCGCGAGTGGTTCGTCTTCAAGGCGGTTTGTACGACAACGTTTAAATTCAGCAACCCTTGTCTGGCTAAACCATTTTTGTAAATAAATATTCAATGACTGGTAGATTTTTTAATTTTTCCATGTTAAAAAAAAATCACTGATACGTCAACTTCAAATGGTCCGCAAACATGGAATGAATTGCCGGATCGAATTGAAAGTTTCCCGGTATTCTTATGACAGATGAAATATTCCAATACACTTATTTATTTGCCAGTATTAACGTTATCTATTTGTAAGGCTAGAAACTTTTCACGCAACATGTATACAATAAATGATTGTTTTCCCAAAAAATATAGCCAGGAAAAATGTGTAAGTCCGGTACTCGTTCATATTTGGGTTAAAAAATACACCGCATTAATTGTTAGCACCAAATCCCGACGACTAATTAAGGACACACGCGAACACACAATTTGTGTCACACTATACCAGGTGTACTGGAATGAAGTGAGCGTCAAGGTACAAATGTCTCGATAGGAAACATTTGTTGTGAACAAGGCTGGATTTTTTTTGTTGTTTAGTTGCTATGACATCTGTCAAACATATTTATGCATACAACGAGTCTTTCTACAAACAACATCGAATGCTTGTCGCGGCACGTCAGGTTATCATGCTCTATCAGCAGAAGCAACATGCAAAAGATGGTTTCAACCGGTTCAGAGATAATGATGTTGATGTGAGAAATAATGAATGTGAAAGACCACCAAAACAGTTTGAAGACGCCGAATTGCAAGCAATATATTGGATGAAGATGACACAAAATCAAATGACAGAAATGTTAAACAAACAAACAATTTCTAACCGTTTAAAAGCTATGGGAAAGATCCGTAAGTGTGGAAAATGGGTGCCACATGAATTGAGTTGAAAGACAGATGAAAAACCGAAAAAACACTTGTGAAATTTTGTTTGTCAGACACGAAAGAAAATCAGTTTTGCATCGAATTGTTACTGGCGATGAAAAATTGATTTATTTTAAGAATCCTAAACGGAAAAAAAAATCATGAGTTAATCCAGCACAACCATCAACATCGACTGCAAAACCAAATCGTTTCGACAAGAAGACGAAGATGCTGTGTGTCTGCGGTGGGACCAGATGGGTGTGGTGTACCACGAGCTCCTAAAATCTGGTGAAACTGTTTATGTTGATCGCTACGGACAACAAACAAATCAATTTGAACCATGCATTGATCGAAAAACGACCAGAATTGGCCAGAAGACACCACAACATAATTTTGCTCCATGACAATGTGCCTGCACACAAAGCAAAACCGGTTCATGATACAATCAAAGCATTTGACTCGGAGCGGTTGCCCCACCCACCGCCGTATTCACAAGACTTGGCTCCTTCCGACTACCATTTGTTTTCATCGATGGGACACGCATTGGTTGAGCATCACTTCGTCGAAAATTCGGTGTCTGATTAGTTAGCTTCAAATCGAACAATTCTATTGGTGTGGTGTCTCCAACAAATAGCCAGAAAGGTGGTCAAACTGTGTAGAAAGCAATGTGGACAATATTTTGAATAAAATGTTTTTGTACTTTCCCTCTTAAAATTAGTGTTTTATATGTTCACAAAAAAAACGCTCATTTGATACCGGTACACCTGATAAAAACGAATGGACCAGCAACATTTTAACCACTTTTTAAAATGCATAAATTTTACTAAAATACATTCTTCGTCTTCAGCAAATACAAAACAACGGCGGACAGTAAAATACGGGGAAGAGGCAGAAGAAAAGCTTCAATTAAAATTATTGCAGATTATTTTATTTTTTTTTATTATTTAATCTAATTTGGCTATTAAAAAAAAATAAAAATATGAAAGAATTAATTAATATTCTTTTTAATTTAATTATTCTATTTCAAAATATATGCAAAAATATGAATAACATTATTTTTTCTTCATAGAAACGTACGTAAAATTTTAATATATAAAAAGAATTTTCCTCTTCCATTCATTTCCACACCACAGCATCAATTCATTCTTCGCCTTCTTCTTATTGTTATTATTTTTATTATACTTTTCAATTTTTTCCTAACATTGCACAATTTTCTTTAGGATATTTTTTATTCTCTTTGTTTTTTCCGACAATAAAGATTTTACACATTTTACGCTCCACTCTCTATTGCGCTCCGGTTTTCATTGTTTTAAATAAAATTTCAATAAAATAGTTTGCATTTCTTTTTGCATATTTTGGGATTTTTAATCTAACTAAAACTAAATAAATATACATAAGTTTTGAAAAATTGGTGAGCGAATGGTTATTTATTAATAATGTTTCGAATACGAGTACAGCTTTCTTTCTGGTATTTTAATGGACATTGAATGTGAAGAAAATTTGATTCCATATAATACACATTTTATATTGAAATGTACATGAACAGAGTGGTATGAAACTTATGGATTACAATCGGTGCAGGCCATCGCAGTGACTAAAGAATTTAAACAGTTTGGAGTACAAAAAATTAAAAGTATTAGTGCCGCAGATTATGTACTGAACAACATATATCCACTCTGTAGCGACACAGATGTCAAGATTCTGTGGAGGTTTGTGGTTGATTGGTGTTGTAAGGGAAGCAAAATTTATTACCTGATTTTGCACCACAAAATGTTGATTGTGCTACGCTTCTACCGGGCTATAATACTATAAAAACTGCCATGCCGATTCTATCGATAGGAAACATTTAATACACACGAATATAGATACTAAAATCAAATTGCAAAGATGATAGCTTAGAATGCAGTGAACCCTAAACATTGTCCCCACCCAACAATCTCAATTTGTTTCGGACACAAACGTTCACACTTTTTATTTATCAAATCAGTCAAACGTCGTTTTTTAACTATTTACTATAAACCGGTGAACGTGGCTCAGTATCAAAGAAGGTTATGACGAGAAGGCTTGCAAACATGTTAATCTGCCCATTAATCAAGTGAATGAGTACGTACATATTTATGTGATGCGGTTTTTACTCTACTTCAACCACTCCACCAACTTATTTCAATTTCGAATTTTAAGAATCTTAATATCACACACTTTAGTGCATCTAGTCATATATTGTCCGGCCGTTCTTATCTTGCTACTGTATTACCATTCAACGGTTTAATTTTATTTGTCATACACATTCATCCTTCATTCGTGATACGTGGCCAAGTCTATTGATTGTGATTGTTTTGACAATATTAAGTGGTTCATTATCTATTTTGAAAATGTTCAACTTTGTAAACTCTACGGTATAGTAAATGTATCCTAAATGAGCATTCAGAAAATTCTATATCTCCATTGAAGAGTAGCTCCTGGATAAGTAAAATATTTTCCAATCGAACATTTCTGGATGGTATTGTTTTGGATGACTGATCTTATTTAATACTCCACATTAATTAATTTCACATGATAATTTCTCTTTGCAGCTTTTCACTTGCATGTGATGGCACCCACAAATGACTTGTGCATCGTTATCCAAAGTCATAACTCATAGTACATTCGGTGTCAGTATAAACAAGTAGGATTCTAGTTGGGTAAGTGAAATGCAATACCATTCGAATTCAACGACTTTTAATGCGTGGCGTATTACTTTAAAATTTATTTACAAATAATTTCTTATAATATGATTTTATATTTGATAACATCAACACTTTCTCCACTTTATGAATGCGCGCCGGCAATACTTTCCATTTTGAAATTAAAAATATTCTTTTGTCATAGAAATTTCCTGAGTTATCGGGAAAAGATATTTTTAATTGTAATTTTTAAATCAGGTAATACTTTTTTCTCCCTTCTTTTCTATTATTTAAGAATTATAATTTAGTATTCCAATTAGTTCGATCGCAATTTTTGGTGTGTGAGGATCGTTAAGTGCAGACAAATAGAAAAATTCGTTGTAAGGTAACAATATTTTTAAATTTCCATTAAATTTCCATAAATTTCTAAAAGAAATAATTCGAAAAATATTAAGAAATAATAAAAGAATTATTAAAATTCTAGAAAAATAAAAATTGAAATGAATTTGGAAAATAATCGAAGGGCAGATGGTAATTTACCACGTGATTTTAACTCATTTAACTGCTATATTTGTCAAAGTAGTTTTACAAATATTGACGAATTAACAAGTCATAGAGAAGAACATAAAGAAAAATGCACTATTTGTATGAAATCGTATTCATCTCGGAGTGAGTTAGAATTTCATATGGCAATCCATACTGACGTAAAGCCATTTCGATGTGATTTGTGCGAGATAACATTTGCACAAAATTGCACCTTAAATAGACACATTCGAAATCAGCATAAATGTAATATTTGTTCCACTACATTTTGTAGATTACTCGATTTTGAAGAACATATTGAAATAAAGCACACCAATAAACTATTAAAACAACGTAGCAGCAGTTCAGATTCAACGTCAACAGTAAATGTTGCAACATCAAGTAATCAAATTGTATTCGATCAGATCAATATTAAAACAGACCAAATGGTTCGTCAAAACGTAACCCAAATTAATAATATGCCACCACAAAATATCCAATTTAATTTTGCAAGCCAACAACAAATGGGTCATCAACAAACTCAACTACCAAATTATGAACAACTTGAAAATGATCAGCCATCATCAGATCAACAAATTCAATTTAATTCAAAATATTCTGATGTATTACAACAGCAAAATAATTACACAGAACAACAACAAATGGGTCATCAACAAACTCAACTACCAAATTATGGACGACTTGAAAATGATCAGCCATCATCAGATCAACAAATTCAATTTAATTCCCAATATTCTGATGGATTACAACAGCAAAATAATTACACAGAACAACAACAAATGGGTCATCAACAAACTCAACTGCCAAATTATGGACAACTTGAAAATGATCAGCCATCACCAGCTCAACAAATGCAATTTAATTCCCAATATTCTGATGGATTACAACAGCAAAATTATAACGAAGAACAACAACAAATGGGTCATCAACAAACTCAACTACCAAATTATGGACAACTTGAAAATGATCAGCCATCATCAGATCAACAAATTCAATTTAATTCCCAATATTCTGATGGATTACAACAGCAAAATTATAACGCAGAACAACAACAAATGGGTCATCAACAAACTCAACTACCAAATTATGGACAACTTGAAAATGATCAGCCATCATCAGATCAACAAATTCAATTTAATTCCCAATATTCTGATGGATTACAACAGCAAAATAATTACACAGAACAACAACAAATGGGTCATCAACAAACTCAACTGCCAAATTATGGACAACTTGAAAATGATCAGCCATCACCAGCTCAACAAATGCAATTTAATTCCCAATATTCTGATGGATTACAACAGCAAAATTATAACGAAGACCAACAACAAATGGGTCATCAACAAACTCAACTACCAAATTATGGACAACTTGAAAATGATCAGCCATCATCAGATCAACAAATTCAATTTAATTCCCAATATTCTGATGGATTACAACAGCAAAATAATTACACAGAACAACAACAAATGGGTCATCAACAAACTCAACTGCCAAATTATGGACAACTTGAATATGATCAGCCATCACCAGCTCAACAAATGCAATTTAATTCCCAATATTCTGATGGATTACAACAGCAAAATTATAACGAAGAACAACAACAAATGGGTCATCAACAAACTCAACTACCAAATTATGGACAACTTGAAAATGATCAGCCATCATCAGATCAACAAATTCAATTTAATTCCCAATATTCTGATGGATTACAACAGCAAAATTATAACGCAGAACAACAACAAATGGGTCATCAACAAACTCAACTACCAAATTATGGACAACTTGAAAATGATCAGCCATCATCAGATCAACAAATTCAATTTAATTCCCAATATTCTGATGGATTACAACAGCAAAATAATTACACAGAACAACAACAAATGGGTCATCAACAAACACAACTGCCAAATTATGGACAACTTGAAAATGTTCAGCCATCATCAGATCAACAAATTCAATTTAATTCCCAATATTCTGATAACTTGCAACTGCAAAATTATTACGCAGAACAACAACAAATGGGTCATCAACAAACTGAACTACCAAATTATGGGGAACTTGAAAATGTTCAGCAATTATCAGATCAACAAATGCAATTTAATCACCAATATTCTGATAACTTGCAACTGCAAAGTTATTACTCAGAACAACAACAAATGGGTCATCAACAAGCTCAACTACCAAATTATGGACAACTTGAAAATGTTCAGCAATCATCAGATCAACAAATGCAATTTAATTCCCAATATTCTGAAAACTTGCAACAGCAAAGTAATGACGCAGCACAACAACAAATGGGTCATCAACAAACTCAACTGCCAAATTATGGACAACTTGAAAATGTTCGGCCATCATTAGATCAACAAATTCAATTTAACCCCCAATATTCTGATAACTTGCAACTGCAAAATTATTACGCAGAACAACAACAAATGGGTCATCAACAAACTCAACTACCAAATTATGGGGAACTTGAAAATGTTCAGCAATTAGCAGATCAACAAATGCAATTTAATCCCCAATATTCTGATAACTTGCAACTGCAAAATAATGATGCAGCACAACAACAAATGGGTCATCAACAAACTCAACTACCAAATTATGGACAACTTGAAAATGATCAGCCATCATCAGATCAACAAATGCAATTTAATTCCCAATATTCTGATAACTTGCAACTGCAAAATTATAACGCAGAACAACAACAAATGGGTCATCAACAAACTCAACTACCAAATTATGGACAACTTGAAAATGTTCAGCCATCATCAGATCAACAAATGCAATTTGTAAATAACATTCAATTTCAAAACAATGAATTTCTGTTGACCCTTTCAATTACTGAACAATTATCATATCCACAAACTATGGATAATAATAATATCAACCGTGATTATCAACAAACGTTTGAACAGCCACCAACACCGGACAGTGATCAAACATCACGAAATCATCAAATCACATAATTGTCAAATGCCGTTCAACCAAACTGAAAAATATAAATGCACTTCAACTGGTACATTTTTATAGTGGACGATCAAATTTAGTGAATCAAAGTAAAATTCAATATAAAATAAAATTAATTTGACTCATTTTCAAATAAAATTTCTAAAATTTAAATGACAAATAAATTCCGGGAAGGCGTGACGATAATTTATGCAAAATTTATTTCACGAAATTTATACAAATATTTTATTTTATCAATAAATTAGGATTCTTTAGAAATGAATTTCGTTTTTGCCATCAGTTTCTTAATTAATATTTGGTCATCAATTTCTCTGCACACATTTCAATTCGTTTCACAATTGGCAAAAACCCACCGATCCGTCGAATTATAAATTTTTGTTGGAGTACATTTACAGTTTGTAGTGAATTTTCGAAATACACAATGCATTCTTTCACAATTCTATACGGACTCAGTTTTGAGATTGTAACATTTGCGGTTGGACAATAGGAAAACATTTTTTTTCCCGGTATTACTGGTACAACTAACGATACAAATTGGATCTATGTAGAAAAATATCAAACTAAATTGTTTTCGTTTGTCCTCGTATGCATACACGTCATCACTCCATTTTCACAACACATGGAGGAATATTTGTTTGATAAAACTGCTATGCCCTGTGCGATTTGTTGTCCCATCACAACTTCAGAAATAATAGTTGGTCCCTGAATATATTAAATTTTTTATCCAAACTTTCTAGTAAAATAGGATGGCAATAGTGTCTTCATTTTTTCTTTCGTTTCTTATGTGCTACAACAGTTCGACATTTTTCTAATTCACTTAACATTGCCCACCATATTCGCAAATTATTTTTGTTTTAAGCTGTGCACCGTTTGGCACAGGCCCCACGGTTTGAGTAGCTACTGCAACATATTATAATTGAAACAATTAGGTGTAGATACACCATTGCAAATAGAATTCCAAATAATTACCATATTATGCTGTTACCGTTTTCAATTAAAAATAATATAGAACGGAAAAATTTTGGAGGCACTCACAACACGGTAATTTGTTGTACATAAATTGTTTATACGGTGGTGACCCATACCAATAGAACCAGTAAATTATTTTTGACTTTTAAACTAATATAGATAATATATTTTCTGACATTAATGCTCATTCAATTTACACGTATGACTAAAAATACAGGCATTTTTATATTGTTTGGGGCCATATGGTGCTCCGGACACAGGTTTTTAAGGTGTTAAACTAAACGTTGAGCAGTCGATAATAGAATATTAGCAAACAATTTATAATAAAAAAACATATAAATTTCAATCCTATAGACATAGACCGCTTAACCACATCGTATGTACAGCCATCGGATTGTATCTGAAATGATTAATAAAATATCATCTCCGGTGTGATTAATCATTTTCATTACAATCAAATTTTAATTAATTATTTATAATATTTATTAATAAAGTTGCCATCGATGGACATCCTCTATCCACCACCATATCCTTTATTTTTGTCCTTTTAGTAATTTTTTTTTTATCATTTTCATATCCCATTTTTAAATACATTTTACTGACAAAATTTAAAATAGCGATTTTATTAGTCGTACGTTGTTTTTTTGAATGCGCATAGTGGTGGTTGGCCGCATCCTCGCTGGCTGACTACTATCTGTACACTAACTAACCTTTTCGAAATACGATATATATATATATATTTATATACCGTTATATTATTGTATTCGTATAAATGTGATACATATACAGCTCTCTCGCTCTCAATCTTCCGTTATCTTTCATACTGTGCAATGCGCAAACAATGTTTTACTCTCAATGTGAAAATGTAGTACATAAATATTTGTGATTTGCATCTTTTATTGCACCATTATTACTGTTGTTGGTGTTGTTGGTGTTGTTGTTGTTGTTGGTGTTGTTGTTGGTGTTGTTGTTGTTATATTAAATACATCGCATATGATCATAAATTATTATTATTATTATTATTATTATTATTATTATTTTATCCTGAATTGAGTGGTATAGCATAGAATTTTTATCTAAAATAAATGCATCTACACATTTCCATTTTACTATTTACAAAGATATCAATTATATTTGGTGTATCTCCGTTTTCATTTACAAACCAGCAGTGGTAGAGCATCAGTATAGCAACAGCAATAACACCACCAGCAACAGCAGTTAGTACAGCAATAGTGTATTTTAGTAATAGTATTACGGTAGAGTGTAAAAATATTTAACTCAACTATTAAATATAAATTATAATATATAAAATTGCGAGTACTCGAGTATAACTATTTTCCAAAAAAACTATATATATATGAATGTGCATTTTGATATACTAAACACACACACACACACACAAACGCACACTCGTTCGTTATACATTACAGGCCATCAACTCGGCTCGAGTAACACTGTACATAGAAGAAAATATTAAAATCAAATTTTAGTATTATTTCAACATTTCATTTGATTGGATGTATTTCCATTTTGTTTATGTGTTATGAAATAGAGAAATATATTTTTTAAAAACAAATATTTCGCGTATATAAATTTTATCCTTATGTGTGCAATACGGGCAAAGGATATATTGTAAAGGATACGTTTCGTTTGTATATGGTAAAATCTCATTGAAGAAAATCCATCGAATGTATTTACTAAAAATTATACAGTATTAAATGAACTATTGAACGTTGCGGTTCAATTGTGCGCTCCGGTCTCGTCTATTCATTTTATTTGAACACACACACCGGGATAGTTCGTGATTTTTATTATTATTATTATTATTATTGTTATTGTTATTTTATTGGTTATTTTAATAGCATAGAATAACGGTTTAAAAAATTTTGAAAATTTTTCAAAATTATGATTTTGTGTGAAAAAAGGCAGTGAGATTTTAATATTCATCAAAATGGTTTGGTTAATGTGAAATGTGAAATTAGTGAAAATTTTGTTTTTACTTTTTGAGGTTTGTTTATAATTTATTTGAATTGTTTTTTTTTTTTTAATAAATTTTTCCCGGCGGTGTTAATAATAATTACGGGTTAAATAAATGGTTGTCATCATCGATCACAAATTAAAAATTAAATTAATGGTTGTTTTGGGGTAATTGTGTCGCACAAAAACAGATCCGCATATCCGTTAAAGATTTCTTAAGTAAGTTTTTTTTTATTTTATATTTTATTAAACAATAAATTTTTTGTATAGGAAAAAAAAATTGGTTTCACAAATAAGAAAATTAATTGGTAAAATTGGCATATGTGAAATATAGATAAAAATATAAATAGGTAAGAATTTCTACAGATAATTTCACAATTTTTTCGACTTATTTATGAACAATTAACGTTGTTTATAATAGAAAAAAAAACTATTGTAAAAACCGTTGGTTTGTTATTTTTTTTTAGGTTGATAAAAGTGGCTTTTTTAAAGTGCAACTAATTTAATAATATTGTTTCAATGATTAGGAAACATTAAGGTCATGTGTTTTTTTGTAATGCTATCGGTATTTATTATAATTTAAAAAATTAGCTCAACCAATAATAAATTGGTGTGCTGTTAAATATTTTAATATAGTTAAAAAATGTTCGATTGGAAACGTTAAAAGTGACAATGATGAAAAATTTGTGTTGCGTCAGGTCACAGAGTTATTAACATAGTTTTCGAATTTCATTTTTTTTAAAATCATCAAAAATTACTTTTTATTACATATTCATTGTCATTCGGTGCCAAAAATAATTATATTCATTGAACATCCTCAATAAATATTACATGTTTATTATCGTGGCCTGGTTTTATATAATTACGTTGCAGGTTGTACAAACACTTTCTAGTCGTCAGAAGTGAAAAGCTTTTATTTTTGGTTTTAGGTAGTGTTTTTTATTCAATATAATCTTACGACAATTCAATAAATGTATAAATAAAGTGCTGCTCCAACAATTTTATCCCGGTGGCTGAAAAACAATGCCGGAAGCTCTGCAAAATACCCGTTTGCTGCGGCTGCTATGCGGCCTCTTTATTCGCCAAAAAAATACTTTCCTCGCAAAAATTATTTGAGATTTCTGAAGTGGTAGTAGTCGTAGCTGAGAGCCAAATCTGGTGAATACGGTGGATGCTCAAGCAATTCGTACTTTAAATCCTTGGTCTCAACACTTTTGTGATGCCCGATACTTTAATCCACTGTAAACGTTCTTCTTTCCATTTGGGTTCATGGTTTTATTCTTCGTAAAAGGTTCCAAATACAGCTGAAAAATTTGTTTATAATCGATTTTTTGTTGAATTGTTAACGTGTTCGGCACGACACCGCACTTTTCCAAACAACTTTTTCACATTTATAATAAACTTCATGTAAATTGTAATGTAACCGTTCATCTGAGATGACTGATAGTATCAGCACGTATTTCTCGCGTAATCAATCTTTTTACTGCCAATTTCATCTATTTTTTCCAATATTTTCTGTGGTTGATGCAGTTTTTGGACGTGTCAAGGCACGTTTAAATTCAGCAACCCAATTTATTTTACTGTTGCATATGATGGAGCTCTTTCATCTCACTCATACATTTACCATATCGTTATGAATTTCTTGTTCGACTAAACCTTTTTTAAATAAATATTCATTTGAATGTTAAAAAAAATCACTGACACTGATCAACTTCAAATGGCTTGTAAACAAAGAATGAATTAACAGATCGCATTGAAATTTTTCAGGTATTCATATGACAACTGGAATATTCCTATACATTTATTCATTTGCCAGCATTAACGTCTGGTATTTTGTAAGGCTAGAAAGTATTCACGCAAACTATGTGTATCTGATAATTGTAATACCAAAACACCAAAAGTCCATCAATTATTTAAATTTGTCTGTCGATAGTGATAATGTTTACTGTTCTACATCAAAATGTATTGTTAAATATTCATTCATGGCATTCCATCGATCGCATTGGTGCATGTCTTTGTGAATCTCTTTGTTTCCTAATTTGTGGAAAAGATCAGTTATTATCATCGGCGTCGCGTCCTCAAAATTGGTGGAAGAAATAAAGTACAAAATTATAGACCGGTTGCTATGACCTGACCTGTATTCGAAGAATTATTACTGATATTGCCGCTTATTTAATGCCCATGTCAAATATAAATGTTCTGAATAAAATGATTTTTATTCGTGGAATTTGTTACTTACTGCTTTCAAAATTTTAATCGCGGTCAGCTCAAGTAGATTATGTCTTCAATGAATTTAACAAAGAATTCGATGGGCTACATCATACCAAAAAAAAATTGGTTTCAGTATGGATTAAGTGTTATTTAAAAGTCGCGTAATGTAAAATTTGGTTGGCATAGAAACGCTTAATGATTATTCTTACCGCTTCCAATTCTAAATAATATGGAAAAGATACTTTAAATCTTATATTAATTATGATGTTAACAGCGCTAAGGTTACAATTCCATTTATTATTCGAAATTCTCGGAAATAATCCAATCCAAATTGTATTCGATCATTATTTTTTTTTGAGTTGGTTTGTTCATCAATTGAATGTGATGGTGTGGTGTGTTCGCCGGTTTTTGTACGGTTCCCAATGTTACGTTCGAATCAGTTAAAAAATGATTTGTAAGGTTTGCTCTGCTCCTGAGGATTCTTTTATGGGCTGATCTATTTGCTTATAAAAATTAATTGAGACTATTGAATAGGTGTATGCTCTGAAGACCCATGTCTCTCAGATGTAATTTGTTCAATTATAATGTTGACTTTCCAAATATTATTAATAATTCAAATAATACAGTGGCGGGCATTCACTGCAATGTTGAAATATTGACCAATTGTTAATATTTGCAAATTAATCATATTCTTGTTTGGTTGCAAAGATATTACTTACTTACTCCATGGCATTACAACCCAGGTGCGGTTTTAGCCTTCTCCAACACGCTTCTCCAACCTGACCCATCCGCAGTCAATGTCTTCCAATCCCGAATTTTAAGGATCTTTATAACACAATTTACTGCATTTAGCCATCTTGCCTTAGCTCTTCCGTCGCTCTCCTTCTACCTTTAAGATTATCATTCAACAGATTTTTTCGGTACACGCTCCTCCTCGATGCGTAATACGTGTCCAAGCCATCTTAATTTATTGATTTTGATTGATTTGACAATATTTGATTGACCGTTCAACAAGTCTAATCCAAAATTGTATCTTCGCCTAATATTTGATTTGATTGACTTGTTGTAGTCTAATTCAAAATTGTATCTTCGCCTCCAACCATTCTGTTCTTTGACGAGACCAAATATGTGACGGAATACCTTTCTTTCAAAAATCCGAAGTAATTGTTTCTGGTTTTGTGCCCGGCACCAAGCCTCAAACTCATACTTTAATATTGGACTTATTAATGTTGTAAATAGCACTTAAAATCTCATTGTAACCCATCCATTGCAAAAGTTAAAATTTAATTTATAAAATTTAACTACAATAAAAATTCAATAAAATTACAAAATTCAAAATATTTATTTGAAACAACAAATTGTTTTGTATAATTTTTAGTCAATAAACAATAAATTTTAATTATAATTCCGAGGAAAATAATTGGATCATTTATCCGAAAAATTGTCAATTTGTTCGTTAAATTTAATTTTTTATATGTTCGATTATTTTAATATAGAAATCGAATTTAAAGCAATCAACTGCGTGACATTTGTTATCCGCCAGAAATGTTGCCATCGTTAAAGTTTATTATCTTGAAATTTACGATAAGTTTTCACGTCATTTTATTGGTGTGTGGATGTAAATATCATAATATTATTGAAATTTCTTGAAATTACTCGTGAAATGTCAATTAATCATTTGATGGTTTTTCAATTCCTTATCGCATTCACTGGATGTGTTATCGGAATCAATATCTTCAGCATTAGATTGATTGTTATTATTATTCAAAATACGCGATTGACACATTCCACTTGGACCCGGTTGATTTTCATTGGAAAGTGATTTGTTGACATTTGAATGACTTTTGTGTTTGTGGTCCAATAGATGCTTTAATTTTTTAAATGTCCTCGGACACATTGAACATGGAAACGGTTTGTGTGCATGTTTCATATGTGAAATTAAATGGGATTTTTGTGAAAATAGTTTCTCACATTTGGTACATTTGTGATTCTTAATATCGGTATGAACTAATTTGTGTTTCCTTAACACCTGCGGTTGTTTAAATGATTTCGAACATATATCACATTTATATGTTTTCTCTGCGTTATGTATTAGTTTGTGACTTTGTAACCCCCGCGGTTGTTTAAATGATTTCGAACATATATCACATTTATATATTTTCTCTGCGTTATGTATTAGTTTGTGATTTTGTAACCCGTGCGGTTGTTTATATGATTTCGAACATATATCACATTTATATGTTTTCTCTGCGTTATGTATTAGCATGTGTATTCGTAAGATACTCATATATGAACATCTTATCTCACATTTTGGACATTTGTGCAATTTGCCACTATGTACTTTCATATGATCAATCAATGTACGTTTTCGTGAATATTTACGGTAACAAATATCACATTCAAAATTCTTTTCACCTCTATGAGTCTTCATATGTTCAGTTAATTTATATTTATTTGATAGTATTTTCGTACAAATTCTACACGTTCGTTTACACACCATTTGATGATCATTTAAATTTTCTTTCGTTGTGAAAGTTCCGTTACAAATATTACATTTTAACAAATGTTCGTCAGTTATTAAATTTTGATTTGGTTTTGCTTCCATTTCTAAAATACGTTTCTTTTCCCCTGGTTGTTTTGAACAATTACGAAATAAAATAAATTATATTGAATTTCCGTGTTATTTCTTAAAAAAATAATATTTTAATGATAACAATCTCTCTTTAATCTCTCGCTTAAAAACTAAAAATAACGTCCGATCACTTAAAATATTATTTCATAACTGCCATTGATGGAATGTTGAGATAAGCAAGTAGTAATAAAAACGAAATTGGTGTTACCAGATTTATGAAAAAATAAAAAGACATAAAATATATTTCGTGATCGTTCTATAATTTTCGACGGTATTGCCACACATTTGTATTCCATTACACCAATATTTACGGAAACATATAATTTGACATTTTTACTGAATGAAAATCGTCACTGTGGTCAAATTATTATCAATAATTGATATTGTGATCGGTTTTTGATCAGACAGCAGTTTTAATACACTAAAACATTTGTATTTTATCACGCAACAACCGATCAACATTCAAAATAAAGGTGGTGCATTATATTTAGCTAATTTTCCGATTAAATATCGTATAGCGTTCACAAATAATATAAATCTTGATCATAAATTGGGAGACTTAGACTCAGTTTAATTAAAAATGATGTATATAATGTGTATGAGAAATTTGAATCAGCTTCATGATTTTTCGTCAGATCTCACCAACCAATTATTTTACTAATTACTAAAATCTTAATCCATCAATTTACTTACTTACTCCATGACATTACAACCCAGGTGCGGTTTTAGCCTTCTCCAACACGCTTCTCTAACCTGACCCATTAGCAGTCAATGTCTTTCAATCCCGGAATTTTAAGGATCTATAAATCACAATTTACTGCATTTTGCCTTTGGTCTGCCGCGGCTCTCCTTCTACCGTCTGGATTATCATTCAACAGTTTTTTCGGTACACGCACCTCCTCCATGCGTAATACGTGTCCAAGCCATCTTAATTTATTGATTTTGAATGTTTTGACAATATTTGATTGACCGTTCAACAAATCTAATTCAAAATTGTATTTTCGCCTCCAACCATTCTGTTCTTTGACGGGACCAAATATGTGACGGAGTACCTTTCTTTTAAAAATCCGAAGTAATTGTTTCTGGTTTTGTGCCCGGCACCAAGCCTCAAACTCATACTTTAATATTGGACTTATTAATGTTGTAAATAGCACTTAAAATCTCATTGTAACCCATCCATTGCAAAAGTTAAAATTTAATTTATAAAATTTAACTACAATAAAAATTCAATAAAATTACAAAATTCAAAATATTTATTTGAAACAACAAATTGTTTTGTATAATTTTTAGTCAATAAACAATAAATTTTAATTATAATTCCGAGGAAAATAATTGGATCATTTATCCGAAAAATTATTAATTTGTTCGTCAAATTACATTTTCCATATGTTCGATAATTTTCCTAATGAATTCGAATTTAAATCAATCAACTGCGTGACATTTATTATCCGCCAAAAATGTTGCCATCGTTAAAGTTTATTATCTTGAATTTTACGATAACTTTTCACATCATTTTATTGGTTGTTGTGTGGATGAAAATATTATAATATTTTTGAAATTTCTTGAAATTACTCGTAAAATGTCAATTAATCATTTGATCGTTTTTCTACTCCTTATCGCATTCAGTGGATGTATTATCGGAATCAATATCTTCAGCATTGGGTTGAATGTTATTATTATTCAAAATACGCGATTGACACATTCCACTTGGACCCGCTTTATTTTCATTGGAAAGTAATTTGTTGATATTTGAATGACTTTTGTGTTTGTGGTCCAATAGATGATTTAATTTTTTAAATGTTCTCGGACACATTGAACATGGAAACGGTTTGTGTGCTTTTTTCAAATGTTGAGTTAATCCTGATCTTTGTTTAAATCGTTTCTCACATTTGGTGCAGTTGTGATTTTTAATATCGGTATGAACTAATTTGTGTTTCCTTAACACCTGCGGTTGTTTAAATGATTTCGAACATATATCACATTTATATGTTTTCTCTGCGTTATGTATTAGTTTGTGCATTTTTAAATCCTGCGGTCGTTTAAATGATTTCGAACATATATCACATTTATGTGTTTTCTCTGCGTTATGTATTAGTTTGTGCATTATTAGCCCACTCAGTTGTTTAAAAGATTTCGAACATATATCACATTTATATGTTTTCTCTGCGTTATGTATTAGTTTGTGCATTTTTAAATCCTGCGGTCGTTTAAATGATTTCGAACATATATCACATTTATGTGTTTTCTCTGCGTTATGTATTAGTTTGTGCATTATTAGCCCACTCAGTTGTTTAAATGATTTCGAACATATATCACATTTATATGTTTTCTCTGCGTTATGTATTAGCATGTGTTGTCGTAAATTACCCATATTTGAACATCTTATATCACATTTGGGACATTTGTGCAATTTGCCACGATGTTCTTTCATATGATCAATCAATGTATGTTTTTGTGAATATTTAAGGCAACAAATATCACATTCAAAATTATTTTCACCTCCATGAATTTTCATATGTCGAATTAAATTATCTTTCCTCGATAGTATTTTCGCACAAATTCTACACGTTCGTTTACACACCATTTGATGATCATTTAAAGTTTCTTTAGTTGTGAAAGTTCCATTACAAATATTACATTTTAACAAGTGTTCGTCAGTTGTTAAATTTTGACTTGGCTTTCCTTCCATTTCTAAAATAAGTTTCTTTTTCCTTTGTTGACTTCAACAATTACGAAATAAAATGAAATATATTGAATTTTCGAGTAATTTCTTAAAAAAATTATATTTTAATGATAACAATCTGTCTTTAATATCTCGCTTAAAAACTAAAAATAAAGTCCGTTCACTTTGAATATTATTTCATAACTGCCATTGATGGAATGTTGAGATAAGCAAGTAGTAATAAAAACGAAATTGGTGTTACCAGATTTATGAAAAAATAAAAAGACATAAAATATATTTCGTGATCGTTCTATAATTTTCGACGGTATTGCCACACATTTGTATTCATTACACCAATATTTACGGAAACATATAATTTGACATTTTTACTCAATGAAAATCGTCACTGTGGGCAAGTCATTATCAATAATTGTTATTGTGATCGGTTTTTGATGAGGCAGTATTTGTTATGTACTAAAATATTTGTATTTTATCACTCAACAACCGATCAACATTCAAAATAAAGGTGGTGCATTATATTTAGCTAATTTTCCGATTAAATATCGTATAGCGTTCACAAATAATATAAATCTTGATCATAATTTGGGAGACTTACACTCAGTTTAATTAAAAATGATGTATATAATGTGTATGAAAAATTTGAATTAGTGTCATATTTTTTCGTCAGATCTCAGTCAGTTTCGCAGTCAACGTCTACCAATCCCGAATTTTAAGTATATTTTTATTACAATTTACTGAATCTAGCCATCTCGCCTTAGGTTTTCCCTCTCTCCTTCTACCTTCTGGATTACCATTTAACAGTGTTTTCGGCACACGCTCCTCCTCCATGCGTAATACGTGTCTAAGTTAATCTTAATTTATATTAATTTTTCTGAAATTTTAATTCAAAATTGTATCCTTGTCTCCAACCAACCAACGGTTGCAAAGATATTGGATTGGGTTTATTTTTTAACGTTGCTTTTTGTGTCCATCATGCTCTTGTCTTACCTTTGCAATTTGTTGTTTTGCCATTTAGGCTGCCGAATTTTTAACGGCGGATCTAAGGCGAAGACTCATTTTAATAAGAATTTTATATTTTTTGTTGTAATTTATCTGTTATTTAGTTATCAATTATTTCATTGTGTAGCCTTTGACCTAATCAAAGCAAAACCGTCTTGTTATGAAACAAAAAATTGAATGTATCTCTAATTGTGCTTAGCTAATATATATTTAGTATTTATATTTTACGTATTTGTGTGCTAGAATTTGTATATTAATTTATGACAGTTTATATTATTAAAATTCACTATTCACTTGTAAAATGCTACTACACAATATACCCACTTTAATGTGTGTAACAAACAATACTACGATTTGATGATGGGTACACCATCCATGATATCTGGGATATATTTTAATATTATTTTGCATAAAATAGCATACGATAACTTTAAGCAAGTTTTTTTTTTGTAATTTCAATTAAACTTTTTTCAACTTTGTAATTTTCTTGAATATAAATTATAAGAAAATGATATGTACAAAAAAAATTGTTTTGTAAATGATTTTTAAATTCCACATCCGATATTTTGATTGACATACAATGCCATAACAAGAAGAAGAAGGTAATATTTCTGTATTATTTTGGGGTTCATTTTGTTACACAGAAAACGTAATTTGTTGTCGTCTATTTACAGGTTTCAGGTAATATTTCGGTGTATTTTGAAAGTTATTGCAAAAATATCCACCCACAGAGGCTGGTTCATAATCGTGGTTGGTACGGTGAGTTATGTTCATATGGATATAAAATCAATAATTTAAGTTGTGTTTGCTTCAATTTGGATATTAGGTCAATTGACATTATGTCTTTGCATAATGACGTATTGATAAAAAGAAAGGTATTTATGTTTTTGCCATATAATGCTGGAATAGGAAGTGTTTGCAATTTCTTAACTGTCATATTTTTAATTTCTATATTCTTGTCAATACTGAATCATCATTTGTTTTGTTAATTATTCATTTTATTCAAAAATATCAATGTTAATTTTATAAAAGTCGTCTTCCAAATCATTCGTCAGTTTTTATTAATCACAGTTCCTCTGTATTTATATCTTTTAATTTCTGGCCGTTGGAATACATCGAAAGTGTCATCGAAACAATTGTTCAGTTCTTGTATTTTTTTCGCATTCTTCATTCAGTAAATTGTAAAAATTCGCCAATTCGCTGTCCAACTAAGAATTGTATCCGTCAAGCGTACTTGTTTTTCTTATTGGTGTCCCACAAATCGGAACCCACTGTGGTGAGACAGGTAATAGTTCAGAAATTGTATTAAAAAATATAAATCCATTTGTGCCCGATAATGATTTTGCATTCCAAAAGAACGGAAATTACTATGACTATCCACTGGTTTTCGTAATATTAAATAAATAATTGGAAAATTGTTGTCAATTGTTGACCACAATCGTCAATAAATCGAATCGTTTGTAAATTTTGATTGGCTTCAATAGAGGTAAAATCATGTACTTATGGAAAATTCTGTGTAATTTTGATTCTTTGTGCAAAGAGCTGACAAAAATTTGGTATCTTCTGTGCATTTCTTTTAAAGGCCCAGGCCAATAATGAAACCAGCAACATAATTGATTTTTAATTTGTATATATTTTTGTTCATCATCAACTATTCAAAATTTACCCTTAATTTTAGCTGTTACAAAAACCTGCATTCACACCAGACATATCTGTTACAATAATAATGATAATGATAGCACTCACATGTCCCACACATTCAATAGATGAATAATCTGTAATTGCTTGTATTCGCATGCTGGCAATACACTGAAATGTTCCTCGACATAAAAGTACCGCATGATTTGCCAATGGTTTTGATTATAATATCAGAAATAGTTGAGGACATATAGATAATGGTGTACGCAAAATTGGTTTCAATTTGAAACTCCAAACATATCCAATTATTGTTTTAGCATTTAACAAGTTTATTATTTTTTCATGTGATGCCAATTTTTTGAAAAATATTTCTTTTTTAATATGACAAAAATGCCGTTTCATCTGTCCATATTGAACAAAATAGGATGATCCAGACTTTGCAAATTTCTAGTACCGAAAACCTTTTAAAAACGAGATATTTTCGCATTTCGCCCTGACATTGTTCTATTGTTTGTCCACATAATACTACATTGCTTATGCTATGGCACATATACTTCGTATCCACAAACACACGCACGTCACACTGCGTCTTGAACAGCTGACTGAATTGACCGAAATAAATAGTAACCGCATGGTGCAATGTTTGGCAAATAGTCAAATGGTCAAGTTGAAAAATTAATTTATTTTGTCTATTCACACCCATTCTGGTCGTTTTTTCATCACTTCAATCTAATGTTATGTTCCATCAACGGTTTGAAGTTTATAAACATGAGTTTTGTTACCAGATTCTACACATGACATCAGACGGCTTACACCATCTACAATATTTGAAAAACATAACTAAACTTTTGCATTCAAACTATACAATCGCACAGTAGTGACATAGTTTAAAGTGATAATTGTATCAATATAGAACATTTTGCCATAATATAGTTTATCATAAATAAATGTGGCCACAATATGTTTTTGATGACAAATTACTATTACCATTGGCATCGGACTAATAATTATATTTTCAGAAAATTTGTTGAACAATATAGGATGGGAAAATTTCTCTTTTCATTAAATAAATTTATTTAGACGATAACTTTAAATTAAATAACAATTATAGATTTTGTACCTAATCAATAGTTATAGACTAACTAACGATGATGGAACATAATATTTTCTGTAGGTAACCGCAACCTCTTAATTATTATGTGCATTTATTAATAACTTTCGTATAACAATTTATACATTTTTCCATTAAGAAACTAATCAAAATTTATATTATTATTAATTTTAAATTTCTATTACATTATTCAATAAATTATTTTTTATAATTACATAAAACTTTTTCGTTTTCATTATCGTCGCTGTGTGTCCTTTTTGGTGTCCTTTTCTATCGAACATAAATAAATATTAAAACTAGCCATAAATTTTCATTACACAATAGTTGCATTCGATGTAATGGTATCAAAATATGTATACAGTTCAACTGTATAACCAATGGTTTTGTGATGGTGTGTGTGTGTGTGTGTGTGTCATTGTTAATTTATTAGTGACATAGTCCTTCCAAAGGGTTTTTATGTTTGTTTTGTCATCTTAGGTATGTCAGAAGTCTAACAAAACCGAAACTTACATATGGATTACCCCTTAATTGCGTTGTAAAATACATATTGGAAATGATTTTATACAGTTTTCAATTAGCTGAATTTATCTTTATTGATAAATTCACTCCTATTGTATGCGCGGTGACAATTGATTCAGATTCAATTCCTTTCTTTAATTAGCCTAATTGAAAGAAAATTAAACAAAACATTCGACTGCATTTGTAATTGTTATCATTAGTTTTTGGCATCTCTTCAGCGCAGAATATTTGGAAGAGATGGTTGCTTGTTGATTTTAATTAATTAATTTAAAGAATATGAAAAATTGGAACAACCAGCAATCAAATTCATTGAACACATTCAAATGACTACTGAGTTTGGCTAACTCAGAATGAGGGGAGAAAGCGAATTGTTAAATAAAATTTCCTTATGAAATCAGATAGCATACTCACGGACCAAAGAAAAGGTTAAGCTGTTTGCCCAACACCGGGTCACAGTGTTTCAACCATATGATATTCAATTAAACAATGAAGTCACTTCCGTATAGCAAACAAATCGGCACTTCAGAAGAGTCAAACCAATGAAAATCAGACAGAAATGTAAACCAAAAAAAAAAAGGCACCGGTAATTGATGAAATATCACGTGGTCTGCTCAGGAAACTTCTACTAAAATTAATCATTATGATCTCATACTTATCTGATGCTTGTATGAGCAAGAAATATGTACTCATCAGCTTCAAAATGGTTCTAATAATTATGCAGTGAATCCAACACAAAAGAGCAGCATTTAATAGCATCGTCTCTAGATTATTTAATATTCCATTATGTGGGTCAATCATTATTTGACTGAATTAACATTAAATATTCATAATCTAAGATAATAACAAAGAAAAACCATTCGCCAGTTTTTGATAACATTCCTTCTGCCACCATTAATAGACACATTCCAATCATATGTGATGGATCTTGTATTACCAATATTAAGTTGAATAATATATTTAAAAATGATAAAATGGAGTTATCGTATACCTCCCATCAACCAACCATAAGTTAAAGAATTTGTTGAAAACTAAAAAGGACAAAACAACTTTTTTAGAGTAATCTGGAATATGTAGAATAAAGTGTGGTGGTAATAATAATGAATTACGTAATCAGGTGTATTGCAAACAATTCTTCTGAAAAATCGGCGATGGCCATTGAATGCGAATGCCATTGAATATAATTATTATAAAGCTAATTTAGATGACGTTAAGTTATCACCAGAAGTTTACAGATCTATTCAATTGGATGTCTATCAAAGTATTTACATGCGAATCAACAAAGAGATTGGTTTGAACACCACGCGGATGCATACCGCGATAAGATCTTCCTTATTTTCGTTTTTATCAGTAATGATTGAATTTAAATATTTTGCATTGAAAAAGGTTTTTTTTAATTCTTCAATTGTTCTTAATTGTATTGTTTTGGATTTGTCATTTAACTGTTTTGTTAATTGTTAACAATTGATGTTAAGTCCATTCACATTTATTTATTCATTTATTTATTTGAAGGTTCTTGAATTTTCAAATACATTCTATTAATGGTTTCTATAATATTCTTTATTTTTCGATGTTCTTTCGTTTTATTCATAGCGTTAATCCTAGAGTGGATTGTGACAGTGCCGGAATGTTCATCGACTAATTTTTTAGACATTTATTCTTTATTTGGTGTGTAAAGAAATTTGAATAAGTCATTTCTGTAATTGGTGATTAATTGTATTGAATAAGATTTTAATTGTTTTATTTTTTGAAATATTTAAAAATAAATGTGTAGTCAATAAGGTGTTGATTTTAGGTCACAACTATAGGCCTTTTAATATAATTAAAAAAAATGTTTGTTCTATATTTTCATGGTTGTGCTCAATCTGACAAAATTTCATTGGTATCGAGACGGTATACCTCATATGCTTCCCAAGTCAGTTCAGTGTTCGTGTTATAACTACTCCAGCAATTATTGCTATCGATCCTCATATTAGTACTCGCCAGATTGAAAAGGAAACGTGTATACCACAAAGTGCAGTTTCAAGAATTGTAAAAGGTCGTAGGTATCATACAAATCATATCACTCTCACATCAACTGGGTACTTTATAAACATTCGATCTTGATTTGACCTTAATAAGGTCACAAAATAAAAATTTTTAAATAACATTTTATTTAGCAGAGGTTCCAATTTAAAAAAGTAAACTTGACCAGATGGTCAAAGTCATTGCCACAGATAAAGGTACCGTGTAACTATTGACAATTTTTTTTGAAACATTGTTTTGTATCTGTTTTAGAAAATATTTCTAAAGACCTATCAATTAAAATGAGTATGTATATCATGCAGTACATGAGACATGTCGATGGTATACATTTTTAAATGGATGGATGACTCATTCTAATATCGAACCAAAAAAAACTGAGAAAATGGAATCAAAATCATTCTTCGAAAGCTTATTATCTGAAAGAGAAATAGTTCAGTTTTAAAGTAAATTCAATGTTGCATACCCACAATTAGAGAGACTAACACCAATTACTGGAAAGTAGTTAATAATAATAAATGTTCACATAACGTCATGTTGATCAGTACTTCAGAAGCAAAAATACATTTATTTTATTTCTCAAATTTCGAATAAAAATGAATTCATCTGATAACACCAAAAATATTATTCGAAGTTATTGTTTAATTAATAATTGACATGAATTTTCTAGAAATTACCTCAAATCGAATTTAATTTATTGTGGAACTATAGAATTTATAATTTATTGAATTCACAATTTTAGTCAGACCGCAAACGTTAAACGATTCAAAAGGCAATTATTTTCGAAATTTTATTCCAAAATTTCCGGTTGTTCATAAAAAATTTATTCGTGATATTTTTCCAATAATTATAAAAAATTATAATTTCGATATCAAAAGAATTGAATACAATAAAAAAATTAAATTAATAATTAAATTGAAAGTAAATTAATTAAATAAAAATTTAATTAAAATGGATGAAACGCAACAATTATTAAATAACGATTTAAATGCAACAATAAACCAATCTCGAATAATTGGAAACGTGGAGAAGAAGAAATTTAATTGTGAATTGTGTTCGAAAAAATTCACTTCTAATTCTAAATTAATCACACACCAGGTCACGCATACTGGCGAGAAACCATTTGATTGTAATGTGTGTAAAAGAAAGTTCACACAAAAAGGAAGTTTGAAACAACATTTACGAACACACACTGGAGAGAAACCGTTTGATTGTAATGTGTGTGAAAGAAAGTTCACACGAAAATCACATTTAACACAACATTTACGAATACACACTTGCGAGAAACCGTTTGGTTGTAATGTGTGTGAAAGTAAGTTTGCACGAAAAGCAACTTTGAAACAACATTTACGAACACACACTGGAGATAAACCGTTTGATTGCAATGTGTGTGAAAAAAAGTTCACACGAAAACCACTTTTAATACAACATTTACGAACACACACTGGCGAGAAACCCTTTGATTGTAATGTGTGTGAAAGAAAGTTCAGACAAAAAGAAAGTTTAACACAACATTTGCGAACACACACTGGCGAGAAACCGTTTGATTGTAATGATTGTGAAAGAAAGTTTATACGAAAACAAGATTTAGAACGACATTTACGAACACACACTGGCGAGAAACCGTTTGATTGTAATGTGTGTGAAAGAAAGTTCAGACAAAAAGTAAGTTTAACACAACATTTGCGAACACACACTGGCGAGAAACCGTTTGATTGTAATGTTTGTGAAAGAAAGTTCGCACGAAAAGCAATTTTGAAACAACATTTTCGAACACACACTGGCAAGAAACCGTTTGATTGTGATGTGTGTGAGAGAAAGTTCACACGAAAACCACATTTAATACAACATTTACGAACACACACTGGCGAGAAACCTTATCATTGTTTCGTATGTAAAACCAGATTTAGATCAACGCCTGGATTGAGGTTCCACTTAATACAAAAAAAACATTTAAATGGACACAATCACATGAAAATTCTTCATAATTAATTAATTAAGCAACGATAAGACATTTTTTATATATATTATTTTAAATAAAATGCAATTTCCCACAAAATATTAATCGTTTTGAATTGACTCTTTGACAAATTGTTAATGGAAAATACTTTTTAAATAAAGACAATTGAAATAATTATAAAATTTACAATAAGTTTATTTAATTATTTGTTAGAAATCATTATTTTCCAGTAATTTAATAAATTTAATTCTTATTCAAATACGAAATATTTTATTTTTTATCACAAAAAACGCAAAACTGTTTTAAAATTATGGTTACAATGCCATTATATCTAATGGAAACTTTAACGAATCCCAAATTTTGAAATTATAATTGCAATGAAAGTTGATGCTACCAAGTAATGTATCTCTAAACATTGAATAACTTACGATCAATTTATATGTTAACAAATTATAGTTCAAATCAAAACGGAAACCATTTCACCAACAACCCTATCGAAAGCAAATTCAAAGCTGCATACCCACAATTAGAGAGACTAACACCAATTACTGGAAAGTAGTTAATAATAATAAATGTTCACATAACGTCATGTTGATCAGTACTTCAGAAGCAAAAATACATTTATTTTATTTCTCAAATTTCGAATAAAAATTAATTCATCTGATAACACCAAAAATATTATTCGAAGTTATTGTTTAATTAATAATTGACATGAATTTTCTAGAAATTACCTCAAATCGAATTTAATTTATTGTGGAACTATAGAATTTATAATTTATTGAATTCACAATTTTAGTCAGACCGCAAACGTTAAACGATTCAAAAGGCAATTATTTTCGAAATTTTATTCCAAAATTTTCGGTTGTTCATAAAAAATTTATTCGTGATATTTTTCCAATAATTATAAAAAATTATAACTTCTATATCAAAACAATAGAATAAAATAAATTAAGAATTAAATTAAATTAATAAATAAATTGAAAGTGAATTAATTAATTAATAATTAAATTACAATGGATGAAACGCATCAACAATTATTAAATAACGATTTAAATGCAACAATAAACCAATCTCGAATAATTGGAAACGTGGAGAAGAAGAAATTTAATTGTGAATTGTGTTCGAAAAAATTCACTTATAATTCTAAATTAATCATACACCAGGTCACGCATACTGGCGAGAAACCATTTGATTATAATGTATGTCAAAGAAAGTTCAGACGAAAACAAGATTTAAAATTACATTTACGAACTCACACTGGCGAGAAACCGTTTCATTGCAATGTTTGTGAAAGAAAGTTCACACGAAAACCACATTTGAAACAACATTTACGAACACACACTGGCGAGAAACCGTTTGATTGTAATGTATGTCAAAGAAAGTTCAGACGAAAACAAGATTTAAAATTACATTTACGAACTCACACTGGCGAGAAACCGTTTCATTGCAATGTTTGTGAAAGAAAGTTCACACGAAAACCACATTTGAAACAACATTTACGAACACACACTGGCGAGAAACCGTTTGATTGTAATGTGTGTGAAATAGAGTTCACACGAAAACAAAATTTAAAACGCCATTTACTAACACACACTGGCGAGAAACCGTTTGATTGTAATGTGTGTGAAAGAAAGTTCAGACAAAAAGTAAATTTAACACAACATTTACGAACACACACTGGCGAGAAACCGTTTGATTGTAATGTGTGTGAAAGGAAGTTCAGCCAAAAAGTAAGTTTAACACAACATTTACGAACACACACTGGCGAGAAACCGTTTGATTGTAATGTGTGTGAGAGAAAATTCAGACGAAAACTACATTTGAAACAACATTTACGAACACACACTGGCGAGAAACCTTATCATTGTTTCGTATGTAAAACTAGATTTAGATCAACGCCTGGATTGAGGTTCCACTTAATACGAAAAAAACATTTAAATGGACACAATCACATGAAAATTCTTCATAATTAATTAATTAAGCGACGATAAGACATATTTTATATATTTTAAATAAAATGCAAATTTCCACAAATTATTATTCGTTTTGAATTGACTCTTTGACAAATTGTTAATGGAAAATACAATTAATAAATCATTACATTTGAAATAATTATAAAATTTACAATAATTATATTTAATTATTTGTTAGAAATCATTATTTTACAGTAAATTAATAAATTTAATTCTTATTCAAATACGAAATATTTTATTTTTTATCATGTCTTAGATCACAAAAAACGCAATACTGTTTTAAAATTATGGTTACAATGCCATCATATCTAATGGAAACTTCAACGAATCCCAAATTTTGAAATTATAAATGCAATGAAAGTTGATGCTACCAAGTAATGTATCTCTAAACATTGAATAACTTACGATCAATTTATATGTTAACAAATTATAGTTCAAAGCAAAAACGGAAACCATTTCACCAACAACCCTATCGAAAGCAAATTCAAAGCTGCATACCCACAATTAGAGAGACTAACACCAATTACTGGAAAGTAATTAATAATAATAAATATTCACATAACGTCATGTTGATCAGTACTTCAGAAGCAAAAATACGTTTATCTTATTTCTCAAATTTCGAATAAAAATTAATGCATCTGATAACACCAAAAATATTATTCGAAGTTATTGTTTAATTAATAATTGACATGAATTTTCTAGAAATCACCTTAAATCGAATTTAATTTATTGTGGAACTATAGAATTTATAATTTATTGAATTCACAATTTTAGTCAGACCGCAAACATTAAACGATTCAAAAGGCAATTATTTGTAAATTTTATTCCAAAATTTTTGGTTGTTCATTAAAAATTTATTCGAGATATTTTTCCAATAATTATTGAAAATTATAATTTCGATATCAAATCGATTGAATAAAATAAATAAATTGAAAGTGAATTAATTAATTAATAATTTAATTAAAATGGATGAAACGCAACAATTATTAAATAACGATTTAAATGCAACAATAAACCAATCTCGAATAATTGGAAACGTGGAGAAGAAGAAATTTAATTGTGAGTTTTGTTCGAAAAAATTCACTTACAAATCTGAATTAATCAAACACCAGGTCACGCATACTGGCGAGAAACCATTTGATTGTAATGTGTGTGAAAGAAAGTTCACACAAAAAGGAAGTTTGAAACAACATTTACGAACACACACTGGAGAGAAACCGTTTCATTGCAATGTGTGTGAAAGAAAGTTCACACGAAAACCACAATTAACACAACATTTACGTATACACACTGGCGAGAAACCGTTTGGTTGTAATGTGTGTGAAAGTAAGTTTGCACGAAAAGCAATTTTGAAACAACATTTACGAACACACACTGGCGAGAAACCGTTTGATTGTAATGTGTGTGAAAAAAAGTTCACACGAAAACCACTTTTAATACAACATTTACGAACACACACTGGCGAGAAACCGTTTGATTGTAATGTGTGTGAAAAAAAGTTCAGACAAAAAGTAAGTTTAACACAACATTTACTAACACACACTGGCGAGAAACCGTTTGATTGTAATGTGTGTGAAAGAAAGTTCAGACAAAAAGTAAGTTTAACACAACATTTACTAACACACACTGGCGAGAAACCGTTTGATTGTAATGTGTGTGAGAGAAAATTCAGACAAAAACTACATTTGGAACAACATTTACGAACACACACTGGCGAGAAACCTTATCATTGTTTCGTATGTAAAACCAGATTTAGATCAACGCCTCGATTGAGGTTCCACTTAATACAAAAAAAACATTTAAATGGACACATTCACATGAAAATTCTTCATAATTAATTGATTAAGCAACGATAAGACATATTTTATATATTTTAAATAAAATGCAATTTCCCACAAAATATTAATCGTTTTGAATTGACTCTTTGACAAATTGTTAATTGATAATACTTTTTAAATCAAGACAATTGAAATAATTATAAAATTTACAATAAGTTTATTTAATTATTTGTTAGAAATCATTGTTTGCCAGTAATTTAATAAATTTAATTCTTATTCAAATACGAAATATTTTATTTTTTATCATGTCTTAGATCACAAAAAACGCAATACTGTTTTAAAATTATGGTTACAATGCCATCATATCTAATGGAAACTTCAACGAATCCCAAATTTTGAAATTATAAATGCAATGAAAGTTGATGCTATCAAGTAATGTATCTCTAAACATTGAATAACTTACGATCAATTTATATGTTAACAAATTATAGTTCAAATCAAAAACGGAAACCATTTCACCAACAACCCTATCGAAAGCAAATTCAAAGCTGCATACCTACAATTAGAGAGACTAACACCAATTACTGGAAAGTAATTAATAATAATAAATATTCACATAATGACAAGTTGATCAGTACTTCAGAAGCAAAAATACGTTTATCGTATTTCTCAAATTTCGAATAAAAATTAATTCATCTGATAACACCAAAAATATTATTCGAAGTTATTGTTTAATTAATAATTGACATGAATTTTCTAGAAATTACCTTAAATCGAATTTAATTTATTGTGGAGCTATAGAATTTATAATTTATTGAATTCACAATTTTAGTCAGACCGCAAACGTTAAACGATTCAAAAGGCAATTATTTGTAAATTTTATTCCAAAATTTTTGGTTGTTCATTAAAAATTTATTCGAGATATTTTTCCAATAATTATTGAAAATTATAATTTCGATATCAAATCGATTGAATAAAATAAATAAATTGAAAGTGAATTAATTAATTAATAATTTAATTAAAATGGATGAAACGCAACAATTATTAAATAACGATTTAAATGCAACAATAAACCAATCTCGAATAATTGGAAACGTGGAGAAGAAGAAATTTAATTGTGAATTTTGTTCGAAAAAATTCACTTATAAATCTGAATTATACATACACCAGGTCACGCATACTGGCGAGAAACCATTTGATTGTAATGTGTGTGAAAGAAAGTTCACACAAAAAGGAAGTTTGAAACAACATTTACGAACTCACACTGGAGAGAAACTGTTTGATTGTGATGTGTGTGAGATAAAGTTCACACGAAAACCACATTTAATACAACATTTACGAACACACACTGGCGAGAAACCGTTTGAGTGTGATGTGTGTGAAATAGTGTTCACACGAAAACAAAATTTAAAACGCCATTTACTAACACACACTGACGAGAAACCGTTTGATTGTAATGTGTGTGAGAGAAAGTTCACACAAAAATCAAGTTTTAAACGACATTTACGAACACACACTGGCGAGAAACCGTTTGATTGTAATTTTTGTGAAAGAAAGTTCGCACGAAAAGCAATTTTGAAACAACATTTACGAACACACACTGGCAAGAAACCGTTTGATTGTGATGTGTGTGAGATAAAGTTCACACGAAAACCACATTTAATACAACATTTACGAACACACACTGGCGAGAAACCGTTTGAGTGTGATGTGTGTGAAATAGTGTTCACACGAAAACAAAATTTAAAACGCCATTTACTAACACACACTGACGAGAAACCGTTTGATTGTAATGTGTGTGAAAGAAAGTTCAGACAAAAAGTAAGTTTAACACAACATTTACGAACACACACTGGCGAGAAACCGTTTGATTGTAATGTGTGTGAAAGAAAGTTCAGACACAAAGTAAGTTTAGCACAACATTTGCGAACACACACTGGCAAGAAACCGTTTGATTGTGATGTGTGTGAGAGAAAGTTCACACGAAAACCACATTTAATACAACATTTACGAACACACACTGGCGAGAAACCGTTTGATTGTAATGTGTGTGAAAGAAAGTTCGCACAAAAATCAAGTTTGAAACGACACTTACTAACACACACTGGCGAGAAACCGTTTGATTGTAATGTGTGTGAAATAAAGTTCACACTAAAACCAGAGTTAACACAACATTTACGAACACACACTGGCGAGAAACCGTTTGATTGTAATGTGTGTGAGAGAAAATTCAGACAAAAACTACATTTGGAACAACATTTACGAACACACACTGGCGAGAAACCTTATCATTGTTTCGTATGTAAAACCAGATTTAGATCAACGCCTCGATTGAGGTTCCACTTAATACAAAAAAAACATTTAAATGGACACAATCACATGAAAATTCTTCATAATTAATTGATTAAGCAACGATAAGACATATTTTATATATTTTAAATAAAATGCAAGTTCCCACAAAATATTAATCGTTTTGAATTGACGCTTTGACAAATTGTTAATGGAAAATACTTTTTAAATCAAGACAATTGAAATAATTATAAAATTTACAATAAGTTTATTTAATTATTTGTTAGAAATCATTATTTTCCAGTAATTTAATAAATTTAATTCTTATTCAAATACGAAATATTTTATTTTTTATCACAAAAAACGCAAAACTGTTTTAAAATTATGGTTACAATGCCATTATATCTAATGGAAACTTTAACGAATCCCAAATTTTGAAATTATAATTGCAATGAAAGTTGATGCTACCAAGTAATGTATCTCTAAACATTGAATAACTTACGATCAATTTATATGTTAACAAATTATAGTTCAAATCAAAACGGAAACCATTTCACCAACAACCCTATCGAAAGCAAATTCAAAGCTGCATACCCACAATTAGAGAGACTAACACCAATTACTGGAAAGTAGTTAATAATAATAAATGTTCACATAACGTCATGTTGATCAGTACTTCAGAAGCAAAAATACATTTATTTTATTTCTCAAATTTCGAATAAAAATTAATGCATCTGATAACACCAAAAATATTATTCGAAGTTATTGTTTAATTAATAATTGACATGAATTTTCTAGAAATTACCTTAAATCGAATTTAATTTATTGTGGAGCTATAGAATTTATAATTTATTGAATTCACAATTTTAGTCAGACCGCAAACGTTAAACGATTCAAAAGGCAATTATTTGTAAATTTTATTCCAAAATTTTTGGTTGTTCATTAAAAATTTATTCGAGATATTTTTCCAATAATTATTGAAAATTATAATTTCGATATCAAATCGATTGAATAAAATAAATAAATTGAAAGTGAATTAATTAATTAATAATTTAATTAAAATGGATGAAACGCAACAATTATTAAATAACGATTTAAATGCAACAATAAACCAATCTCGAATAATTGGAAACGTGGAGAAGAAGAAATTTAATTGTGAATTTTGTTCGAAAAAATTCACTTATAAATCTGAATTAATCATACACCAGGTCACGCATACTGGCGAGAAACCATTTGATTGTAATGAGTGTGAAAGAAAGTTCACACAAAAAGGAAGTTTGAAACAACATTTACGAACACACACTGGAGAGAAACCGTTTCATTGCAATGTGTGTGAGAGAAAGTTCACACTAAAACCACATTTAATACAACATTTACGAACACACACTGGCGAGAAACCGTTTGATTGTGATGTGTGTGAAATAGTGTTCACACGAAAACAAAATTTAAAACGCCATTTACTAACACACACTGGCGAGAAACCGTTTGATTGTAATGTGTGTGAAAGAAAGTTCAGACAAAAAGTAAGTTTAACACAACATTTACGAACACACACTGGCGAGAAACCGTTTGATTGTAATGTGTGTGAAGGAAAGTTCAGACACAAAGTAAGTTTAACACAACATTTGCGAACACACACTGGCGAGAAACCGTTTGATTGTAATGTTTGTGAAAGAAAGTTCACACGAAAAGCAATTTTGAAACAACATTTACGAACACACACTGGCAAGAAACCGTTTGATTGTAATGTGTGCGAAAGAAAGTTCACACAAAAATCAAGTTTGAAACGACACTTACTAACACACACTGGCGACAAACCGTTTGATTGTAATGTGTGTGAGAGAAAATTCAGACTAAAACTACATTTGGAACAACATTTACGAAGACACACTGGCGAGAAACCTTATCATTGTTTCGTGTGTAAAACCAGATTTAGATCAACGCCTGGATTGAGGTTCCACTTAATACAAAAAAAACATTTAAATGGACACAATCACATGAAAATTCTTCATAATTAATTGATTAAGCAACGATAAGACATATTTTATATATTTTAAATAAAATGCAATTTCCCACAAAATATTAATCGTTTTGAATTGACGCTTTGACAAATTCTTAATGGAAAATACAATTATTAAATCATGACATTTGAAATAATTATAAAATTTATAATTAGTTCATTTAATTATTTGTTAAAAATCATTATTTCCCAGTAATTTAATAAATTTAATTCTTATTCAAATACGAAATATTTTTCTTTTATCATGTGTTAGTTACCCAAAATGCAAGATTGACTGGGAAATTATTTTAATAGAAAAATCGTCTCTATCAATTATATAAACGGTGACCAATTTTAATTGATAGATCCAAATATCTTCTAGAATACTCCAGCTACGAAAAAATGTTTCGAATAAAATTTGTCAAGATTTTATCTGTAGTAATGACATTGACCTGCAGGTTCAGTTATCTTTTTTTAAATTACGAAATCTATTTTTGACATCTGATTTGAAAAAATTATTAAATCTTACGTTACAAATGTTGTTTCAAAATATTTTTGCGACGTTAAGAACTGCAAATCAAGGTTAAAAGTTTAAAAAGTACGTAGTTGCTGTTAGAGTGATATGAGCCACGAGCTTTTACAATTCTTGAAACTGTACTTTCTGGTATACTTGTTTCCCTATCAATTTTGCGATACTTATATGCGAATCGATATTAATAACGGCTAGAATAGTTATGATATGCGCACTGAACTAACATGGGCACTATCTGAGGTGTCGTACTTCGAACCCAATGAAATTTTGCCAGGTTATATTACTCATCAAAGTATAGAACAATATTTATTTTTGTTGCCCCAATTTCACTTTCGAGCGGGTAACGATCCTTCCGAAGGTCTGAAAAAAATGTCATTTTATAAAAAGTCTATTAATTTTGATCCCGAAGTGTCACAATAATTTTCGAAGTTGGAAATTATAGCTATCTAAAGTTTCACAAAAATAAACATCTTAAAAATTAATTGGGTTTGGTCACAGGGTGTATCAAAAATTACTAATTTTGAAAAATTTTGTAAAGAAATGTGAATTTATACATATAACTTTGTTAGGAGGAATTTGTTTTTTGAAAAATTTACCTTAAATACAGTCAATGGAGAAATTCTTCACCTTTAATTTGAGCCATAATTTTTTAATATATGGTTACCAGTTATGAAGTAATGTATATTTTTATAACATTGTGTTTCATATGTACAGCACGGCAAACCGGATTTAGAAGTACACACAATTTTCAAAGAAAACTGAACAACTTTATGGACAAGAGATTGGAAAATTGTTCTTAAGTCAACTCATGTGACACTTACTCTGAGTCACAAAAATAACAGCTTGCAGTGCCCAGAGCTGATTTCGCAAAATACCTGCTTCTGCATTAAGATTTAAGGCAAAACTGGAAACATCACGTGAGAAAAAATTATTTAAAATTCAAATTAAACAGACCACACATTGGTGCCTCTAATTTCGTCGACGTTCACAAACATTCAAAGTTTCACATTGAGTGAAAATAATTTGGTAAAATCGTTTACCAAAAACAATTGAATGCTTGTTTATCAAATACACAAGTGTTTGAGTGACATTGACTTTGTGTATCCGTTTAGGTGATAATAAATCTTTCGAAAATAACCCAGCTAACATTTATGGTACCGGGAATAGTTGTGGCAATGATTCGTACTATTTATGAATAGCCGGCAGTTTCCTGTCAACAAAAATTGTACTATAAAGTTGTTGGAAAACTATTGTACCATATTCGGCGACTGGAATAGTGACAGGAACATGTAACATTGGTAATTTATTTAGTGGCGGGTAATACATAGAAATATTTTGCAATGATAGGAACTATTACCATATATTGGTACTCAATAATGGTATTTTGTAGTGACTGATACAATACAGGAACTGCCATTGCAACCTAAAAGTCTTCGATAATTTATATAACCATCGTTAGTGAGACGAAATCAATACCAGTAACTGTGATTGATACTATAAACTGGTAGACTGGTAAAATTTAAAAAAGTCATATTATAAAAATATCGGACACATAGTGTGGCAGACCCGAACATTTTGCCATTATGTAGTGGCAGGAATAAAATATTTCCATTTTTATGCCACAATGACAAGTCCTAATGATTTATAATTCCAAATACGTATATTATAATACTATTTTCAACAAAAAGTTGTGTTAAACTTCTAGTTCTCTTTGCAATTTAAATATGGTACGTACCAAAAGATGTATAGCCCAACGATATATTATTTAAAACTTAAAATTCAACCAGTTTGTTTTGTTTTGAGCGAGTGAAAAAATAGTCATATAGGAGAATACACGAGACGACTCAAGGACGACGACCATTCGAAGTTGTGAACTGAGAATTTAGGTTTAAAATGACTGGCACTAATTGTTGGTGCCAGAAAGGTAACAGGTAACATCGGACACATGACAATTTTTAAGATATTATTATGTGGCATATTAATGAACTATTGAGTACCACACTTTTAGGTGTGGCATTAAGTAAAAAATATTTCGGAACTATAAAGTATCGGGTACTAGTGCTTAGTGCCATTATAAAATGAATTTTCCAAAATTTCTAAATTTTGTAGTTTACATTATTTTATTTATTGGGTCTATAATTAAGTCCTGGGAATAATCTGATAGGTGTCATTTACGGGAAGTTATGTTAAGTAATTTTATTCGGGAAGAAAACAGCAGCAGAAATTTATCGCTTTTTGTTACAAATTTGATGGTGAATATTCGCCATCACAAAACAATTGTGAGTATTGGTTTAGACGACGGTTTAAAAATAATGATTTTGATGTTAGTGATAAAGAACGCGTTTGAGCACCAAAAAAACTTTGAAGACGAAGAATTGGAAGCTTTATTTTCAGTGAAGATCCATGTCAAACGGAAGAAGAATTAGCATTGGCATTAGATGTTACCCAAGCACAAGTGTTTTCAAACGTTTAAAGAAAATGCGAATGGTCCAAAAACTATCGTATTGGGTACCACATGAATTAACGGAAAGACAACAAGAATATCGAAAAACAATGTGTGAAATTTTATTTCAGACGCTCAATTTTGCATCGAATTGTGACTGGTGATGAAACGTGGATCCATTACGATAATCCAACACGTCTGAAAGCATGGGTGAAGACAGGTGAACCGGGTCCATTGACACCAAAACGCATTATTCATGGTTCTAAGGTTATGCTGTGTATCTGGGTGGGACTAGTTTGGTGTAGTTTGCTATGTGCTGTTTAAACCGGGACAAACAATCACTGCTGAACGTTACCGAGAGCAATTAATCCAATTAAGCCGAGCATTGAATCAAAAACGACCAGAATATGCCAACAGACATGATCGTGTGATTCTGCGTAGCATGATAATGCTAGACTACACGTTTCAAGACCGATCAAAGAAACGTTAGAAGCACTTGGCTGGGAAGTCCTACCCCACCCGCTATATTCACCAGACATTGCTCCATCAGACTACCATTTGATTTGTTCCGGTCGATGCAGTCAGCCCAGAAAGGACACAGCGGTTCAATTCATATGAAAGATATGAAAAAATGGCTGTATTCATGGATTGCTTCAAAACCTAAGAAGTTCTTCTATGAGGGAATCCATAATTTGCCACAAAGCAGGTCAAAAGTTGTAGCTTCAGATGGCAAATACTTTGAATAAAATATAATCTACAGTTATTTTCAAATAAATGTGTTTTTCTTACCAAAACTTACTTATAGGCCCAATACATACATGTACCTCCAATTTTATATTGACAACTACTGTGCTCCCCAGGTACAAATCAGGTTCTTACCGGAGTAAAGCCAAATCATTCGTCATACATGGGGAGGGGTTTTTACCTAATACATACCAATTTATTGCCTGTAATTTATTTTAAGTTGTACCGAGAACTATAATAAAATCTAGTGGCAGGTAAGAACCTGTAGCTTTTACAATTAAAAAATATTTCTTTTGTTGCATATATTAGTACTTATTTCGAGTAACGAAAAGGTATCCGCATAGTCATTTTCGTTACTGGTACAAAATAATAGTTATTGTGTATTTTGAAATTTCATTATTGTTAATCGTACCTATTTGAAACGAATCGTCTTTATAGTTTTTTACTCTTTGGCGCACTTAACAAAATATAAATAACTGTTATTTTCTATTTTTATAGAATTAAATTGTATTGAAACTGTAAAAATTAAAATAAAATATTTCATTCGTTCAGCGATTGTCATCAAACAATAAAGTTGTTTAAAATTTGTAAGAATTAAAATGTTTGTATTGAATTTTTAACCATTTCTTCAGTACCGTTGCACACGGTTTTATTTTAAGTTTTTAGTTTAACTCTTATATTTTAATATTTATTATTAACAAAATTTTATCGTATATTTATTCTTTAATTTATAAAATATTCCTCTATCCAAAAAGATACTGAATGTTTTTTAGTATTATTAATTAAAAACGTCTGATAAAATACAATTAGACCGTACAATTAAAAATTATATAATCTAGTGGCTGTAATTCACAATCAATTTTAGCGTCGTTGATAAGTAAAATTTAAGCTCGCTAAATTTAACGATAGCGGATAATCGAAAGGGTATTCTAAACTGATACAATAAATACGATTATTCCGTAGCTTGGTCCTAATGTTACAGTTAAAGTATGAAGATCTTGGAAAGTACCTTCTCGGGAGATATCTCGTCATCATTGATATGTAACAGTTTCTAGTGTAATAATAAAACTTAACTGAAATGGATTGGTCAATTTAAAATAAAAATAAGCAAAAACACGCGACACAACGACGCGCAATACGAAATTTGACATTTTTTTTTGGTAATTTCAAAAAATTCCAAGACGAAATACATGAGATTTTCGTCCCTTTTTGACGCTTTAATCAAATCTTTATCTTTATCTTTATGTTGTAATTTTTGATCATCAGTTGGCTTGGGTGGTACAAACCGTACACAAATCTTTGTCCGCCCCCCCAAAAACTATGTAAAAAAATACGATGAATTGAATCTTTGGAAATATTTAATTCCATTGCAATGAGCATTTTGATTTATTTTTGATAAATGCTGGCACAACTTCAATGTGAAAAGTTTCAGTAATCGGACAGATCTTTTTGCATCAGGATGTCGGTCGTCTTTTATATTCGCACGTCTGTAACACATTCTCGTTCTGCAATAAAAATCCATCGCCATACATTGTTTATAAATTAAATTCAACATTTCAGACTAAATTATTTTACCGAATTTAAAACAAAAATTTATAATAGCTCTGTGTTGCAAAATTCATTTTTAGACCAATGCTAAAAACACACTGTTCACTTTATTCGCAATTATAATTTTACAAACGTTACAAAATTTTGACATAATTTTAGTAAAAGATTTACCTTTCGGGCACTGATTTTTGTTTGTAGCAATGGAGCCCTTAAAAGTTAGTAATTTAAAGAAGTTCCCGTTTCTGTACCATGTATTGACATTCACAAAGGTAAGATATAATTCGGAACAATGTTCATCACACAATAAGTGAATATGGCCGGGTGGTTATATATTAGAATTTATATTTATTTTAGATGTGCGAGAAGAACGCAACTGAACAATTGGAATTGTTTGGATGAGTTTAGTTTTTATGGAACTGATGATGATGATGATGAAAATGTTTATGAGAATGATATTGAAATTTGAATATTAATTTTTTTTGTACCATTTGGTATCATTATTGGATGTAGTCCTCTTATGAGCACATGTTCATATCTCAATTCAGAATCATTGTAGATGGGTTTTGATTTGATTGTAGATGGGTTTTGAGTGCAATTGGGTGCGTGCAAGTAGAGGTTAAACAGAGATGTACAGGAAACTTTCTAACTAAACGTCATTGATACCTCAAATTTATACACCAGAACCATTAACCATTATTTTATATTTTAATATCATGTGTTCAGTGCATTTAGTATTATCAGAGTCTTACCGTTGCTTTGAATTTATAATTTATAATAAGATATAATTTTTATGGGATCAGTAGTCATAGTGATGTTACAGATAAATGACCTACACATTTTAAAAGAATTATTAAAGAATTCAATTTAGAAATATCAATTGAGGTTAAACCAGCCATACCATTTCTGGTAAAGTACAGATTAGTTGTTCTAACACATTCAATTTTCATGTTATTATTAGTTGAAATTTCGGTGTAATTGTCATTATTATTGTTTCTTTCCTCTATATACTTCGCCCCTTTCATCTTTAAGGACATACGATGTGGGCCGGATAAAGTAAGGTTCCAGAGGTTATCACAATTTGTTTGGTTGTTGGTAAAATGTGTTTTCTCCGGGAACGAATTAGCCAATTTGTTGTAACATATTACTTACTAATTTTGTCTTGCTTGTTTTAAACATTTATCCTATTGTATCGCTGCACAAATGGTTCCAATTTTTTGCACCAAATTTTTCTTTCTAAATAAAAAATATTTTTTACTAAACTCTTTGAAATCCCAGCACATTTTTCAGCAATTTCGATTGACCTATAGGTTAATAAAATATGTTTACATTTAAAAGATTTTTTAAATAACCGGACCATATTTCGAGGGACCTTTCCTATTACAACATAAACTGTTCATCAATGTTTTTGCACAAAACCTGTTGTTGATTGTATCGGTTGTGAATACAATTGCCACCCCGGTACAATCTGCAGTTGGCATTGGTTCTGTTGAATTTCGTCATTTCGGCGTAAACCCTTCGTTCCAGTTCTCGTTTTTTTTTTGGCTACCAATCAATTTACCCTCAAAATCACATGATTTTAATTTGTCCCACATATTATTAATATTGTTTTATCTGCTGGTAATCTGCTCCAAATCTGTAATAATTCGTTGTGCCATTGCATCCATCCATGTACAATTGTTTTACGGCCGTTTTACTGTTCATATCCTTCGACTGCCCCCTTTCGTTCGTACATGTTGAGTGTTATTGATGGCAGAAATTCTACCTAGTAACACTACTACCTTAAGTAGCTAATGAACCGAGTCAATATTCGAGTCCATCAATTAATATATGATCAATTTAATTACTTGTTTTATCATCTGGAGACCTCTACGTTATTTTACGAACATCTGTATGTGGGAAGTATGTTCCATTAATAACCATATTTTTAGACATGGCGAAATCAATCAATCGCAGTTCATTTTAATTCGTTGTTGCATGAACAGTGTGTTCACCTATAGTTGAATGATACATTGATTCCTATCACACTTTGACATTAAAATCACCTAAGACGATCTTAACACAGTTAAGACCGCGCGCACACAGCTTTGTATGTTAATCTTTCCAAAGAAAAATATTTAATTGATTCGATTGTAAAAATACGAGTAACTAAAATCCAAGTTAAAAAATGAGTTCAGTCAGGTCGACCAATTGGGCACTTTTAATAAATTAAATTTTGTATGACAATTCTTCTTTATAAAATTCTATTATAAATTCATGTTGAAATGGACTTTGATTTTCTACACAAAACCAGAGATAGATAAATATAGCGACAACCCCGAATAATAAGACCATTCGTTTAAAAAATAACACAATTACAAAAATAATATTAATAACAATTTAATGAACACCTTCTAATTTTTTGAAATTTTGAATTTAACACCCACTCTTGTTAATTGACTCTGAATTCCAGAAATTATAAAATATAATTCATACACAGTGTTCCGGTTTAAATCACCACAATTTTAGGCTAAAAAATGTGAAAAACAAATTCATTTGACGCTAAACAGCGTTCACGGTACGATCAACTACTGAATACATAGATTTTTTCGTGACAGTTATAGCAATGTTCGTTATCAACTGTGTTACGGCGAAAATCATTATAAAACGTTCTTGCCCATGGTATGGTTTTCAGTTTTGGGAACAGAAAATAGTCGCACTGGTGATAGATCAAATCGTTTTTTTATCAAAATCACATATTTGATTTTTTTAAAATCGTTTTAATAATGTCTTCACAATGCTCTACACTAGTGATTTGTTGGTCTTCATAGAATTCATGTGGAACAAAACGTATACAACCCTATTTTTCGTTTACCAAAATTTTGTGTTAAGATCGTCCAAATAGTGTTTTAACTGGCACTTAGTATACATCAGTCAACATTCTCACATTGAAATTTCCATCGAAAACTATGATTTCCAGTACTTCAACATACATTTTTAATGTTCTGAATGTCCGTTTTGGACTTGGGTTATCATATAAATCCTCATGACTATTTTTTTTTAACAAGAAATTACCATAAAATTCCCGCACATTATCTTCCATATTTGCTCTTTGTTCTATTTTACACAATCATCAAAACTACGGCTCAACCTTATTGCTGCCGGCTAGTTTGCATTGATTTTAGTCAGGACTCATGTATATCCTTGCTATTCCGAACACGTCTCGTCGTATTCTTTTCGGAACCGCTGACATTTAATTCACATATTCTTTTTTTTCGCTCACCCAAGAATTGTGGTATACGAATTGGTGTAGACTCTTGCGATAGCAGCCATGTCCTGTTAGACACTGCGTCAGATGGTAATTTACCTCTCCGTGTTTACGTTTTTTTCCACACCTCTACTCTTGGCATCTGTCTGTGTGTCCATTGTCTTTTTTTCTGCTGTGTTCCAGCATTGTTCTCAGGGTCTGTATTGATGCGACCACATTTCGATTTTTCTATACTCATTGTTAATGTATCCCCTTGTTTAGACGCCTCATTCTGAGCCCCCCTATAAGATTGTTGATTTTACAACCCCATCCAGCAGTAAACTACTACTACTTTTCGGGACCACCAGTGTTGAGCAACATTCTGGCTAAACCTAAAGCTTCAGCTAATTTGTCCAGCAAAACCCGTAAATACTTTATCTCTTCTTGATGTTATGCCTATAGACTTTCACTGTAATATCTGTAATATCGTTACCTTGCACCTACCGAATAGCAGGACTTCCGTTTTATGTACAGCCAGCGTCGTCAATCCAACTGATTCAATAGCAATTTCTTTATGGCAATGGTAACACTCGTTTGCAATCGATTCGATTTCGTCCAAGTATTTTACTGTTACTATTATGGCAATGTCATCAGCAAATCCGACTATTTTTGTTCTATCTCAGGACACTTTCCTGAGCATTGGTCCACCTCCCAATCTCTGTGGCACCCCATTTTCCTTCGTTCCTTTTTCATTATCATATCATAAAATTCTATTCTTAAAATAACTAACTATTAGCCTCGGCAGCATACTGTGGTGATTTCATTTTATCTAGTGCTAATGTCATGCATCTGGACACCCGGTTGGCCGTTTTTTACGTCCAATTTCCAATATTGCGGCGTATATTATATTTTACAGTCTTTCCATCTTTTCCCACTTACAGAAATCCTTTGGCCACGGATACCGCTGGGCGTCCACTAGTGCGTCCAAAGTTAATGTGTTCTTTTTAATTTTCTGGAAACCGAAATGAAATTCGGTAAGAAAGCCATCTCCTTTGGTCATGGTCGTCTAGCTATTTTAAATTATTCTTTCCACTACCTTTGGCCATTGTATCCAACAGACATATATGTCGATGGTTCTCCTGTGTGATTGCCATTTAAAATTAGTGAAAAAGGTCTCTTCCTCCAACCATATGATGTCTGCATCACATCCACGCAGAGCAATGGGTTACATGTAGTTGTCACATTGTTCACGAATCCCATCATCGATTCGGGTACCCTGTTTTCTGCTAATTTTTTACATTTACCGTTCTTCTGCCTCCGTCACCCGTCTGCCATCCGTATGCCTCCACTGTTGTCCAATTTATTTATTATTATTTATTGTTATTTAAACGGTGCACTGTGTGTACAAAACACACTCATTATCAGTTTATTACTTTATTTGAAGATGGTTTTGTCTATTATTCAAATGTTTTGTATAAACATGAAATTAATTTTAAGTTTATTATCCGCACATTTTTTATGCGATAAAATTCTGTTCGTTGTTTGCTAAATTAATTTTGCTATACTTATTTTTGAAAGTATTTTAATAATTTGATCAGAAAATATGAAAAGAGAAGAAAAAAAATGTTGTAATTACGAAGAAGAAAGTTATTTTTTTTTTTAAGTTATTTGTTGTTAATTTTACCAGAAAATATTCTTCAAAGAAGAAGCAAAAAAAAAACAGTCCAATCCAAATCCATTGAAAATATTTTTGTATTAAATTTTGCTACAAAAACGACTTGTTCCCCCTTTTTCTGTTTTTTTTTTCTATTTTTATTGTTATTTTGATGAATTTTTTTGAACGAGAGGAAAAAACAAAAAAAAACTAAACGCATATCAATAAAAATTTATTCAAATTGTTGTCTGCTTGCTGCTGCTGCTGGTGCTGCTGGTAGTGAGGCGAGCGTATTATAAAATATTGTATTATTATTATTATTATAAAGGAAATTTTGTCTATATGAAATTAAATGCGAATTTCACGGAAAAAAAAAGAATTACCCTTAAAATGGAAAATAAGAAAAAAAAAATAAAAAAAAATGTTAAAGAACAAATATTCCAAACGCAAAAAAAAAGAAGTCTAATGTTAACATTCAACATATTTGAAAACAACAAATACTCGAACTTTCAATTTAAAACTAAAACTTTTTATAGATTTTTACAAACAAATAAATTTTCCTCTAAAATGTATAAATAAAATTGGATTTTAACTAACCCTCGTTGTCGTACACGCACACACACACACACACACACACACACACACGCACACACACACGCACACACACACGCACACACATATTTTACTGTAATTTAATTTGACCTGAATCTTGTTATCAATTGTAATAGGAAATGTTTATTTAAAACTATTTGAAGACATTGATGAAACTTTAACTTAACGAATTTTTTTTGCTAATAGTTTGCGGTTAAGAAGAAAATCTCGTTTACCAGGAATAGGAGTATGAAATGAGTCTTTTTTAAAGGAAGAAAAACACATTATTTAGAATAGAAAAATCAAAAATATTTTATTCAAAATAACTTCCATCACTTTCTACACATTTTAACCACCTTTCACGCAATTTTCGTATACCACGTAGAAAAAATGGTGTTGCTTTGGACGAAAACCATTCAGATAGCCAATTTTCAACTTCTTCAGATGTTTTGAAGTGCTGTTCTTGCAAAGCATGTCCCATCGATGAAAACAAATGGTAGTCCGAAGGAGCCAAGTCTGGTGAATAAGGCGGGTGTGGTAACCGCTCCCATCCAAGCGACTTTATCGTATCCTGAACTGGTTTTGGTTTGTGTGCTGGTGCATTATCATGTTGCAAAATTACCTTAACAGATTTTTTCTTTCTTTCGGTCCATTCTGGTCGGTTATCTAATAATGCATGGTTCAAATCGATTATTTGTTGTTGGTAGCGAACCGTATTAACAGTTTCACCAGGTTTCAGAAGTTCATGATACACCACACCTTCCTGATCCCACCAAACACAAAGCATTCTCTTCTTACCGAATCGTTTTGGTTTTGCAGTCGATGTTGCTGCTTTACCTGGTGTAATCCATGATTTTTTGCGTTTAGGATTCTCAAAATATATCCACTTTTCATCATCAGTCACGATTCGATGCAAAGAAGACTTCCTTTTGTATTGTTGACGGGTGCAATTCACAAATGGTTTTTCGATTTTCTTGTTGCCTTTCAGTCAATTCATGTGGAACCCATTTTTGCACACACTTTTGAATCTTTTCAATTGCTTTTAAACGATTAGAAATTGTATTTTGATCTACATTTAAGGCTTCTGCAAGTTGTTTTTGAGTTTGTGTATCATCTTCGTCCAACAATGCTTGCAATTCTGACTGTCTTCAAACTTTTTTGGTGGTCTTCCACGTTCTTCATTTCTCAAATCGTTGCATTCGTTGAGATTCAGCTGCGTTTTTTTGTTTAAATGATAACAAAAAACTAATGATACCCGCAAATCGTTTGTTGAAGGCACAAAATTAGACATTTTTAACACGATAAAATTTTATGTTGTTGTATTACAAATGGAATTTACCACACTCTGAATGTTGTTGACAGATGTCAAAACAATAAAAAAAACATCGCATTAAGGCTCTTTCACAATTACTAATATAAGTACAGCCATTTATTGTCAGCGGCTCACTTCATACTCCTATATCTGGTATATAATTTTTCAAAAATTTAAGCAATGAATGAATGTATATACCGTACCGTAACGCATTTGCCTACAAAATTATAAGTATTGGGTGGTGGAAAAAGTAGTGGGCCTTTTTTTTTGGAAAATTGAAAAATTCAAATAATTTTAAAATTTCAAATGAGCTTTATTAAACCATTTTGTTCGACCGCCTACTTCCATTTTTCTGCTAATCACATCACTGTACTGAACTTCTGAGCAAAAAAAACTGTTCCAAGTACTAGTTGCAGACCTCTAGACACGGTATTCAATTTTAACGCATTAACACGGAGTTCTACACGGACCGAAACAAATGGTAATGTGAAGGTGCAAGGTTTTCAAGTGTATGGTGGATGTGATAACATTTTCCAACCGAGCTCCAATAATTTCGGATCGGTGACCAAAGATATTTGTTGTCATGGAAAATTTCGATTTTCCGCCTTTTGATCACCTATTTCGTTGAATTTTATTGTGCCCTTTAGATGTTGAATATGAATTAAACGGTTTGGCTGCGTTGTAACACTTCACATTACATAATGCCTTTGTATTGCCACCAAAATAATAACCAGAACGGAAATTAACCATACAATTTTTTTTTACCGTTGTTTTATTAACGCTTCGTCACCGCGAACACAGCACATAATTTTTTGTAAGATTGCGCGATGCGTTTTTTTTGCTTTTTTCCGGAAGCGAACAAAACCAATGTATGACGGAAAATGCTCATTTTTATTTTACCATTTTCAATAAAAACTAAATACAAACAATTTCACAACCGATCGATACAAAATTATTCGCCGACTGGTAATTGTAAAGTATCTACTATCAATTAACAAAAAAATATGGTTTGATACGTCGCATAAATTTACGAATATTGTCAAATTCCATCAAAAGATATCTGTCGGTAAATAGGCTCAATACTTTTTCAACCAACCTAACTAAACCTATGTATTGTATAAATATGTTTATGTGTAAATACCCTTCAGACCTAAACCACAATCGATAGAGTATCAATAGCACGTATCATATCGTACGTAATAAGGTGACGGTATACATGGGTTTTTTTTTTATGTTTTGGTGGGGCATACCTAAACCTAAATGTTAATAAAAATTTGATTTGAGAATGAACTCACATAAAAAAGGTTAAATTATAAATGTAATGAATTGGAAATAGTCTATGTTCTATACATTTATTTACCCAAGAGCATACATACAACCTGCAGTGGAGTCTCGTGCGAATTCTGGTGGTGATTGAGTTGACAATTAATTGATTGTACATTTTACTCATATATTTACTTTTACTTGTAGATTGTTACCAATGGTTACGCATTTTTGTTTGTCAATTGTCAAATTATACATTTTATTTACTTACTTACTTATTGCTTGGCATTAATAACTAGGTGAGTTTGTAGCCTACTCTACTCACGGTTCTCCAGCCGAACCTATCTACAGCTCACGAGTTTCAATCTCCAAATATTAGGGATCTTAAAATCAAAGTACAATGCTTCCAATAAGCCTTAGATGGCTTTTTCGACTATTCGTCTTCCTACTGGATTACCTTCTCCATGTGGAATACGTATCCAATCTATCTTAATCTGTTAATTTTGATTGTTTTGAAAGTATTTGGTTGATCGTACAACTTGTCTAATTCAAAAGTGTATCTTCGCCTCCAACCATTCTGTTCTTTGACCGGACCAAATATGTCACGGAGTACCTTTAGTTCAAAAATCCAAAGTACAACTTGCACCTAAGATCCCGTTGTATTGTTTTCGATTGGAATTGTTTTTTGATTTTTTGCCCGCAGTAGCATCTGTTTCCAATGGCTATAGTGCGGCGAATTTCCTCCTCAATATCATATTCCACATATGCCTATGATCGTTAGCTTACGAAATTATTTACAATTTTAAAATTACATTCTCCATAACATTAACAGTTTGACGTAGATATCCTGATGTAATCCTTGCCACCACATATATTGTTTTTTGTTTGCATTCTCTTTGAGACATTAGAACGGATGCCTCCTTGTTTATTCGATAGCTTCGTTCACAATCACTAACCATATATTTGGACCCATTATGTTTATATGATCAGCATATGCTAATAATTGATCCGACTTTGTAAAAATTGTTCCTTGTTTATCAATATTTAGTGCCCTTAACTGTCTTCTCCAACGTAATATTCAGGAGTAGTGTTGATAATGGGTCGCTTTTGTCGTAGTCCATCAATCGTCTGAAAATGATCAAATAATTTAACTCGGATTGGCACACGTGACTTCACATTATAAAACGTGACAGTTACTATCAGTTTTTTTTTTTTTTTTGAATACCAATTTCTTCCATAATTTTTCTTAATTTTGTCCTATTGACCCTATCATATTTTCCATTGAACTGGTTGCACTCTTCCAAAATCTTCTGTATACTAAACAGTTGATCGGATGTAGATCGCACTGCGCAAAAACCACACTGGTATTCTCCGATAATTTCATTGACGTATGGAATAAGTCTAAAAGTAGTTATTACTCAATAATTGTTACTATCCAATTTGTTACCGTTTTTGTACAATGGATAGATAATACTATCCGTTTATTCATCTGGCACCTATTGTATATTCTGAAGCTTTTCAATTGGCTCTTACAGCTGATACCATTATATATTTCCACGATGGTTAAAGAGTTCAACTGGTAAGCTATAAGATCGGCAGGTGAGTTTCGGAATAACCGTCTTCATTACTTCTACTGGATTATTGATTATGGTTCAGTGTTATTAATGGCTGATATACTGGCCTCGTAACACTGCCCTAACTAGATCAATGAATATTCAAAACAAGAAAAGGTACATTTATTATACGTCAAAATTGACGTCCGCTAATTAATTTATGATCAATTCAATTTTTTGTTCTATGATCTGCAGACATTAATGTCATTTTATGAATTTAATTATGTGGTAAGTATGTACCATTAATAACTATGGTTTTGGACATGATGAAGTCCCATCTTGGCATTAAAGTCATCTAATTGGATCTTAATATGACCGGACGCAGATCTTATGTTGATATCTGTTTTTCATGAAACACATCCTTCACCTCATCAGTTATTTCTTCAGTGGGTGCATGAGGGTCAACTTGTACAAATGCTTTTATCAATTGAATTATCAGGTATACCAGTTAATGTCCGCCGTTTTTTAAAGTGAAAAGATACCACGCCAAAAAAATTGTTGTGTGATGAAAACCAGTCAGAGACCCAATTTTCGAGTTCTTTAGACGTTTTGAAGTGCTGGTCATTAAAGGCACACCTTTCTGATCCCACCAAACACAAAGCTTTCTCTTCTTACCAAAGCGATTCGATGTTGATGGCTGGCCTGGTGAAACCCATGATTTTTAGCGTTTCGAATTCTCAAAATAAATCCACTTTTCGATGCAAAAAAGACTTCCTTTTGTATTGATGAAGGTGCATTTCACAGTTACCCCCCCACTTACCTTCCTTTTGGATCTTTCCCATTGCTTTCAAGCGATCGGAAATGGTTTGTTGAGCAACTTTTAGTTATTCTGCAAGTTGTTGTTGCGTTTGCGTGTCGTCTTCATTCAATAGAGACTCTAATTCGGTGTCCTCAAACTTTTTCGGCGCTCTTTGTCTTCCACATCAAAATCATTACATTTGAATAGAGGTGAAAGCATTCTCTGCATGTTCTTTCTGATAAAGTGTTATCGCTCATAAACTTCTACAAGCGTTCGATGTTATTCTGCCAAAGTTTTCTTCAAACGAAAACAAAAAAGTAATGATGTCGGCATTTCGCGATTTACTAACACTAAATTCGACTAAATTCAATTATTTTTTTAACAATGTTTGCTGCTCGATAAGAGGTCTGGTGTCAACTAATTTTTCGAGAGAAATGTCACAGCTTTTAAGCAAAAAAAAAATTCAGCCATTTTGGTTTACTGAATTTTCGATTCCAAACTCTCTGGTTTTAATGTAATCGTTGCTGCTGTAATAAAATGTGTACCCTTTAAGTAAATTAGTTTTTTAGTTTCTTCGATAGAGTTGATGCATCCAGTTTGACTATTTTTTAATTTTTTTAATGCATCAGTAAGTCATCATAAAGCATCTTGCCGCAACAATGTTCTAACATTTCATTTCAATTTTGAAGCTACAATATATATGAGTGTGACGTACTAAATTTACGATATCATTTTAAACATGATTTGCTTTAATATACAATAAATTGTTTGTGTTTAGGTATCGCAAATTCAAAATTATAAGTCAAGTATTTTCTGAATACGAAACTATGTCCACAAATCTGCACTCGAGGAATCCCTGCACTGAACTGAACAATATATATATTGTACAATATTTTTATGTGGAAACAAAATGTGGCAGTACAATAAATGAACAAATTTTACTAAAATGTATGGGCTGGAGAGTTCTAATTAAAATTTTGTGTTATCCGTTGTTTATACAATATTTTTCAAATTTAATGAGATTATTATTAATATTTTAAATTCATAAATAAATGAATTTTTTAATGCGATTACCTTTTTGCAGATAAAATATTGTTAATTATTTTACATAACTATGCTAATATGTTCGCATTATACACATAGTTAAATACTTAATTTTGGTAATTTTTATGAGTACTATTACCATACAAAACTTTTAAACAAAGCCATAGATTATATTATAAATATTGTGTATTCATCGTTTTGTTAATGAATTGTAATAATATAATCATTTCATAATAACCATGTAAACAAGAGGATTTCAATTTAAGTAATACCAATACTCGTCGGTATGGAAATATAATTGGAAAAGATTAAATGTATTCAGTGAAAGTGAAGTATGTGAGAGAGGAAAATATGAATAAATAAACAAATAAAAATTGCTGTTGTTAAGTTAACCCATTCAAAGTGGCTGTATGCTCATGATATCATTTAAAATATATATTTTTATGATTTTATGTCAATGATGGTTAAAATATTGTGTCTTAAACCATTGTATAATGTATTTTGACTTTCGGTAATTTACCTGAACTGGCTGTTAGTTCAATGAAATGTTGTGGCACTTGTAGTACTCGAAACATCGGATACATGTAAAATTTGTCCGGTAAGAATCTTAAGCCGACCGGAGGCCGATAAGAATGTTAGATAGATACTTAGTATTAAAAATTAATACTATATTACAATGTTAATTTGTAAACACTCAGTAGAGCAGTTGCATAGCGCCGAAATATATATTATTAATCATGAAATATTCAGCGGGTTCAATCCCAGCAATTATTCATAGGAAATTTTTCGGTATTTATGTTAATACTAAAATTTTTCGGTTGGATGACCATTTGTTCGTGTATAATAGAATAAAAAGATAAAACGAATATATTTGAAAATATGGTGTTGGACACTACTCAAAGAATAACAATGTCTGCACACACACACACACACACACATAACTATGGACTAATCACCCATTAAAAATAATAGTATTTTGAAACCATCTATATTTCGTTAATTACAGTACAACTTGTAAATTGTTATATACTCCATTGCGGGAAGTAATTTACCAACTTGGCTGTAATGAAGGTTTATTAGTTGACATAAAGCTCCATATGGAGCAAAATATGACTTAATAAATAATTAATAATAACAAATAATTAAATGAACTTATTCTAAATTTTATAATTATTTCAAATGTCATGATTTAATAATTGTATTCTCCATTAACAATTTGTCAAAGCGTCAATTCCAAACGATTAATATTTTGTGGAAAAATTGTATTTTATTTAAAATATATAAAATATGTCTTATCGTTGCTTAATTAATTAATTATGAAGAATTTTCATGTGATTGTGTCCATTTAAATGTTTTTTTCGTATTAAGTGGAACCTCAATCCTTGCGTTGATCTAAATCTGGTTTTACATACGAAACAATGATAAGGTTTCTCGCCAGTGTGTGTTCGTAAATGTTGTTTCAAATGTGGTTTTTGTCTGAATTTTCTCTCACACACATTACAATCAAACGGTTTGTCGCCAGTGTGTGTTAGTAAATGTTCTTTTAAATTTTTTTTGTATCTGAACTTTCTATCACACACATTACAATCAAACGGTTTCTCGCCAGTGTGTGTTCGTAAATGTTGTTTCAAATGTGGTTTTTGTCTGAATTTTCTCTCACACACATTACAATCAAACGGTTTCTCGCCAGTGTGTGTTCGTAAATGTTGTTTCAAATTTATTTTTCGTGTGAACATTCTCTCACATACATTACATTCAAACGATTTGTCGCCAGTGTGTGTTCGTAAATGTTGTTCCAAATGTAGTTTTTGTCTGAACTTTCTCTCACACACATTACAATCAAACGGTTTCTCGCCAGTGTGCGTGCGCTGGTGTATAATTAATTGAGATTTATAATTGAATTTTCTCGAACACAATTCACAATTAAATTTCTTCTGCTCCACGTTTCCAATTATTCGAGATTGGTTTGATGATGCACTTAACTCATTATTTAATAATTGTTGTTGCGATTCACCCATTTTAATTGAATTATTAATTAATTAATTCAATTTCAATTTATTTATAATTTTAATTTTTTTATTTTATTCAATTGTTTTGATATTGAAATTATAATTTTTAATAATTATTGGCAAAATATCTCGAATAAATTTTTAATGATCAACCGTAAATTTTAGAAACAAATTTTAAAATTATTGTCTTTTGAATCATTACACGTTTGCGTTCTGACTAAATGTGTGGATTCAATAAATTATTAATTCGATAGTTCCTCAATAAATTAAATTCGATTTAAAGTAATTTCTAGAAAATTCATGTCAATTATTAATTAAACAATAACTTCGAAAAATAATTTTGGTGTTATCAGATGAATTAATTTTTATTCGAAATTTTGAAATCCCATTTAGTGATTGCAATAAATTTTTAGAGTAAATAAAGTAATAACCAGTAGCAAGAGTCGGTGAAATGAAATAAACCTATTTTTGCTTCTGAAGTACTGATCAACATTGCATTATGTGAATATTTATTTTTATTAATTACTTCCCAGTAATTGGTGTTTGCAGCTTTGAATTTACTTTCGATAGAGTTGTTGGTGAAATGGTTTTCGTTTTTGATCTATAATTTGTTAACAAATGATTTGATCGGAAGTTACTGAATGTGTAGAGTTACATTATTTGGTTGGATCAACTTGAATTTATAAAATCAAAATTTGGGATTCGGTGTTGTTTCCATTAGATATGATGGCATTGTAACCATAATTTTAAAACAGTCTTGCGTTTTTTGTGATCTAAGACATGATAAAAAATAAAATATTTCGTATTTGAATAAGAATTAAATTTATTAAATTACTGAAAAATAATGGTTTCTAACAAATAATTAAATGAACTTATTCTAAATTTTATAATTATTTCAAATGTCATGATTTAATAATTGTATTTTCCATTAAGAATTTGTCAAAGCGCCAATTCGAAACGATTAATGATTTGTGGAAAATTGTATTTTATTTAAAATATATAAAATATGTCTAATCGTTGCTTAATTAATTAATTATGAAGAATTTTCATGTGATTGTGTCCATTTAAATGATTCTTACGCTTTAAATGAGCTATCAATGCAGACGTTGATCTAAATCTCGTTTTACATACGAAACAATGAAAAGGTTTCTCGCCAGTGTGTGTTCGTAAATGTTGTTTTAAATTTACTTTTTGTGTGAACTTTGTCTCACATACATTACATTCAAACGGTTTCTCGCCAGTGTGTGTTAGTAAATGTTGTTCTAAATGTAGTTTTTGTCTGAACTTTCTCTCACACACATCACAATCAAACGGTTTGTCGCAAGTGTGTGTTCGTAAATGTCGTACTAAATTTCCTTTTTGTGTAAAGTTTCTATCACATACATTACATTCAAACGGTTTCTCGCCGGTGTGTGTTCGTAAATGTTCGGTTAAACTGATTTTGTATCTGAATTTTCTCTCGCACACATTACAATTAAACGGTTTCTCGCCAGTGTGGGTTCGTAAATGTTGTGTTAAATTGAATTTTCGATTGAACTTCCTTTCACACACATTACAATCAAACGGTTTCTCGCCAGTGTGTGTTCGTAAATGTTGTTTCAAATTTATTTTTCGTGTGAACTTTCTTTCACATACATTACAATCAAAAGGTTTGTCGCCAGTGTGTGTTCGTAAATGTTGTTCCAAATGTTGTTTTTGTCTGAACTTTCTCTCACACACATTACACTCAAACGGTTTCTCGCCAGTGTGCGTGCGTTGGTGTATAATTAAATGAGATTTATAATTGAATTTTCTGGAACACAATTCACAATTAAATTTTTTCTGCTCCACGTTTCTAATTATTCGAGATTGGTTCGATGATGCAATTAACTCATTATTTAATAATTGTTGTTGCGTTTCATCCATTTTAATTAAATTATTAATTAATTAATTCAATTTCAATTTATTTATAATTTTAATTTCTTTATTTTATTCAATTGATTTTATATCGAAATTATAATTTTTAATAATTATTGGCAAAATATCTCGACTAAATTTTTAATGATCAACCGTAAATTTTAGAAACAAATTTTAAAATTATTGTCTTTTGAATCGTTACACGTTTGCGTTCTGACTAAATGTGTGGATTCAATAAATTATCAATTCGATAGTTCCCCAATAAATTAAATTCGATTTATAGTAATTTCCAGAAAATTCATGTCAATCATTAATTAAACAATAACTTCGAAAAATAATTTTGGTGTTATCAGATGCATTAACTTTTATTCGAAATTTTGAAATTCCATTGAGAGATTGCAATAAATTTTTTGAGTAAATAAAATAAACGAATAGCAAGTGTCAATGAAATAGAATAAACGAATTTTGACGATTTTCCCAATAAAATAATTTTCCTGTCAATGTCTCGTTTTTGTGAACTAAGACATGATAAAAACAAAATATTTCGAATTTGAATAAGAATTAAATTTATTAAATTACTGGAAAATAATGATTTTTAACAAATAATTAAATGATCTTATTGTAAATTTAATATTTATTTCAAATGTCATGGTTTATTAAGAATTTTCAATTAACAATTTGTTAAAGCGTCAATTCGAAACGATCAATATTTTGTGGGAAATTGCATTTTATTTAAAATATATAAAATATGTCTAATCGTTGCTTAATTAATTAATTATGAAGCATTTTCATGTGATTGTGTCCATTTAAATGATTCTTACGCTTTAAATGAGCCATCAATACAGACGTTGATCTAAATCTCGTTTTACATAAGAAACAATGATAAGGTTTCTCGCCAGTGTGTGTTCGTAAATGTTGTGTTAAATGTTGTTTTTGTCTGAACTTTCTATCACACACATTACAATCAAACGGTTTGTCGCCAGTGTGTGTTCGTAAATGTTGTGTTAAATGTGGTTTTCGTTTGAACTTTCTTTCACACACATCGCAATCAAACGGTTTCTCGCCAGTGTGTATTAGAAAGTGTCGTTTCAAACTTGATTTTTGTGTGAACTTTCTTTCACAAACATTACAATCAAACGGGTTTTCTCCAGTATGCGTGCGCTGGTGTATAATTAAATGAGCTTCACATGTGAATTTTCTCGAACACAATTCACAATTAAATTTCTTCTTCTCCACGTTTCCAATTATTCGAGATTGGTTTGTTATTGCATTAAAATCGTTATTTAATAATTGTTGCGTTTCATCCATTTTAATTAAATTATTAATTAATTAATTCACTTTCAATTTATTTATTAATTTAATTTAATTCTTAATTTATTTTATTCTATTATTTTGATATAGAAGTTATAATTTTTTATAATTATTGGCAAAATATCTCGAATAAATGAATAAATTTTTAATGATCAACCGTAAATTTTAGAAACAATTTTAAAATTATTTTCTTTTGAATCGTTACACGTTTGCGTTCTGACTAAATGTGTGGATTCAATAAATTATTAATTCGATAGTTCCTCAACAAATTAAATTCGATTTAAAGTAATTTCTAGAAAATTCATGTCAATTATAAATTAAACAATAACTTCGAAAAATATTTTTGGTGTTATCAGATGCATTAATTTTTATTCGAAATTTTACAATTCCATTGAATGGTTACATTAAATTTTTTGGGTAAGTAAAATAAACGAATAGCAAGTGTCGATGAAATAAAATAAACGGATTTTTACGTTTGTATTATTGATCACCTTGTCAATATGTGAATATTTATTTTTATTAATTACTTCCCAGTAATTGGTGTTAGTCTCTCAGCTTGTGGGTAAGCAACTTTGAATTTACTTTGGATAGAGGTGTTTCCGAAATGCATTCCGTTTCTGATTTGAACTATAAATTGTTAACGTATTATTCTATATTTACTATATAGACTTATATAAATAATTATAAATACTCATATATCATTAGACTATATGTTATTTCATCAATAACCTTTATTCGTCTGATCATAAAATAATCACAATTATTGTTGTGATCAATAACTGTTATTTTTATACATATATATATCATTTTCCCCTCTTTAATTGAAAATTACAATAACATAATATATACTTTAATTACAATCTTAACTTTACTTTACTTTACTAACTATCTAATTTTTATATTTAAAAAACAAAATTTAAAAATAAACAAAAATTTAAACTTTATAATTCACTTTTTTATCTCTGTACCATTTCTTAATTCGTTTGCTTCTTCTTGGTATTACTTCATCCTCCGACACTGATCTCATACGTTTACTTTTTCGTTTTGTGGATTTTGTGGATGAATTAATTTTTGAATTACTAGTACGTTGTCTTTTCTTCTGTGAATTATCTGCAAAAGGTTTATTTAAAACTTTTATTCCTGTAGGGTACTTATCACGCATTTCAGCTTTCCGTATTTGATTTTTGTGTACCGTTCTGCATCTGCCTGAAATTGATATTAAATAAATGGTAGGACTTACTTTCCTAACAACTGTGGCAGGTAACCATTTTACATCATTTTTGAAATGATTACGATAATAAACTTTATCATCTTTTTGAAACATATCATCATGTTTCTTTTGTGGTTCCTTGAACACATTACTATTGTTATCAATTAATCCAGTCCTTACTGGTTTAAATGTAACTTGTGGTCTGGGATTTATTACATCTAGACCTGTTCTGGTTTTAAATGTGAACAACAACTCATTTGGACATTTTTTTGTTATTGTGGAAGGAGTATTCCTGTAACTAAATAAAAACTTATTAATTTGTTTATTTATCTTTAAAATATTGTGTATATCTAAACAAAATTTCTTCAGTGTTGTCTTCACTGTTTGTACAGGTCTTTCTGCTGACCCATTTGATTGCGGGTGATATGGTGGTGTGTGTGTACATTTTATAGAATTTAAATTACAATATCTTTCAAATTCATGTGAATTAAATGGTGGTCCGTATCTGTGACTATTTCTGTGGGAATCCCAAAAATAACGAACACCGATTCTAGACTTTCTATAACATGATTAACTGTTGTTCGATTCATTGGTTTAACATCAATGTATTTCGAAAAAACATCCACCAAAATTAAATATTGTTTTGCTTTAAAGTGGAAAAAATTTAAATGTACTCTTTCAAACGGATAACTACATTCTGACCATTTAGATTTCACTACTTCCTTACCTACATTCCTTGTCATTTGACAAACAACACATTGATTAACATATTTTTCAATGTCTATATCAATACCTGACCAATACACATATGATCTTGCCAACATTTTCATTCGAGTACTTCCTGTGTGAGTATTGTGTAAAAACCTTAATACATTTGTTATATAATTTTGTGGTATTAATATACAATTCTATTGCCATAAAATACGCAGCCATCTTCTGTAGTAAGACTGTTACGAATAGCGTAAAACTTTTTTACAGAAACGCTAAGTGTGGCAGGGTTAGGCCATGCATTCATTAGATAATTATGAACAACATTTAATGTGGTATCAGTTTTAGTGCCATGTTTAATTTCAACAATTTTTAATGGAAAATCTGGTACCTCTGCCATCATGTTCACTAAATCAGAATCTTCACATTCTACAACATCGCCTAAAGGAAGTCTTGATAAAGCATCAGCATTACCTATTTTAGCACCTATTCTATGTATGATCTTATACTCATACATTCCTAGAATAACAGCCCACCTTTGCAACCTCGTTGCCGCCACTGCTGGTATTCTTTTTGTGGTGTCAAACAATTCTTTTAATGCCTGATGATCGGTAATAATCGTAAAAGGTTTTCCGTAAATATAATTATGGAATTTCTTCATTGCAAAAATTATTGCAAGACCTTCACGATGAAGAGCCGAATAATTTTTTTGTGCAGGTGATAAACTGCTAGACGCAAACATTACCGGTTTTTCAACCCCATTTATTAAATGTGACATAACAGCTCCCACTCCATAGGAACTTGCATCTGTGGTTATAACAATTGATTTCTTGGGATCGAACAGTTCCAATACATTGTGGCTTATAATAAGTTTCTTAGTTTTTTCAAAAGCCTCTTGACAATTTGTCGACCATACATAACTCGTATTCTTATTTAATAATTGATATAAATAAAATAATTCAGAGGACAAATTTGGTATGAACCGTCGATAATAGTTGATTAGACCCAAATACGATTGTAACTGATTTACATTTTGTGGGTGAGGAGCCTCAACAATTGCTCTGACTTTAGTTGGATTTGGCTTAATTGTATTACTATATAAAATGTGACCTAAATACTCAACGGATTCTTCCAAAAATTTGCATTTTTGAAAATTAATCTTCACATTGTGTTGATTTAATTTGTCTAAGACTATATACAATTTTTCTTTACATTCACTTTTTGTGCCTGCACCAAGCAAAATATCATCTAAATAACAAAAAACATTATCTAGATTTAGTAACAATTGATCCATAACTCTTTGGAATATGGACGGAGCTGAAGCAACACCAAACGGCAATCGATTATACTGAAATAATCCTTTGTGGGTATTGATTGTTAGAAATTTCTTCGAATCATCCGATACCCTTAACTGTTGGTATGCTCCAGATAAATCAATGACGCAAAAATAATTGCAGTTTGATAATGAAGCAAATATGTACTCTATATTCGGTAAAGGATAGTGAACTGTTTTTAAAAACTTATTTATTGTGACTCCACAGTCAATACAAATTCTAATGTCACCATCTCTTTTAGGAACTACGACAATCGGACTAGCCCATTCACTATATTGAACCGGGGACAAAATTTGTTCCTTCACTAGCCGATTTAATTCTGTCTCTACCTTATCACGAAGTCTCAAAGGTACAGAATATGCCTTGTGAAATATAGGATTTGCTTGAACTAAATGCAATTCCGCCATATGTTTTTTAATATATAAGTTGCTATCGGTTGATGATATTTGTGGAAATAATTTCCAAATCTCACTCAATATATTATTGTATACCATCGCGTTATCTTTTAAAATGGATTTAATGTAATCCGATTTTATTATGTGGTTTTGTGACTGTGTGTGTGTCGTACATTGTGAATTATTTAAAATTACCTGTGACCAATTTGGATTTATGGCATTAAGCCATTTTCTTCCTAATAAGGCCTTGAACGGTTGTTTTGTGGCTATTACTAATAAGTTCAGCCTCAACATGTTCTGAGCTACTTTCACCCGTACGTCTTTCATCCATCCACACACGTCCAAACTTTGACCTGAAACGGTAATTAAAGACGAATTAGTATACAATTGCAACTTTATCTTACCAAACTTTAACCGATATTCATGCCTGCTTATGATAGAAGATGAACTTCCGGTGTCAACCTCCATGGTAACCGGAACTCCTTCTATTTCTACCTCACAATCTGTGGCTGGACAAATCTGATTAATCTGATTCACAGCTTCACATTTCCTTCGTTTGCATTTTGTGTCGTTTATGTGGTTAATAGTATCAACCAAACTATGTGTTTTTTCAACAATACCTGGACATTGTTTAGCAATATGCCCATAACGACTGCACTTGAAGCACTTCCAATTCTTCGCAAAACAATTTGTGAACGTGTGGTTAACACCTGGTTTACCACACCTGAAACAATCTGGCTGAGCTGATTGACTCGCAGATCTTGATTTCGAACCTCTAGTACTACTAAATTGTCGCCTAGCTACCTGTCGTCTTGAAACGTGTTGACTTACAGCATGTTGTCTGGAACCATGTTGCCTTGAAACATGTTGGCGTGGTTTCAAAACGTTTACATACTGTGAACCACCCATATTACCCTGATCTCTTTTTGACATTTCCAGTGTTGTGGCTAATTCACAAGCCCTATCCAATGTCAAATCATGTTTTTCTAAGAGAGATTGTTGGATTTTGCAGTCTTTTATTACCATTATCAACCTATCTAACAATGCATCCTCCAACGCATTGTTACGCAAATCAGCGCTTGTGGTTGTGGATAAATCTACAGGAATAAACTTTCCGAAATTACACTTTTCTGCCAACGATTTTATTCGTACCACAAAATCGTTGACACTTTCATTTTCGTACTGTTTGGAATTTTGAAACTTGTACCTTTCTGTATGTGTGTTAGTTTTCGGAGAATAATAATTTTCCAAGGTATCAAAAACCTTGTCTATACTGCACTTAGTAGGTCTTACAGGCTGTAATAATGTGCGTAACTTCTCATACGCTTGACTGCCCATACATGTTACCAGATATGATACTTGAACAGCTTTAGGAATTTTGTTCAACGAAAAAAATTCCTCTACCACTTCACGGTATGATTGAAAACAATCACCCTGTTGGTAAGCTTCAATCTTTCCAAAATAAGATCTGGCTTGTGTATCATTACCTACTAAACATCCACTACTCTTAGCCTCGTTATCCATCATATCTAAATTTGTGATAACTTTAACTTAATCTAATATTTCTATTATTAAAATTTATAATCTAAAATTATAATTTTAATTGTTATATTATTTTATATCAAAAGTTTATATAAATATAACTATAGTAAGTTTAATGCAATATTTACCGTTATTTTCCAATACTTAACAATGGATGTGTGGATACAACTATTTTATTTAATATTTAATATATAAAAATTAAAAAAAATATTGCATATATTTTACCTGTACTATTTTTCCCTTTATGTTGTTTTCCAAAACTTTGCTTATAATTTACACTGTGGAAAAACCCTTTTCCTTATTTTAGTTTTTATATACTATCTATTTATCCAATACTTATAAATTTTGTGTGGATAATATATATATATATAACACAAGTAAAAAAAATTATCATAAAAAATTTTGCACTATTTTATTTTTACTAACAACAAGAAAATTTTAACTTAAACTGTTTATCCTCGTCGCCAATTATTCTATATTTACTATATAGACTTATCTAAATAATTATAAATACTCATATATAATTATACTATATGTTATTTCATCAATAATCTTTATTCGTCTGATCATAAAATAATCACAATTATTGTTGTGATCAATAACTGTTATTTTTATACATATATATTATATTATTTATATATATATTATCATATATATCACGTATGATTTGATCGCAAGCTATAGAATGTGTAAACTTACATTATTTGGTTGGAACAACTTTCATTCCTTTTATAAACTCAAAAATTGTGACACGTTGTTGTTTCCATTAGATGGTGTCATTGTAACCATAATTTTAAAACAGAAATATTTCACTTTCAGATAATGACCATCAAAAGTAAAATGAATAATATGAACATATTTCACGTGCTGCAACAGTAATATGGCAAACCAAAAATGATATGTGGTCCTTTTTATAAGTGACAGTGACGATTTTCCCAATAAAATAATTTTCCTGTCAATGTCTCGTTTGTGTGACCTAAGACATGATAAAAACAAAATATTTCGAATTTGAATAAGAATTAAATTTATTAAATTACTGGAAAATAATGATTTCTAACAAATAATTAAATGAACTTATTGTAAATTTAATAATTATTTCAAATGTCATGATTTAATAATTGTATTTTCAATTAACAATTTGTTAAAGCGTCAATTCGAATCGATCAATAATCAATAATAAATAATTTATGGAAAAATTGCATTTTATTTAAAATATAAAAAATATGTCTAATCGTTGCTTAATTAATTAATTATGAAGAATTTTCATGTGATTGTGTCCATTTAAATGATTCTTACGCTTTAAATGAGCCATCAATACAGACGTTGATCTAAATCTCGTTTTACATACGAAACAATGAAAAGGTTTCTCGCCAGTGTGTGTTCGTAAATGTTGTTCCAAATGTAGTTTTTGTCTGAACTTTCTCTCACACACATTACAATCAAACGGTTTGTCGCCAGTGTGTGTTCGTAAATGTTGTTTCAAATTTATTTTTCGTGTGAACTTTCTCTCACATACATTACAATCAAACGGTTTGTCGCCAGTGTGTGTTAGTAAATGTTCTTTTAAATTTTTTTTGTATCTGAACTTTCTATCACACACATTACAATCAAACGGTTTCTCGCCAGTGTGTGTTCGTAAATGTTGTTTCAAATTTATTTTTCGTGTGAACTTTCTCTCACATACATTACAATCAAACGGTTTGTCGCCAGTGTGTGTTCGTAAATGTTCTTTTAAATTTTTTTTGTATCTGAACTTTCTCTCACACACATTACAAACAAACGGTTTCTCGCCAGTGTGTGTTCGTAAATGTTCGGTTAAACTGACTTTGTATTCGAATTTTCTCTCACACACATTACAATCAAACGGTGTCTCGCCAGTGTGTGTTCGTAAATGTTGTGTTAAATTGCACTTTCGATTGAACTTCCTTTCACACACATTACAATCAAACGGTTTCTCGCCAGTGTGTGTTCTTAAATGTTCGGTTAAATTTACTTTGTATTTGAACTTTCTATCACACACTTTACAATCAAACGGTTTCTCGCCAGTGTGCGTGCGCTGGTGTATAATTAATTGAGATTTATAATTGAATTTTCTCGAACACAATTCACAATTAAATTTCTTCTGCTCCACGTTTCCAATTATTCGAGATTCGTTTGATGATACACTTAACTCATTATTTAATAATTGTTGTTGCGATTCACCCATTTTAATTGAATTATTAATTAATTAATTCAATTTCAATTTATTTATTATTTTTATTTTTTTATTTTATTCTATTGTTTTGATATTGAAATTATAATTTATAATAATTATTGGCAAAATATCTCGAATAAATTTTTAATGATCAACCGTAAATTTTGGAAACAAATTTTAAAATTATTGTCTTTTGAATCGTTACACGTTTGCGTTCTGACTAAATGTGTGGATTCAATAAATTATCAATTCGATAGTTCCTCAATAAATTAAATTTGATTTAAAGTAATTTCTAGAAAATTCATGTCAATTATTAATTAAACAATAACTTCGAAAAATATTTTTGGTGTTATCAGATGCATTAATTTTTATTCGAAATTTTGATATTCCATTGAGTGATTGCAATAAATTTTTAGAGTAAGTAAAGTAATAGCCAGTAGCAAGACTCGGTGAAATGAAATAAACGAATTTTTGCTTCTGAAGTACTGATCAACATTGCATTATGTGAATATTTATTTTTATTAATTACTTCCCTGTAATTGGTGTTTGCACCTTTGAATTTACTTTCGATAGAGTTGTTGGTCAAATGGTTTCCTTATTTGATTAGATCTATAATTTGTTAACAAATGATTTGATCGGAAGTTACTGTATGTGTAGAGTTACATTATTTTGTTGGATCAACTTGAATTTATAAAATCAAAATTTGGGATTCGTTGTTGTTTCCATTAGATATGATGGCATTGTAACCATAATTTTAAAACAGAACTATATCTCTTTCTGATATTGAGGTTCAGAAGTATGATTTAAATTCAATTTACTAAGTTTTAATTTTGGTGCGACATTAGAATAAGACATCCATCAAATGTAAAATGTATATTATGGACATTTCTTTCGTGCTTGACAGTGTCGATTTTTCCATTAAAATTAATTTCCCAGTCAAACTTTGCGTTTTTTGTGATCTAAGGCATGGTAAAAACCAAATATTTCGTATTTGAATAAGAATTAAATTTATTAAATTACTGAAAAATAATGATTTCTAACAAATAATTAAATGAACTAATTTTAAATTTTATAATTATTTCAAATGTCATGATTTAATAATTGTATTTTCCATTAACAATTTGTCAAAGTGTCAATTCGAATCGATTAATAATTTTGTGAAAAATTGCATTTTATTTAAAATATATAAAATATGTCTTATCGTTGCTTAATCAATTAATTATGAAGAATTTTCATGTGGTTGTGTCCATTTAAATGTTTTCTTCGTGTCAAGTGGAACCTCAATGCATTCGTTGATCTAAATCTGGTTTTACATACGAAACAATGATAAGGTTTCTCGTCAGTGTGTGTTCGTAAATGCTTTTCTAAATTTCCTTTTATTGTGAACTTTCTTTCACAAACATTACAATCAAACGGTTTCTCGCCAGTGTGTGTTCGTAAATGTCGTTTTAAATCTTGTTTTCGTTTGAACTTTCTTTCACACACATCACAATCAAACGGTTTCTCGCCAGTGTGTATTAGTAAGTGTGGTTTCAAACTTGATTTTTGTGTGAACTTTCTTTCACAAACATTACAATCAAACGGTTTCTCGCCAGTGTGTGTTCGTAAATGTCGTTTTAAATCTTGTTTTCGTTTGAACTTTCTTTCACACATATTACAACCAAACGGTTTCTCACCAGTGTGTGTTCGTAAATGTTGTTTCAAACTTGATGTTTGTGTGAACTTTTTTTCACACACATTACAATCAAACGGTTTGTCGCCAGTGTGTGTTCGTAAATGTTGTTTCAAATTTATTTTTTGTGTGAACTTTCTCTCACACACATTACAATCAAACGGTTTGTCGCCAGTGTGTGTTCGTAAATGTTGTTTTAAATTTTTTTTGTATCTGATCTTTCTTTCACATACATTACAATCAAACGGTTTCTCGCCAGTGTGCGTGCGCTGGTGTATAATTAATTGAGATTTATAATTGAATTTTCTCGAACACAATTCACAATTAAATTTCTTCTGCACCACGTTTCTAATTATTCGATATTGGTTTGATGATGCATTTAAATCGCTATTTAATAATTGTTGTTGCGTTTCATCCATTTTAATTGAATTATTAATTAATTAATTTAATTTCAATTTATTTATTATTTTTATTTATTTATTCTATTCAATTGATTTGATATCGAAATTATAATTTTTAATAATTATTGGCAAAATATCTCGAATAAATTTTTAATGATCAACCGTAAATTTTTGGAAACAAATTTTAAAATTGTCTTTTGAATCGTTACACGTTTGCGTTCTGACTAAATGTGTGGATTCAATAAATTATCAATTCAATAGTTCCCCAATAAATTAAATTCGATTTAAAGTAATTTCCAGAAAATTCATGTCAATCATTAATTAAACAATAACTTCGAAAAATATTTTTGGTGTTATCAGATGCATTAACTTTTATTCGAAATTTTAAAATTCCATTGAGTGATTGCAATAAATTTTTTGAGTAAGTAAAATAAACGAATAGCAAGTGTCAATGAAATAAAATAAACGAATTTTTACGTTTGGAGTATTGATCCCTTGTCAATATGTAAATATTTATTTTTATTAATTACTTCCCAGTAATTGGTGTTTGTTTCCTTTCTTGTGGGTATGCAGCTTTGAATTTACTTTCGATTGGGTTGTTTTGAAATGGTTTCCGTATTTGATTTGATCTATAATTTGTTAACAAATGATTTGATCGGAAATTACAGAATGTGTAGTTACATTATTTGGTTGGATCAACTTGAATTTATAAACTCAAAAATTGTGACACGTTGTTGTTTCCATTAGATGGTGGCATTGTAACCATAATTTTAAAACAGAACTATTTCACTCTCAGATAATAACCATCAAAAGTAAAATGAATACTATGAACATATTGCACGTGCTGTTGCAGTAATATGGCAAACCAAAAACGATGTGTGACCCTTTTTATAAGTGACAGTGAAAATTTTCCCAATAAAATAATTTCCCTGTCAATGTCTCGTTTTTGTGACCTAAGACATGATAAAAACAAAATATTTCGAATTTGAATAAGAATTAAATTTATTAAATTACTGGAAAATAATGATTTCTAACAAATAATTAAATAAACTTATTGTAAATTTTATAATTATTTCAAATGTCATGATTTATTGAGAATTTTCCATTAACAATTTGTTAAAGCGTCAATTCGAAACGATCAATATTTTGTGGGAAAATTGCATTTTATTTAAAATATATAAAATATGTCTAATCGTTGCTTAATTAATTAATTATGAAGAATTTTCATGTGATTGTGTCCATTTAAATGATTCTTACGCTTTAAATGAGCTACCAATGCAGACGTTGATCTAAATCTGGTTTTACATACGAAACAATGAAAAGGTTTCTCGCCAGTGTGTGTTCGTAAATGTTGTTCCAAATGTAGTTTTCGTCTGAATTTTCTCTCACACACATTACAATCAAACGGTTTGTCGCCAGTGTGTGTTAGTAAATGTTGTTTCAAATGTTGTTTTTGTGTGAACTTTCTCTCACATACATTACAATCAAACGGTTTGTCGCCAGTGTGTGTTCGTAAATGTTGTTCCAAATGTTGTTTTTGTGTGAACTTTCTCTCACATACATTACAATCAAACGGTTTCTCGCCAGTGTGTGTTCGTAAATGTTGTTTCAAACTTGCTTTTTGTGTGAACTTTCTCTCACATACATTACAATCAAACGGTTTTTCGCCAGTGTGTGTTAGTAAATGTTGTTCTAAATTTCCTTTTTGTGTGAACTTTCTCTCACATACATTACATTCAAACGATTTGTCGCCAGTGTGTGTTCGTAAATGTAGTTTTAAAATTGCTTTTTGTGAGAACTTTCTTCCACATACATTACAATCAAACGGTTTCTCGCCAGTGTGCGTGCGCTGGTGTATAATTAATTGAGATTTATAATTGAATTTTCTCGAACACAATTCACAATTAAATTTCTTCTGCTCCACGTTTCCAATTATTCGAGATTGGTTTGATGATGTACTAAACTCATTATTTAATAATTGTTGTTGCGATTCACCCATTTTAATTGAATTATTAATTAATTAATTCAATTTCAATTTATTTATAATTTTAATTTTTTTATTTTATTCAATTGTTTTGATATTGAAATTATAATTTATAATAATTATTGGCAAAATATCTCGAATAAATTTTTAATGATCAACCGTAAATTTTAGAAACAAATTTTAAAATTATTGTCTTTTGAATCATTACACGTTTGCGTTCTGACTAAATGTGTGGATTCAATAAATTATCAATTCGATAGTTCCTCAATAAATTAAATTCGATTTAAAGTAATTTCTAGAAAATTCATGTCAATTATTAATTAAACAATAACTTCGAATAATATTTTTGGTGTTATCAGATGCATTAATTTTTATTCGAAATTTTGAAATTCCATTGAGTGATTGCAATAAATTTTTAGAGTAAGTAAAGTAATATCCAGTAGCAAGAGTCGGTGAAATGAAATAAACGAATTTTTGCTTCTGAAGTACTGATCAACATTGCATTATGTGAATATTTATTTTTATTAATTACTTCCCAGTAATTGGTGTTTGCAGCTTTGAATTTACTTTCGATAGAGTTGTTGGTGAAATGGTTTTCGTTTTTGATCTATAATTTGTTAACAAATGATTTGATCGGAAGTTACTGAATGTGTAGAGTTACATTATTTGGTTGGATCAACTTGAATTTATAAAATCAAAATTTGGGATTCGTTGTTGTTTCCATTAGATATGATGGCATTGTAACCATAATTTTAAAACAGTTTTGCGTTTTTTGTGATCTAAGACATAATAAAAAATAAAATATTTCGTATTTGAATATGAATTAAATTTATTAAATTACTGAAAAATAATGGTTTCTAACAAATAATTAAATGAACTTATTCTAAATTTTATAATTATTTCAAATGTCATGATTTAATAATTGTATTTTCCATTAAGAATTTGTCAAAGCGTCAATTCGAAACGATTAATGATTTGTGGAAAATTGCATTTTATTTAAAATATATAAAATATGTCTAATCGTTGCTTAATTAATTAATTATGAAGAATTTTCATGTGATTGTGTCCATTTAAATGATTCTTACGCTTTAAATGAGCTACCAATGCAGACGTTGATCTAAATCTGGTTTTACATATGAAACAATGAAAAGGTTTCTCGCCAGTGTGTGTTCGTAAATGTTGTTTCAAACTTGCTTTTTGTGTGAACTTTCTCTCACATACATTACAATCAAACGGTTTGTCGCCAGTGTGTGTTAGTAAATGTTGTTCTAAATTTCCTTTTTGTGTGAACTTTCTCTCACATACATTACATTCAAACGATTTGTCGCCAGTGTGTGTTCGTAAATGTTGTTTTAAAATTCCTTTTTGTGAGAACTTTCTTCCACATACATTACAATCAAACGGTTTCTCGCCAGTGTGCGTGCGCTGGTGTATAATTAATTGAGATTTATAATTGAATTTTCTCGAACACAATTCACAATTAAAATTCTTCTGCTCCACGTTTCCAATTATTCGAGATTGGTTTGATGATGTACTTAACTCATTATTTAATAATTGTTGTTGCGATTCACCCATTTTAATTGAATTATTAATTAATTAATTCAATTTCAATTTATTTATTATTTTAATTTTTTTATTTTATTCTATTGTTTTAATATTGAAATTATAATTTATAATAATTATTGGCAAAATATCTCGAATAAATTTTTAATGATCAACCGTAAATTTTAGAAACAAATTTTAAAATTATTGTCTTTTGAATCGTTACACGTTTGCGTTCTGACTAAATGTGTGGATTAAATAAATTATCAATTCGATAGTTCCTCAATAAATTAAATTCTATTATAAGTAATTTCTAGAAAATGCATGTCAATTATTAATTAAACAATAAATTCGAAAAATATTTTTGGTGTTATCAGATGCATTAACTTTTATTCGAAATTTTGAAATTCCATTGAGAGATTGCAATAAATTTTTTGAGTAAGTAAAATAAACGAATAGCAAGTGTCAATGAAATAAAATAAACGAATTTTTACTTTTGAAGTATTGATCCCTTGTCAATATGTAAATATTTATTTTTATTAATTACTTCCCAGTAATTGGTGTTTGTTTCTTTGCTTGTGGGTATGCAGCTTTGAATTTACTTTCGATTGGGTTGTTGGTCAAATGGTTTCCTTATTTGATTAGATCTATAATTTGTTAACAAATGATTTGATCGGAAGTTACAGAATGTGTGGAGTTACATTATTTGGTTGGATCAACTTGAATTTATAAACTCAAAAATTGTGACACGTTGTTGTTTCCATTAGATGGTGGCATTGTAACCATAATTTTAAAACAGAACTATTTCACTTTCAGATAATAACCATCAAAAGTAAAATGAATACTATGAACATATTGCACGTGCTGTTGCAGTAATATGGCAAACCAAAAACGATGTCTGACCCTTTTTATAAGTGACAGTGACGATTTTCCCAATAAAATAATTTCCCTGTCAATGTCTCGTTTTTGTGACCTAAGACATGATAAAAACAAAATATTTCGAATTTGAATAAGAATTAAATTTATTAAATTACTGGAAAATAATGATTTCTAACAAATAATTAAATGAACTTATTCTAAATTTTATAATTATTTCAAATGTCATGATTTATTGAGAATTTTCCATTAACAATTTGTTAAAGCGTCAATTCGAAACGATCAATATTTTGTGGGAAAATTGCATTTTATTTAAAATATATAAAATATGTCTTATCGTTGCTTAATTAATTAATTATGAAGAATTTTCATGTGATTGTGTCCATTTAAATGTTTTTTACACTTTAAGTGGCCCATCAATGCAGACTTTGTTCTAAATCTGGTTTTACATACGAAACAATGATAAGGTTTCTCGCCAGTGTGTGTTCGTAAATGTTGTTCCAAATGTAGTTTTCGTCTGAATTTTCTCTCACACACATTACAATCAAACGGTTTGTCGCCAGTGTGTGTTAGTAAATGTTCTTTTAAATTTTTTTTGTATCTGAACTTTCTATCACACACATTACAATCAAACGGTTTCTCGCCAGTGTGTGTTCGTAAATGTTGTTTCAAATTTATTTTTCGTGTGAACTTTCTCTCACATACATTACAATCAAAAGGTTTGTCGCCAGTGTGTGTTCGTAAATGTTGTTCCAAATGTAGTTTTTGTGTGAACTTTCTCTCACATACATTACAATCAAACGGTTTGTCGCCAGTGTGTGTTCGTAAATGTTGTTTCAAATTTATTTTTCGTGTGAACTTTCTCTCACATACATTACAATCAAACGGTTTCTCGCCAGTGTGTGTTCGTAAATGTTGTTTCAAATTTATTTTTCGTGTGAACTTTCTCTCACATACATTACAATCAAAAGGTTTGTCGCCAGTGTGTGTTCGTAAATGTAGTTTTAAAATTCCTTTTTGTGAGAACTTTCTTCCACATACATTACAATCAAACGGTTTCTCGCCAGTGTGCGTGCGCTGGTGTATAATTAATTGAGATTTATAATTGAATTTTCTCGAACACAATTCACAATTAAAATTCTTCTGCTCCACGTTTCCAATTATTCGAGATTGGTTTGATGATGTACTTAACTCATTATTTAATAATTGTTGTTGCGATTCACCCATTTTAATTGAATTATTAATTAATTAATTCAATTTCAATTTATTTATAATTTTAATTTTTTTATTTTATTCAATTGTTTTGATATTGAAATTATAATTTATAATAATTATTGGCAAAATATCTCGAATAAATTTTTAATGATCAACCGTAAATTTTGGAAACAAATTTTAAAATTATTGTCTTTTGAATCGTTACACGTTTGCGTTCTGACTAAATGTGTGGATTCAATAAATTATCAATTCGATAGTTCCTCAATAAATTAAATTCGATTTAAAGTAATTTCTAGAAAATTCATGTCAATTATTAATTAAACAATAACTTCGAAAAATATTTTTGGTGTTATCAGATGCATTAATTTTTATTCGAAATTTTGAAATTCCATTGAGTGATTGCAATAAATTTTTAGAGTAAGTAAAGTAATAGCCAGTAGCAAGAGTCGGTGAAATGAAATAAACGAATTTTTGCTTCTGAAGTACTGATCAACATTGCATTACGTGAATATTTATTTTTATTAATTACTTCCCTGTAATTGGTGTGTGCAGCTTTGAATTTACTTTCGATAGAGTTGTTGGTGAAATGGTTTACGTTTTTGATCTATAATTTGTTAACAAAGGATTTGATCGGAAATTACAGAATGTGTAGAGTTACATTATTTGGTTGGATCAACTTGAATTTATAAACTCAAAAATTGTGACACATTGTTGTTTCCATTAGATGGTGGCATTGTAACCATAATTTTAAAACAGAACTATTTCACTTTCAGATAATGACCATCAAAACTAAAATGAATATTATGAACATATTTCACGTGCTGCAACAGTAATATGGCAAACCAAAAATTATATGTGGTTTTTTTTATAAGTGACAGTGACGATTTTCCCAATAAAATAATTTTCCTGTCAATGTCTCGTTTTTGTGAACTAAGACATGATAAAAACAAAATATTTCGAATTTGAATAAGAATTAAATTTATTAAATTACTGGAAAATAATGATTTTTAACAAATAATTAATTGAACTAATTCTAAATTTTATAATTATTTCAAATGTCATGATTTAATAATTGTATTTTCAATTAACAATTTGTTAAAGCGTCAATTCGAATCGATCAATAATCAATAATAAATAATTTGTGGGAAAATTGCATGTTATTTAAAATATATAAAATATGTCTAATCGTTGCTTAATTAATTAATTATGAAGAATTTTCATGTGATTGTGTCCATTTAAATGATTCTTACGCTTTAAATGAGCCATCAATACAGACGTTGATCTAAATCTCGTTTTACATACGAAACAATGATAAGGTTTCTCGCCAGTGTGTGTTCGTAAATGTTGTTCCAAATGTAGTTTTTGTCTGAACTTTCTATCACACACATTACAATCAAACGGTTTGTCGCCAGTGTGTGTTCGTAAATGTTGTGTTAAATGTGGTTTTCGTGTGAACTTTCTTTCACACACATCACAATCAAACGGTTTCTCGCCAGAGTGTATTAGTAAGTGTGATTTCAAACTTGATTTTTGTGTGAACTTTCTTTCACAAACATTACAATCAAACGGTTTTTCTCCAGTATGCGTGCGCTGGTGTATGATTAAATGAGATTCACAAGTGAATTTTCTCGAACACAATTCACAATTAAATTTCTTCTTCTCCACGTTTCCAATTATTCGAGATTGGTTTGATGTTGCATTAAAATCGTTATTTTATAATTGTTGCGTTTCATCCATTTTAATTAAATTATTAATTAATTAATTCACTTTCAATTTATTTATTAATTTAATTTAATTCTTAATTTATTTTATTCTATTATTTTGATATAAAAGTTATAATTTTTTATAATTATTGGAAAAATATCACTAATAAATTTTTTATGAACAACCGAAAATTTTGGAATAAAATTTCGAAAATAATTGCCTTTTGAATCGTTTAACGTTTGCGTTCTGACTAAATGTGTGGATTCAATAAATTATCAATTCGATAGTTCCCCAATAAATTAAATTCGATTTATAGTAATTTCTAGAAAATTCATGTCAATCATTAATTAAACAATAACTTCGAATAATATTTTTGGTGTTATCAGATGCATTAACTTTTATTCGAAATTTTGAAATTCCATTGTGTGGTTGCAATAAATTTTTAGTTCAGTATAATAATATTCAGTAGCAAGTGTCAATGAAATATAATAAAGGTACATTTGCTTTTGCAGTACTGATCACCTTGTCAATATGTGAATATTTATTTTTATTAATTACTTCCCAGTAATTGGTGTTAGTCCCTGTGCTTGTGGGTATGCAACTTTGAATTTACTTTCGATACAATTGTAAGCCAAATGCTTTCCGTATTTTATTTTAACTTTTGCTACCGTGTGATTTGATCGCAAGCTATAGAATGTGTAAACTTACATTATATGGTTGGAACAACTTTCATTCCATTTATAAACTCAAAAATTGTGACACATTGTTGTTTCCATTAGATGGTGGCATTGTAACCATAATTTTGAAACAGAAATATTTCACTTTCAGATAATGTCCATCAAATGTAAAATATATACTATGAACACGTTTTGTAATACTGTAAACCAAAAACGATGTGTGACCCTTTTTATAAGTAACAGTGACGATTTTCCCATTAAAATAATTTCCCTGTCAATGTCTCATTTTTGTGATCTAAGACATGATAAAAACAAAATATTTCGAATTTGAATAAGAATTAAATTTATTAAATTACTGGAAAAAAATGACTTCTAACAAATAAAAAACACTCAGTAGCACAGTTGCATAGTGCCAAAATATATATTATTAATCATGAAATATTCAGCAGGTTCAATTCCCGCTATTTTGCATAGGAAATTTTTTGGTATTTATTTTAATACTAAAATTTTTCGTCTGGATGACCATTTGTTCGTTTATAGAATAAAAAGATAAAACGAATATATTTGAAAATATGGTGTTGGACACTACGCAAAGAATAACAATGTCTGCACTCACACACACACACATCACTATGGCCAAATCACCCATTGCAATTACAGTACAATTTGTAAATTGTTATATACTCCGTTGCAGGGAGTAATTGACCAACTTGGCTGTAATGAAAGGTTTATTAGTTGACATAAAACTTCATTTGGAGCAAGATATGACTTTATAAATAATAATGAATTGTAATTTGTAGATAATCATTTTTGAAAAAAAATATTAATTAATTAAAATAGAATTTTTTTTAATTTTTCCCTGCCCTCGCCCAATACTTTCAGGAAGATAACAAACTTCTAAGAAATATAATAACAAATTCAAAACGTTACATTTTTCTGCAAAATTCTACGATCCAAATCATAAAATTGTTTTATAATACAGTTCGTCAAAAATTTTGTAAGAGTAGTTTTGTGTTTTTTTTTCTATTTTTCCGAAAGTTTCAACCTTTGCATTCCTTTGCAATTCCATTTAATTGTTCTAGTCGTATTTTTAAATTAAATATTTTTATTACATAAAATGTAAAATAATATTAATTAATTTAACAAATTATAAAATTTAAATATAATAACTTAATCATAACTATTGAAGTCCTATGCTTGGGTATAACAGTGGTATTGTATGTTGTAAAGGTGTTGTGTTGCTTGTGGAAGTTATTGATAATTGAATTCATTCAGGCATTAATTTTTCGGTACATTTTTTTATGTTTAAATTACCGTAATAGCGGTTTATCGAGAACAATTATTACCAATTTGAGTGAGTGGTCCACGTCAGTGCAGTTTCCCAAAGGGCCACGTCATTTATAGACGCTATCCCCATATAAATTGGTATATTTAACCGGTGATATCGGGCGAACAAACGCAATTTATTAAATATATAACGACAATTTTAATAAAAATCATAGAGCACGTAGCGCTACCATTGAATGTCGGCAGTGTTAGAAAGGTACATTTTTCTCCTTTCACACGCACCCAACTTCGTAAAGTATTGCTACAAATTGAATCTTTTTGTTTGCGAAATTTATTTGCACAGACTTACAATTTGTTTAGCATTATTCTCCATTTCTTAGTCCATCTTTGTATTTGTGTAACGGCTAGCTGTGAGGTTTTTCGTGCATTTGCCAGAATAACACGATAGTATCTTTCCAATATTCCAGTAGATCAGTAATTTACTTTGGTAGTGGTTTTCTTAAATTTGTAATTTAGCCCGTTATCAAAAGCTTGAGCTACATCTAATAATAAGAATACTGTCGAATACACTTTATGTTCCTCTATTGATAATTTTCAATTACATTTGTTATATGTATTGGATCGGTTTTCTCGAAAACCAAACTAATGATTTGGTGGCATTTAGATTTTTTAGTTTTGATAATAATCTTTCGAACAAAATTGTTTTCAAATACCGTTGACATTTTATTTGGCCAGAAGCGAAATTGGTCTATAACATGATGCTTCATGATGGTGATGGTTTCCCTGGCTTATATAACATTATTACTTCAGATGCTTTCCAGTGTTGTGGAATATATTTGCAATTAGGCAGCATTTATTGAATTCGTGTGTCATAGATGTGCTAGACACACAAAAGATTTAACTAATTAGTTTGCTCACAAACTAATTCGGTAACTAAAGTGCTGACACATTGGCAAACCATTAGTTTACTATTATTTTGGACACATATTAAAATAATATAATAGCGTGATTTAATTTTACATTTTTCAAGTGTACACAATTAAATCTATTACGATGGAATCAAATAGTGAATCAAGCATTAGTAATTTGAGTTCAATAGGCCAAACCCAACCAATTGTGTTTAAATTGTTATGGGGGAAAAAAAACAAAAGGAAAAATAAAAATTAAAAAAATTAAGTAATTTTCATGTCTTAAGTGCATTGAACTTAGAAGCAGAAAAACACATATCTTATGAATATATTGTTAAATGACCAAATTGACAGGAACAGTTGGACCTATATAAGTTTTTTTTATTGTCTTCCATGTATTCCCAAATAGTACAAATCTATTGTAAATTACATTATATAGCACATTTAAATTTGGGCATCCAAGTAACATACAATTACTCTCTTGTAGTGTCGAACAAGAACGTTTTGGGAAAAAGAGGTGATTGAAAACGGTCCGGCAAAATTCAAAAGCGATTTCCGGATAAAGAGAACATCGTTCGCCAAACTATGTGGTAAGGTCAGTAGTCTCGGAAAACAATTGACCAACTATCGGTGTACCATTCCCCTTCAAAAAAAGGGTGACAATAGCTCTATACGCTGTTGACAGTTCCAGCGAATATAGGACCATTGGAAATTTGTTTGGTGTTGCAAGAACTACAGTTGGCGAGATAGTGGTAGAGTTTTGCCACGAAGTTTGGGCAGTATAGCGTCCGGAATATTTAAATGCATATCCATTAACAGACGCAAGAATTCAACAAAATGTATCCGGTTTTGAAGCCATTGGTTTCCCACAATGTGTAGGATAGATGTAAATTTATGGGGGGGGGGGTGGGGGGGGGGGTGTTTTCACACAATGAAAACCACCGCGATAAATGTTTATGTATTCTGGATCGTGACCGTTATACTTAGGTCGTGTCTGGAGATACGAAGTTTTTTTTTTTGCACAAGTTAATTAATTAAACCTTTGGTATATTGCATTTTTGTGAAGTAATAAAGTATTTAATGTGTAACCTTTTTTCTGTATTTATGTGCCTTTTTTTTGAGTTGACTATAATCTATCATTGCAAATGGTTCCCACATTGAAGTATCTCCGATGAAAGAACTTGCAGTGGCCTATTACAATTACAAAGTGTGGTGCTCAAAAATATAGTAGATTATAAGTGAATTTTAGAAGTTTGTTGTTATGTGTAATTTAAATGTTGTCTAACTTGTTTCTTTAAAGACACCGGTTTATGTACACATAAATGTGGGTGCTAAGGGTCGGTACAACGATTCCCGGATATTCGAGTGTCTGTCCTTTAAAAAATATCACACAGAAAATAATATCCAAGGGCGCTCATTCGAAAATTTTTAACGGAGTGAATGTACCAGTTGTGCTAATTGGAGATTCGGCATTTCGGTTAAGTCATTTGCTTATGAAGCCATATCCCTTTGGTTTAGAACAGAGTGGTAAAGAAAAGCACTGCAACCGAGGTTTATCGAAATGCTGCAGACTCGTTGAAAATGCTTTTGGTCATCTCAAAAGCACGATTCCGGCGTTTGGATAATGGATTTAAAAACTGCATTAATAATGTAAATATTATTGTAAAAGCTTGTTGCGTTTCTCTTCATAACTTCCAAAATGAAGAGTCAATCTCTATAGTTTTGCATCGGTGGATGGTAGACGCTGAATCTGCACGAAAGAGCCAACCTGAGACTATAACAGCTGTAGGGGATACAAATAGTCGAGAAATTATTATAAGAACTGCCTTGGCGGATGCCTTGCGTAAGTAGGTAATAAAAGTCTGAACAAAAATTTTTATTTGAAAATTTTTTTATTTTAAAAACACTTAAATCTATCTTACACTTACATTTTGTCCAGCATATTGCTCTCGATCGCCAGGCTCTTTTTAAGGAAATCGTTCAGCAACAAGTCCTTTTGCCTATCGTTTTCCAGCTGTTTCTCGACTGTATCATTTAACATCTTTCAATACTTCTCCATCATGGCATTATTTTTTTTGAACTCTTCAAAAATTTGTTCCTGTCAATGCCTTTTCCTTACAGACGAACGTGAGGTTGATGGTGTTGGCGTTGGTGAACGGTGATGGAGATGGAGATGTCGCATCATTCATTTAATTTTAATATTTATTTATATTTATATGGAAATTGTGTTGTTTTTATATGAAAACAGGAATAAATTGTTTGATGGAATATTATAAAAATAAAATTGGTTTTACCCCATTATCGATCCGCAACAATTCTTTAAAGTTAACGTCTTCCGTTACGAAAACAATGGATGATTAAAATTATTATTTTTAATAATATAAAAGTTTTGTTGTACTTAACTGATATACTGTCCTGACATTCGATCTCTAGATTAATTACTTTATTATCCAGAAAGATCCTATTGATGGCCTCAAAGTGAATCCATGCTGAAGGTGCAAACTACCGCTACCCAATTTGCTTTTTTTCCATTCTATATGAAGGGTAAGGTATATATAATTAAATGACTAAGTATTTTAAAGTGGGCTAAAAAAATTTAAATTAATATTACTTAAATTTTTTCGTAAAATTATATAATTTGGTTTTAATTTCTTTGGCGGTCCGAAATACTTTGTTGCCCTTAAGGTCCCGCTACATTTCCATATTTATATATATAAATATGTGGTTGTTTTTGCCGACACCTCTTAGGGCATTGTACTTCAGACCCCAAATTTCCACCAAATAAACCTCCTGTTCCGTTTTCCACACTTGTTTTTTGGTTTTAAATTCGTCCATATTAATCATTATTTATTTATTATCACGATTCCAAATCATCGACTCGACATTTTATTGTAGTTAGGCAAACTAATTCAATACATACACTACAAACTACACGAATTTTTGCTCGAATTGTTTATAACCCCAATATTAGTTGGTTACCTCTTCTGTGGTAATATGTTCCATAGTTATTTTTCGGAACTGTTTCAATATTTTCGCATTTTTATCAAAACAAAACCGTGAGCACTTCAGTTACAGTTTGTAATTTGATTGTAGCATCGTACCGACATAGTTTTTCGTTGTATTGAATGTCGTCATTCCAACCTTCATTTGGTTGAAATACATTTTGTAAATGTTGCGTGAATTTAACCACTTTTTCATTTTCATCTTGATCATTTTGTGGTCCAATCAATAATTTGGAAATTTATTAATCGATGTTTTTAAACATTATTGATTTATTCTTTAATTAATTTATCAGTTTCTTTGGCGGCATCGGTTCGAATCCCACCGCTGCCACCATATATGTTACAAACCGGATCTTAAGTAAGTTAAGGTTAAATTGATAAGTAGAAGTTTAAAACTATTGGTATATTTTTGATGAACGATCTATATCGTTCAAACTTTTTACAAACACCACACATTTATGTACTTCTTTCAAAGGAAAGAAGAATAAATTATTAAAATATCTAATGCCTTGCCATGTCAATTAAAAAGCTATAAATATTTTTTTCTTCTTGTATTGTGTATCGTATATATGTCCAATGATCAGTTTTGGCCACATTTCCGATAAGCGTGCCTGAAATTCTATGTTTCATCTGATAATGATGAATAACATCAAAATCTTAAAATGTTGGAAATTCACTAGGTTAAACAAAATTTCAATTTACACTATGTTCTCAATAAACGATAAACTGTATAGATTCCAAGTTCTTTGGCATACACATTCAATCCTACTATTCATTTTTGTTTCAAAATCTTTTTGAGTTATCAATTACATCAAAATACGGATGATCAACTAGATATGTTGATACAAATTTATAATCTAATTCACGAGCTAATACAATACCGTCTGAACTGCAAGCATGATCTTCCATCGAATAATATTCTTCAGCACCATTTGATTGTTGACCTAACTGCTCTGCCGCAAACAGTCGTTGCAACCAAAGATGATCACTTTCACCAAGATGTTTCACTATATATTTCTTCAAAAAAGTGTACGAATCTATTGTCGATGCAGTAAAACTGTCCTTTACTTTACCTTTTCATTTCGACTGAATTCAATTACGCAAAACTGATGACTGAATGATAAAATTACTATCGCCGATATTAAATATTATAAAATTGCAAAGATAAATTAGTTAAATTTAAATTTAATGAATATTTAAAATTAAAACTGGTTTTTGTAACTGAATAAATATTACACTAAGTATAATGTTTACTCATACAAGTATTACAATAGTCCAGCCGTTGAACGCACAGTTCGTCTTCAACCACATTAAACAACTATAACAGGATAAATTTGAGAAATATTTAAATTCATTATAAAAATTAAAGTAAAAAAGTTGTATTAAAATTAATTTATGTGTGGTTCGATGACATGTTGATGTCGGTCGGAATGGGTGCGACTATTACTATTTTATATGTACCATTATTTGGACGTACAACGACAATTCGGACTGCACCATCAGCACTTGCGTATAGATAAATAATTCTGCCAGCAAACCAAATTGATGGTTGCATATTATGCTCGATCAAAAATACCAAGTCTTCGACCTCAATTTCGTTCTGTTGCTGTTGACGCAATTTATTTCTGTGTTGATGGTTAACATTCAACGATCCAGCATTTCCAAAAAATCAACTCGAAGTTTTTGCATATGTTGTTAATGTTTGGCCTCATTAATGTGGGTAGTTCTGTGTGAGCGTCAGCACTTTCGAGCAAAAAATGATTTGGTGTTAAGAAGGATAGGTCGTTGGGATCGTCACTGAGACGACCTAGAGATCGGGAATTGAAGAGATTTTCAATCTTCTCTAAAATGTTTGAATCAATAAGTACTCGGCGTATATATGATACTTTATTGATGTCATGGAAATTTCCTTCAAACCACCCGTGATCTTGGCGTGATCTTGGAGTGATAAAGTTCCACTGAACGATATATTTCGTGAGTTTAGTTACACTATAATCACTATATTTTGGTGATGATAAAAAGTTATTCATTGCGTTTTTCGCATCGACAAAATTAGTGGCATTATCAGACCATAGTTTTAACGGTGGCCCCCGTCGGGATACATATCTTTTAAATGCAGCAAAGAAGGATTCGCTACTCAAATCCATATCACAATTTCTAAATGCAAATCCTTTGTAGCAAAGCAGACAAATACCACTACGTATGCTTTTAGCATGGCCTTTGAACGTATCAACGGTTTTATTGTGAATGACTCACAATTATATATTCCACAGTAGGAAAATGGTTGTGATGGCGTCGTAACCCTTTTCAGTGGGCAAGTTACCCATGATTTGGTGTGGAATCGGAGGATTTGCTCTGAAACACAATACACACGATTTGGACATATGTCGGATTATTCTACTGGCATTGATCGGCCAATGTTACCCTCTTACTATAGATAGTAGCAACGATGTGCAATTTTGTTATAATACAGCGAATTAGATGATGCCGAGACGGCAATATTATAGGATATTTATTGTCATAAGATAAATGAGAATATCGCAGTCGTCCACCAACGCGAATTATACCATCCTGAGGCAGAAACGAGTTGTGACATAATAACTTGTCACCACTAGACATGGATTTCTATTGTTTTAGAGCGTTTAACTCTTTTTTTTTCGGAATTCGGATTCATGAAGAAAGGCACTCTAACCTTGGCGGCATTAAACTAGTTAACCGTTAATGAACGGTAAACGTGTGAATTTGGATTCTTTGTATTAAAGAAAAACCGTTACACATAAGAAACACCGCAAATTAATTTTGAAAACGATGAATCAGGTTGAAAGAGAGGTTCAAACGATAGTTTCTGTTAAACAACTACTGGACGATAATGATAATTCTAATGTTTGGATGAACAACATTGAGAGGGAATTCCGGAATAATCGCTACCATATGGTCTTACAGCTTAAACAGTAACGGCGTTGGATAAACTTTGCCATCAGAATATAATTACACCTATAATACATCTGTGATTGATGTGATTATACGTGAACTGCAAGGCTATGCCCTACGAATTTACGGAATGATTAAGTAGGTTGGACGTATGGTTAACTACCAAATTCGGGAAAACAACCAGCTATGAATTTAAGGACAATGATTTAATACTTGGTGAAACAAACTGTAAAAACAATTTTTTGCTAATAATGCTACTCGTGCTTGAACCATGCAAAGGTAGGTGTCACAATTTCTTTTTTCATATAACAACACTTTAACTACAACAATAGGGAGTTGCAGTCCGTTAAGTTTGATTTTTAAATTCACACCACTCACTAAAATCGATGCAATACTTCGACAAACATATTTTTTTAAAAAGGTAGTAGTGTAAACAATAAAATTAAGCCAAAACAAAACAATTATACAATTATAAAGGTTAGGATTGGTGAAAGGATAGAATATTATAAAAATAATTTAAGTAATGATGTAAATGCGAATAGGGGTATTATAAAGAAACAATTATCGACACTAATGTATTTAAATGACATACCTGCTGGCAACATAAGAACAGTCCATGCACCTCAATTAAAACCATATGTCTCAAAGGTTGTACTTTTGGGCCAAACCAGTATCGGTATTTTAAAAATGATGAACGAAAAAGAACTTCATCAGTAGAAAGTATTAGTCCAACTATGCCACGACGATCAAAGAGATAAATGTTTGCACGGGAAATATACACAAAGGGTCCTACAATATTAAGCTACAAAGGGACATGTGTTATAAAATAATAAAATCAGATTATTGACACGACCACTATTAAAAATCTTTATGTATTATTAATGTAATATTGATATGTAACTGGGAGACGTTAATAAGGTACCTCTGAATGAGAAAGACATTTGCAACATTCGTACGTATTATTGTAAGTAATATCTTTCAGCATCAAATTGAATGGCATTGCTGTTATCGTATGCAATTTGGTTACTTGTTGTTACTATATTTACATTCGATACTGAATTTGAATCGCTGGCATGGAGAATAATCATATGAATTTTTAACTCCCTGGATGATCCAAAAAGATTTTTCTCATATTCTACATTTATAAGACTCGACATGTGTTCTCATGTGTTGGTTTAATACTTCAGCTGATGAATATTCATTTGAACAATACATCTTTGTACATTTAAGTCACACATGATTATAATGCCATTTCCGAATATGATATCTTAAAGTCGTGTTTGTGCAAAATAATTTGGAACAAATATCGCATTTATGTGCCCATTTAAGTGACCATTTTGTGCAAATGTTTGTAAACTCTTTTTTCAATAATTCTAGTTTTTTATATTCATTTGTTTTTCTATTGGCAAAAATGGAAAAGTATTGCCCGCGTGCACAAATGAACAAACATTTACAATTCCATTTCACATTGAAAGAACAAACATTTAGACATCATTAATCGGTTAACCTTTGGGAATGGGTTGGTTGCGTCTCTACAATTTTAGAATGGTATTGAACTCAAATAGAGTCCGTTTAGAATAAAATGAATGCATTGTATAATTATAAAATTCACTCCAAACAAAATGTACTCCAAAAATAATTTATAATTCGACGTCCGTAAGAAATCGATGGGCTTTTGCCCATTGTCAAACGAGTTGAAATGTGTGCAGAGAAATAGTCGACCAAATATTAATTAAGAAACTGATGGCAAAAACGAAATTCATTTCTAAAGAATACTAATTTATTGATAAAATAAAATATTTGTATAAATTTCGTGAAATAAATTTTGCATAAATTATCGTCACGCCTTCCCGGAATTTATTTGTCATTTAAATTTTAGAAATTTTATTTAAAAATGCGTCAAATTAATTTTATTTTATATTGAAATTCACTTTGATTCACTAAATTTATCGTCCACTAGAAAAATGTAACTGTTGAAGTGCATTTATATTGAAATTGTACGTTATTTACAAATTACATTTGTTGATTTGATGGTTGTTGAGCATTTTCAAGTTGTCCAGAATTTGGTAGTTGAGTTTGTTGATGACCCATTTGTTGTTGACTTGCAGAATTAATTTGGATATTTTGTGGTGGCATATTGTTAATTTGCATCGCATTTTGACGAACCACTTGATCTGAATTAATTAATTAATTGATCTGATCGTAACCAATTTGATTACTTGATGTTACCACATTTACTGTTGACTTTGAATCTGAACCGTTGCCATGCTGTTTTAATAGTATTTTTCCATGGTTTTTCCGAAGATGAGTTTTAAAATCAAGTGATGTACAAAACATAGTGGAACAAATATCACATTTATTCCGATTTCGAATGTGCATGAGTAAGGCAATATGGTATGAAAATGTTTTCTGGCATAAATCACATCGAAATGGCTTCACGCCGGTATGGATTGCCGTATGATCTTTTAAGGCACTATTTCGTGTAAACGTTTTCTGGCACAAATCACATCGAAATGGCTTCACTCCGGTATGGATTCTCATATGCAAATTTAAATTTGCAAACGATTTCTTACAAATTGTGCATTCTTCTTTATGCATATATTACAGTGGATATTCCTATATTTCTGAAGATTTTCATTTTCGTATATCGGAATTGCTAGCCTCCCTATATCAGAAACGAAAAGTAGACTCAACTCCATACATCACAAAACAATAGCTTATAACTCAGACTTATGATCCGGATCAATTGAGACAATATTGGGGCTGCGACGAAACAGGCTGTTTTTCGGTCGATTTTGGTTTCATTCCTTGTGTCTTAATTCCAGAAATTTTCGCTCAATGAAATTGTTTTCAATAAAATGCTATCGTACCAATTATGGACGCGCCAGTTCATTAAATTCTATGATTGTTCTATTGTAATATACATTTAGTGGCAAATAAATTTTTAATGACGTAAAAAACCGAAATTTAATTAAAAGTTTAAATTTAACAATTTTGGATTGACATTATCACACTTAATTGATTTTTTATAAATGAATAGTTAAAATTTGGAATTTTAAAATTAATTTACAGTAAAACAGGCATTCAATTCAATGTGTTAGGTAAAGGGATATGTTAAAAATAGGCGGTAGTAGGTTGAAATGTATCAAAATCAATATTAAAAATTGAAAAATCGAAAATACCACGGTATTTATAAACATCGAAGCAATGTCACATTCAAACCTAGTCACAAAAGGTTTGACGAGCGGATACATAGTTCCGAATATGAACATTCTGTTCATGCCACACTTTCGTCTGCAAATGTGACACATCAATTAAATGATGATCTGTGATTCGCTCCATACATTTTTTTATTGTCAATGTGTTGTATATTCGTGGTACAATAACCTTCATATTTCCATTTATAATTTTATCAAAATTATTCTAGATAAGTTTTGAATGAATTGTTTGCGCGTCTGTGTCTGGTTTACCGACTACATATACAATTTATTGAACATTTATATGTGGTATTTGATTTAAGAACACACAATTTTATATTAAATTTGTATATGATGATAATGATGATGGATGATGATGATGATGATGATGATGATGCTACTGCCACTAATAATCATGTTTATAATAATGACAAGAGGATGTGCAATAGAAAATTTATATTATAATATTTTTATATATGGAAAAGTAAAATGAGTTTGAAAAGAATGTAATGTGAAATCATATGAATCATGTTTGGCTCATTGACTTTATTACATGAGAAACAACAACATTAACAATAGAAAACACATTGCAAAAATAAAGTAATCCAATGGGGTAGTTTTGTTGTTGTGCCATTATATTGTCTTACATGTTGTTGCGTCTCTGAAATGTGTACAGTAGTGGACCAAATTATCCGTCTAATTTAATATTGTACCTAAATGGTAAAAATAAAAATTATAACAAAATAAATATCTTTTTAAGCTTTATCAAGCAATAACACTGTTTGGGGGTAACCGGGAACCAATAGATCAACGAGAGTTTTGAATTTTGTGTCAGAAAAACTTGATGGGCACAGAAAAATGCATCGATAAGTTGTCGAATATTTTTCGAAGCTTATGATGAACACGATTTTTTTTTGAAAAAAAAAACATACGAATTGTGGTTTTATCGATTCAATGGGAAGTAAATATTGATGACAATGATAACCACCAATACAGAAATAACTCACGAACTACGGTATTGTAAACCATATTGAATGATTATTAGGCACGAATTCAACTCAATACTTTGAACTAAAATTGAAACACAGTTTGTATAATATTGATTGAAATGTACCAAAGGATGCCGTTTTTGTCACTGATGATGAAAAATCGTATTTTAATATAAACATTAGTGAACCAAGAAAGTGCAAAACAAAATTTCCATGGAATAAAGGTTTTTCTGCGTATTTGATGCGATCAGAAACCTGGGATGCGTTACGAATTGTTGAAATAAAGTCAAAATATTACTGGTTACTGGTAACAATTTATTAAATGGAATTTTACATTGGAAATATACTTGGTTGATATATAAAATTCCCAACAACTCAGTGTTGGTTGATTTACTACTACGACACGGACCAGTTCTATTGCCATACGTTTATATCGTTGTCCATGAACCGTGTGGATTGTCAGCCCAAAGATATAGAATTATGATTTAGTTATTTCCTATAACTAATGTTATTCAAATGTCACATTAACACCCAATAAGACTGTAACTGAACCATTTACAAATAAATAAAATATGGAGAGATGAAATTTGTTTTATGTTTAATATTTCTTAATAAAATAACTCTTAAAGTCCTTGGTAGTATTATATTTATTAATACGATATGTACCGGTCATCGCATGGGAATATGCTAACCCCCATTGGCGCATATTATAATTTATAACTATTCGTTATCGGTACATAAATAAATGATACATCACAATTTCTTAATTTAAACTACCAAACCAAAACCACTACGTCTTCATAACGAACTGAGGCGATGACACGAACAACTTGCTCACAGTCAGAACAGTCCTCGATTATATTGGACCTAAATTGAACCTACAAAATAATACAATTCTAAAATTCCTTTCAGAGTTATTACTAGTGAACTGAATTGAATTGACAAACGGAGGCATAAATGACTGTGCTATAATCTGTTTTACTAATATAATTCTAGTCGATCTAAACCTCTAGATTAAAATGTCTAAATTTCGTTCCATTTCCATAGCAATATATCGATGCAATGATGGAAATATCAGAATATATTTAAAATAGAGAAAAAAATCTTCATTCATGGGATGCCATGTTAAAATCTCATTATTACTCCCACAAACACAGATGGCAATAGTAATTTTAAAACTGTTTCCATTTTGTCATTCTACAGAAAAATTGGAAAGATTTTACTTCATCATAAAAGGATAAATAGAAGTTAAAAGTCAACGTCAAAAATCTGTACTAAAATGACTTTTATGGAACCTTAACCATTGTGTGTGTGTGATTTTTTCGAAATGGTTATCCGTAAATAAATATAAAATCCTGCATGTAATTCATCTCAAAATCATGTCATACAGCCCAATAACTATTAATAAAAGTGTAGTAGACAGTGCAATTCCGATTTCAGATAACATTTACATGAAATGTGATTTTCTAAAAAGTTAATTTGTCAATAAAATTAGGAAAAAAAAACTTACAAAACTGTTTTGGCAATGCGAAGAAGTGGCTAGGGTTTCTGCCAAATGTACTTGGGTATATAACGTATTTTATATAATATAATATCGACAGTTAGACTAGGACATTTCCACTAGCACTGGACTCATTTGTTTATCTAAGATCTGTACAATATAAATTCCAAAGTGAAAAATTCCTTAATATGGCACGAATCGGGACCAAAACCTTAATCATTATTATATTATTTATGATTAACGTTCACAAGTTTTTTCTAATTTAAATTTAAGACGTGGGTTTTTCGATATATATTCTTTAACTAAATTTAGTTACCGTATTATTTTGAATTTTTAACGGTTGCCTTTGGGTGCAAACATTCTTTTAAACGGCATATTGTTTCGCATTTACAAGCAATCGAATAAGTTCAATTTTGTAATTTTCATGTAAAATGTAAAATGTAAAAATTATTAATAATTTTTTTCCGAACGGGTTAGCAGCGACAGATATCGAAAAGGATATACTTTGCGTATGGAAACCATTCGTTTTTGGGCGCAGTTGAATTGAATCGTGATCGTACTGCAGTAAATGATGAATCTGAAGATGTGAACGTAGCCAAAAACTTCAATATCCATTGAAATGATAAGAAAAGTACATGGGGCAGTGACAAATGAGAAAGTTTATGGATACTAGACTCCGATCATATTTGGCACAGAAAAAAGTGGTTTTATATCAAAATAACACACCCTCACACACACACACACACACACATCAGGTTTAACAACACCAAAATTGAATGAATTACGGTACACGAATTGCTCCACAACAATCAGATACACTCCACATTTAGCCGCTACTAATTTGTTCCTGTTTTCAAATTTAAAAAAAATGGCTTGCTGCAAAGAGATTCACGTCAGATCGAATTAATAACAAAATGACGAGAGCTACGATAATTTTATATTGGCTAGTCTAAAAAGTATTGAGCCTTTTTTTTCCAAAATTCAAACAATTTTATTTATACTTTAAATGAACTTAATTAAATCAAATATGTGCCATTTTGTTACTTTTCTGGTAAAGACATTATCGCATCAGCGTAGAACTTCTAGGTTTTCTGAGCAAAAAATTGATCTAAGTGAATTTTGTGCGCCTCTACACAGAATTCAATTTTAAAAAATTAAGGGAGTTCTGCACGGACCCGACTAGATGGTAAACTGAAGGTGCAAGGCTTACATTAAAAATGGGTGCTAGTAGTTCATAATAGACGATTCGCTTCCAATCCCACCAAACACACAACATTAACTTTCTTGGTGTAAATCTATGGCTTTGCTACCATTTTAGAAGCTTCATCTTGCTTGGACCACGATTTTTTTTGTACATTCATTATCATATGTGATCCATTTTTTGTTAACATCTGTAATCTTTCGCTTTAAAATTGACACGATTTCGTTTCGGTTTCAGCAGCGTTTCACAAATGAAAATTCGGTTCATTAAATTCTTTACTGTTAATCCATGCGGCACCCAAACATCGAGCTTTTTCTTGTATCCAGTAGCCTTTGTAAAAACGGGCTGGGAAACTGTTTGGTGATAGATGTTTAAATTCTTTAGCGATATCGTGCCCATTTTTCTTCAAATTTTTTGTATTATTTCATGGACTAAATTCAGTGATGGGTCGACCACCAGAACGATGTGCATCTTTTACATCGAGCAAACCATTTGTGGTGGCTGTGGTGGTTTTTTGATAAAGTTCCTTCACCCTAATCGGTACACATATTTCGATGAGGCTGAGCTCACCTTTTTTTACCAAAATGTAACCGATTTTTTCCCAAATTTCACTCATTTTTAAGACACTTTAACTTTTAAATGAAATTAAATAAATTTAATTGTCATCTTTCTCGAACGTATTTTAGTGTTACCCGATCGGATTTTTACTCTACTACTACTACTACTACTACTATTTGAAATATTTAATTATAATGACATCGATTGGTAAATAGGCTCAATAATTTTTCGACTACCCAATATTTACCGTAATTAACTGATTAAAAATCATTTTATAATCAAATAAATAAATAATTGGGTACGAGAAAAGCTTCCAAAAAAATGTACCAAAAATGCTTATGTTTGTTTTACCCTCTCGTTTAGATTTACTATTTATTTTGTTTTATATTATTTTTCCAAAAAAGAAGAGGAAAAATTGCAATGTAGCGCAAAAAGAAAACAGAAAAAAAAACTGAACATTTTCATCTCATCGTTTTTATGATAAATGTTCTTTTTTTTCCTCGTTGTACTTCTGATGTATTTATTTATTTATTTATTTTTTGCCCGGCTAGTTGTTGGCTCCCACTTCAAACTATACTAATGATATCAACAACAACAACAACAACAACAACAACCACTAACTGCTACTAGTCCTAGTCTACAAATTTATTGTTTACATTATGTTGCTGTTATTGTTGTTGGTGTTTGTTGCTGTTATTGTTGTAGAACTAATTTTATTATTGTTATACTTTCTAACTGACTAAATGGTTGTCTGTGTGTGTGTGTGTGTGTGTGTGTGTGTGTGTGTGTGTGTGTGTGTGATGACGATAAATAAATATAAATGTCGAATAAAAATATTTATATGTGGACCAAACCGAGAGTATATCAACAAGTTATTTTAAGTATTATTTATCCTATCATTTATACGTTAACGACTTATAATAAATACATGAACTCGTAAAAAATTGTACGTTTTATAGGGAATCTAATTTTTATAGTTATTATTTTCGATATTTAATTTGTTAACTCACTTTTCTCTTGGACTGTTTAAGATATTAACAATTTTTTATTCTTATAATTAAATTCAGTGTGTTGACGGAGTAATTAACTTTAACTTTTTTTTTTACATGAAAATAGCTAAAATTACTTCCTACCCCAGTGACAATTTGTCGCCGTACTTGTATGAGGAAAATTTCAATGGAAAAAATCCACATATTTTCCATGGAAAAGATATATTGAAGTTTGTCCAAAGAATGTCCAAAGATTTTCCAACTTAATATAATGGGTCTATAGTCTAAGTCCTGGGGATAATGTGATAGGTGTCGTAAGTAGAATTGCTTGTACGCCGTGTGTGAAGTGGCAATACTTCGCTATTGTAGTAGTTGAATCCACCTTTCATATTCAGTTGAAGTGTAAACATGTAAAATGGAAAATTTTATATCCCAACAAAACAGAATTTGGGCGGGAAGTTATGTTAAGTAATTTTATTCGGGAAGAAAACAGCAGCAGCAGAAACTTATTGCTTTTTGTTACAAATTTGATGGTGAACATTCCCCATCACAAAACAATTGTGACCGTATTGGTTTAGACGACGGTTTAAAAATAATGATTTTGATGTTAGTGATTAGAAACGCTTTGGAGCACCAAATGAAAATTTGAAGACAAAGAATTGGAAGCTGCACTCAGTGAAGATCCATGTTAAAAACGTAAGAAGAATTAGCATTGGCATTAGATGTTACCCAAGCAAGTGTTTCCAAACGTTTAGAGAAGATGGGAATGGTTTAAAAGCTATCGTATTGGGTACCACATGGATTGACAGAAAGACAACAAGAAAATCAAAAAACAATGTGTGTAAAATTTTGCTTCAAAAACATTCAATTTTGCATCGAATTGTGACTGGTTATGAAAAGTGGATAATCCAAAACATCTAAAAACATGGGTGAAGACAGGTGATCCAGGTCCATTGACACCAAAACGCAATATTCATGGTTCTAAGGTTATGCTGTGTATCTGGGTGGGACCAATGCTTGGTGTAGTGTACTATGAGCTGCTTAAACCGAGACAAACCATCACTGCTGAACGTTACCGAAAGCAATTAATCCAATTGAGCCGAGCATTGCATCAAAAACGACCAGAATATGCCAACAGACATGACCGTGTGATTCTGCAGCATGATAATGCTAGACCAGTCAACTCTTTCTGCACAGCGGTTCAATTTATATGAAGATATGAAAAAATGACTGGATTCATGGATTGCTTCAAAACCTAAGAAGTTCTGCTATGAGGGAATCCATAATTTGCCATAAAGATGTGGTCAAAAGTTGTAGCTTCAGTTGACAAATACTTTGGAATAAAATATAATCTACCGTTACTTTCAAATAAATGTGTTTTTCTTATCAAAATATCTCCCAATAATAGTATTTTATTTAGATCAATTGACATCTTTGGGTGGTTAGGGTAATACGTCCAACATAAATCCGCGCGGTATTGTATTCATAATTTATTTCACCAATTATTATCCAAGACTGTGGTTCACATTTTGTACATTTCGCTTATCTCTAGATATAATCCTCACTCCTTTTAATTTATTTGCATAATTTTTAAAACAACCAGCAACTCAAATCATTATATTTTCGAGGAAATTTGTTTTCATGGATTTTATCCGCGAAAAGTTATTTATTACAAAAAAAAATGCACAATCGTTGAATTTTTGCCGTCATCGTTCAGCATCTTCATTCCGTGCTCATAGAACTTGAGGTCGATATCGGTAAAAAAAACTGAATCAAACTACAACTTTGACATCATCGCCATAAGAAAATTTATTCTGCTAATACGGGGACAATTCTCTGGTATTATTTGATAAAATACACGAACGATACAAAGATATTTTTCTCAAAATCCGTGGATCTGTTCACAAAAAAATATGAATATAAATTCTATGGATATTCTGTGGAATAATAGCAACGCGAAATACTTCTAAGAAAAATCAACTTTGTACTCATCATATAAAATTCCGTAAGAAATCCATAGATATGTCCTCGGATTGAAGCTACGAACTACGAACATATAATGCAGAAAATTTTGCGGACAAATTACGGACAGTGTTACTAGGGCTGTGACATATGGTAAACCGAAAAATAACTGTTAATTATATCGGATACAAATGGTCGGACGACCGTTATAACAACACGACATTTATTGGACATTAGTAATTGGTTTTTAATAGCGTTTCGCATTATATTTGTGGTACTATTATGAGAAATATCACAGCTACGAGCACGGTTTATAGCATTGTATTTTGTAAAATTTTAAAATTAGATGAGACTGAAATATTGTGCCAATAATGTCTTAAATGCAATGGTTATTTTTACATGGCAATGAAAAATTGTTATTTGGCAGAGCGACGAAGTTTTTTTGGAAACAAAAAAAAAACGAAATGTTGCAAATAATTTGATTAAAAAAACATTTGTAGGACTAACAATTTTGACCTAATACCAAACAAATTTTTACCTTTAAATATTATAATATTAAATATCAACTGGACAACCGACATATTGGCCTACGGATAGAAGAAAGGTTCCTGCCCTTATAGATTTTTGCGTATTCAGGAATATTGCCAAAACACACCTTAATGCACAATCGTGTTACGAATTATCATCAGATCAATCGCCAATACTTATAAATGTCAGTTCGAAAATAATACAACAGGTGAGACCATTAACACTGCACAATAAAGAAACGGACTGGGAATATTTCCGAAGGTTAATTAAACAATGTACCGTTGAAGAATGCATATGAGATATAGAAAATGGCATAGAACAATTAAACGAACTGATGCAAAAGTGTGCCTATGATGTAACACCGCTCGTTAAAGAGGGCAAACGTACGAAGAGCTCAATGTTTATTAAAAAAATACTTGTAGAAAAAAGGAAACTAAGAAAATAATGGCAACAAAATAGACAACCCTCGGATAAGAAAAAAACTGAATAGGCTGATTAAAGACTGAAGGCCCTACTAAATAAAGAAAAAAAATGAGGCCATCAAGAAATATCTAGAAGGTTTAACGGCAACTGGTGAAACAGCCTACTCACTGTGGAATGCGCACACTAAAACAACCACAGCTACATAATACTCCGTTATGAAATGGTGACGGATCCTGGCCATGAAACACAACAACGAAAAAGCTAAAAGATTCGCTGAGTACTTAGAAGGGCGTTTTACCACCGAATCCAATTGATACAACAGACGAAGATGATGCATAATTACATAATTTTCTGGATACACCATTACACAATGATTTGCCGATAAAAAAATTCTCAAGAATAGAATTTGAAGAGATGATACAATGCAACATGAACCCAAGAAAAGCACCCGGCTATGATCTTATAACGGAAAGAATACTGAAAGAACTGATGGCTATAAAACTGCTAACGTATATAATTAATGCAATTCTGCGAACAGGTCACTTTCCAGCCCAACGGAAATTTGCAAAAATAATAATGTTACCAAAACCCGGCAAACCGATTGATGAAGTACCATCACATAAACCAATCAGTCTACTGCCGTGGATTTCAAAGCTGTTCGATTAATTATTACCAAAAAGATTGGGACCATTCCTGGAAGCAGCAAAACTAATACCACAACAACAATTTGGCTTCAGAAGACAACATTCAACGGTCAAGCAAATAAACAGAATTGCTAATAAAATAAGAGGTGATGTGAAGGAAAGAAAATATTGTTTCGATATCGGACAGGCATTTGACAAGGTTTGGCATACAGGTCAATTATACAAGGTAAAAAGTCTGATTCCACAGTATTATTACTTATTGCTCCGATCATACGTGTCGTCAAGATACTCAGGTCATAAATTATAATGTTGCTCGCACCACAATAATGAAAATTGATGCACGAGTACCACATGGCAGTGTACTTGGTTCGGTATTATATTTGCTTTATACTGAAGACATACCAACAGGCATATCCAGATCCAACAATGGCGTCAGAAATACTACAAAATAATCTACATAACATCCAAAAATGGTTAAACAAAAATATTCACGATGAAAAAATATACCTGTCCTGACGTTATATAGCTAAATAATCAGGTATTGCCACAAATCGAGGAAATAAAATACCTTGGCATCCATTTAGATAGAAGATTAACCTGACGAAAACACATTTGACCGGAAAGCAAAACAACTCCGTATAAGACTCAACAAAATGTACTGACTACCGTAATTCTCCAAAATCAGTAAACAATAAATTACTGGTTTATAAAACAATTATCAAACCTATATGAACATATGGAATTCAAGTGTGGGAAACAGTAAGCAACTCCAACATCAAAATTGTTCCAGTCTAAAATGCTGTGCATAATAACAGATTCACCATGGAACAAATACTATTTTACATTAAAAACCTTGAGCTGTCTACAATTAAAGAATAAGAAATTCATAAATTCAGCATAAATTTATCAACAACGACTAAATGTCCGAATCCGTATCCGTTGACAATAAATGTTGCTTGGTAACAACATTAGAAAAAAATTAAAAAGGCATCACACCTTGGACTTGCCAAATTTAACAATAATTTTAAATGTGCCCGATTAATTACAGTGTCAAAAAATATGACAATTAAAATTTAAATAAATAGTTCCCAAATAAAATGAGGTGTTACCGCTGCGTATTATCCTCCGCACATGACAATACGTATGACCAAACCAAACCTATTTCTGAATGTCTTAATTAGGACATCACGTCCTTTAGATGCTAAATATTATTTAATACAATAATTTTATGTGAGATATTTTTGAGAAAATAAATAAATAAAATAACTTCAATTTAACCCATTTTTTTTTCAAAATTCTTGCAAAAACAATAAATTGGTAAAATTTTCGACAAAACTAATCAACCAACAACCAAATGAAAAACGGTATTTTAGTAAGTACATCGGTATCAGTTACAAGAAATAAATAAATAATTTCTGGACTGATTCCATTTATTTTTTTTTTTGTTTCCATATTTTCTTCAAAAACTAATATAATATATTTTATATTGAAAAGTCCAAACATTCTGTTGTTTTCATCACGCCACCAAATTACCAAACTATGTATCGTTAGGGTATGTAGAGTAAAATTATTAAAGTTATAGCCAAGCACCCAAGCACTGCAACGCAACCTCAATATTCTTATCACACCCATTCCACCATCAAAAAGTGTATTCACTTTACATAATATTCACACACACACACACACACACACACACAAATACATGAAAACCAAAAAAAAAAAAAAAAAACAAAAGAATGTTAGGGAAAAAACGTTTTTGTTAGTTAACATTTTCATTTACTGCATACGAGCAAAACTTAAAACCATATCCAACAACAATTTGAAATTGAAAAAAACCAAATTCCGATATACATCCGAAATACACACACACACACACACACACATATATACACACTGCTAAATGGCACATTTGGCAAATGTACACTTTTTTTTTTATTCCTATGTACAATTTTCACGTATACAATTTTCTCTATAACAAACAATAAACCTGAACTATAAAAAAATTTTGATAGGAAAATATTTGCTAGATTTTCTTTAAAACAAAACAAAAATATGTGTACAACCAAAATTCACTATTACCACCCAACAAATTTAACGCTCCCACCACACCAACAACAAAACCAACTAAACATAACAAAACCGGTTTCATACCAACACACAGCCTTTTATTATAATACGGCAGTTGAAAAAAAAAAAGAAACCAGTCTATATTTAAAATATCGTTTTTCATATTGGGAAAAGTTTATGTTTATAGTTTTTTTTGTGGGTGTCATTTTTGCAAAAAAAACAAAAGGCAAATAATGCAAAACTTATTCTTGGTATTCAAAATAAACTCTGAGATAGAAATTGTTGGAAAAATAATTAATAATTTCTATGATATCTGAAAAATGACATGTTTATTTTAATTGTGACAAATATTGTATTAATAATAATAATAATAATAGTGGGACGTACATTATTACAAATAGATAAGAAATTGTATCACAAAATTAGAAAAGAAGATTTTTAATGTTGACATTAAATTATGTGCCATTTAAAAGTAGTGGAGGCTAACATTTCCTTGCCCGCGTCTGCCTTAAAATCGTATTTGGGCCACGTACTTTTAGTCATACGTGTAAATTGAATGAGCATTAATGTCAGAAAATAAATTATCTATTATCGTTTAAAAGTCAAAAATAATTTACTGGTTCTTTGGGTATTGGTCACCACCGTATGCATAAACAATTTATGTACAACAATTACCGTGTTGTGAGTGCCTCCAAAATTTTTCCGTTCTATACTATTTTTAATTGAAAACGGTAACAGCATAATATTTGTAATTATTTGGAATTCTATTTGCAATGGTGTATCTACACCTAATTGTTTCAATTATAATATGTTGCAGTAGCTACTCAAACCGTGGGGTCTGTGCCAAACGGTGCACAGCTTAAAACAAAAATAATTTGCGAATATGGTGGGCAATGTTAAGTGAATTAGAAAAATGTCGAACTGTTGTAGCACATAAGAAACGAAAGAAAAAATGAAGACACTATTGCCATCCTATTTTACTAGAAAGTTTGGATAAAAAATTTAATATATTCAGGGACCAACTATTATTTCTGAAGTTGTGATGGGACAACAAATCGCACAGGGCATAGCAGTTTTATCAAACAAATATTCCTCCATCTGTTGTGAAAATGGAGTGATGACGTGTATGCATACGAGGACAAACGAAAACAATTTAGTTTGATATTTTTCTACATAGATCCAATTTGTATCGTTAGTTGTACCAGTAATACCGGGAAAAAAAATGTTTTACTATTTTTCCAACAGCAAATGTTACAATCTCAAACAGAGTCCGTATAGAATTGTGAAAGAATGCATTGTGTTATTTCGAAAATTCACTATAAACTGTAAATGTAGTCCAACAAAAATTTATAATTCTACAGCCTTTAGAAATCGCTGGACTTTTGTCCATTGTCAAACGAATTGAAATGTGTGCAGAGAAATAGATGACCAAATATTAATTAAGAAACTGATGGCAAAACCGAAATTCATTTCTAAAGAATACTAATTTATTGATAAAATAAAATATTTGTATAAATTTCGTGAAATAAATTTTGCATAAATTATCGTCACGCCTTCCCGGAATTTATTTGTCATTTAAATTTTAGAAATTTTATTTAAAAATGCGTCAAATTAATTTTATTTTATATTGAAATTCACTTTGATTCACTAAATTTATCGTCCACTATAAAAATGTAGCAGTTGAAGTGCATTTATGTTTTTTAGTTTGGTTGAAAGACATTTGACAATTATGTGATTCGATGATTTCATGATGTTTGATGACTGTCCGCTGTTGGTGGCTGTTCAAAAGTCTGTTGAAAATCATATTATTATTATCAATAGTTTTGTGGATGTGAAAATAAATAGTTCAGCAATTGAAGGGGTTTGCAGAAATTCATTGGTTTGAAATTGTACGTTATTTACAAATTACATTTGTTGATTTGATGGTTGCTGAGCATTTTCAAGTTGTCCAGAATTTGGTAGTTGAGTTTGTTGATGACCCATTTGTTGTTGACTTGCAGAATTAATTTGGATATTTTGTGGTGGCATATTGTTAATTTGTATCGCATTTTGACGAACCACTTGATCTGAATTGATATTGATCTGATCGTAACCAATTTGATTACTTGATGTTGCCACATTTACTGTTGACGTTGAATCGGAACCGTTGCCACGCTGTTTTAATAGATTTTTTCCATGGTTTTTCCGAAGATGAATTTTAAAATCAAGTGATGTACAAAATATAGTGGAACAAATATTACATTTATGCTGATTTCCAATGTGTCTATTTAAGTTGCCACGTTGTGTAAATGTAATCAGGCACAAATTACATCGAAATGGCTTCACGCCAGTATGGATTGCCATATGATCTTTTTTTTTAAGGTACTATTCCGTGTAAATGTTTTCTTGCACAAATCACATCGAAATGGCTTCACGCCGGTATGGGTTGTCATATGTAATTTTAAACTGCTATTTTGTGTAAATGTTCTCTGGCATAAATCACATTGAAATGGCTTCACTCCAGTATGTATTACCATATGAATTTCTAACTTACTCCGAGATGAATACGTTTTCTTACAAATAGTGCATTTTTCTTTATGTGCTTCTTTATGACTTGTAAATTCGTCAATATTTGTAAAACAACTTTTGCAAATATAGCATTTAAATGATTCATCATCACTTGGTAAATTACCATCTGCTCCTCGATTATTTTCCAAATTCATTTCAATTTCAATTATTTTTCTAGAATTTTAATAATTCTTTTATTATTTTTTAATATTTTTCGAATTGTTTCTTTTAGAAATTTATGGAAATTGAATGGAAATTTAAAAATATTGTTACCTCCTCACAACGAATTTTTATATTTTTTTGCAATTAACGATCCTCACACACCAAAAATTGCGATCGAACTAATTGGAATACTAAATTATAATTCTTAAATAATAGAAAAGAAGGGAGAAAAAAGTAGTACCTGATTTAAAAATTACAATTAAAAATATCTTTTCCCGATAATTCAGGAGATTTCTTTGACAGAACCTTTAGAATATTTTTAATTTCAAAATGGAAAGTATTGCCGGCGCGCATTCATAAAGTGGAGAAAGTGTCAGATAATTTAGATATTTTCAGAGTTCTAGATAACAAAATAATAATCCATAAATTTTGGTGCTATTTATTTTAGTATTCCAAATTCACCCAATTATTTAAAGTCACAACGATTTGTATGGTAAATTTATTATAAATCACATTTTGTGTCACCCAATAATTGATGATATATAAATTCTAGAAACCGAAGGAATTTATTTATATATCAGGTATACCGGTTAATGTCCGCCGTATTAGATACACATTTTGTCCACCTTTCAGGCAATTTGTGGATACCACGCCAAACAAATTGTTGTTCCTTTGATGAAAAGGCAGTCAGAGAACCAATTTTAGAGTTTTTCAGACGTTTTGAAGTGCTGGTCAGTAAGGGCGTGGCCTATTGATGAAAACAAATGGTAGTCTGAAGGAGGCAAGTTCGGTGAATAAGCCGCATGCGATAAAACTTCCCAGTTAAGCGCCTCTAACGTTTCCTGGACCGGTATTGCTTTGTGTGATGGTGCATTGTCATGTAGGAAAATTACCTTGTCTGTTGTCTCTTTTGATATTCTTGTCGTTTTTGCAGCAAAGCGCGGTTCGAATAGATCATTTGTTGTCGGTATCGATCAGCATTAACAGTTTCACCAGGTTTTAGAAGCTCGTGATACACCACACCTTTCTGATCCCATCAAACACAAAGCATTTTCTTCTTACCAAAGGGATTTCGCTTTGCAGTCTATGTTGATGACTGGCCTGGTGAAACCCATGATTTTTTGCGTTTCGAATTCTCAAAATAAATCCACTTTTCATCACCAGTCACGATTCGATGCAAAAAAGACTTCCTTTTGTATCGTTGTCGGGTGCATTTCACAGATGGTTTTTCGATTTTCTTGTTGACTTTCAGTCAATTCATATGGCACCCACTTGCCTTCCTTTTGGATCTTTCCCATTGCCTGCAAGCGATCGGATACGGTTTGTTGAGCAACTCCTAATTGTTCTGCAAGTTATTGTTGCGTTTGCGTGTCGTCTTCATTCAATAGACAGACTGCAATTTGGTGTCCTCAAACTTTTTCGGCTGTCCAGGGCGCTCTTTGTCTTCCACATCAAAATCATTACTTTTGAATCGTTGAAACTATTCTCTGCATGTTCTTTCTGATAAAGTGTTATCGCCCATAATCTTCTACAAGCATTCAATGTGATTCTGCCGCAGTTTTCTTCAAACGAAAACACAAAAAGCAATGAAGTTCGCATTTCAGACACTAAATCCGACAATTTCAATTATTTTTTAACAATTTTCTTGCTCGATAAGAGGTCTGCTGTCAACTAATTTTTGGGGGAGAAATGTCACGGCTTTTAAACAAAAAAAAATTCAACCATTTTAGTTTACTTCTACCGCTTGTAGAGCCATATATGTGTGAGCGGCGGACATTAACCGGTATACCTGGTAGTAGGTTTTTGATGTTGTTTATGGCGTCACAATATTAACACTATCACTTGACAATCTTGTTGCCAAAAATTTAATTCGATTCACAAATTCCTTCTCAGCAAACAATTTTTCTCGATTTTGTTCAATGTTAAAAGTTGGTAAAAAAATCTGCAACAATTGAAAATGTTAATAATTATTAAGGCACATTGATATGTTTATAGGTTTTATAACGTTAACTTTACAGTATATGATAAAATTTTTTAGAGAAGAAACCAAAATTACATTAAAGTATTGACGCTGTTCCAAAATTTCAATAATCTTGTCCATAAAATTGTCCTGAGTATCGATTTTCCAGAATATACATCCGAACTAGTCAAACGATCTTCTTTCATATGCACATACTAAATTTCAGCAAAACTGTACAAGAAATTCTCTCAGCCTGATCAGGAAATTGTCCTGAATATCGATATTCTTAAATTACCTTACGAACCGTTCACATAATGCCATTCTAAAACTATATACTAATTTTCATCTAAATTGGATAAGAAATCCCCAAATTAACCGCGATATTTAACCATGATCAGGAAAACTGATCTGAGTATCGTATTGACAGAACCTCTTTAGGAACTGTTCATATGAAACCATTTTAAATCCACATACTAAATCGGTACTGAGTATCGATTGTCCAGAATTTGTTAAGAAACTTTTACCAAATAATCTAAATCTCATTGGGCACAGTAAATTTGATTAACATTTGATAGGAAATTACCAAATTTTACTGTTTTGTGGGACGAACAATTAACAAATTTGATTGAGATTTATAATTAAATTTGATTTTCATAAAACAGTTGCTTATAATTTGAAATGTGTTGCTTATTATTTTGTTGCCGATATTAGATGTTACGCTTATTGGATGTTAATCTTATCGAGATTTGGCTGTATTGGCGTAGTTATATAAGGACAGTTGGGTGTTGGAAATAAACTGTATACGATGTATTTTTTTGAGCCCGTCTTCACCCCATTAAGCGAAGGAAGTCACTGTAACAGGCGTTCGATATAAATAACTGTTGATCTTAAGCAATGGAAAAGCCATAATAGCCATAATAAGTATATGATGTATTTTTGACATATGTCGGCAGTGGTGGTTTGGTGGTTGATAATAGAGATTTAAATTTAATCGCTCCACGATCCATGAGTACTTTCGAAACTATACTATGTCAGCGCAATTATTAAACAACACACAAAAACGATAACAAATCACAATAAACATTTATCATTTTCATCGCATCCTGTTTTTTTTAAAATGAAAATAAATAGGAAAATAAAAATGTGAAAAAGGACTCGGAGATTTGTTAAATTTTATTATAAATTGAATTATTTTAATTAATGTAATTACATCAAATTATATAATATCTGGGCTAATATTTGTTGTTAGTACTTTTCATACGTGTATGTGTGTGTGTGTGTGTGTGTACTTCATTAAGCATTATTTGTGTTCGTATTTCAATTCTCTTAATCAGCTTAAAATCGTTATCTACCTACAAAAAACAACAACAAAATTATTATCATTACGAATAAATTACATCATCATTCAATCCATTTTTTTTTTATTTTGTTTTACATTTAACCGGTCCATAAAAATCACCATCAGCAGCTTTCCGATTCACCACCTTTGCATGAGTTTCCAATGAAAATTACCGCTTTTTATTTTACCATATCTGAATACACATACAATAACAATATGATATTAAATTATGTGTATTGGTGTGTGTGTGTGTGTGTGTGTGTGTGTGTAATTTCAAAATCCCTTTTATTTTGTACCTTTTTCTTTTGTTTGTGTTTTGTTGTTGTTATTATTATTATTATATTTTTTTTTGTAACTATAAATACATACATTTTTCTCTTCTTTAATGCGTATCCCGGAAGTAAAGATAATAAAACAAAAAACGAGAAAATTTTATATAATGAAATGAAATGAAATGAAATGAAATGAAATGAAATGGAATGGACGGAAAGGATCTCAATTTAAAAAAAAAATTTATATAACATAAGAAAAAAAATATTAGATTGTTGAAACATGATTATCCCTGTCAACTTCATCATCATCATCATCATCGGCATCAGCATCAGCATCCACATCAACGACAAGGCTTTGAAATTTCATCAACTCTTTTGTAGAAGACGAATTCGAGTTGTTGTTGTTGTTGTTGTTTCTTTCGTATTTAATTTTATTGAAGATACACACACATTCGCTGTATATCAATCAATATGCATTTGTGATAACAGCCAATACACAATGCTAACAAAAATATAATTGAGTATCACACATTAGGAAAAGAAACTGAATGAATGAATAGTATACAGTTTAGTAAATAATTATTCGTACATTATGATTTGTATTTATAGGAAATTGTTTCAAACAATTTATTGTATCCGATATTGATTAACGTCATTAAATGTTAATGTTACACTTTGGTTGGACATTTTTAGTTCAATATTTAAAATACAATCTTAAATTTCATGTTTTTTTCCTCCAATTAAATTTAAAAATAATCTTAAGTGTACTTTTGTACTATTTTTGCTCAAAATTCTGACCCATCCGATGCAGGTAGCGTCTCGTGAAAACATCTTTTCAGACTGCTTCCTATCACTATGTTTTTATTGGTGGTAATCGAGATGAAAGAAAATCAACTTTTATGGATTATTATCTATTTTAATTACGGCGATTTAGTTTTAACGGATTTTCTTTTTTTGTATCTAGAATTAAAAAATTGCATCAATATCTAAACAATCTTTCATCTTTCAAAAGGTGTGACCGAATAATAAAAAAACTTACATACTTACCAACTACATGGCATTATAAATCAGATGCGATTTTAGCCTTCTCCAACACGCTTCTCCAACCTGACCCATCCGCAGTCAATGTCTTCCAATCCCATTAAAAATCTTAATATCACAATTTTCTGCAATTAGCCATCTTGCCTTAGGTCTTCCGTGGCTCTCCTTCTACCTTCAACAATACCATTTAACAATTTTTTCGGTACACGTTCCTCCTTCATGCGTAATACGTGTCCAACAACCATCTTAATCTATTGATTTTGATTGTTTTGACAAAATTCGGTTGACCGTACAACAAGTCTAATTCAAAATTGTATCTTCGCCTCCAACCACTCGGTTTTTTGACGGGACCAAATATGCAACGGAGTACCTTTCTTTCAAATATCCGAAGTAATTGTTTTTGGTTCTGTGTCCGACACCAAGCCTCAGACCCATACTTTAATATTGAACTTAATAATGTTGTAAATAGCACTTAAAATCTCGTTGTAACCCATCAATTGCAAAAGTTAAAATTTAATTTATAAAATTTAACGACAATAAAAATTATTCAATGAAATTACAAAATTCAAAATATTTATTTGAAACAACAAATTGTTTTGTATAATTTTTAGTCAATAAACAATAAATTTTAATTATAATTCCGCGGAAAATAATTGGATCATTTATCCGAAAAATTATTAATTTGTTCGTCAAATTTCATTTTTTATATGTTCGATTATTTTAATATAGAATTCGAATTTAAATCAATCAACTGCGTGGCATTTATTATCCGCCAAAATGGTTGCCATCGTCAAATTATATTATCTTGAATTTTACGATAAGTTTTCACGTCATTTTATTGGTTGGTGTGTGGATGTAAATATAATAATATTATTGAAATTTCTTGAAATTACTCGTAAAATGTCAATTTATCATTTGATCGTTTTTCTACTCCTAATCGCATTCACTAGATGTGTTATCAGAATCTATATCTGCAGCATTGGATTGAATGTCAATATTATTATTATTCACTATAAGTGATTGACATAATCCACTTGGACCCGGTTGATTTTCATTGGAAAGTGATTTGTTGACATTTGAATGACTTTTGTGTTTGTGGTCCAATAGTTGCTTCAATTTTTTAAATGTTCTCGGACACATTGAACATGGAAACGGTTTATGCGCGCGTTTCATATGTCGAGTTAATTTTGATCTATCTTTAAATCGTTTCTCACATTTGGTACATTTGTGATTCTTAATATCGGTATGAACTAATTTGTGTATCCTTAACACCTGCGGTTGTTTAAATGATTTCGAACATATATCACATTTATATGTTTTCTCTGCGTTATGTATTAGTTTGTGACTTTGTAACCCGTACGGTTGTTTAAATGATTTCGAACATATATCACATTTATATGTTTTCTCTGCGTTATGTATTAGTTTGTGTCTTTTTAAATCCTGCAGTCGTTTAAATGATTTCGAACATATATCACATTTATATGTTTTCTCTGCGTTATGTATTAGTTTGTGTCTTTTTAAATCCTCCAGTCGTTTAAATGATTTCGAACATGTATCACATTTATATGTTTTCTCTGCATTATGTATTAGCATGTGTCGTTGTAGATGTGCCAACTTTGTATATTTTTTCTCACATTTGGTACATTTGTGCAATTTTCCACTATGTATTTTCATATGATCAATTAATTCTTGTTTCCGTAAATATTTAAGGCAACAAATATCACATTCAAAATTCTTTTCGCCTCTATGAGTCTTCATATGTTGAATTAAGTTATCTTTCCTCGATAGTATTTTCGCACAAATTCTACACGTTCGTTTGCACACCATTTGATGATCATTTAAATTTTCTTTTGTTGTGAAAGTTCCGTTACAAATATTACATTTTAACAAATGTTCGTTAGTTGTTAAATTTGGATTTGAGTTTTCTTCCATTTCTAAAATAAGTTTCTTTTTCCTTTGTTGTTTTGAACAATTACGAAATAAAATAAAATATATTCAATTTTCGAGTAATTTATTAAAAAAATAATATTTTAATGATAACAATCTCTCTTTAATCTCTCGCTTAAAACTAAAAATAACGTCCGTTCACTTTGAATATTATTTTATAACTGCCATTGATGGAATGTTGAGATAAGCAAGTAGAAATAAAAATGAAATTGGTGTTACCAGATTTATGAAAAAATAGAAAGCATTGACATATATTTCGTGATTGTTCGATAATTTTCGACGGTATTGCCACACATTTGTATTGATTACACCAATATTCACAAAAGTATATAATTTGACATTTTTACTGAATGTAAATCGACACTGTGGTCAAATTATTACCAATAATTGGTATTGTGATCAGTTTTTTGTGAGGCCGTAGTTGTCATGCACTAAAACGTTTGTATTTTATCTGACAAACCGATCAACATTCAAAACAAAGGTGGTTCGTTATGTTTTGCTAATTTTCCGATTAAATATCTTACCGCGTTCACAAACAATATAATTCTTGATCATAAATTGGGAGACTTACACTCAATTAAAATCAGCTTCATGTTTTTTCGTCAAATCTCAACAACCAATTATTTTACTAATTACTAAAAACTTAATCCATTAAATTACTTACTTACTCCATGGCATTACAACCCGGGTGCGGTTTTAGCCTTCTCCAACTCGATCTATCCGCAGTCAATGTCTTCCAATCCCGAATTTTAAGGATCTTTATATCACAGTTTACTGCATCTAGCCATCTTGCCTTAGGTCTTCCGTTTCTCCTTCTACATTCTGGATTTCCATGTAACAGTTTTACGGCACACGTTCCTCCTCCATGCATAATACGTGTCCAACAACCATCTGAATCTATTGATTTTGATTGTTTTGACAAAATTCGGTTGACCGTACAACTTGTATATTTCAAAATTGTATCTACGTCTCCGACCATTCTGTTCTTTGACAAATATGCTAAGCAGTATTTTTCGTTAAAACATCAAAAGCAATTGTTTCTGGTTCTGAAAATAATAGCTATGTTTATGATATGCGATTCGCTACTGGCTAATACATACAGGGTGTCCTAAATTGCAACGGCAATACGAAAACACAAGGTTCTCTGGATCATTTTGTGTAAAAAAAAAAATTATAATAACATTTTGGCCGATTCGACTAATCGGTACGAAGTTACACGCAAATAACCAAATTTTCAATCAAACCATATTTTTCACTCTACTGGGATCAATATCTCAATGACTAATTAATCGATTTTACATTTTTGATTTCAGCATTAGCATACCGAGATCTTTAATTTGCAATTAAGATTAGTGCCCTTCGGTCTTGTCTGATTATCCGGATTCTTACAGGAATGTTGACAAATTGTGTTTAAAGCCGTTTTTCTTATTTAATGTTTGTTCAAGCATAAGTCCGAAAAATCATGATGAAAAATTGAATTTTCGGTATTAGTTCAAAAACATGAATTTTCATTAAAATTTCAACGTAATTGTTGAACGCATTGAATTAAAAACACTGTAGCAATGATGGATGTGTTCTATGAAAAATTGATATCAACATACATAGAGGTAGCTACAAACAAGCAATGGTTTTTAAAAATCGCATCAAATTTTAGAGTATGCTGATGATATAGACGAAATGGACCGAAATATGGTCGCTTTCAAAATATATGATGACAAAGATTGCATCAAAAATTCGAGGTCGGATTGTTGATATTGGAGAATATAATTATGAAATTGAAAATAGTTTCATGTACTTTGGATCGTTGGTAAATGAGAAAAATGATATTGAAAGGAAAATTCGCGACAGTATAGCAATTGGAAACAGATACTACGACTACGGCTAAAAAAAACAATTCCAATCGTAAACATTAGAACGATATCTAACCTGTGGGCACGTATCACGCTTGGCAGAGGAACATGTGGCAAAATAAAAAAAACTGTTGTGAATGGTAATACAGTAGGATAAAGAAGAGTGGGAAGACCTAGGCTAGATTGTTGGTGGCTGTAAACTGTGATTTTTGAATTTTGTAATTATTCGTTTAAATTTTTATTAATTCAAAGCAAAAGTGACGGAAGGATTGCATTTGGTGACATCGCTTTTCTCAACTATATTATAGTATTCATATGGAAGTTATAAATATTGATTCCATAACTTAACTTTTTCTCAAAAAAATTGTTATAAATTAGATATATTTTTTTTTATAACAATTGGATAAATAAATTTGTTCTATTCATTTGAGGAAGTTTGGATAATTTGTGTTCTTCAGAAATTTAATTAAGCATGTCCTGCCATCACATCGTCGCATATGCTACAATATATTACATATAATAAGATCAGAGTATTATAACATATTTATTTTCCTTTCTTATTTTGTGACATCCGATTGAATCATCTGTGAATCATCTGGTTATACAATACAATGAAATTTAAGATGATATGTGCCCTCTGTCTGATGTTGTGATAATAAAAATACGGTTATTAGTTTATTTCATTTTCTTGTCTTGTTATGATATTGTATTGGTATAATATTCCTTTTACAGAATCCCTACAACATATAGAAATATATCAACAAAGAAATATTAAAAAGGATAAATCAGAAATGACTAATCAATTGTAGGTGGGTCATTTCCTGTTACACAGAATAATTCTATAGCCTGCATATGTTTCTCAATTGTGTTGTTACAGGGTGTGTATTTTATAGTTGATATACAGGATGATGATTTACTGTTTAGTTTGTTCACGATTATGGTGAATTCATGAATTTTGACGGTTCATACGTGGCCGTCTTGAAATACCACATACAAGGGGAGAATCTATTATGGAAAAATATTCGACGACAAACCAACGTGTTTTATTATTATTTATTGTGAGGACTAGCAAATTAATTAAAGTTTTTTTGTAGAAATAATGTGCCATCAAAAAACCAATCTTTACTGATAGATTTTGCAAAAAAATTTAATTTTTATTAAATAAAATAGTTGGTTATGGTCAATTCAAAAATGAAATACCAGTTGAACTATGTGAAAATGTGATGGAAAAATGTTATAAAAAGAGCCAACATTTGTTAGGCTAACTGTGATGGCGGCGGACATTACACATGAATAGTAAACCTTCGCGGCGAACACTCCCTGTATGCAATCCAAACAACTAACTAACTTTCTAATTGTCAAGTTTTAATTTGCCAGCCCCAAAAACATCCAACGATTGTGTGCTTCCCATTGCTTTGTGAAATTTACTCAATTGAAAAATTAAAAAATAGGAGATGATGTTTAAAATAGTAAAATAGCAGTTCGTATGAACTTACGTCAAACGTTTTGAGTCCGTATGTAACTGGCAAAATATACTTTCACGTTATAAAAGTTTGTGCACTCTTATTTGGAAACATGACGTAATGTTTAACTCAACGTCGACAGTGTAAATGTGGTTTTGACATTAAATTTTTGTCATTTACATTTACGTTACAGGAGCAATCTACCCATTGATAGTTTTCTTCTTGTAAGATATTTGAAAAATATATTTAAAAAAATGTATAGTTCTACTCCATGAGTTGTTGTTAGGTGAATGAAGTTTTAATAATGGAAGCAGCCTTTTTTAACATATCATGTCGTACCAAATTAGATAAGAATTGATGAAGTTCAAAAGTTTCTATAATGTGTTAACTAAAATTTTCCGGCGTAACGATTTCATAAAAGTTCAATAGGAACTATTAAAATTAGTATCATACACGCTCCTCCTCCATGCGCGTAATACATGTCCAAGCCATCTTAATCTATTGATTTTGATTGTTTTGATAATATTTGATTGACCGTACAACAAGTCTAATTCAAAATTGTATCTTCGCCTCCAACCATTCCGTTCTTTTACGGAACCAGATATGCCACGGAGTACCTTTCTTTCAAATATCCGAAGTAATTGTTTTTGGTTCTGTGTCCGACACCAAGCCTCAAACTCATACTTTAATATTGGACTTATTAATGTTGTAAAATCTCGTTGTAACCCATCAATTACAAAAGTTAAAATTTAATTTATAAAATTTAACGACAATAAAAATTCAATGAAATTACAAAATTCAAAATATTTATTTGAAACAACAAATTGTTTTGTATAATTTTTAGTCAATAAACAATAAATTTTAATTATAATTCCGCGGAAAATAATAGGATCATTTATCCAAAAAATTGTCAATTTGTTCATTAAATTTCATTTTTTATATGTTCGATAATTTTAATATAGAATTCGAATTTAAATCAATCAACTGCGTGACATTTATTATCCGCCAAAAAGGTTTGCCATCGTTAAAGTTTATTATCTTGAATTTTACGATAAGTTTTCACGTCATTTTATTGGTTGTTGTGTGGATGTAAATATTATAATATTATTGAAATTTCTTGAAATTACTCGTAAAATGTCAATTAATCATTTGATCGTCTTGCTATTCCGTATCGCATTCACTGGATGTGTTATCGGAATCAATATCTGCCACATTGGATTCAATGTTATTATTATTCAAAATACGCGATTGAAACATTCCACTTGTACCTGGTCGATTTTCATTGGAAAGTGATTTGTTGACATTTGAATGACGTTTGTGTTTGTGATCCAATAGTTGATTCAATTTTTTAAATGTTCTCAAACATATTGAGCATGGAAACGGTTTGTGCGCGCGTTTCATATGTTGAGTTAATTCTGATCTTTGTTTAAATCGTTTCTCACATTTGGTACATTTGTGATTCTTAATATCGGAATGAACTAATTTGTGTATCCTTAACACCTGCGGTTGTTTAAATGATTTCGAACATATATCACATTTATATGTTTTCTCTGCGTTATGTATTAGTTTATGCGTTTTTAAGTCTTTCAGTCGTTTAAATAATTTCGAACATATATCACATTTATGTGTTTTCTCAGCGTTATGTATTAGTTTGTGACCTTGTAACCCGTGCGGTTGTTTAAATGATTTCGAACATATATCACATTTATATGTTTTCTCTGCGTTATGTATTAGCATGTGTTCTCGTAAGATACTCATATTTGTACATCTTATCTCACATTTGGAACATTTGTGAAATTTGCCACTATGTATTTTCATATGATCAATCAATGAATGTTTTTGTGAATATTTACGGCAACAAATATCACATTCAAAATTCTTTTCGCCTCTATGAGTCTTCATATGTTCAGTTAAGACATATTTATTTGATAGTATTTTCGCACAAATTCTACACGTTCGTTTGCACACCATTTGATGATCATTTAAATTTTTTTTCGTTGTGAAAGTTCCGTTACAAATATTACATTTTAACAAATGTTCGTCAGTTGTTAAATTTGGATTTGGTTTTTCTTCCATTTCTAAAATACGTTTCTTTTTCCCTTGTTGTTTTGAACAATTACGAAATAAAATAAAATATATTTAATTTTCGAGTATTTTCTTAAAAAAATAATATTTTAATGGTAACAATCTCTCTTTAATCTCTCACTTAAAAACTGAAAACTAACGTCCGATCACTTTGAATATTATTTTATAACTGCCATTGATGTAATGTTGAGATAAGCAAGTAGTAATAAAAAAGAAATTGGTGTTACCAGATTTATGAAAATATAGAAAGCATTGACATATATTTCGTGATTGTTCGATAATTTTCGACGGTATTGCCACACATTTATATTGATTACACCAATATTCGCAAAAGTATATAATTTGACATTTTTACTGAATGTAAATCGTCACTGTGGTCAAATTATTATCAATAATTTTTATTGTGATCAGTGGGGCCGTAGTTGTCATGCACTAAAACGTTTGTATTTTATCTGACAAACCGATCAACATTCAAAACAAAGGTGGTTCGTTATGTTTTGCTAATTTTCCGTTTTCAGTTTTGTTAAAAATGATGTATATAATGTGTGTGAGAAATTTGAATCAGCTTCATGTTTTTTCGTCAAATCTCAACAACCAATTATTTTACTAATTACTAAAAACTTAATCCATTAACTTACTTACTTACTCCATGGCATTACAACCCGGGTGCGGTTTTAGCCTTCTCCAACCCGATCTATCCGCAGTCAATGTCTTCCAATCCCGAATTTTAAGGATCTTTATATCACAGTTTACTGCATCTAGCCATCTTGCCTTAGGTCTTCCGTTTCTCCTTCTACATTCTGGATTTCCATGTAACAGTTTTACGGCACACGTTCCTCCTCCATGCGTAATACGTGTCCAACAACCACCTGAATCTATTGATTTTGATTGTTTTGACAAAATTCGGTTGACCGTACAACTTGTCTATTTCAAAATTGTATCTACGTCTCCGACCATTCTGTTCTTTGACAAATATGCCAAGCAGTATCTTTCGTTAAAACATCAAATGTAATTGTTTCTGGTTCTGAAAATAATAGCTATGTTTATAATATGAATATATTTTTTCGCGAGTCGCTACTGACAAATACATACAGGGTGTCCTAGTATTCTCTATTAACAGTTTACCACCCTAGTAACAATTTGTCCGTACTTTGATAAATGAGGAAAATTTTCGTGGAAAAAACCCACATATTTTCCATGAAAAGATTATCATATATTATAATTTGTACAAAGAATGTTCATAGATTTTCCACTTAATATAATCGAATTTTATTTAGGTCAATCGGAATCTTTGGATTGTCAGGCGGTAATATTTCAAACATATATCCGCGCGGTATTGTATTCATAATTTATTTCACCAATTATCCAAGACAGTGTAATTTATTTTCATAATTTTTAAAACAACCAGCAACTGAAATAAATATATTTCCGTTGAGTTTTGTAAGACTTTTCATGGATTTTATCCGCACGGTTTTTTGTTCTTGTTTATTACAAAAAACTAAAAAAATGCGCAATCGATGAGATTTTACCGTCATCGTTCAGCATCCTCATTCTATCTATATATATAGTACTTCTGGTCGGTATCGGTATAAAAAACTGAATCAAACCACGATTTGGCATCATCGTCATAAGAAAATTTATTCTGCTAATACGGACAATCAACGGGAATTATGTGCCAAAATACATGGATAAAAAAAATATTTTTGGCAAAATCCTTGGATTTGCTCACAAAAAATATGAATATAAATTCGATGGATATTCTGTGGAATAATAGCAACGAGAAATACTTCCAAGGGAATCCGTAGAAATTATCAACGGGATTTATACGCGGATAATCCAAGGACATTTTTAATTAAAATCCATGAACAGGGTTGCACACATCATATAAAATTCCAGCGGACATCCGTATGAAATCCATAGATATTTCCCTGGATTAAAACAACGAATTACGGACATATAATGCGTATATTTTGCGGACGAAAGTACGGACAGTGTTAATAGGGCATCTGGGTTAAAAATTTCTTGTAAACAATATCATTTGAATCGTAGAAAATTATCAACATTGTCTCGATTCTTGGCTTTTGAAAATGTAAACTGTTTGGTTTTGATTAGCCTTTCGACTTCCATTCTGCAGATTGACGCTTAGTTTCAGGATCATATTTAAAGCACCCGGTTTCATCATCAGATAGCATGGAATCAAGAGAATCGGGGTCGTTTGCAGGAATTTTCTTGATGTCTTTAAAATGATCTACACTAGCGATTTGTTGGTCTGTTGGTTTAATTCATGTGCAGCAAAACTTTCAAAGTCATCAGTAAACATTCTCACATTAAAATTTACCCATCATTAAAAGCAATGATCACCGGATTTTTTCCATAAATTCAGTACGATTTTTATGTTCTGGACATCCTGATGTTGCGATATCATTTAAATCATCCGAATCATTTTTTGAAACATGAAAACCAATCAAATATAAACTTGTCGTTAACACATACACAATAAACTTTTTTTTAACAATTTTTTAAGTGTCTCCACACACACCATCAAAACTACTGATTGGCCGTTTAACTTTAGTAACCTGTCAACCGTTTGGCATGCAGTTGGGTGCAAAATGAAAGATGTATCAATATTCAAACGATGTCACTACTTGTTTTATTTTTTATTTTTTTTCAAAATTTGCGGGTATTTAAACGACACACTGTGTATTAAATAGTTATATGTTGCAAATTACTTCGTTTCTATTTACACACAATCAAATACACAAGTATATATCGAAATATTTATTCATCATTACATATCTATAATATCTTATGAGTTTTTCACATGTACTGACGTCGTCACAAACTCCTCGCCCTCTTCCCACACCCACCCATAATACCATCAGCTATTCTAATATTCAATATTATGTTAAAATTTGTGGATTATTCACATTTCATTCGGTAATAAATATTAAAATTTAAAACTATTTATAAAAAATACACAGTACAAAGTACTACGGAACCGAGAGACATAGAGAAAAAAGTTATAGTGATTGCAATTTATGTGCAATAAAATAATAATAGTAGAGATATAAAATAAATGTAAGAGAACGATCATCAGCTGGAAATGGTTGTAGTGGTGGTGGTGGTGGTGGTGGTGGTTGGTGGTGGTTGGTGGTGGAATTTGTGATGTGTATACAAAAAATACGATGGTGTTGATGAAAAATAGGATGCAAACAGGAATTTGTTGGTGTTTTGTTTTGTTTTTGGTTATCCTGGGGTTTTCTCCGTATACAATAACACCCATGCACACACACACGAAATTGTGCATTTTAATGAAAAAAGTTTTTTTTTTGTAGTTGTCAACAATATTTTGTCGTTATCGTTTGTTATAAATAAGCTCATCGCATTTACCTACCATAAAATACTTTCCTACGAGTTATAAATAAATAGAGTTGTTAAGCTATCGCATCGTTTGTATGTCTCGTAAAGTTGTGTCGATGATGCGCTTGTATTTTACAGTAAATGTATACATTTTCTTTTACACTAATTTTTTCAGAGGTATTTTTTTGTTGTTATTTCGAATGGAAGAGCGTGAGAGGCTGTAAATGGTGTCAGATAAAATACCAGAAATATAAATATTTTCCATTCCATAGAAATTTGGGTTTTAAATAAAAAGAAATCAACCAATTAATTTTACAACGATAAAACTTTTAAATTATGAAACAAAATTAATTCAATTATTTATTGCAAACATGTTCTTGTGTACGTATGGGCGACGCATTGCTATGAAATTTCCGGTGAACGGGTTACAAAACATGGCGGGCGACTGCTGAGAAATATTTGCATGAGTTTGTTCCAAATATGTTACGCTTAAAGTCACTACTAATACTACATACATTGTAAATTGTAGTCCGGAGACCAATGACCAGTCATTTTTTCATATCTTCGTTTGAATTGAACCGCTGTGCAGAAAGGGCTGATTGCATCGACCGGAACAAATGGTAGTGTGATGGAGCAATGTCTGGTGAATATGGTGGGTGGGGTAGGACTTCCCAGCCAAGTGCTTCTAACGTTTCTTTGATCGGTCTTGAAACGTGTAGTCTAGCATTATCATGCTACGCAGAATCACACGATCATGTCTGTTGGCATATTCTGGTCGTTTTTTATTCAATGTTCGGCTTAATTGGATTAATTGCTCTCGATAACGTTCAGCAGTGATCCCGGTTTGTCTCGGTTTAAGCAGCTCATAGTACACTACACCTAGCTGGTCCCACCAGATACAAAGCATAACCTTAGAACCTGAATATTGCGTTTTGGTGTCGATGGACCTGGTTCACCTGTCTTCACTCATGCTTTCAGACGTTTTGGATTATCGTAATGTATTCACTTTTCATCACCAGCTGCAATTCGGTTCAAAATTGAATGTCTTTGAAGCATTTTTCACACATTTCACACATTATTTTTCGATTTTCTTGTTGTCTTTCGGTCAATGTTCATGTGGTATCCAATACGATAGCTTTTGAACCATTCCCATTTCTTTAAACGTTTGGAAACATTTGTGTTTGGGTAACATCTAATGACAATGCTAATTCTTCTTCCGTTTTTAACATAGGTCTTCACTGAGTAAAGCTTCCAATTCTTCGCCTTCATATTTTTTTGGTGCTCCAAAGCGTTCCTGATCACAAACATCAAATCATTATTTTTAAACCGTCGTCTAAACCAATACTCACAATTATTTTGTGATGGTGAATGTTCACCATAAATTTGTAACAAAAAGCGATAAGTTTCTGCTGCTGTTTTCTTCCCGCATTAAATTACTTAACATAACTTCCCGCGCAAATGCTGTTTTGTTGAGGTGCAAAATTTTCCATTTTAGATCAACTCAAAAAAATACTTGTTTACACTTCAACTGAATGTCATACACTGAATATGAAAGGTGGATTCAACTGCGAAGTATTGCAATTTCACACTGAATACAAGCAATACTATTACTTACGACACCTAGCAGATTATCCCCATTACTTAGTTATAGACCCAATACAATGTATGTTGTGTTAGCAGTGATTATAAGAAAAATTTATATTTGGAACAAGCTCATGGAAATATTTCTCGGTAGCCGTTCCTGTTACAAAATATTATTTTGTTATATTCGTTAAACTTAACATTTCTACAAATACTATTGGATGTATGCATAACTGCGTGCACATTTTTTATAGATGGTAGAAATGTCATAGCGTATTCGCTATTGTCATTAGGCCATGCATTCTGGAATAGATGACCGATTGATATGTCTTTGTTTAGCATCAACTGTTGTTCTAAAAATCTAATTTGTATTGCAAAAACAGTTTTTAAAATGGAAAATATTTTAATATGAAATTGTTATTGGAGTTTCGCAACGGAGTTGGAGTTGACATTGTAGAGCCAAACATTTAAACTGTTTATTTTCGGTATATATATTTCCAAATGGAAATTTTAATGTTAATAATCAATGAGGCTCTGATGGAATTTCAGGAATTGCTAATTAGCGATTGTGAGTTTTCAGAGGTTTGATTCACTTCAAAGATCAACACAATTTAATCATATATTTAGACCGAAAGAAAAACTATGAAAATAACTTAAGTTAACTTAAACAATTGGATCCTATTCATTACATGCATATTGCAGTGAAGTCAACAAATTCAATGCGGTTCTGTTATTAATTTAATTAATAATGTATTGTCCTTGTTGTTCGATAACCTTTTGCCATTTCTGGTTAACTTAATGGTTCCGAGGTCATAGAATTTCTGGTCTTTATCATCAAAAAACTGAACAAAGTGCGTTGTTTTAACATCATCATTAACATTGTTGACCATTTGACCATTTCAAGAAATTTTGCAAACTTTGAAATAAATGGTAATCTGATGATGTAATGTCTGGACTATACGTTTGGTGGATGGATATGGCAATACTTCACAATCAAACTTCAATAATTTTTGATGCGTGATCAAAGATGTGTGTGTGGCCTTGCGTTGTCCGGGTGTAGAAAACACCGCCTTTTCGATTTGCTAATTCTGATCGTATTGCAGTTTTCAATCTGGTTATTCGAAATGATCGTTTGGATGCGTGGTAAAAGTTAAAAATAGAAAAATACCTTTGTAATCCCATTAAACTGATAACGTATAACCAACTTTTGATGAATATATGCTTTACACGTTGTTTGTGCTGCCTCACCTTTCTCGCTGCACAATCTATTATTCAGTTAATCGCGTTTCAAAAATGGATCGTTACCGTTACCGTAAGCAAATGGCAGCTGAATTTCTTTAAGTTCAATTAAGGAACCCGGGTTCTTATTTTGTATCCGGTAGTTATTTTAAATGCTATACAACTTGTGTGAAGGTGATACGTTTAGATTCTCTGCAATATCACACGCATTGGGCTATGGCTTATCGTCATCGATTATAACTTTGATTTGTTCCGGTCATCCACCTCATCTGGACGATCGGAACGTCGTGCATCTGTTCCAATATCTTTTCTTTTGCTATAATAAAATCGTTGCCGCGTGTATAATTTTTTTTAAATAATTTTTTTCCAGTCACCTTGTTTCCTGGCTGATTGCTGGTATATCTAGTTTGACTTTTTTTTTAGAGTGTATCAGTAAGTGATCTTAATGAAACTAGCCGCAACATCGTTCTATCATTCCATTATGTAAGTTTAAAATAGTTGTCCTTTTTTCTATGCTTGAGTCGTTGCAGCGTTTATGCGATCCGAGGCGGTGTTGTGTTGTGTTCATATAACTGGTTGTTTTTCTGAAGTTGATGGTTAACCATATAAATCCAATTTACTTAATCATTTATGTAAGTGCGTAGGGCAATTAAAGGGGTATACTTCATATCTACCGAAAGCAGTTATAATGGTGCTGCTTAATCGCCATATTACTGTGGAATCATTATTAAATCATTAACTAAACTTTTAAATGGATACTGCCTTCTGACAGTACGTCTGTGAACGATTTTGGTTACCGGTGACTATGAAAATATGATATAGCCAACATATCATTGAATTATAGATGAAATATTTGACATTTACTCTTCACCGTTCCGAACAGTGTGAACGCAACGAAGTATTTTACTCAAGTAAATGACGTAATTTAAGAAGGGAATACTACGATACTGGAAACGGGGTGTAAATTTGTAATAATTTTGAAACAAATTTGACATTGTTCAATGGAGTGCTATCGAGGCCAGAATAAAGACAATATATTAACCACCTACCAAAGACAATTTTGATTATGGCGCTTATTTTTTGTGGTACTTAGCCTCTTGAGCTTGTAGCGTGGCGAGAAAGTTTTTTACTTACGTTTAATAATTCATCGTTTCTATTGTAAATTTATTAAACATTATTAAAAAAAAAGCAGTGCGTAATAATTAAAAATAATAAAATAAGGGATGAAAAATATGACAAAATGATTTATAAAATTCATAATTTATATTTTTTATCTTATTTTCCATATCATTCCACTTATTTTATCATTTTTTTTTTACAATTCAATTATGATTGATGTTCATACGATTTTTTTTTTAGTATTTTTTTGATATTGTGCAATCTAATTATTGTTGTTGTAATTGTTGATTTTATATTTTAACCCCTCAAAAGAGAAAAAACAAATAAAAATCGATACGGGCAAAAGAAATATAAAAATATTCACACAAAAACACCCAAAATTAAATATACAACAAAAATTAAATTTGTAAATAATATTTTTCGCATATTTTCTTCCATAAATTTTCCGTTTTTCCTTTTATTTTTAATATTATAAATTACGGCGATACTTTTTGTTTTGGTATCCTAAATTCCTTTGTAAAATATCTACACACACACACACACACACACACACTCTGTTGCATAAAATATAAAAACATGCGAAAAAATGTAACATATCATTAGCAGCGCGTGTGGCACCGACTAACGCATAACATCAAAATCACAAAACACTTCGTTAAGGTTAACCTACGGGAATACGTTCGAAGTACATAAGTAAAAATTTTTTGGAATAGTGCTGCTTCATAAATTATTGGTTTTGTATTTATCGTTGTTGTTGTGCTAACCATATTCTTTTTTTTATATTGGAGCTGAAAATCTTTGAAAGACAACAGCCGCCAATTCTGGTAGTGTGATACTTTCACGCACTAAAAATACCCCATTAGCTCATAATCAATCTAAAAAATCGTCCAATGTTTTTTTTGTCATAATTTATGTATAGGTTCCAAATGTGTAGTCGTCGGATGTGGTTGGAATTAAATATAAAATGAATTTGATTTATTTAAACTTCCAAAGAAAGCATAAAGAACATCATCCACATCGGAATGCTTATGTAAGTGATGGCAGTCCTAGTGTTTTAAAAGATATTTATTAGCTTCTTCTGAAACTACGTTGATCTTCGGTACGTATGTAGCACGGAGCATTCACTATTCCACTCAGAACTTTATTATGGAATGTTTGAATTATATAATAATTTAGACTCCGCTGATTCAGTACTCAGATTTACGTCCAAGTTGCAAAGTAAATATTTCTGTATTTAATATTCAGTTTTTTTTTTTCATTTTTATATACTTTTTCCATTTCCATCTGCTCTTAAACGATCATTTTGTGAAATCACATTTTTTTACTATGTCCCAAGAATCGTTGTTCTGTATATAAAAATTTACTGTTTGTACAACACTTTCAAAAAAGAGCGAAATTTAATGTGGCAATACTTTCCTTTTTATTTTCCAATTCTGACATCTTATTTTTGGTTCAGAAAAGTGGAGAAATATCTCTAGGAAATTTTATTTGTACAAGTATTTCAAATCAGGTAATACTGTTTTTTATTATTATATTTCATTAGCAAAAATTTGTAATTTCGAATTAGTTCTATGAAAACTTTCAATCGCAATAGATTATTATTTGTTTTAGTGTTTTAAATTTTAAATTATCAAATATTACGCAATTATTGTGCAGAAAAAATTCTAACTGAATATTATTTTTATAATTCAAATAATAAATAAAAGAAAAAGCAATAAAAAATTTTGTGAAATGAATTCCAAAGAAACCGCATCAATTCAAAATTTTTTAACATTAGACCGCACAACAAATAAAAATAAATGTAATTACTGTGCGAAAGTATTTGTGCTCGCAAGTGATTTAAACATACATAAACTAACGCATACTGCTGAGCGATCATACAAATGTAATACGTGTCAGAAAACATATGTGTACGAGTCACAATTGGTAATACACATGAGAACGCATACCGGTGAGAAACCATATAAATGTAATACGTGTCAGAAAACATTTGAGTACAAGTCACACTTGGTAATACACATAAGAACGCATACCGGTGAGAAACAATATAAATGTAATACGTGTCAGAAAACATTTGTGTACAAGTCACAATTGGTATGTCACATAAGAACGCATACCGGTGAGAAACCATATAAATGTGAAACTTGTATGAAGGCATTCGCATTAAAAGAAACACTGGAACTCCATATTAGAAATCATACCGGTGAGCGACCATATAAATGTAATACGCGTCAGAATACATTTATGAAAAAGTCACACTTGGTATGTCACATAAGAACGCGTACTGGTGAGCGACCATATAAATGTAATACGTGTCAGCAAACATTTGTGCAAAAGTCACACTTGGTATGTCACATAAGAACGCATACTGGTGAGCGACCATATAAATGTAATACGTGTCAGAAAACATTTGTGCAAAAGTCACAATTGGTACGTCACATAAGAACGCACACCGGTGAGAAACCATATAAATGTGAAACTTGTATGAAGGCATTCGCATTAAAAGAAACACTGGAACTTCATATTAGAAAACATACCGGTGAGCGACTATATAAATGTAATACGTGTCAGATAACATATGTGTACAAGTCACAATTGGTAACACACATAAGAACGCATACCGGTGAGAAACCATATAAATGTGAAATTTGTATGAAGGCATTCGCATTAAAAGGAACACTGAAAATTCATATTAGAAAACACACCGGTGAGCGACCATATAATTGTAATACGTGTCAGAAAACATATGTGCACAAGTCACAATTGGTAATACACATAAGAACGCATACCGGTGAGAAACCATATAAATGTAATACGTGTCAGATAACATATGTGTACAAGTCACAATTGGTAAGACACATAAGAACGCATACCGGTGAGAAACCATTTAAATGTGAAACTTGTATGAAGGCATTCGCATTAAAAGAAACATTGAAACGCCATATAAGAAATCATACCGGTGAGCGATCATATAAATGTAATATATGCCAAAAGGAATTTAAAGGAAATGCAGTTTTGATAAGGCATAAAACAAGAAAACACAATGACAAGTTGCAGTTAAATTGTAATACCGATCTTATGCCAGGTGTAAACCAACCCATTACAAAGATATTAAATAAATCGCAAAGTCAAAGTGAAAACATTTCTCTGATTGAAACCCATCGAAATAATATAACACAAGTATTCGAGCAGCTTGAATTCAGAGCACAGAATATACTTCAGCTGAATAATACGACAATTATAGATGAAAGAATAACATTCAAATTACCGTATTCCAAAGACCATCAAATTAAAATAGATCAACTGAATATATTGCAACCGAAAGAAAATGAGGAAACTGAAAATTTTGTAATTGAAGATAAAATTGAGCACCAATCAAATACGGAGACTATCGATTCAATATCATCAAACGAAATTACAACTTTAACAAACTTTCCCGTCGAAAGTGTAAAACGAAATTTAAATAACGAAGACTGCACTCAACGACAGTCCGAAAATAATCTAGAACGTTTTATCGGTACACAAAAACATATCGAAAATGAATTGGACCAGAGTTTAACTAATTTTATTCTAGAATATACAACGGAAAATAATTACATACAATTTAACAATTTTAATGATATTCTAGAAATGTTACAGGCACAAGACAGTACTTTCGATAAAGCAGTTAACGATTTAAAATAAATATTAAATCGAAACGAAAATAATTTGGACGATAATTTCTGAAGAGAAAAAGATAATAAATGACAAATGAATTTCGGAGTTTAAATTGTTTCCAATAAAATGATGGTTCATTAAATACAAATTTATATTAATTATTGTTGTAATATTATAATCGACATTTTGACGAAAATTATACAAAATAATGTTCATTTTAAAATAGACAAAATATTTTATAATTTAGTTCTTAAATGATGATTTTGTGAAATAACATTTTTTTACTATGTCCTAAGAATCGTTGTTCTGTATATAAAAATTTACTGTTTGTACAACACTTTCAAAAAAGAGCGAAATTTAATGTGGCAATACTTTCCTTTTTATTTTCCAATTCTGACATCTTATTTTTGGTTCAGAAAAGTGGAGAAATATCTCTTGGAAATTTTATTTGTACAAGTATTTCAAATCAGGTAATACTGTTTTTTATTATATTTCATTAGCAAAAATTTGTAATTTCGAATTAGTTCTATGAAAACTTTCAATCGCAATAGATTATTATTTGTTTTAGTGTTTTAAATTTTAAATTATCAAATATTACGCAATTATTGTGCAGAAAAAATTCTAACTGAATATTATTTTTATAATTCAATTAATAAATAAAAGAAAAAGCAATAAAAAATTTTGAGAAATGAATTCCAAAGAAACCGCATCAATTCAAAATTTTTTTACATTAGACCGCACAACAAATAAAAATAAATGTAATTACTGGGCGAAAGTATTTGTGTTCGCAAGTGATTTAAACATACATAAACTAACGCATAATGCTGAGCGATCACACAAATGTAATACGTGTCAGAAAACATTTGTGCACAAGTCACACTTGGTAATACACATAAGAACGCATACCGGTGAGCGACCATATAAATGTGAAACTTGTATGAAGGCATTCGCATTAAAAGAAACACTGGAAATTCATATTAGAAAACATACCGGTGAGCGACCATATAAATGTAATACGTGTCAGATAACATATGTGTACAAGTCACAATTGGTAAGACACATAAGAACGCATACCGGTGAGAAACCATATAAATGTGAAATTTGTATGAAGGCATTCGCATTAAAAGAAACATTGAAACGTCATATTAGAAATCATACCGGTGAGCGATCATATAAATGTAATATATGCCAAAAGGAATTTAAAGGAAATGCAGTTTTCATAAGGCATAAAACAAGAAAACACAATGACAAGTTGCAGTTAAATTGTAATACCGATCTTATGCCAGGTGTAAACCAACCCATTACAAAGATATTAAATAAACCGCAAAGTCAAAGTGAAAACATTTCTCTGATTGAAACCCATCGAAATAATATAACACAAGTATTCGAGCAGCTTGAATTCAGAGCACAGAATATACTTCAGGTGAATAATACGAGAATTATAGATGAAGGAATAACATTCAAATTACCGTATTCAAAAGACCATCAAATTAAAACAGATCAACTGAATATATTGCAACCGAAAGAAAATGAGGAAACTGAAAATTATGTAATTCAAGATAAAATTGAGCACCAATCAAATACGGAGACTATCGATTCACTATCATCAAACGAAATTACAACTTTAGCAAACTTTTCCGTCGAAAGTGTAAAACGAAATTTAAATAACGAAGACTGCACTCAACGACAGTCCGAAAATAATCTAGAACGTTTTATCGGTTCACAAAAACGAATCGAAAATGAATTGGACCAGAGTTTAACTAATTTTATTCTAGAATATACAACGGAAAATAATTACACACAATTTAACAATTTTAATGATATTCTAGAAATGTTACAGGCACAAGACAGTACTTTCGATAAAGCAGTTAACGATTTAAAATAAATATTAAATCGAAACGAAAATAATTTGGACGATAATTTCTGAAGAGAAAAAGATAATAAATGACAAATGAATTTCGGAGCTTAAATTGTTTCCAATAAAATGATGGTTCATCAAATACAAATTTATATTAATTATTGTTGTAATATTATAATCGACATTTTGACGAAAATTATACAAAATAATGTTCATTTTAAAATAGACAAAATATTTTATAATTTAGTTCTTAAATGATCATTTTGTGAAACCACATTTTTTTTACTATGTCCCAAGAATCGTTGTTCTGTATATAAAAATTTACTGTTTGTACAACACTTTCAAAAAAGAGCGAAATTTAATGTGGCAATACTTTCCTTTTTAATTTCCAATTCTGACATCTTATTTTTGGTTCAGAAAAGTGGAGAAATATCTCTTGGAAATTTTATTTGTACAAGTATTTCAAATCAGGTAATACTGTTTTTTATTATATTTCATTAGCAAAAATTTGTAATTTCGAATTAGTTCTATGAAAACTTTCAATCGCAATAGATTATTATTTGTTTTAGTGTTTTAAATTTTAAATTATCAAATATTACGCAATTATTGTGCAGAAAACATTCTAACTGAATATTATTTTTATAATTCAATTAATAAATAAAAGAAAAAGCAATAAAAAATTTTGAGAAATGAATTCCAAAGAAACCGCATCAATTAAAAATTTTTTTACATTATACCGCACAACAAATAAAAATAAATGTAATTACTGTGCGAAAGTATTTATGTTCGCAAGTGATTTAAACATACATAAACTAACGCATACTGCTGAGCGATCACACAAATGTAATACGTGTCAGAAAACATATGTGTACGAGTCACAATTGGTAATACACATGAGAACGCATACCGGTGAGAAACCATATAAATGTAATACGTGTCAGAAAATATTTGTGTACAAGTCACACTTGGTAAGACACATTAGAACGCATACCGGTGAGAAACTATATAAATGTAATACGTGTCAGAAAACATTTGTGTACAAGTCACAATTGGTATGTCACATAAGAACGCATACCGGTGAGAAACCATATAAATGTGAAACTTGTATGAAGGCATTCGCATTAAAAGAAACACTGGAACTTCAAATTAGAAAACATACCGGTGAGCGACCATATAAATGTGATACGTGTCAGAAAACATTTATGAAAAAGTCACACTTGGAACGTCACAAAAGAACACATACTGGTGAGAGACCATATAAATGTAATACGTGTCAGATAACATATGTGTACAAGTCACAATTGGTAACACACATAAGAACGAATACCTGTGAGAAACCATATAAATGTGAAACTTGTATGAAGGCATTCGCATTAAAAGAAACACTGGAACTTCATATTAGAAAACATACCGGTGAGCGACCATATAAATGTAATACGTGTCAGAAAACATTTATGAAAAAGTCACACTTGGCACGTCACATAAGAACACATACTGGTGAGAGACCATATAAATGTAATACGTGTCAGATAACATATGTGTACAAGTCACAATTGGTAACACACATAAGAACGCATACCGGTGAGAAACCATATAAATGTGAAATTTGTATGAAGGCATTCGCATTAAAAGAAACACTGGAACTTCATATTAGAAAACATACCGGTGAGCGACCATATAAATGTAATACGTGTCAGAAAACATTTATGAAAAATTCACACTTGGAACGTCACAAAAGAACACATACTGGTGAGAGACCATATAAATGTAATACGTGTCAGATAACATATGTGTACAAGTCACAATTGGTATGTCACATAAGAACGCATACCGGTGAGAAACCATATAAATGTGAAACTTGTATGAAGGCATTCGCATTAAAAGAAACACTGAGGCTTCATATTAGAAAACATACCGGTGAGCGGCCATATAAATGTAATACGTGTCAGAAAACATTTATGAAAAAGTCACACTTGGAACGTCACAAAAGAATACATACTGGTGAGAGACCATATAAATGTAATACGTGTCAGATAACATATGTGTACAAGTCACATTTGGTACGTCACATAAGAACGCATACCGGTGAGAAACCATATAAATGTAATACGTGTCAGATAACATATGTGTACAAGTCACAATTGGTAAGACACATAAGAACGCATACCGGTGAGAAACCATTTAAATGTGAAACTTGTATGAAGGCATTCGCATTAAAAGAAACATTGAAACGTCAGATTAGAAATCATATCGGTGAGCGATCATATAAATGTAATATATGCCAAAAGGAATTTAAAGGAAATGCAGTTTTGATAAGGCATAAAACAAGAAAACACAATGACAAGTTGCAGTTAAATTGTAATACCGATCTTATGCCAGGTGTAAACCAACCCATTACAAAGATATTAAATAAATCGCAAAGTCAAAGTGAAAACATTTCTCTGATTGAAACCCATCGAAATAATATAACACAAGTATTCGAGCAGCTTGAATTCAGAGCACAGAATATACTTCAGCTTAATAATACGACAATTATAGATGAAAGAATAACATTCAAATTACCGTATTCAAAAGACCATCAAATTAAAATAGATCAACTGAATATTTTGCAACCGAAAGAAAATGAGGAAACTGAAAATTATGTAATTCAAGATAAAATTGAGCACCAATCAAATACGGAGACTATCGATTCAATATCATCAAACGAAATTACAACTTTAGCAAACTTTTCCGTCGAAAGTGTAAAACGAAATTTAAATAACGAAGACTGCACTCAACGACAGTCCGAAAATAATCTAGAACGTTTTATCGGTACACAAAAACGAATCGAAAATGAATTGGACCAGAGTTTAACTAATTTTATTCTAGAATATACAACGGAAAATAATTACACACAATTTAACAATTTTAATGATATTCTAGAAATGTTACAGGCACAAGACAGTACTTTCGATAAAGCAGTTAACGATTTAAAATAAATATTAAATCGAAACGAAAATAATTTGGACGATAATTTCTGAAGAGAAAAAGATAATAAATGACAAATGAATTTCGGAGCTTAAATTGTTTCCAATAAAATGATGGTTCATCAAATACAAATTTATATTAATTATTGTTGTAATATTATAATCGACATTTTGACGAAAATTATACAAAATAATGTTCATTTTAAAATAGACAAAATATTTTATAATTTAGTTCTTAAATGATCATTTTGTGAAACCACATTTTTTTTACTATGTCCCAAGAATCGTTGTTCTGTATATAAAAATTTACTGTTTGTACAACACTTTCAAAAAAGAGCGAAATTTAATGTGGCAATACTTTCCTTTTTAATTTCCAATTCTGACATCTTATTTTTGGTTCAGAAAAGTGGAGAAATATCTCTTGGAAATTTCATTTGTACAAGTATTTCAAATCAGGTAATACTGTTTTTTATTATTATATTTCATTAGCAAAAATTTTTCATTTCGAATTAGTTCTATGAAAACTTTCAATCGCAATAGATTATTATTTGTTTTAGTGTTTTAAATTTTAAATTATCAAATATTACGCAATTATTGTGCAGAAAACATTCTAACTGAATATTATTTTTATAATTCAATTAATAAATAAAAGAAAAAGCAATAAAAAATTTTGAGAAATGAATTCCAAAGAAACCGCATCAATTAAAAATTTTTTTACATTATACCGCACAACAAATAAAAATAAATGTAATTACTGTGCGAAAGTATTTATGTTCGCAAGTGATTTAAACATACATAAACTAACGCATACTGCTGAGCGATCACACAAATGTAATACGTGTCAGAAAACATATGTGTACGAGTCACAATTGGTAATACACATGAGAACGCATACCGGTGAGAAACCATATAAATGTAATACGTGTCAGAAAATATTTGTGTACAAGTCACACTTGGTAAGACACATTAGAACGCATACCGGTGAGAAACTATATAAATGTAATACGTGTCAGAAAACATTTGTGTACAAGTCACAATTGGTATGTCACATAAGAACGCATACCGGTGAGAAACCATATAAATGTGAAACTTGTATGAAGGCATTCGCATTAAAAGAAACACTGGAACTTCAAATTAGAAAACATACCGGTGAGCGACCATATAAATGTGATACGTGTCAGAAAACATTTATGAAAAAGTCACACTTGGAACGTCACAAAAGAACACATACTGGTGAGAGACCATATAAATGTAATACGTGTCAGATAACATATGTGTACAAGTCACAATTGGTAACACACATAAGAACGAATACCTGTGAGAAACCATATAAATGTGAAACTTGTATGAAGGCATTCGCATTAAAAGAAACACTGGAACTTCATATTAGAAAACATACCGGTGAGCGACCATATAAATGTAATACGTGTCAGAAAACATTTATGAAAAAGTCACACTTGGCACGTCACATAAGAACACATACTGGTGAGAGACCATATAAATGTAATACGTGTCAGATAACATATGTGTACAAGTCACAATTGGTAACACACATAAGAACGCATACCGGTGAGAAACCATATAAATGTGAAATTTGTATGAAGGCATTCGCATTAAAAGAAACACTGGAACTTCATATTAGAAAACATACCGGTGAGCGACCATATAAATGTAATACGTGTCAGAAAACATTTATGAAAAATTCACACTTGGAACGTCACAAAAGAACACATACTGGTGAGAGACCATATAAATGTAATACGTGTCAGATAACATATGTGTACAAGTCACAATTGGTATGTCACATAAGAACGCATACCGGTGAGAAACCATATAAATGTGAAACTTGTATGAAGGCATTCGAATTAAAAGAAACACTGAGGCTTCATATTAGAAAACATACCGGTGAGCGGCCATATAAATGTAATACGTGTCAGAAAACATTTATGAAAAAGTCACACTTGGAACGTCACAAAAGAATACATACTGGTGAGAGACCATATAAATGTAATACGTGTCAGATAACATATGTGTACAAGTCACATTTGGTACGTCACATAAGAACGCATACCGGTGAGAAACCATATAAATGTAATACGTGTCAGATAACATATGTGTACAAGTCACAATTGGTAAGACACATAAGAACGCATACCGGTGAGAAACCATTTAAATGTGAAACTTGTATGAAGGCATTCGCATTAAAAGAAACATTGAAACGTCAGATTAGAAATCATATCGGTGAGCGATCATATAAATGTAATATATGCCAAAAGGAATTTAAAGGAAATGCAGTTTTGATAAGGCATAAAACAAGAAAACACAATGACAAGTTGCAGTTAAATTGTAATACCGATCTTATGCCAGGTGTAAACCAACCCATTACAAAGATATTAAATAAATCGCAAAGTCAAAGTGAAAACATTTCTCTGATTGAAACCCATCGAAATAATATAACACAAGTATTCGAGCAGCTTGAATTCAGAGCACAGAATATACTTCAGCTTAATAATACGACAATTATAGATGAAAGAATAACATTCAAATTACCGTATTCAAAAGACCATCAAATTAAAATAGATCAACTGAATATTTTGCAACCGAAAGAAAATGAGGAAACTGAAAATTATGTAATTCAAGATAAAATTGAGCACCAATCAAATACGGAGACTATCGATTCAATATCATCAAACGAAATTACAACTTTAGCAAACTTTTCCGTCGAAAGTGTAAAACGAAATTTAAATAACGAAGACTGCACTCAACGACAGTCCGAAAATAATCTAGAACGTTTTATCGGTACACAAAAACGAATCGAAAATGAATTGGACCAGAGTTTAACTAATTTTATTCTAGAATATACAACGGAAAATAATTACACACAATTTAACAATTTTAATGATATTCTAGAAATGTTACAGGCACAAGACAGTACTTTCGATAAAGCAGTTAACGATTTAAAATAAATATTAAATCGAAACGAAAATAATTTGGACGATAATTTCTGAAGAGAAGAAGATAATAAATGACAAATGAATTTCGGAGTTTAAATTGTTTCCAATAAAATGATGGTTCATTAAATACAAATTTATATTAATTATTGTTGTAATATTATAATCGACATTTTGACGAAAATTATACAAAATAATGTTCATTTTAAAATAGACAAAATATTTTATAATTTAGTTCTTAAATGATCATTTTGTGAAACCACATTTTTTTTACTATGTCCCAAGAATCGTTGTTCTGTATATAAAAATTTACTGTTTGTACAACACTTTCAAAAAAGAGCGAAATTTAATGTGGCAATACTTTCCTTTTTATTTTCCAATTCTGACATCTTATTTTTGGTTCAGAAAGGTGGAGAAATATCTCTTGGAAATTTCATTTGTACAAGTATTTCAAATCAGGTAATACTGTTTTTTATTATTATATTTCATTAGCAAAAATTTTTCATTTCGAATTAGTTCTATGAAAACTTTCAATCGCAATAGATTATTATTTGTTTTAGTGTTTTAAATTTTAAATTATCAAATATTACGCAATTATTGTGCAGAAAAAATTCTAACTGAATATTATTTTTATATGAATTATAAATAAAAGAAAAAGCAATAAAAAATTTTGAGAAATGAATTCCAAAGAAACCGCATCAATTAAAAATTTTTTAACATTAGACCGCACAACAGATAAAAATAAATGTAATTACTGTGCGAAAGTATTTGTGTTCGCAAGTGATTTAAACATACATAAACTAACGCATACTGCTGAGCGATCACACAAATTTAATACGTGTCAGAAAATATTTGTGTACAAGTCACACTTGGTAATACACATAAGAACGCATACCGGTGAGAAACCATACAAATGTAATACGTGTCAGAAAATATTTGTGTACAGGTCACACTTTGTAAGACACATAAGAACGCATACCGGTGAGAAACTATATAAATGTAATACGTGTCAGAAAACATTTGTGTACAAGTCACAATTGGTATGTCACATAAGAACGCATACCGGTGAGAAACCATATAAATGTGAAACTTGTATGAAGGCATTCGCATTAAAAGAAACACTGAAGCTTCATATTAGAAAACATACCGGTGAGCGACCATATAAATGTAATACGTGTCAGAAAACATTTATGAAAAAGTCACACTTGGAACGTCACATAAGAACACATACCGGTGAGCGACCATATAAATGTAATACGTGTCAGATAACATATGTGTACAAGTCACAATTGGTAAGACACATAAGAACGATTACCTGTGAGAAACCATATAAATGTGAAGCTTGTATGAAGACATTCGCATTAAAAGCAACACTGAAGGTTCATATTAGAAAACATACCGGTGAGCGACCATATAAATGTAATACGTGTCAGAAAACATTTGTGCGAAAGTCACAATTGGTAAGACACATAAGAACGCATACTGGTGAGAAACCATTTAAATGTGAAACTTGTATGAAGGCATTCGCATTAAAAGAAACATTGAAACGTCATATTAGAAACCATACCGGTGAGCGATCATATAAATGTAATATATGCCAAAAGGAATTTAAAGGAAATGCAGTTTTGAAAAGGCATAAAACAAGAAAACACTATGACAATTTGCAGTTAAATTGTAATACCGATCTTATGCCAGGTGTAAACCAACCCATTACAAAGATATTAAATAAATCGCAAAGTCAAAGTGAAAACATTTCTCTGATTGAAACCCATCGAAATAATATAACACAAGTATTCGAGCAGCTTGAATTCAGAGCACAGAATATACTTCAGCTGAATAATACGACAATTATAGATGAAAGAATAACATTCAAATTACCGTATTCAAAAGACCATCAAATTAAAATAGATCAACTGAATATATTGCAACCGAAAGAGAATGAGGAAACTGAAAATTATGTAATTCAAGATAAAATTGAGCACCAATCAAATACGGAGACTATCGATTCAATATCATCAAACGAAATTACAACTTTAACAAACTTTTCCGTCGAAAGTGTAAAACGAAATTTAAATAACGAAGACTGCACTCAACGACAGTCCGAAAATAATCTAGAACGTTTTATCGGTTCACAAAAACGAATCGAAAATGAATTGGACCAGAGTTTAACTAATTTTATTCTAGAATATACAACGGAAAATAATTACACACAATTTAACAATTTTAATGATATTCTAGAAATGTTACAGGCACAAGACAGTACTTTCGATAAAGTAGTTAACGATTTAAAATAAATGTTAAATCGAAACGAAAATAATTTGGACGATAATTTCTAAAGAGAAAAAGATAATAAATGACAAATGAATTTCGGAGCTTAAATTGTTTCCAATAAAATGATGGTTCATCAAATACAAATTTATATTAATTATTGTTGTAATATTATAATCGACATTTTGACGAAAATTATACAAAATAATGTTCATTTTAAAATAGACAAAATATTTTATAATTTAGTTCTTAAATGATGATTTTGTGGAATAACATTTTTTTTACTATGTCCCAAGAATCGTTGTTCTGTATATAAAAATTTACTGTTTGTACAACACTTTCAAAATAGAGCGAAATTTAATGTGGCAATACTTTCCTTTTTCTTTTCCAATTCTAACATCTAATTTTTGGTTCAGAAAGGTGGAGAAATATCTCTTGGAAATTTTATTTGTACAAGTATTTCAAATCAGGTAATACTGTTTTTTTATTATTATATTTCATTAGCAAAAATTTTTCATTTCGAATTAGTTCTATGAAAACTTTCAATCGCAATAGATTATTATTTGTTTTAGTGTTTTAAATTTTAAATTATCAAATATTACGCAATTATTGTGCAGAAAAAATTCTAACTGAATATTATTTTTATAATTCAATTAATAAATAAAAGAAAAAGCAATAAAAAATTTTGAGAAATGAATTCCAAAGAAACCGCATCAATTAAAAACTTTTTAACATTAGATCGCACAACAGATAAAAATAAATGTAATTACTGTGCGAAAGTATTTGTGTTCGCAAGTGATTTAAACATACATAAACTAACGCATACTGCTGAGCGATCACACAAATGTAATACGTGTCAGAAAATATTTGTGCACAAGTCACACTTGGTAAGACACATAAGAACGCATACCGGTGAGCGACCATATAAATGTGAAACTTGTATGAAGGCATTCGCATTAAAAGAAACACTGGAAATTCATATTAGAAAACATACCGGTGAGCGACCATATAAATGTAATACGTGTCAGATAACATATGTGTACAAGTCACAATTGGTAAGACACATAAGAACGCATACTGGTGAGAAACCATATAAATGTGAAATTTGTATGAAGGCATTCGCATTAAAAGGAACACTGAAAATTCATATTAGAAAACATACTGGTGAGCGACCATATAATTGTAATACGTGTCAGAAAACATTTGTGCACAAGTCACACTTGGTAATGCACATAAGAACGCATACACGTGAGAAACTATATAAATGTAATACGTGTCAGAAAACATTTGTGTACAAGTCACAATTGGTATGTCACATAAGAACGCATACCGGTGAGAAACCATATAAATCTGAAACTTGTATGAAGGCATTCGCATTAAAACAAACACTGCTACTCCATATTAGAAATCATACCGGTGAGAGACCATATAAATGTAATTCGTGTCAGAAATCATTTATGACAAAGTCACACTTGGTACGTCACATAAGAACGCATACTGGTGAGCGACCATATAAATGTAATACGTGTCAGAAAACATTTGGGCAAAAGTCACAATTGGTAATACACATAAGAACGCATACCGGTGAGAAACCATATAAATGTGAAACTTGTATGAAGGCATTCGCATTAAAAGAAACACTGAGGATTCATATTAGAAAACATACCGGTGAGCGACCATATAAATGTAATACGTGTCAGAAAACATTTGGGCAAAAGTCACAATTGGTACGTCACATAAGAACGCATACCGGTGAGAAACCATATAAATGTGAAACTTGTATGAAGGCATTCGCATTAAAAGAAACACTGAAACTTCATATTAGAAAACATACCGGTGAGCGACCATATAAATGTAATACGTGTCAGAAAACATTTGCGCGAAAGTCACACTTGGTAATACACATAAGAACGCATACCGGTGAAAAACCATATAAATGTGAAACTTGTATGAAGGCATTCGCATTAAAAGAAACACTGAAAATTCATATTAGAAAACATTCCGGTGAACGACCATATAAATGTAATACGTGTCAGAAAACATTTGGGCAAAAGTCACAATTGGTACGTCACATAAGAACGCATACCGGTGAGAAACCATATAAATGTGAAACTTGTATGAAGGCATTCGCATTAAAAGAAACACTGGAACTTCATATTAGAAATCATACCGGTGAGCGACCATATAAATGTAATACGTGTCAGATAACATATGTGTACAAGTCACAATTGATAAGACACATTAGAACGCATACCGGTGAGAAACCATTTAAATGTGAAACTTGTATGAAGGCATTCGCATTAAAAGAAACATTGAAACGTCATATTAGAAATCATACCGGTGAGCGATCATATAAATGTAATATATGCCAAAAGGCATTTAAAGGAAATGCAGTTTTCATAAGGCATAAAACAAGAAAACACAATGACAAGTTGCAGTTAAATTGTAATACCGATCTTATGCCAGGTGTGAACCAACCCATTACAAAGATATTAAATAAACCGCAAAGTCAAAGTGAAAACATTTCTCTGATTGAAACCCATCGAAATAATATAACACAAGTATTCGAGCAGCTTGAATTCAGAGCACAGAATATACTTCAGCTGAATAATACGAGAATTATAGATGAAAGAATAACATTCAAATTACCGTATTCAAAAGACCATCAAATTAAAATAGATCAACTGAATTTGTTGCAACCGAAAGAAAATAAGGAAACTGAAAATTATGTAATTCAAGATAAAATTGAGCACCAATCAAATACGGAGACTATCGATTCAATATCATCAAACGAAATTACAACTTTAACAAACTTTTCCGTCGAAAGTGTAAAACGAAATTTAAATAACGAAGACTGCACTCAACGACAGTCCGAAAATAATCTAGAACGTTTTATCGGTACACAAAAACATATCGAAAATGAATTGGACCAGAGTTTAACTAATTTTATTCTAGAATATACAACGGAAAATAATTACACACAATTTAACAATTTTAATGATATTCTAGAAATGTTACAGGCACAAGACAGTACTTTCGATAAAGCAGTTAACGATTTAAAATAAATATTAAATCGAAACGAAAATAATTTGGACGATAATTTCTGAAGAGAAAAAGATAATAAATGACAAATGAATTTCGGAGCTTAAATTGTTTCCAATAAAATGATGGTTCATCAAATACAAATTTATATTAATTATTGTTGTAATATTATAATCGACATTTTGACGAAAATTATACAAAATAATGTTCATTTTAAAATAGACAAAATATTTTATAATTTAGTTCTTAAATGATGATTTTGGGAAATAACATTTTTTTACTATGTCCCAAGAATCGTTGTTCTGTATATAAAAATTTACTGTTTGTACAACACTTTCAAAAAAGAGCGAAATTTAATGTGGCAATACTTTCCTTTTTATTTTCCAATTCTGACATCTTATTTTTGGTTCAGAAAGGTGGAGAAATATCTCTTGGAAATTTCATTTGTACAAGTATTTCAAATCAGGTAATACTGTTTTTTATTATTATATTTCATTAGCAAAAATTTTTCATTTCGAATTAGTTCTATGAAAACTTTCAATCGCAATAGATTATTATTTGTTTTAGTGTTTTAAATTTTAAATTATCAAATATTACGCAATTATTGTGCAGAAAACATTCTAACTGAATATTATTTTTATAATTCAATTAATAAATAAAAGAAAAAGCAATAAAAAATTTTGAGAAATGAATTCCAAAGAAACCGCATCAATTAAAAACTTTTTAACATTAGATCGCACAACAGATAAAAATAAATGTAATTACTGTGCGAAAGTATTTGTGTTCGCAAGTGATTTAAACATACATAAACTAACGCATACTGCTGAGCGATCACACAAATGTAATACGTGTCAGAAAACATTTGTGCACAAGTCACACTTGGTAAGACACATAAGAACGCATACCGGTGAGCGACCATATAAATGTGAAACTTGTATGAAGGCATTCGCATTAAAAGAAACACTGGAAATTCATATTAGAAAACATACCGGTGAGCGACCATATAAATGTAATACGTGTCAGATAACATATGTGTACAAGTCACAATTGGTAAGACACATAAGAACGCATACTGGTGAGAAACCATATAAATGTGAAATTTGTATGAAGGCATTCGCATTAAAAGGAACACTGAAAATTCATATTAGAAAACATACTGGTGAGCGACCATATAATTGTAATACGTGTCAGAAAACATTTGTGCACAAGTCACACTTGGTAATGCACATAAGAACGCATACACGTGAGAAACTATATAAATGTAATACGTGTCAGAAAACATTTGTGTACAAGTCACAATTGGTATGTCACATAAGAACGCATACCGGTGAGAAACCATATAAATCTGAAACTTGTATGAAGGCATTCGCATTAAAACAAACACTGATACTCCATATTAGAAATCATACCGGTGAGCGACAATATAAATGTAATTCGTGTCAGAAATCATTTATGACAAAGTCACACTTGGTACGTCACATAAGAACGCATACTGGTGAGCGACCATATAAATGTAATACGTGTCAGAAAACATTTGGGCAAAAGTCACAATTGGTAATACACATAAGAACGCATACCGGTGAGAAACCATATAAATGTGAAACTTGTATGAAGGCATTCGCATTAAAAGAAACACTGAGGATTCATATTAGAAAACATACCGGTGAGCGACCATATAAATGTAATACGTGTCAGAAAACATTTGGGCAAAAGTCACAATTGGTACGTCACATAAGAACGCATACCGGTGAGAAACCATATAAATGTGAAACTTGTATGAAGGCATTCGCATTAAAAGAAACACTGAAACTTCATATTAGAAAACATACCGGTGAGCGACCATATAAATGTAATACGTGTCAGAAAACATTTGAGCGAAAATCACACTTGGTAATACACATAAGAACGCATACCGGTGAAAAACCATATAAATGTGAAACTTGTATGAAGGCATTCGCATTAAAAGAAACACTGAAAATTCATATTAGAAAACATTCCGGTGAACGACCATATAAATGTAATACGTGTCAGAAAACATTTGGGCAAAAGTCACAATTGGTACGTCACATAAGAACGCATACCGGTGAGAAACCATATAAATGTGAAACTTGTATGAAGGCATTCGCATTAAAAGAAACACTGGAACTTCATATTAGAAATCATACCGGTGAGCGACCATATAAATGTAATACGTGTCAGATAACATATGTGTACAAGTCACAATTGATAAGACACATTAGAACGCATACCGGTGAGAAACCATTTAAATGTGAAACTTGTATGAAGGCATTCGCATTAAAAGAAACATTGAAACGTCATATTAGAAATCATACCGGTGAGCGATCATATAAATGTAATATATGCCAAAAGGCATTTAAAGGAAATGCAGTTTTCATAAGGCATAAAACAAGAAAACACAATGACAAGTTGCAGTTAAATTGTAATACCGATCTTATGCCAGGTGTGAACCAACCCATTACAAAGATATTAAATAAACCGCAAAGTCAAAGTGAAAACATTTCTCTGATTGAAACCCATCGAAATAATATAACACAAGTATTCGAGCAGCTTGAATTCAGAGCACAGAATATACTTCAGCTGAATAATACGAGAATTATAGATGAAAGAATAACATTCAAATTACCGTATTCAAAAGACCATCAAATTAAAATAGATCAACTGAATTTGTTGCAACCGAAAGAAAATAAGGAAACTGAAAATTATGTAATTCAAGATAAAATTGAGCACCAATCAAATACGGACACTATCGATTCAATATCATCAAACGAAATTACAACTTTAACAAACTTTTCCGTCGAAAGTGTAAAACGAAATTTAAATAACGAAGACTGCACTCAACGACAGTCCGAAAATAATCTAGAACGTTTTATCGGTACACAAAAACATATCGAAAATGAATTGGACCAGAGTTTAACTAATTTTATTCTAGAATATACAACGGAAAATAATTACACACAATTTAACAATTTTAATGATATTCTAGAAATGTTACAGGCACAAGACAGTACTTTCGATAAAGCAGTTAACGATTTAAAATAAATATTAAATCGAAACGAAAATAATTTGGACGATAATTTCTGAAGAGAAAAAGATAATAAATGACAAATGAATTTCGGAGTTTGAATTGTTTCCAATAAAATGATGGTTCATTAAATACAAATTTATATTAATTATTGTTGTAATATTATAATCGACATTTTGACGAAAATTATACAAAATAATGTTCATTTTAAAATAGACAAAATATTTTATAATTTAGTTCTTAAATGATCATTTTGTGAAACCACATTTTTTTTACTATGTCCCAAGAATCGTTGTTCTGTATATAAAAATTTACTGTTTGTACAACACTTTCAAAAAAGAACGAAATTTAATGTGACAATACTTTCCTTTTTATTTTCCAATTCTGACATCTTATTTTTGGTTCAGAAAAGTGGAGAAATATCTCTTGGAAATTTCATTTGTACAAGTATTTCAAAACAGGTAATACTGTTTTTTATTATATTTCATTAGCAAAAATTTGTAATTTCGAATTAGTTCTATGATAACTTTCAATCGCAATAGATTATTATTTGTTTTAGTGTTTTAAATTTTAAATTATCAAATATTACGCAATTATTGTGCAGAAAAAATTCTAACTGAATATTATTTTTATAATTCAATTAATAAATAAAAGAAAAAGCAATAAAAAATTTTGAGAAATGAATTCCAAAGAAACCGCATCAATTAAAAATTTTTTAACATTAGACCGCACAACAAATAAAAATAAATGTAATTACTGTGCGAAATTATTTGTGTTCGCAAGTGATTTAAACATACATAAACTAACACATACTGCTGAGCGATCACACAAATGTAATACGTGTCAGAAAATATTTGTGCACAAGTCACACTTGGTAATACACATAAGAACACATACCGGTGAGAAACCATACAAATGTAATACGTGTCAGAAAATATTTGTGTACAGGCCACTCTTGGTAAGACACATAAGAACGCATACCGGTGAGAAACTATATAAATGTAATACGTGTCAGAAAACATTTGTGTACAAGTCACAATTGGTATGTCACATAAGAACGCATACCGGTGAGAAACCATATAAATGTGAAACTTGTATGAAGGCATTCGCATTTAAACAAACACTGCAACTCCATATTAGAAATCATACCGGTGAGCGACCATATAAATGTAATACGTGTCAGAAAACATTTATGAAAAAGTCACACTTGGAACGTCACATAAGAACACATACCGGTGAGAAACTATATAAATGTAATACGTGTCAGATAACATATGTGCACAAGTCACAATTGGTAAGACACATAAGAACGAATACCTGTGAGAAACCATATAAATGTGAAACTTGTATGAAGGCATTCGCATTAAAAGAAACACTGAAGGTTCATATTAGAAAACATACCGGTGAGCGACCATATAAATGTAATACGTGTCAGAAAACATTTATGAAAAAGTCACACTTGGAACGTCACATAAGAACGCATACTGGTGAGCGACCATATAAATGTAATACATGTCAGAAAACATTTGTGTACAAGTCACAATTGGTAATACACATAAGAACGCATACCGGTGAGAAACCATATAAATGTGAAACTTGAATGAAGGCATTCGCATTAAAAGAAACACTGAGGATTCATATTAGAAAACATACCGGTGAGCGACCATATAAATGTAATACGTGTCAGAAAACATTTATGAAAAAGTCACACTTGGAACGTCACAAAAGAACACATACTGGTGAGCGACCATATAAATGTAATACGTGTCAGATAACATATGTGTACAAGTCACAATTGGTAAGACACATAGGAACGCATACCGGTGAGAAACCATTTAAATGTGAAACTTGTATGAAGGCATTCGCATTAAAAGAAACATTGAAACGTCATATTAGAAATCATATCGGTGAGCGATCATATAAATGTAATACGTGTCAGATAACATATGTGTACAAGTCACAATTGGTAAGACACATAAGAACGCATACTGGTGAGAAACCATTTAAATGTGAAACTTGTATGAAGGCATTCGCATTAAAAGAAACATTGAAACGTCATATTAGAAATCATACCGGTGAGCGATCATATAAATGTAATATATGCCAAAAGGCATTTAAAGGAAATGCAGTTTTCATAAGGCATAAAACAAGAAAACACAATGACAAGTTGCAGTTAAATTGTAATACCGATCTTATGCCAGGTGTGAACCAACCCATTACAAAGATATTAAATAAACCGCAAAGTCAAAGTGAAAACATTTCTCTGATTGAAACCCATCGAAATAATATAACACAAGTATTCGAGCAGCTTGAATTCAGAGCACAGAATATACTTCAGCTGAATAATACGAGAATTATAGAAGAAAGAATAACATTCAAATTACCGTATTCAAAAGATCATCAAATTAAAATAGATCAACTGAATATTTTGCAACCGAAAGAAAATGAGGAAACTGAAAATTATGTAATTCAAGATAAAATTGAGCACCAATCAAATACGGAGACTATCGATTCAATATCATCAAACGAAATTACAACTTTAACAAACTTTTCGGTCGAAAGCGTAAAACGAAATTTAAATAACGAAGACTGCACTCAACGACAGTCCGAAAATAATCTAGAACGTTTTATCGGTACACAAAAACATATCGAAAATGAATTGGACCAGAGTTTAACGAATTTTATTCTAGAATATACAACGGAAAATAATTACACACAATCTAATAATTTTAATGATATTCTAGAAATGTTACAGGCGCAAGACAGTACTTTCGATAAAGTAGTTACCGATTTAAAATAAATATTAAATCGAAACGAAAATAATTTGGACGATAATTTCTGAAGAGAAAAAGATAATAAATGACAAATGAATTTCGGAGCTTAAATTGTTTCCAATAAAATGATGGTTCATCAAATACAAATTTATATTAATTATTGTTGTAATATTATAATCGACATTTTGACGAAAATTATACAAAATAATGTTCATTTTAAAATAGACAAAATATTTTATAATTTAGTTCTTAAATGATGATTTTGTGAAATAACATTTTTTTACTATGTCCCAAGAATCGTTGTTCTGTATATAAAAATTTACTGTTTGTACAACACTTTCAAAATAGAGCGAAATTTAATGTGGCAATACTTTCCTTTTTATTTTCCAATTCTGACATCTTATTTTTGGTTCAGAAAGGTGGAGAAATATCTCTTGGAAATTTCATTTGTACAAGTATTTCAAATCAGGTAATACTGTTTTTTATTATTATATTTCATTAGCAAAAATATTTCATTTCGAATTAGTTCTATAAAAACTTTCAATCGCAATAGATTATTATTTGTTTTAGTGTTTTAAATTTTAAATTATCAAATATTACGCAATTATTGTGCAGAAAAAATTCTAACTGAATATTATTTTTATAATTCAATTAATAAATAAAAGAAAAAGCAATGAAACATTTTTAGAAATGAATTCCAAAGAAACCGCATCAATTAAAAACTTTTTAACATTAGATCGCACAACAGATAAAAATAAATGTAATTACTGTTCGAAAGTATTTGTGTTTGAAAGTGATTTAAACATACATAAACTAACGCATACTGCTGAGCGATCACACAAATGTAATACGTGTCAGAAAACATATGTGTACAAGTCACAATTGGTAATACACATGAGATCGCATACCGGTGAGAAACCATATAAATGTAATACGTGTCAGAAAATATTTGTGTACAAGTCACACTTGGTAAGACACATAAGAACGCATACCGGTGAGAAACTATATAAATGTAATACGTGTCAGAAAACATTTGTGTACAAGTCGCAATTGGTATGTCACATAAGAACGCATACCGGTGAGAAACCATTTAAATGTGAAACTTGTATGAAGGCATTCGCATTAAAGAAACACTGAGGCTTCATATTAGAAAACATACCGGTGAGCGACCATATAAATGTAATACGTGTCAGAAAACATTTATGAAAAAGTCACACTTGGAACGTCACAAAAGAACACATACTGGTGAGAGACCATATAAATGTAATACGTGTCAGATAACATATGTGTACAAGTCACAATTGGTAAGACACATAAGAACGAATACCTGTGAGAAACCATTTAAATGTGAAACTTGTATGAAGGCATTCGCATTAAAAGAAACACTGGAACTTCATATTAGAAAACATACCGGTGAGCGACCATATAAATGTAATACGTGTCAGAAAACATTTATGAAAAAGTCACACTTGGAACGTCACAAAAGAACACATACTGGTGAGCGACCATATAAATGTAATACGTGTCAGATAACATATGTGTACAAGTCACAATTGGTAAGACACATAAGAACGCATACCGGTGAGAAACCATTTAAATGTGAAACTTGTATGAAGGCATTCGCATTAAAAGAAACATTGAAACGTCATATTAAAAATCATACCGGTGAGCGACCATATAAATGTAATACGTGTCAGAAAACATTTGGGCAAAAGTCACAATTGGTAATACACATAAGAACGCATACCGGTGAGAAACCATATAAATGTGAAACTTGTATGAAGGCATTCGCATTAAAAGAAACACTGAAACTTCATATTAGAAAACATACCGGTGAGCGACCATATAAATGTAATACGTGTCAGAAAACATTTGCGCGAAAGTCACACTTGGTAATACACATAAGAACGCATACCGGTGAAAAACCATATAAATGTGAAACTTGTATGAAGGCATTCGCATTAAAAGAAACACTGAAAATTCATATTAGAAAACATTCCGGTGAACGACCATATAAATGTAATACGTGTCAGAAAACATTTGGGCAAAAGTCACAATTGGTACGTCACATAAGAACGCATACCGGTGAGAAACCATATAAATGTGAAACTTGTATGAAGGCATTCGCATTAAAAGAAACACTGGAACTTCATATTAGAAAACATACCGGTGAGCGACCATATAAATGTAATACGTGTCAGATAACATATGTGCACAAGTCACAATTGGTAAGACACATAAGAACGCATACCGGTGATAAACCATTTAAATGTGAAACTTGTATGAAGGCATTCGCATTAAAAGAAACATTGAAACGTCATATTAAAAATCATACCGGTGAGCGACCATATAAATGTAATACGTGTCAGAAAACATTTGGGCAAAAGTCACAATTGGTAATACACATAAGAACGCATACCGGTGAGAAACCATATAAATGTGAAACTTGTATGAAGGCATTCGCATTAAAAGAAACACTGAAAATTCATATTAGAAAACATTCTGGTGAACGACCATATAAATGTAATACGTGTCAGAAAACATTTGGGCAAAAGTCACAATTGGTACGTCACATTAGAACGCATACCGGTGAGAAACCATTTAAATGTGAAACTTGTATGAAGGCATTCGCATTAAAAGAAACATTGAAACGTCATATTAGAAATCATACCGGTGAGCGATCATATAAATGTAATATATGCCAAAAGGAATTTAAAGGAAATGCAGTTTTCATAAGGCATAAAACAAGAAAACACAATGACAAGTTGCAGTTAAATTGTAATACCGATCTTATGCCAGGTGTAAACCAACCCATTACAAAGATATTAAATAAACCGCAAAGTCAAAGTGAAAACATTTCTCTGATTGAAACCCATCGAAATAATATAACACAAGTATTCGAGCAGCTTGAATTCAGAGCACAGAATATACTTCAGGTGAATAATACGAGAATTATAGATGAAAGAATAACATTCAAATTACCGTATTCAAAAGACCATCAAATTAAAATAGATCAACTGAATTTGTTGCAACCGAAAGAAAATAAGGAAACTGAAAATTATGTAATTCAAGATAAAATTGAGCACCAATCAAATACGGAGACTATCGATTCAATATCATCAAACGAAATTACAACTTTAACAAACTTTTCCGTCGAAAGTGTAAAACGAAATTTAAATAACGAAGACTGCACTCAACGACAGTCCGAAAATAATCTAGAACGTTTTATCGGTACACAAAAACATATCGAAAATGAATTGGACCAGAGTTTAACTAATTTTATTCTAGAATATACAACGGAAAATAATTACACACAATTTAACAATTTTAATGATATTCTAGAAATGTTACAGGCACAAGACAGTACTTTCGATAAAGTAGTTAACGATTTAAAATAAATGTTAAATCGAAACGAAAATAATTTGGACGATAATTTCTAAAGAGAAAAAGATAATAAATGACAAATGAATTTCGGAGCTTAAATTGTTTCCAATAAAATCATGGTTCATCAAATACAAATTTATATTAATTATTGTTGTAATATTATAATCGACATTTTGACGAAAATTATACAAAATAATGTTCATTTTAAAATAGACAAAATATTTTATAATTTAGTTCTTAAATGATGATTTTGTGAAATAACATTTTTTTTACTATGTCCCAAGAATCGTTGTTCTGTATATAAAAATTTACTGTTTGTACAACACTTTCAAAAAAGAACGAAATTTAATGTGGCAATACTTTCCTTTTTATTTTCCAATTCTGACATCTTATTTTTGGTTCAGAAAAGTGGAGAAATATCTCTTGGAAATTTCATTTGTACAAGTATTTCAAAACAGGTAATACTGTTTTTTATTATATTTCATTAGCAAAAATTTGTAATTTCGAATTAGTTCTATGATAACTTTCAATCGCAATAGATTATTATTTGATTTAGTGTTTTAAATTTTAAATTATCAAATATTACGCAATTATTGTGCAGAAAAAATTCTAACTGAATATTATTTTTATAATTCAATTAATAAATAAAAGAAAAAGCAATAAAAAATTTTGAGAAATGAATTCCAAAGAAACCGCATCAATTCACAATTTTTTAACATTAGACCGCACAACAAATAAAAATAAATGTAATTACTGTGCGAAAGCATTTGTGTTCGCAAGTGATTTAAACATACATAAACTAACGCATACTGCTGAGCGATCACACAAATGTAATACGTGTCAGAAAACATTTGTGCACAAGTCACACTTGGTAATACACATAAGAAAGCATACCGATGAGCGACCATATAAATGTAATACGTGTCAGAAAACATTTGTGTACAAGTCACACTTGGTAATACACATAAGAACGCATACCGGTGAGAAACCATATAAATGTGAAACTTGTATCAAGGCATTCGCATTAAAACAAACACTGCAACTCCATATTAGAAATCATACCGATGAGCGACCATATAAATGTAATACGTGTCAGAAAACATTTATGAATAAGTCACATTTGGTACGTCACATAAGAACGCATACTGGTGAGAAACCATATAAATGTGAAATGTGTATGAAGGCATTCGAAAAAAAAGAAACACTGAAGCTTCATATTAGAAAACATACCGGTGAGCGACCATATAAATGTAATTCGTGTCAGAAAACATATGTGCAAAAGTCACACTTGGTATGTCACATAAGAACGCATACTGGTGAGCGACCATATAAATGTAATACGTGTCAAAAAACATTTGTGCGAAAGTCACAATTGGAAATACACATAAGAACGCATACCGGTGAGAAACCATATAAATGTGAAACTTGTATGAAGACATTCGCATTAAAAGAAATACTGAAACTTCATATTAGAAAACATACCGGTGAGCGACCATATAAATGTAATACGTGTTTGATAACATATGTGTACAAGTCACAATTGGTAAGACACATTAGAACTCATACCGGTGAGAAACCATTTAAATGTGAAACTTGTATGAAGGCATTCGCATTAAATGAAACATTGAAACGCCATATTAGAAATCATATAGGTGAGCGATCATATAATTGTAATATATGCCAAAAGGAATTTAAAGGAAATGCAGTTTTGATAAGGCATAAAACAAGAAAACACAATGACAAGTTGCAGTTAAATTGTAATACCGATCTTATGCCAGGTGTAAACCAACCCATTACAAAGATATTAAATAAACCGCAAAGTCAAAGTGAAAACATTTCTCTGATTGAAACCCATCGAAATAATATAACACAAGTATTCGAGCAGCTTTAATTCAGAGCACAGAATATACTTCAGCTGAATAATACGAGAATTATAGAAGAAAGAATAACATTCAAATTACCGTATTCAAAAGATCATCAAATTAAAATAGATCAACTGAATATTTTGCAACCGAAAGAAAATGAGGAAACTGAAAATTATGTAATTCAAGATAAAATTGAGCACCAATCAAATACGGAGACTATCGATTCAATATCATCAAACGAAATTACAACTTTAGCAAACTTTTCCGTCGAAAGTGTAAAACGAAATTTAAATAACGAAGACTGCACTCAACGACAGTCCGAAAATAATCTAGAACGTTTTATCGGTACACAAAAACATATCGAAAATGAATTGGACCAGAGTTTAACTAATTTTATTCTAGAATATACAACTGAAAATAATTACATCCATTTTAACAATTTTAATGATATTCTAGAAATGTTACAGGCACAAGACAGTACTTTCGATAACGCAGTTGACGATTTAAAATAAATATTAAATCGAAACGAAAATAATTTGGACGATAATTTCTGAAGAGAAAAAGATAATAAAAGACAAATGAATTTCGGAGCTTAAATTGTTTCCAATAAAATCATGGTACATCAAATACAAATTTATATTAATTATTGTTGTAATATTATAATCGACATTTTGACGAAAATTATACAAAATAATGTTCATTTTTAAATAGACAAAATATTTTATAATTTAGTTCTTAAATGATCATTTTGTGAAACCACATTTTTTTTACTATGTCCCAAGAATCGTTGTTCTGTATATAAAAATTTACTGTTTGTACAACACTTTCAAAAAAGAGCGAAATTTAATGTGGCAATACTTTCCTTTTTATTTTCCAATTCTAACAAATTATTTTTGGTTTACGCAATTATTGTGCAGAAAAAATTCTAACTGTATTTTATTTTTATAATTCAATTAAATAATTTTGTTTTTTTATGATTTGAGGTGAAAATCTTGGAAAGACACCAGCCGCCAATTCTTGTAGTGCGATACTTTCACTCACTTAAAAACACCTATATAACTCAAAACCAATCTAAAGGATCGACCAATGTTTTTTTTTTTCATAATTTGTGTTTAGGTTCACATGTTAATTAGAGATATTATATGGAATAAGTTCTGGGTGTGGAATGTTTGAATTGTATTTGCATTTGATTTCTTTGTACAGCCACATACCGGAGTACCATACGTCCAAACCGCCATTAAAATCTGCTTGTATATCGATAATTTATGCTTTCTTTATGTTTATATGCACTTACCAATTTAGCTTATCATCCAGTTTCATTCCCAGATATATACCCGTATATGAATAAGGTATCTTCTTATGGCTAACAAATATAGGTATGTTAACTATCGTCTTATAAATGAAATTTGTGTGGACTGACTTGGTTTCATTAAGTATGATACGTCATATTTCCGTCTAGTCAGTTACTTTGTTAGCAGCGGTTTCTAGTTTCATTGCGGCACCAGTTACATTATCGTCCACAGCAAGAATGACAGTATCATCTGAAAATGTGGCCATCAATGTCTATGCCATTATCAATTACGATAAATCTGGTATATAACAAATATAATATTGGACAAACTTCACTTCCTTGTGGGATTCCTGTCGATATTTCTTTCATTTCAGAATATTCGCTCTCAACTCGCAATCTAAATCTTCTGTCTATTTAGTATGATTTTAGTATCACAAAGTATTGTCGTGGTACATCACTGCATATATGCAATTTGAACAAGAGGCCCTATCAAAAGCTTTCGTTACATCTAAGAATATTGCGGAACATATGCTTTTATCTTCGAAAGTCATTTCCACTGTATTAGTTATGCGATGGATTTGGTTAATAATTCAATTTTTGCATCTGAAACCAAATTAATGACTTGCAATATAATATCAATAATTCGGCTGAGGTTTGCCCAGCTTTGGGTTAACAATTATTTCGGCAATTTTCCAGTGTTGACACACCTGTACTTCCTCTCGGCTTACCAGCTGGACAAAGAGTTTGTGAACTTATAGAAATTCATCTGCCATTTCAGATGAAACGTAAAGAAAATGGATGGATGATGATGTCAAAACGCACTTGGTTCAGTTTTTTTTAATGGTAAGGACCTGAAGTTGATTAAAATCCTAATGATTTTAAATAAGAGGAAATTAAGTCTGGCACGTAGACCGAAAAAGATCCGTTGTGCTCTTCCTATGAGTTAATCCATCGAAGCGTCCGGTTTCATGCAAATCAATCATAATGAAAATAATGAAATTACGGAAATATCTAACTTTAAATAATTGCAGGGTTATTATTGCTATATAAACTCGCATGCAAGCAGCAATGAACTAACATTAATGTAACAGTAAATGTTTGGTATATGTCTTCAGCTCCACTTGACAGAATCATTATTTGGATGATGATGGAAGAAATCTGCAGATGTTTGTTTTTTTTTTTTTTTTTGTATTTCTAGTAGGCCAGACCTCGGCGTCAGACAGTAGACAATGATTTAATATAAAATTACATTAAATGAATTCAGTATGTCAAGTTATTTAGGACCAAACTTTCTGTTTGGTGTGATTTTGTTAACGAGTTTTTAAGAGATGAGTAAACTTTTGCCATAATTCTCACAAATCAATAAATAAATTAAAATCGATAAAAACAAATTTAAAATCGTTGAAACTGACAACAGAAAACCTTTGATATTTTATTTAAATTTTTAACGGTCTATAATTCAGCCAAATTGGAACAGTCTCAGTACATATCTGGCTCTAAATTTTACGCCTGACAACAATTTGTATGGAAAAATACCAACCAGAACACTGTCAAAATTGAGTTATATCTTTAAGTTGACATTAGATTTCTGGAATCTGTTATAGTTATCTTTGCACAAACAAATTTGTATCGTACACAATTTCTCTGCGTGACACAAATTTTATTTAAATTTCATTCAAAATATGTTTAAAACGAAATGTATTTTTAATTGAGAATGACGTAAATAAAAATTGATTGTAAAAAGTTTACGATTTTATTTCCGAAAACAAGTTTTAATAAATTAATATAATGTCCTTGAATAAGAATGAGAAAAGTTATTTTAACTTATGCTTTTACGCTTTTTTATTTTTTCATTCACCGATATATGGACTAGGAGACCATACAATTTTTACAAAATCTTTAAAAATATTTGTAAATAAAATAACAACAATTTAAAAATAAATAATTAAATTTAATATTCAACAATTCTTGTTTATACAAATATTAATGGATTAGTAATGTTAAAAGACAACGTGCAGGGGTTTCCATAACGAACTTAATATCATAGATTCATTTCGGAATGGTTTTGGTCTAAAATTTTTCATATAAAAATTTGGGATAAATAAATTTAATTCATGGATCGGAATGAATTAAGAAACTGCTTTGTGGTAACACATATTATAACATTCAATCAAATATCGGTAGTGTATTACAAAAGAACAGCAAACGCCAAATTCTTAAAACTAGCTAAAAATAAATAATCATTGAACACACCAATTCGTTTATACAAGATTTACATTTTCGCACATTGATAACAGTCAATTGAAACAAGAATTACGGAGCAGATGGAAAGATTTCAATTCGATGATTTTTAATTTTGCCTATATTATCATATTTATTCATTTGGCCAACATCAATTTTTATATACCTTTGGTTAAATTCCTATGAGTTGCAAGAAGGATAAAGTGAATTAGTTATTCAGCTTTGTGTGAGAAATTGTGACAAAGAAATTTTTCAAACTAATCCAATTATAACACTGTCCATTTTTTAAAACACCATTGCCACCATATACTGCACATAATTTTTTGTTGATTCGTTGTTTACTTGCGTGGTGGACGCATAAAGACAATTGCAAAAAGTCAAAATGAAAATTGAAGTACAAACTATAAATGATAAAAAATAATACGAATACGTCAAAATCAAAATGAGAAGTCATCAATATGTAAAAAGTGCAATTTATTAGTTTTGCGACCAAATAATTACTTTGCGCAACACATATACAACATATTTACTGCCTCCATGCCGTTATAACCCAGGTACGGTTTTAGCCTTCTCCAACACACTGACCCATCCGCCGTCAATGTCTTTCAATCCGCCGAATTTTAAGGATCTTTATATCTCAGTTTACTGCATCTAACCATCTTGCCTTTCCAAACATTCCAGGATGGATGGCATTTACAGGGCTATAACAACTCATCCGAAATCAGTTATAATGGCGTACCACTGATTCGCCGTTACTGTGTAATCACTGAATCATTAACTAAGTTTTAATCGAGTGCTGCTTTCACACAACACCCCAAAGTAATTCTCATACACAGCAGCCAGATTGTCCGCGGCTACTTATTTTTTATTCGTAGCTAACCCATAATAGTATAGGCCATTTCAACTGGCTTTGCAAGTATGCTATACCCAAAATACCATCCACTGCAACATAAATATGATAAAATAAATGATTGCATGTAAAACAAGATGTGAATTATAAAATGACTTAACTAATCCAAAGTAGTATACGATTTTATATCCAAAAACCTGTATTAATAAATTAAAAATGTCCTTGAATACGAATGGGAAAAGTTATTTTTTGCAAACACTTTTATTTTTTGATTCGACCCATATACGAAACAGGAGAACATAAAATTTTACAAAGTCTTATGATAAAAAATATTTTTATATAAATTAGCAACAACATTCAGAACAACAACTTTTAATATTCAGCAATTCTTGTGTGTGCATTGAATAACGATAAGTAAACAAACAAAAGTGTAGGGGTTTCCAGAAACGAAATTTATGGCTTGAGAAATGTCAACAACCAGTTTTTTCTTTTATTTTCCCACATATTTATAGATAAACTGATGGATTTGAACTAATTATATGGAGCTATAAGCCAAACACTGAAATAATGCATCTGATGTGGGGCTGTCATGTGATTATTTTCGAATTTGTTGATTGTTCTTTTGATACGTTAATACTTTTACTTGTATCAATTTTAAAGTGTATTTAAAACACATTTCATAAGTTAAAAGCATTTTGAATTAAAATTACAATTTTAAAAAGGTTTTGATCTCAAACCGAGTCCGTATAGAATTGAGTATGAATGCATTGTGTAATTTGGAAAATTCACTCCAAACAAAATCATCAAAAATTTATAATTCGGCGGCCTTTAGAAATCGGTGGGCTTTTGCCCAGTGTCAAACGAGTTGAAATGTGTGCAGAGAAATAGAAGGACGAATAATAATTAAGAAACTGATGGCAAAAACGAAATTCATTTCTAAAGAATACTAATTTATTGATAAAATAAAATATTTGTATAAATTTCGTGAAATAAATTTTGCATAAATTATCGTCACGCCTTCCCGGAATTTATTTGTCATTTAAATTTTAGAAATTTTATTTGAAAATGCGTCAAATTAATTTTATTTTATATTGAATTTTACTTTGATTCACTAAATTTGATCGTCCACTATAAAAATGTACCAGTTGAAGTGCATTTATATTTTTCAGTTTGGTTGAACGGCATTTGACAATTATGTGATTCGATGATTTCGTGATGTTTGATCACTGTCCGCTGTTGGTGGTTGTTCAAACGTTTGTTGATAATCACGGTTGATATTATTATTATCAATAGTTTGTGGATATGAAAATTGTTCAGTAATTGAAAGGGTCAACAGAAATTCATTGTTTTGAAATTGTACGTTATTTACAAATTGCATTTGTTGATCTGATGATGGCTGAACATTTTCAAGTTCCCCATAATTTGGTAGTTGAGTTTGTTGATGACCCATTTGTTGTTGTTCTGCGTAATAATTTTGCAGTTGCAAGATATCAGAATATTGGGGGTTAAATTGAATTTGATGATCTGATGATGGCTGAACATTTTCAAGTTGTCCATAATTTGGCAGTTGAGTTTGTTGATGACCCATTTGTTGTTGTTCTGTGTAATTATTTTGCTGTTGTAATCCATCAGAATATTGGGAATTAAATTGAATTTGTTGATCTGATGATGGCTGATCATTTTCAAGTTGTCCATAATTTGGTAGTTGAGTTTGTTGATGACCCATTTGTTGTTGTGCTGCGTCATTATTTTGCAGTTGCAAATTATCAGAATATTGGGGATTAAATTGCATTTGTTGATCTGATAATTGCTGAACATTTTCAAGTTCCCCATAATTTGGTAGTTGAGTTTGTTGATGACCCATTTGTTGTAGTTCTGCGTAATAATTTTGCAGTTGCAAGTTATCAGAATATTGGGGATTAAATTGCATTTGTTGATCTGATAATTGCTGAACATTTTCAAGTTCCCCATAATTTGGTAGTTGAGTTTGTTGATGACCCATTTGTTGTTGTTCTACGTAATAATTTTGCAGTTGCAAGTTATCAGAATATTGGGGATTAAATTGCATTTGTTGATCTGATAATTGCTGAACATTTTCAAGTTCCCCATAATTTGGTAGTTGAGTTTGTTGATGACCCATTTGTTGTTGTTCTAAGTAATAATTTTGCAGTTGCAAGTTATCAGAATATTGGGGGTTAAATTGAATTTGTTGATCTGATGATTGCTGAACATTTTCAAGTTGTCCATAATTTGGCAGTTGAGTTTGTTGATGACCCATTTGTTGTTGTTCTAAGTAATAATTTTGCAGTTGCAAGTTATCAGAATATTGGGAATTTAATTGCATTTGTTGATCTGATGATGGCTGAACATTTTCAAGTTGCCCATAATTTGGTAGTTGAGTTTGTTGATGTCCCATATGTTGTTGACTTGCAAAATTAAAATGGATATTTTGTGGTGGCATATTATTAATTTGGGTTACGTTTTGACAAACCATTTGGTCTGTATTAATATTGATCTGATCGAATACAATTTGATTACTCGATGTCGCCACATTTACTGTTGACGTTGAATCTGAACCGCTGCCAAGGTGTTTTAATAGTTTATTGGTATGCTTTATTTTAATATGAACGTTAACATCCTGTAATGTACAAAACATCGTGGAACAAATCTTACATTTATGCCGATTTCCATTGTGTCTATTTAAGTTACAACGTTGTGTAAATGTATTCTGGCACAAATCACATCGAAATGGCTTCACTCCGGTATGGATTCTCATATGCAAATTTAAATTTGCAAACGACTTCTTACAAATAGTGCATTCTTCTTTATGTTCTTTTCTATGACTTGTTAACTCATCCATGTTTGTAAAACTACTTTGACAAATATAGCATTTAAATGATTCATCATCAAGTGGTAAATTACCATCTGCTCCTCGATTATTTTCCAAATTCATTTCAATTTTTAGTTTTCTAGAATTTTAATAATTCTTTTATTATTTTTTAATATTTTTCGAATAGTTTCTTTTAGAAATTTATGGAAATTGAATGGAAATTTAAAAATATTGTTACCTCACAACGAATTTTTCTATTTGTCTGCACTTAACGATCCTCACACACCAAAAATTGCGATCGAACTAATTGGAATACTAAATTATAATTCTTATATAATAGAAAAGAAGGGAGAAAAAAGTATTACCTGATTTAAAAATTACAATTAAAAATATCTTTTCCCGATAACTCAGGAGATTTCTATGACAGAACGTTTAGAATATTTTTAATTTCAAAATGAAAAGTATTACCGGCGCGCGTCATTTTTTCACTCAGTAATCAGGCTGTTAGTAAAACGTTGAGAATATGCAATGGAAATTGGGATGGTTATTTTATAATTGATTAATATAACAACTTTGATAAGAATTCCACCCATTGATATTAATTTTCAATTCAATTTAATCCCATAATTTGTGAAAAAAAAACTTATTTGACAGCAATAGAAAATTGTGTGGAACTCAGTAATAAATCGGAGAATAGTTTTTTATTTTATTTAGATTACCATATACCTACGGACGAGATTTGGATTATCTTAAATTGAAACAAGAACGTTTACAGTGGACTAAAGCTGAATGTTGGACTCCAAAACAGACTAAGCGTGAACGTACGGCAATCAACTCAGAATATTATTGTAATCTTTTGGATCAATTGGGCGCAAAAATCCGTAAGAAAAGATCCGGTTTGCAACACAAAAAAAAATTAGTTTTCATCAAGAAAATGTTTTGACCATGACTAAATTCAAGGATTTAAAGTACGAATTGCTTGAACATCCACCGTATTCACCAGAATTGGAGCCCAGCAACTACAACCTCTTCAAATATCTCAAACAATTTTCCGAGGAAAGTATTTTTCGTTGAATGAAAAGGTCATTGCAGCTTCCGGAATCATTCTTCAGCCACGGCATAAAATTATTGGAGAAGCACTGGCGTAAATGTATTGAATTGTCGGGAGATTATATTGAATAGAAAAACTACCTCCGATGCCAAAAATAAGAGTCTTTCATTTCTAGGCCAGAAACTTTTCACGCAACCAGTAATACTATTAATTTTGCAAAAATAATTTCAGTAATTTTATCAAAATGTTTGAAATATGAAATTCTACAAACTAGAATTTCACGCACACCAAAACAAAAACATATTCATACAAAAATGTAATTACACATTACTACTGAGGCAGTTTGCACACGTAGTCGTGATAGTTGAACTCCTTATAAAAAAATTCATTAATGGCACGCAGTTGTGTCTGTGACATGGTCAATGATACCGATACCAAGAAAGTAAAATAAACAATAAGAACATCATGGAGTGATATGATACGCAATGGATCGTTTCGTTTCGGAACAGCGTACACCGTCAGATATGATTGTTTTCTTGTCAGAAAGACATCCTTTTAGGCATTTCGCTATAGACTTTTATGAACTATATGATACATACTTAAAACCTGACCCATTTGACCATTTCTGATTTAAATTTTAGTATTAACGAACAGTATTTATGATTTCCCAAGAAAACTCACAAAGATATGTCTAGCCTGTGTGATTCAAGATGTACTGTGTTTGTTCGTTTTGTGGTTATTGTTGTCGCTGCGTATAATTGTGTCGCTAATCAATACGTTTTATAATATGAATGGTTGATTGTTGCAACTTTTCGTGACAATACAAGGTTACACACACACACACCATTGGTCTCTCGTCAAAAACTATTGGAACTTGGTTAGCATGTGGTGCTTCATGAGATTACCATGCTGCCTGCCAAAAACTTCATGCGCTGATGCATTACTGAATAAAGTTTCATTTACATCCGTGTAATTATTTTTATTTCACGAAAAACAGGCAAAGCCTTAACTTTCACTGTTTTGTTAAATTACAGTGAAATCTTTTATCTTCATTTCCTTTAAATTATTTTTTGGTTGATTTACAAAAACAAGGTGTTTTTGGTGTGTGTGTTTGTGTGTGTGTGTGTCTGTCACAGACGTGAAGTGGATGTTGTTTTGTGGAACATTTATTTCTATAATAGTTAAAATGCCAGGTTTATGTATATGAAACATCAATTTGTACATATCAGGTGTACAGCATTAACAGTTTCACCAGGTTTTTGGAGCTCGTGGTACACCACACCCTTTCTGATCCCATCAGACACACAACATTGTCTTCTTGCCGAAACGATTTGGTTTTGCAAACGATGTTGATGATTGTACTGAAATAACCTATGATTTTTTCCATTTAGGATTCTTGAAATAAATCAATTTTTCATAGTCAGAAATAATGAGATGCAAAACTGATTTTCTTTCGTGTCTGGCAAGCAAAATTTCACAAGTGTTTTTTACGGTTTTCCATCTGTCTTTCAACTCAATTCATGTGGCACCCATTTTCCACACTTACGGATCTTTCCCATAGCTTTTAAACGATCAAAATGGGTTTGTTGTGCAACATTAAACATTTCTGCCATTTGCTTTTGATTCAAAGTGTCATCTTCATCCAATATTACTTACAATTTGGCGTCTTCAAACTTTCTTGGTGGTCCTCCTCCACGTTCTTTATTTCTCACATCAAAATCATTATCTCTAAATCGTTGAAATCATGTTTTGCATGTTGCTTCTGCTGATAGAGCATGCTATCACCTGATATGTCTCGACAAGCATTCGATGCGACTCTGCTGCACTTTTCTTCAAATGAAAACCAACAATTAATGCTTTCCGCAAATCATTGTCATTTTTAACACGATGAAAAAATATGTTGTTGTTTGTACAATGACTTGATTGATATACTTAAATATATTTGACAGATGTCATAGCAACCAAACAAAACAACCAAAAGAATAAAAATTAAGGCTCGTTCACAACAAATGTTCCCTATCGAGACATTTGTATCTTGACGCCGCTCACTTCATATCGGTACACCTGGAATATGGCTATATATAGGTAAAGTTATTTTGAATCAGCCATAATTTTTATTATTAATGTGACCTGTGTCAACTAATATTTAGTACACCACATTCAAGCCTTATGCAACACCATATTTTTATATCTTATCAAAAATGGACAGTTTAACAATAGACACGTTTCGGTTTTGTTGTCTTCGTCTCAAGAAAAAATGTTAATCAAATGCTTGTTCAAGATTTTGGTGAACGTGCTCTATAATAACGCAAAGCTAGTACTATGAGTGTTTTCAATGAATCAAAAATAATGATTTGATTGATGTGTAGAAAATGGAGCACTAGGAAGACCATAGTAAAAGTTTGAAAACAGCGAATTGCAAGCATTGATGGAACACGATGACTCACACACTCAAAATGAAATGGCAGAAGCTTTGTTGAATGCTAATGAAGCAACGAATTCTAGATGTTTAAAAGTTATGGCAAAAATGAATATTGAATGAATTGTAAATTGAAAACCGAAATAGGACCAGTAAAATTGAGATCAGAAAGATTTGATATATTAGGTACTGTTAAAACTATTAAAACCCGGTTGAAACCATTATTTCTGATTGTTAGCGACAACAAACAAATTAAATTGAACCATACCTTGATCGAAAAATGATCAGAATGGGCCAAAACACACGGTAAGTTAATTTTAATCCTTGTTCACGCACCGTCACACAAACCAAAACCGGTTGCGTATACATTCCAATCGCTTGGGGCTGGGATTTGTTAACCCGCAAAACATGCGGCGAAGTCAATCATTTTTAACAAAACATTTTCAATCACACTTTTTAAATAAATGTTTTATTTTTATTTTAGAATTTTCAGTTTCATATGCATACACCTGGTATGAAGAATTTATATTATTTGAATTTATAATATTATAATGTAAATTTTCTCCTTATTTAAATTCGGCTATGTGTAAGGATAATGTGGGTTGAATGGGTGAATTTGAACATGTGAAAAAGGTTATCAATATCGCGTTGTTGTCAAAATACTCAGAGAATGAGTTGTGCTTTTGCATAACGATAAAGGAGTGGTAATGGTAATGTTAATTATGTTGAAGTGCAAGCAAAGTATTTATTATTAGTCATAAACGAGTACTTGTATTTTAATAACTGTTTTTAACTATAATATATAGATGTGCATAGTAATAACAGTTGTAACAGGGTATGCCCGTAAATTGAAGACATATTATATCGTGCACTGTTTCGTAGAATTAAAAAGATTCTGTATTTCATTGAAAATTTTCATGTAATTGTATACAAAAACTCGCTGTATCTACCAAAGCTTTTTGCTACGAATAATAAATAAGTAGTCCGATGACAATCTGGTGGTTGAGAATTACCAACGTACACTTTCTGAAAGCAGTATCCACTTAAAACATAGTTTATGCTCCAATGATTACAGACATACCAAGACATTATAATCTACATAACCAACGAACAACGTAACTAAATTACCAATCACTTGTGCATAATCAGCTGTCACCACAGAGTTATATTAACTTATTTAAATATTCATGGGTTGCAAAAACAGATGCCTGAACGAGAGACCACCAAAATTTGAAAACCCAGTAGACTTCTTTTTTAAGGAATCACAAATGTGGCCATAATCAACTGATTATTATAGTGTAAATTAAGACAGACTGTATTTTCATTATTTTGGTCAACTCAATCGCCAATTATAAACCGGTAACCCTATATTAAAAAAATGATGACTCATATTTCAGGTGAAAAATTTCTCCATCAACTTTATTTAAAGTAATTTTTTAAAAAAACTTGCGCCTCACAAAATTATAAGCATAAATTAACATTTTGTTTTGCACAATTTTTGTAAAAATTCGATACTTTTGATACACCCTGTGACCAAATTTAATTGATTATTAAGAATTTTTTTCTTTTTTTTTTGTGAAATAAATCACACTTTAGATGGCTATTATTTACAACTTCAAAAATGATTGTGGCACTACGGGATCAAAAGTTATAGATTTTTATAAAATGTCATGTTTTATAGTCCTTAAAAGTAAAATTGGAGGAAAAAAAATCCAAAATCTTTGTTTTATAGTTCGGTGAATACTACAATCTGGCAAAATTGCATATGGACATACCTCAGGTGGTTGCCTGGTTAACTTTGTTTTTTGTATAATTACAATAATATATTATATTTGGCGGTGCTCCCAAAACTCAATGGGATTTAAATTTGAAGAATTACGAGGCCTGACCGTAATATTTGTTTAAAATATTGATTTTTCACACCAATCTTAGACTGTTTTTCTAATGCATTTTAAGTTTCCATCAAATCTTTGGTTCTAAACGCTATTGATAGTATAACTTTTGGTAAATTTACGTTTATAGCATTAGCATATTTTTTCCCTTGCTCATCATCATTTCATTAATTAACATTTACCGAACCGTTGTACAACAGCAATAATTTGACACAATCAATAAATAGTGACTGCTTAAGTAAGTCACCTATTCAGATCTATTTGATTAACACTTTTTTTGGCAGTAAAATAGTTTGAGTCTTGAAATGTTTATGTATATTTTCATATTTGATTAATTGTGCTGTGGGCGGCGGCATGGTTCAAATATGTCTTCCAAGAAAATTACATGTCCAATCAAAACTATAAAAATAACGAATAAAAACCAGCGCAAAGAGGCAGAGATGACTGTTGAAAAAAGTTATGTCAATATTCTATGTACATTCACTAGCCGGTTCAGGTAAAGGAAGTGTTACAAACAAAACTATACATTGGGGAAAAAAAAAAGCTTCACTGGCAAGACTTACAGAAATCGTACAGATCTTAGTTAGACACATATTTAAAGCAATATAATACAGAAATAATAAAACCGAGAAACCGATTGGCAAAGATGTGTCAGAGGACCAGATTATACCAGAAAGGGCAAGGAGTAAGTAAGACTAAAATACAAGAAACACGATAGTTGCAATTCAATGGAATTTCTGGATTGAAGTAAAAATGTCCGGATAATAGGATACAATCATAATTTTGGTAAAGTCAATGAAATGGTGGGTTCAACACAATTACTCTATGGTAGGCACTTCAATTATAATTGTGTAAAAAATTTTTTATCCATCGTATAGTTTTTGTTGAAAATTGAAAATGTTGTTGAAAATGAGCATTTTTGTTAAATTTTGCGTTTTTGCTTCCCCGCAGGAAACGACGGAGCGGAGGCTCACAAAAAATTATGGGCTGTATATGGTGACACTGCCGTAAAAGAACGTGAGTGTAAAGAATTTCATTCTGGAGATTTCTCAGTCAAAGATGCACAAACTTCTGGGCGGCGAGATGCGGTGGATGACGACCAATTCAAAGCAATAATCAATTCGGATGGTCATAGCACAACACGTTCGATTGCAGAGAAACTCTATGTATCTCATGCATGCATTGTCTATTTTGAACTTTTACCACGCAACCAAACGATCAATTTAAATGTTAAATTGAACAATGTAATTCAAAAAAAGCGACCAGAATTAAAAAATCGAAAAGTCATTGTGTTCCAACAATTCATTGATCATTCGTCAAAGATTATTGGAGTTTTGTTTTTGGAAATTCATCCACATCCACCACCACATAGTGCAAATCTGACACCATCAGAAATGACATTTATTTTGAAATTTGCAAAACTTTTTAATTTAGGCAAATGGTCAATTATTGATGATGGTGTTAAAACGAATTTGGTTCTGTTTGTTGATGATAACCATCAGAAGTTCTATGATCTCTGTACCATGAAGTTAACAAAAAGATCGAATAAAATGGATCTTTTGTTTTCATTAAAGCAATCGACTTTGTTGTCAATCCAATAATTCTTTTTCGATTAGCATCCGATTGGAAAACTTTCACTCACTCGTAATCTATGGTGTGACCAGAAAGCATCCACTTCCTGTTTAATTCACATTAATAATTTATATTTATATGTTTTTTTATTTTAACATCCACTTCTTTTGTTTTGCATCACTTAAAAAATTATCCGACTCACAGGTTATGCGGAATGGTAATTAAAAGATTACATAGGTGCTGTGGTAGTCCTTACACAACAAATATTCTAATTGAAGAAATTATGAAATTATATGTTTCCCAATATCGATATTCTGGCCGAACGCTTGATTGCCTGAATAATAACAAAGTTAGCGACACGAATCGATTACATTTATTAAAGTTTTTGTATATTGGTTAATTGTATATGTTCTTCCTGGGACACACTGTTCTATTTTTAGATTATGTGCTAACACAACAAAACATATGTATAGACACACTACAATTAAATGTAACATGACAGAAATGGTTGTTGAGCTTTGGTATTGAAAACATTAAAACTCTTCCTCTTCTTCTTCTTCTTCTTCTTCACATTTTAGTAGTGTGAAATATTTAAATGAACTACATTTTCATATACGAAAATTTTCTGAATAATTATAAAAATATTGTGTTAGATCGACAGTGGGGGAGACAATGAAATTTATTCAAATATTATTATTATGTGTGTGTGTGTGTGTGTGTGTGTGTGTGTGGTTCGTCTGTTGGTGTAAAATTAATTATTCTATTAAAACACTTTTCGTTTCCATCCCATCCAAAAAAATGTAAATTTCACAAAGTAATTAATTTAATTTATGCGCCATAGAAAATGAGAAATTTTAATTTTCGTGTCATTAAAAATGTAATTTTTCAATTATTTTTTGTATAATTTTCTTTCTGTTAAGAAAATCACTTTTATTTATTTAATTAGAAATGAGTATTAAAATACTAATAACAATTAGAGATGGTTGATCTATTGGCAACATAAAAATAATTGAATACAATTTTGATTGTTTTTCACTCAAATGTTATTTGTTGTGCTGACGGCAGTGACGACAGCCGCGAAAAATTTTCGACTAACATTATTCTAAATATAGTTTTTGGTAAATTACATAAATTGTAAAACTTTAACGGAACATTACAAGATGCAAGTTTTTTAATCATTGTCCATCCATTTTTGCGGTGCTTGAGCCGTTGCCGCGTTTATCCTGTCCGATTCGAGGCCGTGTTGTAAAATTCACATAACTGGTTGTTTTGTCCCAAGTTGGTAGTTAACCATCAACCTAATTAATCATTTTGTAATTTCGTAGGTCATTTACAGGGGTATATCACCTCTTCCGAAAGCAATTATAATGGCGCGCCGCTACTGTATAATCACTGAATCATTAATTAAGTTTTAATCGAATACTGCTTTCACACAACACTCCATAGTAATTCTTTAACACAGCAGCCAGATTGTACGCGCACCTACTTATTCTTTATTCATAGCTAACCCATAATAATATAAACCGTTTCACCATCCGCACTACCTGTGAACGCGTTCGGTCGCAACTTGCTTTGCAAGTATGCTATACCCAAGATACCATCCGAAATTTCATAAATTAACTCCACAGAAATTCTTTAATCAAATTCGGTGCCAAACAATAACAGAATAGCCCCGTGCTAACACTGTAAACCGTCATTTTAGCGAGACAGAAGAAAAAAACAATTCAATGTTAACAATTGGTACTGGAGCTAGCTCTAGAATGTCAAAGTATATTTTTTATATGATTACATTGTTTGTAAATACACTAACACACATTTACACTGTTTCTGTTGCAGATTTAAAGATGAAACGCAAACGACGGAATCTCTGGACCGGAATAGGTCTGTTCAACACCCACCACATTACTCCGTTTCTTTCGTCACTAAACCACCGAACCAATTCTGTTGTATATCACAAAGTAGCGCATCTGGGCAACAGATTTTTGTGAATAAATCCCTATTGCGAAGAATCCTTTGGCCTGAAACAATGGTGGTAATGGAGGAATTTTGGACGAGGTGTCACCAACCAACCGGTATTGATATTCATGATATTCACATGGCCCCGGAATGCCTGCGTCGTTGTGGTGTCGAAGCTCAGCCTAAAACCCGCTCTATGCACTATGCCGTTAAGTAATAACCCAATAAATTATGATGACAATATTTTTCGATTACGATGCGCTGTACCATTTTTAACCTTTCAACCACCAAACATTTTTTTTAAGTCTCTGTCTGTCTGTCTGTATATAAAAAATAGATTATACTTTGAAAGATTTGACATGTTTGAAAAATTTTTAATATATATATACTTTTTACACAATAAATCCATAAATTCAATGTGTACGTACGAAAAACCAATATATCCCACAGCAGTAGCCGGAATCACACAAAATCATTCCCAATCTATATATGTGTTTGTGTGTATATATGGTATTTATGTAATATATATGTAGATAGAGTAATAGATAGCCGTATACATATATAAACATATATAGTCCGTATGTAGCAACAATATCACCGTCAGCACCACCACCACCACCACCACCACCGCCACCGTTGATTTCTATCAGCACCCATCAATAATAACCTTTGATATTGAATACTAACTATAATATAATATATACCGAATCATATATATACTACTGTCGTTCGTACAGGAACGGCTTCTGACACATATTTCCATGCACTTGGTACTGTATTCCAAATATAAAAAATGGTACAAACAATTTATTCACAGTATTATTATTTTATACAAAATTTCAATGACATCAATTGGCAAATAGATGGTATTTTTTGGAATGGGTGAAGCAATTTTAAAAATCGCTTCTATGAAATTCTGGAAATTGATTAGATTTTGAAATTATGTAATAAAAATTTGAAATCCATTAAAACTATGGCTCGCAATTATGAAAATTTATTGATTCAAAATTAAATAGTATTGTATTTTCCATTTGCCTCCGGGCTAACATTTTACTACATTTATGTAGTATTAATAGTGACTTTAAGTGAAATATATTTGGCACAACCTCTTGCAAATATTTGTCGGCAACCGACCCTGCGTTCGTCTATGCCACATACTATACATACAGACATTTTTTTCATATTGTATAGTTTTACACACATACATTTATTTATACACAATATTTATATTGTGATATAAGCGACAAAATATCGAAATGAGATGAGGATGATAACGGGAAAAAAAAAACCGAATAAATAGAATATAAAATATATTACAGTTTCAAAGATATTATACGTTGATCGTATAGCAGGTGAACTATAAATAAATATATCTATAGTTGATATGGTGTGTGTGTGTGTGTGTGTGTGTGATACGGGTACATATTAAATATAAGGTGGAAAATGGTGATTGGTGCAAAGGTGCGATGACGATGGCTATAAGTGGAGGGATTTATATCATGGAAATGAAAATTATTATTATTTTGTTTCTCTTTTATTATTCTACTGTAACAATATCGCCACCATTTATTAATCATGGAAATTGAAAATGTCAAATGTAATAAAATTTGTTATATTTTTATGTTTTCCATATAGACATTTTTCTATTTTTTTTTATACTTTTTTCATGTTGCCTTCATGTTACAATAAATACAAAGTCTTGATTTTACTTATCAGTAAACCTACTTAAGTGCTACTGGTAATTTAAGTTGAGAAGAATAGGTACCACTCTCGAAAGGATATTATGAGTTAGAATTATTCTGAAAATATTTTGGGTTGAGCTCCAGGGGTTTGGAAGTAAGGGGTGGGGGGGGGGTGGTTTAGAAAGTTTTTGTAAATTGGGAAATAACTGTTAAACGGGTAATTTGTGGATATCAAAAAATGTATGACTCACCGCTCTTACTTTTTGGTAACAAATTTTTTACAATAATTTAATTTTTAAAAGCCAAAAAGTCGTGTTTCAGGTTTGCCATTTTTATAACGGCAAAATTATAAGGTACATTGAGAAAATGTTGATGGGAAGTTGTTCCTCGATATGTTTTTTTTTAACAAATTTGTGCTACATGGTTTTAGTCTCCGACGCCATCTAGTGGAAATTATGCCACTGGAAAACAAGAACCATCAATTTATTCCAAATTATTTCGCCATTTTGGATCCGACATATTGAATTGTTTTTTTAAAATCTATAAATAGTAATCGTTAATACATACAATTAGATCAGCCTACAGAAAATTATAGCTCAATTGAAGCCGGTTATCATTAAAAAATCAAAGATTTTCGAAACAATGGCCTTACAAAAGTGTTGTTTATGTGATACAATAAGTCTAATTCGTTGTTCTATGGTTTACATACCAGTTTTGTATCAAACATTTATTTATTACAGATGAAATTTATTATTGCCAAAATTACATAAAACACTAATTTATTCAAACATTCAAACTTAATTCCAGTAATAATTTGCATAATATTAAAATTACTTACAAACTTATAAAATACAATAACATAATAAATTAGTTTTTCCCTAGACGTCTCTTATTAATTGCAATTATTATATGGTATGGATATTGAGAAAAGTTATCAAAATTAGGTCTCCTATAGTTATTAGGTATGAACTTTTGAAATTTAGACTAACTTTTTTCCAAAAAGCAATCAATTTTTAAATAAGGTCGTTTGAAGTTGAAAATTTTGAAAAAACTATGATGTATTGTTCCGAAAATCTTAGATTTTTTAGTGATAACCGGCTTCAATCAATTGAGTTATAATTGTATATAGGGTGATCTAATTGTATGTATTAACGATTACTATTTATAGATTCAAAAAAAATTCAATATGTCGGATCCAAAATGACAAATTTTAGAAATAAATTGTTGGTTCTTGTTTCCAGTGGCATAACTTCCACTAGATGACGTCGGAGACTAAAAAAAGTAAGACACATATCGAGGACCAACTTCCCATCAACATTTTTTCAATATCCCTTATAATTTTCCTGTTATAAATGTGTCAAACGGGAAAAAGGACTTTTTGGCTAATAAAAATTAAATTATTGCAAAAAATTTGTAAGTGGGTGGGTGGGTCATACATTTTTTGATATCCTCAAATTACCCGTTTATCAGTTATTTCCCAAAAACTGAAAATTTGCAAAAACTTCCCAACCCCCCCCCCCCACCCTTACTTCCAAAACCCTGGAGCTCAATCCAAAATATTTTCAGAAAAATTCTAACTCATAATTTCCTTTCGAGAGTAGTACCTATTTTTCTCAACTTAAACTACGAGTAGCACTTAAGTATGTTTACTGGTTAGGTTTTTTTTTTTCTATTTTCTTTTGATATATCTCTGCTCAAACTTGATTGATGGTGATGATTATAATGATGAAGATGGTGATGATGATGATGATGATGATGATGGCGACGGTGGTGGTGATAATGATATTTGTTTGTAAATTTAATTATATGTAGAGCATAAACGTTTGAAGTACAATATTTCATTTGTATAATGAAAAATAAACATATCCTTTATTAATTTAATTTATTTATTTAAGAAAAACAATAAACATTATTGCACAAATAAAATATATACTACATTGATCAAATATAGAACACGACGAATAATACATCGTACAACGTATAACATTTCACCAATATGTCATTTATTAATGTTTTTAACTTTGGTACAATATATTTGTATTTGAAGTTGGCCACATAAAATTTATATTAATCGAGTATTTTCTTAAACAGAAACTAGTGCATAATCAAATTTCGATTGGCGTCATAATGGACCATTATCTCATTTTTACTTAATATGACGTTTCGGTTTCTAGTACATAGTGCAATCATCGTTTCTCTTTAGGGATTTTGGTGCGTGAAATACGGATTTGCTGAACTCTCGGACGCAGGACTAATGCCTTGGCGTTGTGTACAGGTACACGAGCGGTGCGCATTCCTTCAAGGGCGTGATGGGGGACATAATTCTAAGTCGAAATTACTAAATGACAATTTTCGATTTGTGCCTCTGTTTTTGGAGATACGGCCTTTAGAATTTTTCTCGGTAGTCTTATCATTAATGGACCAATAACTTCGAAAGTAAGGTTAATACAGAAAATTTATGGTAGACCGAATTTGTAGAGAATTAAATTTTGAATTAAATGGTGTTAACTTGCTTCAGTTTCGAGTTATTGAACAATTTATTTGAAAAATTAACTATCTTTTCTCAAAAATTTCTTACTAAAAGGTATTTCGCTACAATTTTGTAAAATATTTCATTTAGCTATGACTAACAGTCATCGATTAACTAATGTGGCAAATTTACGTATTAGGCAGGCTAAGATTGCTTATATTTTCAAAGAAGTTTAACGACAAACTGCCCCCCTCCCTCCTTCCAAGGTGATGTGTAGGAACTTGCGTGCGGTCGACCGTGTTTCTCCTTCTGATTCTGTTGCTGAAAATAGATTTTCTTCCAATGAAATAAATTTTGCTATGATTGATAATCACTCTGCGATGGGTTGTTCGTCATTTTCTGGAAAAATTTTTGGTGCTGAACATCAACCTGATTCTGAAAATCATTTCTCTTTCCGCATACTATGAGGAGGCGACTTCGGGCCTTTCATCTTTGCAGTCAAATTCATTGACCCGTATACCGTTTTCGATTTGTTAAAAGGATATTAGTTTCGATACTCATATATTTAATTTCGCCCCAACTACATCTCTCTTTCCTGCCTCTAGGAAAATTTCCAAAATCATTTGAATTCCTAAAACTAAAACTGTGACATCATTAGCCGATGACCTATTTGTTTACCCTTTTGTTTATCTAAGGTGTTGGAAGAAATCCTTAAAAACCAGCTTTTATGCAGATATTACTAAATTTGACTTGCTGCATGAGTTTTAATCTGGGTTTCGACCTGGTCATAACACTTCTACTGCATTATTTAAAATTACAAATGATATTTCAATTTCAATGGATGCTGGAATGTGTTCGTTTTTGGTTTTGTTGGATTTTCCTAATGCACTTGATTCCGTAGTTCGTAATATATTTTGTCATAAATTGTTCAATTGGTTTCATTTCGTGCATAATGCGATAAGTTTAATCAAAAGCTAAATCGATAGACGTTAATTTACGTTACTTTATTGGCGATGAAAGATCTGATCTTAGTGGTACCAATGTGAGTGCCATTCTGTTCTGTTTATTTATAAATGGCTTTCCTGCGTCCTTGAATTACACACGATACCATTTATATGCTGATTATGTACAATAATGTCTTAGCTGCACACTGAGCGAGTGATGTCGATATGCAGCACTTGTAAACGATGATCTGGATGCTGTGGATTTTTGGGCACTCCAAAACAAATTGATACTAGACCAATTGAAGTCAAAGGTCAATGGTCATTTATAATCGCATTTTGAACACTGATGCTTTTTCCATTGTTGAGATTACGGTACGGTATCATTCAATATTGTGATAAAATTAAAAATGTTGATGTTATATTCAATAGAACCTTAACCTGGGCTGATCATGTGGATTCTTTGGCGGTAAAATAGTTAAAAAAAAAAGATTACCAATGGACTTATTTTGTTAGTGCCAACACCCAAAATATTATTGCATTCTCGAGATGGAAACCCACGGTTCTTTTTGTTATTATTTTATTAAAATTTCCCAAATTCACGGCATTTATTCGAAAATTTGAATGCCAAAATAGCAATATATGAATTATGTTTAAGAGCAACAATAATCATTATAGGTGAACAAATTATATTATTAGACATGCCGCCTGCAAATTAAACCATCCAAGCTCTATTCTATGTTTTGTAAAACTCCGCAGGTCATTATCGAACTACGGATGGACTACGCTCAATACATAATATTAAACAAACCTCAAATGTAAATCTAAAATCGCAGCTGGTGGATTATAAACACAAAAAATAAATAGATTTCTATCAGCAAACACAAACACAAATATTTATAGATGATACTGATAAAATTACACGCGAAGACATAAAAAAAGTTTTGAACACCTCCACCCCGTCTCAGTTCCTTAAACAAAACCAGATGTTCGTCCCGCCTCCTAAACACCTGAAAACCAGCATCAAATAATTCAAAATCAGTAATAAAATAAATAGTAAATATCGACCACATCGAATGATGAATACCGAAATAGACCAATGGCTGTAGTTCTTAGGCCACCAACATTTTATTAAAATAATTTCATTTCAATTGGTATTCAAATTTATGTATACAATACCATCGCCAGTTATTAATATGTAAAAAATACCAATCCATAAATTGAGAAAGAATAATCTCTTGAAAAAACATTCTTAGATAGATTGAATAATTTCCCGTACTATTGTATTGTAATACATGACGGAAACCCAATTAATGATTAACTATTTATCAACCGATTATTTTTAAATATCGACAAAAATAAGGTTATGAATGTTTTTATTTTTTTACCACTCAATGGTTTCGCGGCATTAATTTATCTGCTTCATTTGTTTCAGCAAAGATTTTGACGCATACCTTCACTGCTGTTGAACTGTGTTTATCATCAATCACCATTGATTTTGGCCAATTCTTTGTTGGGTTTCATTAAGCAAGAAAAATACTTGAAATTCTTTGCACATATTTTGCTAAAACATGTTATTTATTAGCCTTGTTACTAGACTCACAACAACAATATGGATGACAGGTTTGATCTCCACAATATGCTATTCATATCACAAGATTTCATTCAATAATTTCTCTAATTTGTATTGAGAAATTTTTCATCAACTGTTCCTTTCACATTAATGCATGCATACAATGAGAATAAGTTACGAGTTTTAAGCATGCCAACGCTTGAGTGGTGCAAGTAATACTCAAATATTTTGTCATTTATAACAAATTTATTAACGGCACTATAAAGTGGTCACTGTAATTATATATAAAATTTATCGCAAAATAATGCGACCATACACTTACTTACTTACTCCATGGTGTTACTTTTCCAACCTGACCTATCCGCAGTCAATGTCTTCAAACCCCTAATTTTAAGGATCTTTATATCACAATTTACTGCATTTAACAATCTTGCCTTAGGTCTTCTGTCTCTCCTTCTACATTCTGGATTACCATTCAACCGTTTTTTCAGCACACACTCCTCCTCCATGCGTAATACGTGTCCAAGCCATCTTAATCTATTGATTTTGATTGTTTTGATAATATTTGGTTAAAATTTAATTTATAATTTAACGATAGTAAAAATTCAATGAAATTACAAAATTCAAAATATTTATTTGAAACAACAAATTGTTTTGTATAATTTTTGGTCAATCAACAATAAATTTTAATTATAATTCCGCGGAAAATAATTGGATCAATGATCCGAAAAATTATTAATTTGTTCGTTAAATTTAATTTTTTATATGTTCGATTATTTTAATATAGAATTCGAATTTAAATCAATCAACTGGGTGACATTTATTATTCGCCAAAAAGGTTGCCATCGTTAAAGTTTATTATCTTGAAATTTACGATAAGTTTTCACGTCATTTTATTGGTTGTTGTGTGGATGTAAATATTATAATATTTTTGAAATTTCTTAAAATTACTCGTAAAATGTCAATTAATCAGTTGATCGTTTTGCTATTCCGTATCGCATTCACTGGATGTGTTATCGGAATCAATATCTGCCACATTGGATTGAATGTTAATATTATTCAAAATACGCGATTGACACATTCCACTTGGACCCGGTTGATTTTCATTGGAAAGTGATTTGTTGACATTTGAATGACTTTTGTGTTTGTGATCCAATAGATGACTCAATTTTTTAAATGTTTTCAAACATATTGAGCATGGAAACGGGTTGTGTGCATGTTTCATATGTTGAGTTAATTTTAATCTTTCTTTAAATCGTTTCTCACATTTGGTACATTTGTGATTCTTAATATCGGTATGAACTAATTTGTGTTGCATTAATCCCTGCGGTTGTTTAAATGATTTCGAACATATATCACATTTATATGTTTTCTCTGCGTTATGTATTAGTTTATGCACTTTTAAATCCTGCGGTCGTATAAAAGATTTCGAACATATATCACATTTATGTGTTTTCTCTGCGTTATGTATTAATTTATGCATTTTTAAACCCTGCGGTTGTTTAAATGATTTCGAACATATATCACATTTATGTGTTTTCTCTGCGTTATGTATTAGTTTATGCTTTTTTAAACCCTGCGGTTGTTTATATGATTTCGAACATATATCACATTTATATGTTTTCTCTGCGTTATGTAGTAATTTATGCGTTTTTAAACCCTGCGGTTGTTTAAATGATTTCGAACATATATCACATTTATGTGTTTTATCTGCATTATGTATTAACATGTGTTCTCGTAGGTTTGTCAACCTTGAACATTTCTTCTCACATTTGGGACATTTATGCAATTTGCCACTATGTATTTTCATATGATCAATCAATGAATATTTTCGTGAAAATTTACTGCAACAAATATCACATTCGAAGTTTTCACCTCTATGAATTTCCATATGCCGATTTAAGTCACCTTTCCTCGATAGTATTTTCGCACAAATTCTACACGTTCGTTTACACACCATTTGATGATCATTTAAATTTTGTGTAGTTGTAAAAGTTCTGTTACAAATATTACATTTTAACAAATGTTCGTCAGTTGTTAAATTTTCATTTGGTTTTTGTTCCATTTCTAAGATACGTTTCTTTTCACCTGGTTGTTTTGAACAATTACGAAATAAAATAAATTATATTGGATTTCCGTGTTATTTCTTAAAAAAATAATATTTTAATGATAACAAAACTTTTAATCTCTTGCTTAAAAAGTGAAAATAACGTCCGATCACTTTGAATATTATTTTATAACTGCCATTGATGGAATGTTGAGATAAGCAATTAGTAATAAAAAAGAAATTGGTGTTACCAGATTTATTAAAAAATAGAAAGCATTGACATTTATTACGTGATTGTTCGATAATTTTCGAAGGTATTGCCACACAAACCAATATTTGCAAAAACATAAAATTTGACATTTTTACTGAATGAAAATCGTCACTGTGGTCAAATTATTATCAACAATTGGTATTGTGATCGGTTTTTGGTGAGGCCGTCGTTTTTTTGCATTAAAGCGTTTGTATTTTATCTGACAAACCGATCAACCTTGAGAATAAAGGTGATGCGTTACGTTAAGCTAATTTTCCGATTAAATATCGCATAGCGTTCACAAATAATATAATTCTTGATCATAAATTGGGAAACTTACACTCAGTTTGGTTAAAAATGACGTATGTAATGTGTATGAGAAATTTGAATCAGTTTCATGTTTTTTCGTCAGATCTCACCAACCAATTATTTTACCATTTACTAATATCTTAAGCCATCAACTTACTTACTTACTTCATGGTATGACAACCCAGGTGCGGTTTTACCCTTCTCAAACCTGACCTATCCGCAGCCAATGTCCTCCAATCCCAAATTTTAAGGATCTTTAAATCATAGTTTACTGCATCTAGACATCTTGCTTTAGGTCTTCCTCGGCTCTCCTTCTACCTTCTGGATTACCATTCAACAGTTTTTTCGGCACACGCTCCTCCACCATGCGTTCTACGTGTACAAGCCATCTCAATCTATTGATTTTGATTGTTTTGAAAATATTTGGTTTTGCGTACAACTTGTCTTATCCAAAATTGTATCTTCGCCTCCAACCATTCTGTTCTTTGACGGGACCAAATATGCCACGGAGTACCCTTCGTTCAATAATCCGAAGTAATTGTTCCTGGTTCTGTTTCATGCACCAAGCCTCAACCCATAAATCTCCAATTCTCGTTTTTTCTAACGAATAAATTTACGCTCGAAATCCCTCTTCTCGCGATAGTCTTCCACAGTGGTCCGTGTAGCCCGCGTCAGCATTTTCAGCCTGGATGCATTTTTTACATCCCGAGCATTTCTACATTCATCATCAAACCACTCATTTCTTACTACCATCCCCTTTCCAATCACCTCTGTTGCGGCACCTTCAATGCATGATTTTAATTTCTTCCACATACTATTTATATTAGTTTCCTGCTGGTAAGCCTCCAAATCTGTAATAATTCGTTGTTCCATTGCATCCATTTACAATTATTTTACCGCCGACTGTTCAAGTCTCTCGACTGCCCATTTCAACCCTACGGGTTGTGTGTTATTACTGGCCGAAATTCTGGCTCGTAGCGCTAACCGAACTAGATAATGATCTGAGTCAATATTTAAACCACTACAAGTTCGAACATCCATTATATTTGAACAGTGACGTCCATCAATTAGTACATGATCAATTTTATTACTTGTTCTACCACCTGGAGACATTCACGTAATCTTATGAATTTCTTTATGTGAGAAGTATGTACCACTAATGACCATGTTTTTAAACATGGCAAAATCAATCAATCTTAACCCGTTTTCATTTGATGTTTTATGAAGTATGTGCTTACCTATAGTTGGGTGATATATTGTTTCCTGTCCCACTTTGGCATTAAAATCGCCTAGGACAATCTTAATGTCATGGCCCGGTGCTGCTCTATATGTTGCCATCAGCTTTTCATAAAACTCAACCATAATCCCATCAGTTTTCTCTTCAGTGGGCACATGTACATTGATGAGGGTCAGATTGAAATATTTTGTTCTTACACGTAGTGTACAAATGCGTTCATCTATCGGATTAAAAGCAATTACTGAATTTCTTGCTTTACCAAAAACTACGAAACCGGTTCCGAACTCTCTTCTTTTACTACAATCGTTGCCGCTGTAATAAAATTTGTATCCATTTCCTTACAATAAATTTTTTCCGGGCCACTTAGTTTCTTGGATAGTTATTATACCCAATTTGGCTGTTCTTAGTGTATCAGCAAGTGCTCTTAACGCACCTTGTCTTAACAAAGTTCTAACATTCCAAGATGCAAATTTTAAATCATTGTCCTTAAATTTTCTTGGCTGGGGCCGTTGCCGTTTATCCTGTCCGATCCGAGGCCGTGTTGTAGAGTTCATAACTGGTTGTTTTTCCGAAGTTGGTAGTTAACCATACGTCCAACCTACTGAATCATTCTGTAAATTCGTAGGGTCATTTATAGGGGTATATCACCTCTGCCGAAAGCAGTTACATTGGCGCCGCTGATTCGCCTTTACTGTGTAATCACTGAATCATTAACTCAGTTTTAATCGAGTGCTGCTTTCACACAATACCCTAAAATAATTCTCATACACAGCAGCCAGATGGTCCGCAGCTACTTATTCTTTATTCGTAGCTAACCCATAAATATCATAGGCCGTTCCACTATCCGCAACCCGCGGACGCGTTCGGTCGCAACTGGCATTGCAACTATACTATACCCAACATACTAATCCGAAAATGCGACCTTATACGGATGGTAAATACAGTGCTGCAAAATGCGAGGCCTCCGCATCATTAGAATGTATTCGCGTGTATTCGAAATAGAAGAAAACAGCTTGTGTGAGAGAGACAGAAGGTTTATTATAGAATTTGTGTTTTGCTTATACGTACGGGTTTGCCTGGATTTTAGGTGTAATTTACTACTAAATGCCATTTGTCATCTGGTTCTATTACAATATATTTACACGATTCCATAGTATGTTATTAATTAACAATGAATTCAATGACATAATTATTTAAGTCTCATGCGAATATAAAACAATTTTAATTGATGACATTTGATTGAATGAAAATTATTGTATCAAATTCATTTCGAAGTTTTAATGGTAGATAAATAAACAAATAAATAAAATTAGAAATACATGCGTTCTATAAACTGATGTCGAAATTATTATAATAATTAAAACACGTAAAACATAAAGAATGTTTTTATATGGACCAGATAGAAATTGGAATTAAGAATTCATAATATGTAAAAAGTATGTAATTTTAATACCACATGAGCGCTGATGCGATGTATTGGAATTTGGTGTGTGTGTGTGTCATTGACCTTACAAAAATTTTGTTAAAAATTCTCTTAAAAACATTTATGCCGTCTCTTGTTTTAAGAAATATTGAACCAGTTTTGGTTTTACTAAAAACTCGTTTTGCAATTTATTATTTTATTATCCAACTAAAAGTTATAAATATATAATTTTTTGTCCTTGACATTCCAATCAGTTCACAATAATTTCAAATATAGAAATCGAAATTAGTTTTAATATTAAAACCGCATAATTTAAAAGAAGTGTACGCAAATTTTAGTTATATTTTAATTTAAACAACAAAAAAAAAAGCTATTTTTAAATTTAATAATACGGGCAGGGTTTTCCAAAATAACCATTAGGATGTTATAAATTTGTGCACTTTATTTATTCTCGTCAACTAATTCTCATTAAAAGAATATAAATGCAAAGTGATAAAAACACCGAAATTTATGCAGAATTTATTTTGTTGTCATTAAGTTAGAAAATATGCACACATTCTCAATTATAATCAACACCATTTTGTTGTAAATACAATTCAGTAACGTAAATTCCCATTACTATACAGGGTGTCCCAAATTTCGACGGCAATACGTAAACACTCGGTTCTCTGGATCATTTAGCGTCGAAAATATTATATAACATTTTGGCCAATTCGACTTCGGTACGGTACGCCACGTTCTCCCGACTTAAATCCATTGGATTTCTATTTATGGGGTTGCCTTGAAGAAAAAGTCTATGCAACTGTAATTAATTCACGTGAAGAATTAATTCACGTGAAGAATTAATTCAGCGTATTGAAGACTGTATTCAAGACCTTCGCCGCAAGCAACAGCAAACACTTAGATTGGTTCGGTCTATTGAAATGCATTGTTGTCTATGTATTCGAACTGAAGGTACACATTTTCAACAATTTAGGCTTTGTTTGTTTAAAACTATGGTGATATACGTGCGTGTGTTTTTGTGGGTTTACGTGTGTAGGCCTTAGTGTGTGAGATCGTTTGTGTGTGTGTGAATGCATATGAGTGTGTGGAATCAATTATCTCTCACGTCCATATTGTTGGTTCTGAATAAAATAAAAAAAAAGATAAAATCAAAATTCATCATGATTTTTCGACTTATGATTGAACAAACTTTCAAAAAGAAAAATGGTTTTCAGCTAACTGTCAACATTCCTGTAAGTATGTGGATAACCACATGTACGAATTGCCTTATCTTAACGTCAAATTAAAGATCTCAGTATGCTAATGCTGATAGTGTATTAAACATTTAAAATCGGTTAATTAGTTATTGAGATATTGATCCCAGTAGAGTGCAAAACATGATCTGATTGAAAATTTGGTTATTTGCATGTAACTTCGTACCGATTAGTCGAATCGCCCAAAATCTTATTATAATTTTTTTTTTTACACAAAATGACCCAGAGAACCAAGTGTTTTCGTATTGCCGTCGAAATTTGGGATACCCTGTATAACCACCAACAAAAAATGCAATACATATTTATAATACGAATTTATAAACATTTGAGTACATACCCTAAATTGTAAGTCATCGGTTAAATAATTTGATTTCTATCCATACTTTTTCCAAATAATTCTTAGGTCAATTGATTCTAAGCAATGGGAGAATGCAAATCTTGTATCAAATAATTTATTTATTTGCTTGATCAATGTCAATCAGGTTTTGAGAAGACTTAAGAATTGTCGTCTACGGTTCATTTGGTATACAATGATTGTTCTAGAATGTAAGTTAAATTTGTGTATGTCAATGTTTGTATGTGTGAAATAAAAAAAAAATTTTTTGATTTTTCTCAGTCCATAATGTTCGTTATGGAAAACCCTGCGCACGTTTGTTCTATCGTGTTTTTTTTTTTTTTTTTTTTTCTTAACAACAACCAGTTTTCCATTATTATAAATAAGAATTTCTGAATATTAAATACAGTAAAAACTTCGATATGGGTAACATCCAATAAAGGCAACATCTTTCCATGGAATCTTCATATTCCCGACGTACGTATCCAGACGATTCTATTTAAGAAAATCGGATGAGAAATAGCAACAGTGGCCAGGTTCCTGAATTCCATGTCTTAATTATAGCTATTTAGTTAAACATCATATTCGGCGAAATGTTGTTTATAATTTTTGCAATAGGCAACCGTTTCAGTCCCTTCAAGTTGCTCTCATCAACGTTTGGCTGTAGTTGTTTACAATATTTCGATTTATATTTTTCTTTCTTAAATTGTTATTTCATTATTTGCAAAAATATATTTTATCATACGATTGTAAAATTGTATGGTCTCCTAGTCCATATATCGGTGAATAAAAAATAAAAGCGTAAAACCATAAGTTAAACTAACTTTTCTCATTCGTATTCAAGGACATTATATTAATTTTTTGAAACAGATTGTCGTGAAATAAAATAGCATACTTCTTTCAACCCGTTTATACGTATACCATTCTTAATGCAATACTTTCCAGATTACTTTGGCACGTAGATGTCATTGGTGGTAAGTACTTCTTCTCAAGATGAGAGTTGTTTATGATGGGTTCGGAATGATGGGTGAATTTTTCATGTGTGCAGAACAAGTGTATTTTTCATGGAATCGGATTGGGTGAGTTTTTCTTAGATTCGGAATGGATGAACTTTTCATTTGTTCGAAATGGACTAATTTTTATGTTCACAAATACCATACACTATCAATCCAGGTTTTCACAACATTTTCTAGTACCTCGATGTAAGCGGCAGCAATAACTCGAAGCCCCTGGGAAAACAATTAAGGTAGCATAACATGACCTTCGTTGTTCACAACTTCTAAAACCATAACAGTAGCTGGAAATATCGTGTGCTTTAACACAGGTGACCTGTGTAGGTTATGAACAAAGCCATCATTCATTTATTCGATTAATTTTTTTGGTATTGATCGAAAATTTTTATCATCAGAAAAAAACCATATCATATTGAGAGCGTCTGGGTGCTTAAACTTATTTAAAAGACATTTTCCTGCGATAGTTCTCTGCTCACAAGTTGGTGTCGGCATATACACATAACCTAAGGCTTGTAGCGTAGGTTTTCGTAAACGACTCGACGAACTCATAACTTTGAAAGATTATCGTCAACGATCGCCTGTAATTGTTGAATAATTGTTATTACTATATTTACATTTAATACTGAATTTGAATCGCTGTCATGGTGAATTAACATATGAATTTTTAACTCCCTGTATGATCCAAAAGATTTTTTACATAGTCTACATTTATAAGACTCTACATGTGTTCTCATGTGTTGGTTTAATACTTCAGCTGATGAATATTCATTTGAACAATTCATCTTTGTACATTTAAGTCACACATGATTATAATGCCATTTCCGAATATGATATCTTAAAGTCGTGTTTGTACAAAATAATTTGGAACAAATATCGCATTTATGTGCCCATTTAAGTGACCATTTTGTGCAAATGTTTGTAGACTCTTTTTTTTAATAATTCTAGTTTTTTATGTTAAATTCTTTTCTATTGGCAAAAATGGAAAAGTTTTGACAGCGTGCACAAATGAACAAACAATTACAATTCCATTTCACAATGTAAGAACAAACATTTAGACATCATTAATCGGTTAGCCTTTGGGAATGGGTTGGTTGCGTCTCTACAATTTTAGAATGGTATTGATCTCAAACAGAGTCCGTTTAGAATAAAAGGAATGCATTTTATAATTATAAAATTCACTCCAAACAAAATGTACTCCAAAAATAATTTATAATTCGACGTCCGTAAGAAATCGCTGGGCTTTTGTCCATTGTCAAACGAATTGAAATGTGTGCAGAGAAATAGTCGACCAAATATTAATTAAGAAACTGATGGCAAAAACGAAATTCATTTCTAAAGAATACTAATTTATTGATAAAATAAAATATTTGTATAAATTTCGTGAAATAAATTTTGCATAAATTATCGTCACCTATTCCCGGAATTTATTTGTCAATTAAATTTTAGAAATTTTATTTGAAAATGCGTCAAATTAATTTTATTTTATATTGAAATTCACTTTGATTCACTAAATTTATCGTCCACTAGAAAAATGTACCAGTTGAAGTGCATTTATATTTTTTAGTTTGGTTGAACGACATTTGACAATTATGTGATTCGATGATTTCGTGATGTTTGATCACTGTCCGCTGTTGGTGGCTGTTCAAACGTTTGTTGATAATTACGGTTGATATTATTATTATCAATAGTTTGTGGATATGAAAATTGTTCAGTAATTGAAAGGGTCAACAGAAATTCATTGTTTTGAAATTGTACGTTATTTACAAATTGCATTTGTTGATCTGATGATGGCTGAACATTTTCAAGTTGTCCATAATTTGGTAGTTGAGTTTGTTGATGACCCATTTGTTGTTGTTCTGAGTAATAATTTTGCAGTTGCAAATTATCAGAATATTGGGGATTAAATTGCATTTGTTGATCTGATAATTGCTGAACATTTTCAAGTTGCCCATAATTTGGTAGTTGAGTTTGTTGATGACCCATTTGTTGTTGTTCTGCGTAATAATTTTGCAGTTGCAAGTTATCAGAATATTGGGGATTAAATTGCATTTGTTGATCTGATAATTGCTAAACATTTTCAAGTTCCCCATAATTTGGTAGTTGAGTTTGTTGATGACCCATTTGTTGTTGTTCTACGTAATAATTTATCAGTTGCAAGTTATCAGAATATTGGGGATTAAATTGCATTTGTTGATCTGATAATTGCTGAATATTTTCAAGTTCCCCATAATTTGGTAGTTGAGTTTGTTGATGACCCATTTGATGTTGTTCTAAGTAATAATTTTGCAGTTGCAAGTTATCAGAATATTGGGGGTTAAATTGAATTTGTTGATCTGATGATTGCTGAACATTTTCAAGTTGTCCATAATTTGGCAGTTGAGTTTGTTGATGACCCATTTGTTGTTGTTCTAAGTAATAATTTTGCAGTTGCAAGTTATCAGAATATTGGGAATTTAATTGCATTTGTTGATCTGATGATGGCTGAACATTTTCAAGTTGCCCATAATTTGGTAGTTGAGTTTGTTGATGTCCCATATGTTGTTGACTTGCAAAATTAAAATGGATATTTTGTGGTGGCATATTATTAATTTGGGTTACGTTTTGACAAACCATTTGGTCTGTATTAATATTGATCTGATCGAATACAATTTGATTACTCGATGTCGCCACATTTACTGTTGACGTTGAATCTGAACCGCTGCCAAGGTGTTTTAATAGTTTATTGGTATGTTTTATTTTAATATGAACGTTAACTTCCTGTAATGTACAAAACATCGTGGAACAAATCTTACATTTATGCCGATTTCCATTGTGTCTATTTAAGTTACAACGGTGTGTAAATGTATTCTGGCACAAATCACATCGAAATGGCTTCATTCCGGTATGGATTTTCATATGCAAATTTAAATTTGCAAACGATTTCTTACAAATAGTGTATTCTTCTTTATGTTCTTTTCTATGACTTGTTAATTCGTCAATGTTTGTGAAACTACTTCGACAAAAATAGCATTTAAATGATTCATCATCACCTGGTAAATTACCATCTGCACCTCGATTATTTTCCAAATTCATTTCAATTTTTAGTTTTCTAGAATTTTAATAATTCTTTTATTATTTTTTAATATTTTTCGAATTGTTTCATTTAGAAATTTATGGAAATTTAATGGAAATTTAAAATATTGTTACCTCCTCACAACGAATTTTTATATTTGTCTGCAATTAACGATCCTCCCACACCGAAAATTGTGATCGAACTAACTGGAATACTAAATTATAATTCTTAAATAATAGAAAAGAAGGGAGATAAAAGTATTACCTGATTTAAAAATTACAATTAAAAATATCTTTTCCCGATAAGTCAGGAGATTTCTTTGACAGAAGCATTAGAATATTTTTAATTTCAAAATGGAAAGTATTGCCGACGCGCGTCATTTTATCAGTCAGTAATCAGGCTGTTAGTAGAACGTTGAGAATATGCAATGGAAATTGGGATGGTTATTTTATAATTGATTAATATAACAACTTTGATAAGAATTCCACCCATTGATTTTAATTTTCAATTCAATTTAATCCCATAATTTGTGAAAACAAAAATCCAATTTATTTGACAGCAATAGAAAATTGTGTGGAAGTCAGCAATAAATCGGAGAATAGTTTTTTATTTTAGTTTGAAACATTTATGATAGAAAAAAAAAATCCTTAAATATAATTTGTCCCGAAAAATTCGCATAAACATTTCAAAAACGCAGAATTCTTTTGTCCTATTGATTACTTTTTTTAATATTTTACTAATTACGTTTCAATTTAATTTCCATGAAAATATCGTTAAATGTTTATGAGTTTTTTTGTAAGACTCACGGCTAAATTATTATCATTGTTATCGATTTAAATCAATATCCATTTTCAGATTCATTTTGGAATTGCACTTGTTGTTGTCGAAAAAAGGGAAAATCAAATTGAAAATTTTCTCCAATAATTTTTGACGAATGATCAATTAAGTGTGTGGCCTTTCGTTTTTATGGTGGCGGCGCACACATCACCTTTTCGGTTTGCTGATTAGTTGTTGCACGTACACATCCCGATTAATCGTTTGGTTGCGCGGCAAAACTTTAAAATAAACAATGCCTCTGTAATCTCACCAAACTGATAACCTAAACTTTTTTTGATGAATAACTGCTTTGGATGTTGTTTGCGCAGGCTTATCTTTCTTGATATTTTTCGACTTAAATAATTGTAAACAATTCATTTTTCATTACCAGTTTATCAATCGTGTTTCAAAAATGAATTATTTTCGTTACGTTTCATAAACCAATTGTTGGTGGATGAAGCGTTGTGCTGACAAGGGAACCACCTGAGGTGTCGTACTCCGAATCCAATAAAATTTTTCCACGTTTGTTTTGTAGTACTCATGTAGGTATTGAACAAACGATACCTCCAAAAGATTACAAAACATGATATTTTATAAAAATCTATAACTTTTTATCCCGTAGTGCCACAATAATTTTTGAAGTTGGAAATAATAGCTATCTCTAGAGTGTGCCTTATTTCACAAGGAAAAAAAATTGTTTTTAAATCAATTGGATTTGGTAACATAAATAAAAATATATAATTTGACATTTTTACGGTATGAAAATCGTCACTGTGGTCAAATTATTAACAATAATTGGTATTGTGAGCTTTGGTGAGGCCGCAGTTGTTATACACTAACACGTTTGTATTTTATCTGACAAACCGATCAACATTCAAAATAAAGGTGGTGCGTTACGTTTAGCTAATTTTCCAATTAAATATCGTATAGCGTTCACAAATGATATAATTCTTGATCATAAATTGGGAAACTTAAACTCAGTTTTGTTAAAAATGACGTATGTAATGAGCAAACGATTTTTGAATCAGTTTCATGTTTTTTCGTCAGATTTCACCAACAAATTATTTTTCCATTTACTAATATCATAAGCCATCAATTTACTTACTTACTTCATGGTATGACAACCCAGGTGCGGTTTTAGCCTTCTCAAACCTGACCTATCCGCAGCCAATTTCGTCCAATTCAGAATTTTAAGGATCTTTATATCATAGTTTACTGCATCTAGCCATCTTGCTTTAGGTCTTCCTCGGCTCTCCTTCTACCTTCTGGATTACCTTTCAACAGTCCTTAAATTTTCTTGGCTGGGGCCGTTGCCGTTTATCCTGTCCGATCCGAGGCCGTGTTGTAGAGTTCATAACTGGTTGTTTTTCCGAAGTTGGTAGTTAACCATACGTCCAACCTACTGAATCATTCTGTAAATTCGTAGGGTCATTTACAGGGGTATATCACCTCTGCCGAAAGCAGTTACCTTGGCGCCGCTGAATCGCCTTTACTGTGTAATCACTGAATCATTAACTCAGTTTTAATCGAGTGCTGCTTTCACACAATACCCCAAAGTAATTCTCATACACAGCAGCCAGATGGTCCGTATATAATTTTAATACCACATGAGCGCTGATGCGATGTATTGGAATTTGGTGTGTGTGTGCCATTCACCTGTATTTGAAGTTGGTCAAATAAAATTTATATTAATCGAGTATTTTCTTAAACAGAAACTAGTGCATAATCAAATTTCGATTGGATTAATAATGGACCATTATCTCATATTTACTTAATATGACGTTTCGGTTTCTAGTACATAGTGCAATCATCGTTTCTCTTTAGGGATTTTGGTGCCTGAAATACGGATTTGCTGAACTCTCGGACGCAGGACTAATGCCTTGGCGTTGTGTACGGGTACACGAGCGTTGCGCATTCCTTCAAGGGCGTGATGGGGGACATAATTCTAAGTCGAAATTACTAAATGACAATTTTCGATTTGTGCCTCTGTTTTTGGAGATACGGCCTTTAGAATTTTTCTCGGTAGTCTTATCATTAATGGACCAATAACTTCGAAAGTAAGGTAAATACAGAAAATTTATGGTAGATCGGATTTGTAGAGAATTAAATTTTGAATTAAATGGTGTTAACTTGCTTCAGTTTCGAGTTATTGAACAATTTATTTGAAAAATTAACTATCTTTTCTCAAAAATTTCTTACTAAAATGTATTTCGCTACAATTTTGTAAAATATTTCATTTAGCTATGACTAACAGTCATCGATTAACTAATGTGGCAAATTTACGTATTAGGCAGGCTAAGATTGCTTATATTTTCAAAGAAGTTTAACGACAAACTGCCCCCCTCCCTCCTTCCAAGGTGATGTGTAGGAACTTGCGTGCGGTCGACCGTGTTTCTCCTTCTGATTCTGTTGCTGAAAATAGATTTTCTTCCAATGAAATAAATTTTGCTATGATTGATAATCACTCTGCGATGGGTTGTTCGTCATTTTCTGGAAAAATTTTTGGTGCTGAACATCAACCTGATTCTGAAAATCATTTCTCTTTCCGCATACTATGAGGAGGCGACTTCGGGCCTTTCATCTTTGCAGTCAAATTCATTGACCCGTATACCGTTTTCGATTTGTTAAAAGGATATTAGTTTCGATACTCATATATTTAATTTCGCCCCAACTACATCTCTCTTTCCTGTCTCTAGGAAAATTTCCAAAATCATTTGAATTCCTAAAACTAAAACTGTGACATCATTAGCCGATGACCTATTTGTTTACCCTTTTGTTTATCTAAGGTGTTGGAAGAAATCCTTAAAAACCAGCTTTTATGCAGATATTACAAAATTTGACTTGCTGCATTAGTTTCAATCTGAGTTTCGGCCTGGTCATAACACTTCTACTGCATTATTTAAAATTACAAATGATATTTCAAATTCAATGGATGCTGGAATGTGTTCGTTTTTGGTTTTGTTGGATTTTCCTAATGCACTTGATTCCGTAGTTCGTAATATATTTTGTCATAAATTGTTCAATTGGTTTCATTTCGTGCATAAAAATCGATAGACGTCAATTTACGTTACTTTATTGGCGATGAAAGATCTGATCTTAGTGGTACCAATGTGAGTGCCATTCTATTCTGTTTATTTATAAATGGCTTTCCTGCGTCTTTGAATTACACACGATACCATTTATATGATGATTATGTACAATAATGTCTTAGCTGCACACTGAGCGAGTGATGTCGTTATGCAGCACTTGTAAACGATGATCTGGATGCTGTGGATTTTTGGGCACTCCAAAACAAATTGATACTAGACCAATTGAAGTCAAAGGTCAATGGTCATTTATAATCGCATTTTGAACACTGATACTTTTTCCATTGTTGAGATTACGGTACGGTATCATTCAATATTGTGATAAAATTAAAAATGTTGATGTTATATTCAATAGAACCTTAACCTGGGCTGATCATGTGGATTCTTTGGCGGTAAAATAGTTAAAAAAAAAAGATTACCAATGGACTTATTTTGTTAGTGCCAACACCCAAAATATTATTGCATTCTCGAGATGGAAACCCACGGTTCTTTTTGTTATTATTTTATTAAAATTTCCCAAATTCACGGCATTTATTCGAAAATTTGAATGCCAAAATAGCAATATATGAATTATGTTTAAGAGCAACAATAATCATTATAGGTGAACAAATTATATTATTAGACATGCCGCCTGCAAATTAAACCATCCAAGCTCTATTCTATGTTTTGTAAAACTCCGCAGGTCATTATCGAACTACGGATGGACTACGCTCAATACATAATATTAAACAAACCTCAAATGTAAATCTAAAATCGCAGCTGGTGGATTATAAACACAAAAAATAAATAGATTTCTATCAGCAAACACAAACACAAATATTTATAGATGATACTGATAAAATTACACGCGAAGACATAAAAAAAGTTTTGAACACCTCCACCCCGTCTCAGTTCCTTAAACAAAACCAGATGTTCGTCCCGCCTCCTAAACACCTGAAAACCAGCATCAAATAATTCAAAATCAGTAATAAAATAAATAGTAAATATCGACCACATCGAATGATGAATACCGAAATAGACCAATGGCTGTAGTTCTTAGGCCACCAACATTTTATTAAAATAATTTCATTTCAATTGGTATTCAAATTTATGTATACAATACCATCGCCAGTTATTAATATGTAAAAAATACCAATCCATAAATTGAGAAAGAATAATCTCTTGAAAAAACATTCTTAGATAGATTGAATAATTTCCCGTACTATTGTATTGTAATACATGACGGAAACCCAATTAATGATTAACTATTTATCAACCGATTATTTTTAAATATCGACAAAAATAAGGTTATGAATGTTTTTATTTTTTTACCACTCAATGGTTTCGCGGCATTAATTTATCTGCTTCATTTGTTTCAGCAAAGATCTTGACGCATACCTTCACTGCTGTTGAACTGTGTTTATCATCAATCACCATTGATTTTGGCCAATTCTTTGTTGGGTTTCATTAAGCAAGAAAAATACTTGAAATTCTTTGCACATATTTTGCTAAAACATGTTATTTATTAGCCTTGTTACTAGACTCACAACAACAATATGGATGACAGGTTTGATCTCCACAATATGCTATTCATATCACAAGATTTGATTCAATAATTTCTCTAATTTGTATTGAGAAATTTTTCATCAACTGTTCCTTTCACATTAATGCATGCATACAATGAGAATAAGTTACGAGTTTTAAGCATGCCAACGCTTGAGTGGTGCAAGTAATACTCAAATATTTTGTCATTTATAACAAATTTATTAACGGCACTATAAAGTGGTCACTGTAATTATATATAAAATTTATCGCAAAATAATGCGACCATACACTTACTTACTTACTCCATGGTGTTACTTTTCCAACCTGACCTATCCGCAGTCAATGTCTTCAAACCCCTAATTTTAAGGATCTTTATATCACAATTTACTGCATTTAACAATCTTGCCTTAGGTCTTCTGTCTCTCCTTCTACATTCTGGATTACCATTCAACCGCTTTTTCGGCACACACTCCTCCTCCATGCGTAATACGTGTCCAAGCCATCTTAATCTATTGATTTTGATTGTTGTGATAATATTTGGTTAAAATTTAATTTATAATTTAACGATAGTAAAAATTCAATGAAATTACAAAATTCAAAATATTTATTTGAAACAACAAATTGTTTTGTATAATTTTTGGTCAATCAACAATAAATTTTAATTATAATTCCGCGGAAAATAATTGGATCAATGATCCGAAAAATTATTAATTTGTTCGTCAAATTTCATTTTTTATATGTTCGATTATTTTAATATAGAATTCGAATTTAAATCAATCAACTGGGCGACATTTATTATTCGCCAAAAAGGTTGCCATCGTTAAAGTTTATTATCTTGAAATTTACGATAAGTTTTCACGTCATTTTATTGGTTGTTGTGTGGATGTAAATATTATAATATTTTTGAAATTTCTTAAAATTACTCGTAAAATGTCAATTAATCATTTGATCGTTTTGCTATTCCGTATCGCATTCACTGGATGTGTCATCGGAATCAATATCGGCGGCATTGGATAGCATATAATTATTATTCAAAATACGCGATTGATACATTCCACTTGGACCCGGTTGATTTTCATTGGAAAGTAAAATGTTGATATTTGAATGACTTTCGGGTTTGTGAGACATTACATGAAAGAATTCTTTAAATTTTCCCGAACACATTGGGCATGGAAACCTATTGTGCACCTTTGCCATATGTTGAGTTAATTTTGATCTTAGTTTAAATCGTTTCTCACATTTGGTACATTTGTGATTCTTAATATCGGAATGAACAAATTTGTGTTGTCTTAACCCCGTATGTTGTTTAAATGATTTCGAACATATATCACATTTATATGTTTTCTCTGCGTTATGTATTAGTTTGTGTATTTTTAAATGCTGCAGTTGTTTAAATGATTTCGAACATATATCACATTTATGTGCTTTCTCGGCGTTATGTATTAGTTTATGTCTTTTTAACTCCTGCAGTAGTTTAAATGATTTCGCACATATATCACATTTATATGTTTTCTCTGCGTTATGTATTAGTTTGTGTCTTTGTAACCCGTGCGGTTGTTTAAATGATTTCGAACATATATCACATTTATATGTTTTCTCTGCGTTATGTATTAACATGTGTTCTCGTAGTTTTGTCAACCTTGCACATTTCTTCTCACATTTGGGACATTTATGCAATTTGCCACTATGTATTTTCATATGATCAATCAATGCATATTTTCGTGAAAATTTACTGCAACAAATATCACATTCAAAGTTTTCACCTCTATGAATTTCCATATGTCGATTTAAGTCACTTTTCCTCGATAGTATTTTCGCACAAATTCTACACGTTCGTTTACACACCATTTGATGATCATTTAAATTTTGTGTAGTTGTAAAAGTTCCGTTACAAATATTACATTTTAACAAATGTTCGTCAGTTGCTAAATTTTCATTTGGTTTTTGTTCCATTTCTAAGATACGTTTCTTTTCACCTGGTTGTTTTGAACAATTACGAAATAAAATAAATTATATTGGATTTCCGTGTTATTTCTTAAAAAAATAATATTTTAATGATAACAATCTGTCTTTAATCTCTCGCTTAAAAACTAAAAATAACGTCCGTTCACTTTGAATATTATTTCATAACTGCCATTGATGGAATGTTGAGATAAGCAAGTAGTAATAAAAAAGAAATTGGTGTTACCAGATTTATTAAAAAATAGAAAGCATTGACATATATTTCGTGATTGTTCGATAATTTTCGACGGTATTGCCACACATTTGTAATGATTACACCAATATTTGCAAAAACATAAAATTTGACAGTTTTACTGAATGAATATCGTCACTGTGGTCAAATTATTATCAACAATTGGTATTGTGATCGGTTTTTGGTGTGGCCGTAGTTGTTTTGCATTAAAGCGTTTGTATTTTATCTGACAAACCGATCAACATTGAGAATAAAGGTGGTGCGTTACGTTAAGCTAATTTTCCGATTAAATATCGCATAGCGTTCACAAATAATATAATTCTTGATCATAAATTGGGAAACTTACACTCAGTTTGGTTAAAAATGACGTATGTAATGTGTATGAGAAATTTGAATCAGTTTCATGTTTTTTCGTCAGATCTCACCAACCAATTATTTTACCATTTACTAATATCTTAAGCCATCAACTTACTTACTTACTTCATGGTATGACAACCCAGGTGCGGTTTTACCCTTCTCAAACCTGACCTATCCGCAGCCAATGTCCTCCAATCCCAAATTTTAAGGATCTTTATATCATAGTTTACTGCATCTAGCCATCTTGCTTTAGGTCTTCCTCGGCTCTCCTTCTACCGCCTGGATTACCATTCAACAGTTTTTTCGGCACACGCTCCTCCACCATGCGTACTACGTGTACAAGTCATCTTAATCTATTGATTTTGATTGTTTTGAAAATATTTGGTTTTGCGTACAACTTGTCTTATCCAAAATTGTATCTTCGCCTCCAACCATTCTGTTCTTTGACGGGACCAAATATGCCACGGAGTACCCTTCGTTCAATAATCCGAAGTAATTGTTCCTGGTTCTGTTTCATGCACCAAGCCTCAACCCATAAATCTCCAATTCTCGTTTTTTCTAACGAATAAATTTACGCTCGAAATCCCTCTTCTCGCTATAGTCTTCCACAGTGGTCCGTGTAGCCCGCGTCAGCATTTTCAGCCTGGATGCATTTTTTGCATCCCGACCATTTCTACATTCATCATCAAACCACTCATTTCTTACTACCATCCCCTTTCCAATCACCTCTGTTGCGGCACCTTCAATGCATGATTTTAATTTCTTCCACATACTATTTATATTAGTTTCCTGCTGGTAAGCCTCCAAATCTGTAATAATTCGTTGTTCCATTGCATCCATTTACAATTGTTTTACCGCCGACTGTTCAAGTTTCTCGACTGCCCATTTCAACCCTACGGGTTTTGTGTTATTACTGGCCGAAATTCTGGCTCGTAGCACTATCCGAACTAGATAATGATCTGAGTCAATGTTTAAACCACGACAAGTTCGAACATCCATTATATTTGAACAGTGACGTCCATCAATTAATATTAGGTTGTCAACTATCTCCCTTCCGCCTTTTTGCTCTTTATTCAATGCTTTATAAAAAGTGTTACAGTAATCGGATTTAGTTCAAATATGCGCCGTTTTGTTCGATAATCTGTTTCCATCTAGACTGCAACTTCATAATACCTCCCTCGTAGAAGCCCCCTCCTTATTTGCGAAGAACTCGGACAGCCACTTTTCACAAGCCTCTTTTGAGATCAACTTTACACCACCAAGGGCGTTCGCCATGGACAGGAACAGGTGGTAATCACTTGGCGCTATGTCCGGGCTATATGGTGGATGCGATAAAACCTCCCATCCGAGCTCCCGTAGCTTCTGACGAGTCATCAACGAAGTGTGTGGTCTGGCGTTGTCCTGGTGGAACACTACACCCTTCCTTTTGGCCAATTCTGGACGCTTCTGGTCGATCGCCTGCTTCAAGCGGTCCAGTTGTTCGCAGTAGATGGTAGAATTAAGCGTCTGGCCATATGGGAGCAGCTCATAGTGGATGATTCCCTTCCAATCCCACCAAACACACAGCAAAACCTTCCTGGCCGTCAATCCCGGCTTGGCCACTGTTTGGGACGATTCACCGGCCTGCGACCACGACCGTTTTCGCTTGATATTGTCGTATGTGATCCATTTTTCGTCGCCAGTCACCATCCGCTTCAAGAATGGGTCGAGTTCGTTCCGTTTCAGCAGCATTTCGCAAATGGAAATTCGGTCCATTAGATTTTTCACTGTTAATTCATGTGGCACCCAAACATCAAGCTTTTTTTTGTATCCAGCCTTCTGCAGATGGTTTAAAATGGTTTGGTGACTAACTCCCATCTCCTGGGCGATGTCACGAGATGCCACATGCCGGTCTAACTCGATGTATTCCATGATTTGATCGGTATTTGTCGTCACAGGTCTTCCGCCGGCTGGCTTATCCATGGTGTCGTTTTCACCGGCTCTGAATCGTCGAAACCATTCCTCCGCGGTTCGAAGTGATAGAGTACCATCCCCCAAAACACCATTAATCTCACGGAACGTTTCTCTAGCGGATTTGCCTTTAACGAAGGAAAACTTTAAAATAGCGCGAATTTCGGCGTTAGTGAACTCCATGTTTACACGTCTATAACTGTTGAACGCAATATCCAAACTAATCATACATAGCGTCGTTTTGTTTGTTATGTCAAGAGCTTTCAAATTATGTACAGTGTTGCCAGATACGAGCTCTGTAGCGCTTTGTACATAGCCGCGAAATTAAAAAGACAAAAAGGCGGAAGGGAGATATTTGACAACCTTATACATGATCAATTTGATTACTTGTTCTACCATCTGGAGACCTCCACGTAATCTTATGAATTTCTTTATGTGAGAAGTATGTACCACTAATGACCATGTTTTCAAACATGGCAAAATCAATCAATCTTAACCCGTTTACATTTGATGTTTTATGAAGTCTGTGCTTACCTATAGTTGGGTGATATATTGTTTTTTGTCCTACTTTGGCATTAAAATCGCCTAGGACAATCTTAATGTCGTGGCCCGATGCAGCTCTATATGTTGCCATCAGCTTTTCATAAAACTCAACCGTAACCTCATCAGTTTTCTCTTCAGTGGGCACATGTACATTGATGAGGGTCAGATTGAAAAATTTTGTTCTTACACGTAGTGTACAAATGCGTTCATCAATCGGATTAAAAGCAATTACTGAATTCCTTGCTTTACCAAAAACTACGAAACCGGTTCCGAACTCTCTTCTTTTACTACAATCGTTGCCGCTGTAATAAAATTTGTATCCATTTCTTTACAATAAATTTTTTCCGGCCCACTTAGTTTCTTGGATAGTTGTTATATCCAATTTGGCTGTTCTTAGTGTATCAGTAAGTGCTCTTAACGCACCTTGTCTTAACAAAGTTCTTAACATTCCAAGATGCAAATTTTAAATCATTGTCCTTAAATTTTCTTGGCTGGGGCCGTTGCCGTTTATCCTGTCCGATCCGAGGCCGTGTTGTAGAGTTCATAACTGGTTGTTTTTCCGAAGTTGGTAGTTAACCATACGTCCAACCTACTGAATCATTCTGTAAATTCGTAGGGTCATTTACAGGAGTATATCAACTCTGCCGAAAGCAGTTACCTTGGCGCCGCTAATTCGCCTTTACTGTGTAATCACTGAATCATTAACTCAGTTTTAATCGTTCGAATCGTCACATGGTGTATCAAAAGTATCGAATTTTAAAAATATTATATAAAAAAATGTGAATTTATGACTTATAACTATGGGAGGAGCAAGTTTTTAAACAAAAATTACTTTAAATAAAGTCGATGAAGAAATTCTTCACCATTAATTTGAGTCATAATTTTTTATTATTAAATTATGTTTATTTTTATAACAGAGTGTTGCATATGTTCAATATTTTAGAAGGTAAAATTTTCATTTTTATGATTGTGTCTGAGGTACTTTGATTGGAAGAATCGAAAAGTGATGTCAGTTTGGCGATTGAGCTTGTTCGTGGATTTTCTTCTTTACACCATATACGACAATTTTGTTTAGTTTACATATCGCCCATTTTAATATGTGAACGACGTAATCCACGATCAGTTGGCAATATTTCTTGTGCTGACTGTCTTTTGTAAGCCATTAATTGAAGTTGACTATGCAAAATATTGAAAAATAATGTGGTTAATTGCAATTGTAAACGATGACGAATTTATATGGTTGGTTCGTCAGTGACACTATATCACTATAACAGCTACAATATATTTTCTTGTGAATTTTACTTCTTTGATCTTGACATGAACCCATTTTTTTTTTTTTTTTCATATTTATTCACAATATTTCTCGAATAGCACTGTTTCTTTGGACAATTTGTTTTTCCATATTTTGTACGAAATTGTTGTCCAAATTCAACAAATTCAAAATAATTGTTAACAATAAAACCGCGTTGTTCAATCGTATGTTTGCACATAAGATTAATTAAAGAAATCAGTGATTTGACTACGGTCTACATTATTTTCAGTACACAAAGAGTATATAATTCTAAGAAATTAATTTAGTCGTTGTACCACCACCCATCCACCCACCCATAAAACCAATTTGTTTAGGGCATATTTAAAAAAAAACCTTCTATTAAATATAATATTACATTATGAAATGGCTTAGGAATTTCTGATATTTTGGCAATACGACGATAGTAAGAAAGCACACGGTTACAAGTAGAAGGACCATACATGTTTTCCACATTTTTGGAAATATTTTGGAGATATTGATGGACTATAAAGTATTGATAAATGAAATGTAATATTAAAATGAGTTTTTCAAAGTTTTACTTTATATTTAATGTCAATTGTTACACAAGAATAGTCCTTCATACAAGTTATAGAGTAGTCCCGTAGTAAACTTCAGCAGAACAGAGGTTATGTGAAGGATAATTTTGGTTGAATGAAGAAATGCCATTTTTGAATTTTCAATTTGACAATGAAAACAATGAAGAGCTTCGAGACTTTTAGAATAAAGAGGAACATATTCGATGAAACCAGGGTTAAACTCTGGTAAATGTAGTACCATATTGTTGTAAACAAAAAAATAACAGAAACGCCTTTGTCAATAAATTAACCCGCACACAAATACTTATTCATCATTCTAATTTAAAAGTAGATGTGACTGTGACTTCGTTACATTACAGAGCTTACCACCAAAAGATTGAAGTCATTTTTTGGTTCAATAATTTAAAAATTTTATTTCTTTCCATACTTTTTTCATTCGTAATTCTTGTGTCAATATGATACCACTACAGGCAGTAGTTCCAAATAATTAATCCATCGTATTAATCCAAGATGGAGCTTAGATGACATCTATCACAACATTCTACTACGCATCGAAGTACATAAAAATTTACCAATTGTACTGTAATCATTATTTAAATATTATTTATCTTTGCTTAAAATGAAAATAAAATGGAGGTTGTTGACATATCTCAAGCCATAAATTTCGTTTCTGGAAACCCCTACACTTTTGTTTGTTTACTTATCGTTATTCAATGCACACACAAGAATTGCTGAATATTAAAAGTTGTTGTTCTGAATGTTGTTGCTAATTTATATAAAAATATTTTTTATCATAAGACTTTGCAAAATTTTATGTTCTCCTGTTTCGTATATGGGTCGAATCAAAAAATAAAAGTGTTTGCAAAAAATAACTTTTCCCATTCGTATTCAAGGACATTTTTAATTTATTAATACAGGTTTTTGGATATAAAATCGTATACTACTTTGGATTAGTTAAGTCATTTTATAATTCACATTTTGTTTTATATGCATACAATTGAATGAACTTTAGGTGTGTGTGTGTGTGTGTGTAAATGTATTAACATTTTCTAATATGTATTTCGGAATAATTTCCTATTTAACCCTTTGCTCCGCATCTATAAAAACTGTCTTCGGTGACCAACAGTCTACATCACAATCCGATATTCTTGACAAATTGTATGACAACCCATTTTTACTGCATCAAATTTGTGATTTTGTATGATTTAATAACATTTATTGCTTTAGTAGTTGTATTTGAAACAGTATAAAGTTACCTTAAAGTGACACCTCCAATAAATAAGTTAGTAAGTCATTCAATTATATTATTTATACCAGTAATAATATCTAAATCTTACATAATATGCACAATCTGTCCGAAAAATAATGAGAATGGTTATATCATAATTTATAGAACCCGTAGCGCCATATGTTAGAAACTAATTGACTTACCCAAACTGTCTAAGTTTCATGGAATTTCTTTCAGCGTAAGTTAAAATACGAAGCATTTATTTTTTTGCGTTGTTCGTCCTTAGTATTATTGTCAAGGAATTTCGTAAAAATTAATCATATATACATTCTATTATGTGAACCTGTTCGGCTGCGTATCATTTTGATGAGACTTGTTCATATATAAATTCCATTCTCTAAAAATGCATTTAACAAAAAGTTTAACAAACTGCCCAGGTTACCCAAATATATAGCACTGAAACATGAAATGTGTACCTTTGTTTGATTTACTAGGAACTTCATAAAAATATATCCCAATGTAGAATAAAATATTGTAAAAATTCAAGGTTCCAGCAAACTATCATCAGTACATCGATTACTCACATAGCTCATGTAGCTATTCTAAACCGATTTTGCATGAAATGCAGATGAACAACAAGGATGGAGCTCATGGGCTAACGGTAAAGAGAACAAAATTCGAAGAATCGATATTTGTTTGAATTTGTTATTTTGCACAAAATCATTACTGGAAATTATAGTTGCGTATAATTGTGTGTCCGGTGTGATTCTTGAAATTGGTCAAATGCAATCATTCCAACGCTTTTCTAACTTTTCGACGATGCCGCCGCTCTTTTAGAACGATTTATCTTTGCCTTCAAAATTTCAGACTTCAGTTTCGGCGACGACTTTCTCGTCTGAGTCGGAGATCTTTTTGAGTTCGGCAAAGAGGTGGTAATCGCTGAATGACAGATCTGAACTATACGGTAGATGCTGGAGCAATTCAAAGTTCAATTCGTAAATTTTTATTATCTTTTTCACTTGTGACTTGTTGCACGGGGTGTCACTTGTCATTTTTTTGGTGTAACAAAATTTTTTTTCCATCGCCGTATGTGGTTTATTTTTGGTGATTTTAGTCCCTTCAAATGCTCCAACAACCCAACAATATATAAGTGTCGCACCGTTTTTTTTGTTTTTCCATGTTCAAGTGTGCAGTGAATAAAAATTATACCTTATGCATCCCAAAATACGGAAGCCATAATCTTTTGCCGGTCGATTGTTAAATTTTTGTTCGCCTCGGACGCCTTTCAACGGCTGCATACCACTTAACTGACAGTTTAGACTAGATTCTGGATTGAATTGGTTGCCGATTGTGTTTAAACATATCCAATCAGCGTTCTGAATCATCAATTCGTTGTTGCTTTGTCGTTGTTATATGGAGCAAACACGACACGACAATTTGGAAAACAATCATTTCATACCGAAATGTTTGTGTTTAATACTGAAAACACTACCTCAGCCATTACTTGTAACTTCACTTTACGGGTTACCCGCATAATTATTTTCAGCGTTATTTCGATGTTTTTCCGAAGTATTTAGGCATCATTTGTGGAGGTGCAGAACGTTCATCATCATCGGTTTTTAAACGACCACTTTTTAAATTCAGCAAACCCACATTTGATGGTTAATGTAGATGTAGCAGAGTCCGGGTCACACTTTGCAAAGCCATTGCTCTGCTGGAACCGTAATTTTCGTCACATTTAAAAGCAAAAGTTAAATTAACACACGAAACTGCATTGAATTCATTTATCTGAAAAAAAAAAAACAAAACCCAAAGTGTAAATTAATCCATACCGTAACTTCCAAACCGATGCGGTCGGATTGTTATGAAATCATTGACTTCAGTTTATCAAAAAATTGTTCATTTGTTTTTATATTGTTTATTTTCAGCATAAACTTGATTGTTAAAAATTGAATACGAAGTAATTTTTATTAAACATGGCATTTAAGTTAAGGAATAAAATATAATATGTAAAGACTGTAATTTGGACTAACAAATTTTGACGTTGGATAACCACACAAGATGTCTTCCTTGTGGTTTTTTTTTTTTTTCGTCTGTACCAGAGCCTGGTATGTCATTGTCATCAAAATTGATTCGGAAGTCACTTTTTATATATTGCGTTGTGATGGATCTTCATCACCATAATATTGGTAAAGCAATTGATGAGATTCTGCTGTATACTAATCAATTCGACTTAATTAAACCTCTAATATTGGGAGTTTGCATTAATAATGTCGATTTAGATAACAGTTGGCGTAACTGGCGTTGTGTGCATCGGAACACACCGCGGCCATATTCTTTTTTTTTGTCTGTCTTTACTCTATAAATTTCAGTATATGTCATTTCGTTGAAGTGTAAACAACAAAGTTTTTTTTTGCTTCGAACATGTCGAATTACGTGCCTGAAAACGTTGTTTTGCGGGGAAGTTTAATAACTTTCTTTCATTTGAAGAAAAAAACATACTTTTTTGAGTCGAATTGTCACTGGCGATGAAAAGTGGGTGTATTACGAAAACCCTAAACGTAAATCATCATATGTTGATCCCGGCCAACCGGTCAACTTCACAATCAAAACGCAATATTCATTGCCAGAAGGTAATGCTGTGCATTTGGTGGGATCAAAAAGGTGTGGTGTACTTACTTACTTACTTACTCCATGGCGTTACAACCCGGGTGCGGTTTTAGCCTTCTCCAACACGCTTTTCCAACCTGACCTATCCGCAGTTAATGTCTTCCAATCCCGAATTTTAAGGATCTTTATATCACAGTTTACTGCATTTAGCCATCTCGCCTTAGTTCTTCCGGCTCTCCTTCTACCCTCCGGTTTACCATTTAACAGTTTTTTTGGCACACGCTCCTCCTCCATGCGTAATACATGTCCAAGCTATGTTAATCTATTGATTTTGATGGTTTTTGAAAATATTTGGTTAAAATTTAATTTATAAAATTTAATGATAATAAAAATTCAATGAAATTACAAAATTTATAATATTTATTTGAAACAACAAATTGTTTTGTATAATTTTTAGTCAATAAACAATAAATTTTAATTATAATTCAGCGGAAAATAATTGGATCATTTATCCGAAAAATTATTAATTTGTTCGTCAAATCACATTTTTTATATGTTCGATTATTTTAATATAGAATTCGAATTTAAATCAATCAACTGCGTGGCATTTATTATGCGCCAAAAGGGTTGCCATCGTTAAAGTTTATTATCTTGAAATTTACGATAAGTTTTCACGTCATTTTATTGGTTGTTGTGTGGATGTAAATATTATAATATTTTTGAAATTTCTTGAAATTACTCGTAAAATGTCAATTTATCATTTGATCGTTTTTCTACTCCTTATCGCATTCACTGGATGTGTTATCAGAATCTATGTCTGCAGCATTGGATTGATTGTCAATATTATTATTATTCACAATATGTGATTGACATAATCCACTTGGACCCGGTCGATTTTCATTGGAAAGTAATATGTTGACATTTGAATGACTTTTGTGTTTGTGATTCAATAGATGATTTAATTTTTTAAATGTTCTCGAACACATTGAACATGGAAACGGTTTGTGTGCATGTTTCATATGTGAAATTAATTCTGATCTTTGTTTAAATCGTTTCTCACATTTGGTACATTTGTGATTCTTAATATCGGTATGAACTAATTTGTGTTTCCTTAACACCTGCGGTTGTTTAAATGATTTCGAACATATATCACATTTATATGTTTTCTCTGCGTTATGTATTAGTTTGTGACTTTTTAAATCCTGCTGTAGTTTAAATGATTTCGAACATATATCACATTTATGTGTTTTCTCTGCGTTATGTATTAGTTTGTGCATTATTAGCCCACCCGGTTGTTTAAATGATTTCGAACATATATCACATTTATATTTTTTCTCTGCGTTATGTATTAGTTTGTGACTTAGTAACCCCTGCGATTGTTTAAATGATTTCGAACATATATCACATTTATATGTTTTCTCTGCGTTATGTATTAGCATGTGTTCCCGTAGATGTGTCAACCTTGAACATTTCTTCTCACACTTGGAACATTTGTGCAATTTGCCACTATGTTTTTTCATATGATCAATCAATGCATCTTTTCGTGTAAATTTACTGCAACAAATATCACATTCAAAATTCTTTTCGCCTCTATGAGTCTTCATATGTTCAGTTAATTTATATTTATTTGATAGTATTTTCTCACAAATTCTACACGTTCGTTTACACACAATTTGATGATCATTTAAATTTTCTTTCGTTGTAAAAGTTCCATTACAAATATTACATTTTAACAAATGTTCGCCAGTTGTTAAATTTGAATTTGGTTTTTCTTCCATTTCTAAAATACGTTTCTTTTCCCCGGGTTGTTTTGAACAATTACGAAATAAAATAAATTATATTGAATTTCCGAGTAATATCTTAGAAAAATAATATTTTAATGTTAACAAATCTCTCTTTAATCGCTCGCTTAAAAACTAAAAATAACGTCCGATCACTTTGAATATTATTTTATAACTGCCATTGATGGAATGTTGAGATAAGCAAATAGTAATAAAAACGAAATTGGTGTTACCAGATTTATGAAAAAATAGGAAGCACTGACATATATTTCGTGATTGTTCGATAATTTTCGACGGTATTGCCACATATTTATATTGATTACTCCAATATTTGCAAAAGTATATAATTTGACATTTTTACTGAATGTAAATCGTCACTGTGGTCAAATTATTACCAATAATTGTTACTTAATTATTTTACCAATTACTAAATACTTAACCCATAAACTTCCTTAATTACTCCATTGCATTACAACCCAGGTGCGGTTTTAATCTTCTCCAACCTTATCTATCCGCAGTCAATTTCCTAACCCGAATTTTAAGGATCTTTATATCACAGTTTACTGCATCTAATCATCTTGCCTTAGCTTTTCCGGCTCTTCTTCTATACCTTCTGGTTTACCATTTAACTGTCCAACATCTATCTCAATCTATTGATCTTGATTGTTTTGACAATATTTGGTTGACCGTACAACTTGTCTAATTCAATATTGTATCGTCGCCTCCAACCATTCTGTTCTTTGACGGGACCAAATATGCCACGGAGTACCTTTCGTTCGAAAATCCGAAGTAGTTGTTCCTGATTTTGTGTCATGCGCCAAGCCTCCGACTCATACGTTAATATTGGACGTATTAAAGTTGTATATAGCTTGCACTAGGTGTGGTGTACAACGAGCTGTTAAAACCAAATGAAACGGTTACAGCTGATCGCTACCGACGACGACAACTGGGCGAATTGGCAAAGAAATTGAACGAAAAACGACCATTGATAGCTCGAAAACACCACAAAGTTTTATTTCACGATGACCAGGCCAGACCACATCGCGTGCAAACATCGTTAAGGAAAAAATAAAGAGGCTCGGTTGGGATCATCTTGATCACCCACCGTACTCTCCAGCCCTTGCTCCTTCTGATTACCCATTTGTTCCGATCAATGCAGGTCAGCCTGACAGATGTACGCATTCGAAATGCTGAAGAAGTGCGAAAATGGGTCGATGAATGGATTGGGACAAAAGATGAGGAGTTCGTCAAACGAGGAATCAACAAACTTCCCAAAAGATTGGAGGAAATCATAGCTAGCGATGGGCAATATTGATTGGTTGATGTACTCAATCATTTTGTTATACAAATAAATGCCATTTTCAAGCCAAAAAATCGACATTATTAATGCAAGGTCCTAATATAATCTGCAAACTCGAACTCCGTGTTATTGCTACTTAATTATATTTATTTTATTTTCGTATTTATTTTCTTGTTTACGGATAGGCACTTTATGAAACGCATATTTCTTTTGTCGCACTGCAAGCGTGGACACCGTGTAAATAACAGACGACTAAAAGTAGCAATAGTCGCACACACACACACACACACACACCCCGTACACCAATAGAGAAATTTTTACAATAAAACCATCTTTTATAGATAAGCGGTTAATATTACATTGAAAACTTTTACGATCATAATATATTAAATTTGAATATATATTGCTGTTTTTTTTTTTTTTTCTTCTTCCTCCTTTTGAGAGATTTTTTTTTGCTATTTAGCCTTTCTCTTATTCACCGTTATTTCCTTTATTTTCTTTACTTTACTTTTTTTTCTGTTTAACTTAATACCTATAACTACTCCATCCGCATCTGGGGATATTATATTTTCATATATTTATTCATATATTAAAAAATACAGAAAACTGTTGTGCGTAATCTTTACAAACATTTTCTATATTGCACGGTGTACGTAAAAATGTCTTATATTAAACTCACATTCCAGGCATAAACAACTTTATATACCGTTACACCATTCTACCAGCACTCATACATAACTAATGTAAATACGTGTACATCCATAGCACAAAACAGGGCCGGCGCCTCACAAATATTTGCATGAGCTTGTTCCAAATAGGTTTCGTTTAAAGTCACTACTAACATAAATAAACACTAACTACATAAATTGTAAAACATTAGCTCGGAGGCCAATGGAAAATTTTCGGGAAAATCGCCAACAAATTTTCTAATTACGAGCTATAGTTTTAACGGATATCCACTTTTTATTACATACCCTAATAACACTGTCCGCAGTTTGTCCGCAAAATTTCCGCATTCCGTTGTTATAAATCCGAGGAAATATCTATGGATTTCTTACGGATGTTGGCTGGCATTTTACATGATCATCGCAATCCTGTCCATGAATTTTGTCGACAAAATGTCATTGAGTTATTCGTATATTGCCGTTGATAATTTCTACGGATTTTTCTTAGATTTAATTCCCGTCGCTATTATTCCACAGAATATCCGTAGAATTTATATTCAAATTTTTTTTTTTTTTGTGACCAGATCCACTGATTTTGACAAAAAAGTACGTCATTCGACAAACAGGTTATAACTTGTTGAAATAAAATTGAATGTAATAAATACGTAAGAAATAAATAAAAAAATTATATTGTAATTATAAAATTGTAAAACAACTGTCTTGAATAATTGGTGAAATAAATTATGAACACAAAACCATGGATATATGTTGAAAATGTTACCCAGACCATCCAAAGATTTCAATTGATCTAAATAAAATATTATTATATTAAATGGAAAGTCTATGGACATTCTTTGGATAAATTCCAATATATTTTTTTGCATGGAACACATATGTGAATTTTTTCCACAGAAATTTTCCTCATTTTTCAAAGTACCGACAAATTGAAAATTTAATCAATTTCCAATTTCTTTCGTTGGAAGAAATTTTTAAAATTGTTTCACACAACCAGAAAATATAGTCGATTTTCCGATGCGACGATGTAAGAGAAATTAAAATATAAAAAATGATACAAAAAATTTATACAATATTATTATTTCATACAAAAATTGCAATGACATCAATCAATTGGAAAATCGGTTATATTTTCTGAACGCTTGTTGCAATTTTAAAAATAGCTTCTATGAAATGCTGGAAATTGATTAGATTTTGAAATAATGTAATAAAAATTGAAAATCCGTTAAAAACTTTAGCTCGTAATTAGAAAATTTATTGGCTCATGAAAAGCGATTTTTCCCGAAATTTTTCCATTGGTCTCCGGCCTAATGTTTTACAATGTATGTAGTATTAGTAGTGACTTTAAGCGAAATATATTTGGAACAAGCTCATACAAATATTTGTCAGAAGCCGCGCCTGGTTTATAAATATGTATTGTATTAGTGGTAGCGGTAGTTATAGTAGTAGTAGTAGTAGTAGTAGATATATAGGTACCGCTATGTATCGTTTTTAGTATAGAATTTTAATATTTTCTTGTTATTGTACCGTTACCGTTTTCGTATTTCTCTACAGCATTGCTGCGAACGAAAAAACAATATTATATTCAGACATCAAATATCATTTTTTATCAGTCAGAAAAATATATCATTATTATTTTTATTGTTATTATTATTATTATTATTATTATTATTATTATTTGTTGTAACAATATCATGGACCTAACCATTTCCATCTAAATATATTGTATCAGGCAGTCAAAAAAAGGGATAATCGCGCTAAAATTGTCTGTTATTATGAGGCAGAGGTAGTCTATTTGTTTTCATTATACGAACAATAGCAAAGACAAAGTCTATGCGACGTAAAATAATTTAATTGTAGTCAAACAATATGACATCACAATTGTCAGTGGTTCGGAATGGTATGTTGGGTATAGAATATTTGCCAGCTGCCAGTTGTAACCAAACGCGTCCACAGGTGGCGCGGATAGTGGAACGGTCTATTATGTAATGGGTTAGCAACGAATGAAAAATAAGTACCTGCCGACAATCCCAATTATTCCGGATTTTAGAATGAAAGGTACTCTGTGGCATATTTCGCTACGTCCAAAGAACAGAATGGTTGGAGGCGAAGATATATTTTTGAATTAAACTAGCTGTACGGTCAATCAAATATTGTAAAAACCATCAAAATCAATAGATTAATATGGCCTGGACACGTAACACGCATGGAGGAGAAGTGTGTGCCGAAAAAACTGTTTAATAGTAAACCGGAAGGTAGAAGGAGAGCCGGAAGACCTACGGCGAGATGGCAAGATGCAGTAAATTGTGTAAATATTGGTGTAATCAATACAAATGTGTGTCAATACCGTCGAAAATTATCGAACAATCACGAAATATATGTCAATGCTTTCTATTTTTTCATAAATCTGGTAACACCAATTTCTTTTTTATTACTAATTGCTTATCTCGACATTCCATCAATGGCAGTTATGAAAAAATATTCAAAGTGATCAGACGTTAGTTTTCAGTTTTTAAGTGAGACATTAAAAGTTTTATTAACATTAAAATTTTATTTATTTGAGAAGTTTCTCAAAACTTAGATATAATTTATTTAATTCCGTAATAAAGAAACAAGGAAACGAATTTTAGAAATGGAAAGAAAACCAAATCCAAATTTTACAACTGACGAACATTTGTTAAAATGTAATATTTGTAATGGAACTTTTACAACGAAAGAAAATTTAAATGATCATCAAATGGTGTGTAAACGAACGTGTAGAGTTTGTGCGAAAATACTATCGAGTAAAGGTGACTTAAATCGACATATGAAAATTCATACAGGTGAAAAGAATTTTGAATGTGATATTTGTTGCAGCAAATTTTCACGAAAATATGCATTGATTGATCATATGAAAATACATAGTGGCAAATTGCACAAATGTCACAAATGTGAGAAGAAATTTCCAAAGTTGACATATTTACGAAAACACATGCTAATACATAACTCAGAGAAAACATATAAATGTGATATATGTTCGAAATTATTTAAACGACTGCAGTATTTAAAAAGACATAAACTAATACATAACTCAGAGAAAACATATAAATGTGATATATGTTCGAAATTATTTAAACAACTGCAGTATTTAAAAAGACATAAACTAATACATAACGCAGAGAAAACATATAAATGTGATATATGTTCGAAATCATTTAAACGACTGCAGGATTTAAAAAATCACAAACTAATACATAACGCAGAGAAAACATATAAATGTGATATATGTTCGAAATCATTTAAACAACTTCCGGGGTTAAGGAAACACAAATTAGTTCATTCCGATATTGAGAATCACAAATGTACCAAATGTGAGAAACGATTTAAACTAAAATCCCATTTAAGTGAACATATGAAAGAGGTTCACAATCGGTTTTCATGCCCAATGTGTTCGGGAAGATTTAAAACATTTTTTCATGTAATGACTCACAAACCCAAAAGTCATTCAAATGTCAACAAATCACTTTCCAATGAAAATCAACCGGGTCCAAGTGGAATGTATCAATCGCGTATTTTGAATAATAATTATATGCTATCCAATGCCGCCGATATTGATTCCGATGACACATCCAGTGAATGCGATAAGGAATAGAAAAACGATCAACTGATTAATTGACATTTTACGAGTAATTTCAAGAAATTTCAAAAATATTATAATATTTACATCCACACACCAACCAATAAAATGACGTGAAAACTTATCGTAAAATTCAAGATAATAAACTTTAACGATGGCAAACCTTTTTGGCGGATAATAAATGTCACGCAATTGATTGATTTAAGTTCGAATTCTTTAGGAAAATTAACGAACATATAAAAAATGAAATTTAACGAACAAATTAATAATTTTTCGGATCATTGATCCAATTATTTTACGCGGAATTATAATTAAAATTTATTGTTTATTGACTAAAAATTATGCAAAACAATTTGTTGTTTCAAATAAATACTTTGAATTTTTATTATCGTTAAATTATAAATTAAATTTTAACTTTTGCAATTGATGGCTTACAACGAGATCTATATACGACATTAATAAGTTCAATATTAAAGTATGGGTCTGAGGCTTGGTGCCGGACCCAGAACTAGGAACAATTAGTTTGGATTTTTGAACGATTTATTTGGAACCAGTGAGATATTTTAGACCAAATGTTCATACCGTCAAACGTAACGTTAGCGCAAAGGATGCTTGAGCGAGTTTCATTTATTGAATTTGACATCAGAATACATTTATGCTATAATTATGGTTCAGATATTTCAATTTTCATATTTCTTCAAGTCAGTTTGAGTGTGGCGCACTTCGCAGACGCATTGCATCACATTATCGTGTTATGCAAACAAGTCTATTTTTGCTAATTGTTTCGGTACAATCGACATAGAAAACATATTCCCATCGAATGTTCATCAAAAGCTGACTCTTTGATAAGACAATATTGATTACGAATAACATATTTTCAATTCATTTCATCAATTTTTTTTCAGAAATATCGTAGAATCGTTTTGGGTATGGGTATTTCCGATGCACCATACAAATTTTAACACATTTATGTTGGTGCATATGAATCAGAAGGTGATGCAACCGTTTTCTTTGGGAGTGATTTTGATCAAACTATCATTCAAAATTAGCATCCCGAGGACATTTCATGTTGCATGATTTCAATTTGTTTCACATACTATTCATATTGTTTTCTTGCTGTGAATCCTAAGAATCTGTAATAATTTGTTGTTCCATTGCAACAATTAGTGTATTTAAAATTGTTTTATCGCAGTCAACTGTTTTTCGAGCTACCACCATGGTCAACATTAATAAGAAATATTTGATATAGGCTTACAGTCGTTTCCGGCTCCGGGGATAACTTCTTAACTACATTTGAATGATAATTGCCATCTCAAACACTATCATCATCCCCATCTATGTTTTCCTCTGACAACAATTGTTAGATTTGTGACGGTGTGGTTCGCATCAATTCCAATGGAATCGTTAATACTCGCCACCTTTTTAATGTGTCTCCTTCACCTGACTGTAAATTTACTCAACATTTCATTCGTATTTTTTACCACTTCAGAAAAGCATAATCGATTTCTGACTTACCCAGCGGTACAGTCAATTTGAACACCATATAACAGAGACAGCAGTTGTTAAGTTTTATGAAGTCTAACGACTCGGAATCAATTCCACAAACAATGTAACTACCTCATTTTGTGCTCTTTTCGGCCCCCTTGCTCTACATTTATCCACGAGTAATCCCTGTCTTTCTGTATTCGTAAATTGTGTAAAGGTAAATTCGTAAATAAAAAATCAAAAGGATAATTTCTGGGAAAAGATACATGAAAACGATGAAATGTTACTGAATACATGACATTAAAATGACATCAAAATAATAAATAAATTGCCTATTCTCTTGTTTACAAGTTCAGTATATTATTATAAACTTATAACAATTGTGTATACAACACACACTCTGTCCGAGAAATAACCGGAGCGCATATTTACCAATACATGTCTTCTGATGAATTTTAACGTATCTGATTTGATTGTGAACAGATGCCAACAAAGTTTCGAAGAAGGTTGATGTCATTATTTTTAGCTTTTGGCCAAAATACAAAGCGTTATGTGTGGCAGTAGCTTTTGCTCGTCGATCGAAAAGTCATAATGGACAAAAAACCGTTTGAAAATTGATACGATTGTTGTTAGCTGTTTATCTGCAAAACACAAATCTTTGAGGTGCAGTAACGTTTCAAAGGCGACAGCAAATATGGCGTTTATATTAAACTATAAACATACCTATTTATGAGAATTTAATTTAGAAAAATTAGTCTAGTCATTTCGAAGTTTATTATTAATGCGACAACCAATAATTTAAGCATCATTCAAAACTCTGGCAACCAAATCATTTACTGAAAATGTTATTTGAATATTACTATACCAAAGGTATTATCCACAAAGAATACTTTAAAATTATCTTGGCTTGTGTTCAGGCATTGGCCAAACCGAATTGGTGGTCGGCGTCCTGAATATCGAGCGGCATGCAAATTAACTGTAATGTGTACGATAATACACCTATACTCAACTCATAAAATAAATTTATTTGCTTTAAAATGGGTGCTATACAGTTGTGCTAAGTCTTATGTTTAGTGGTAGTTCGCTAATATTCAATCACATGAAATACATGTTGCTATGGTCTCGGCTCGTACGATAAATCACAAATGTTTTGTTCAAAATATTGAAAAATAATCAATAAATTGTGTTTAATAAAACATGACGTCGATACTTCAAATATTTATTGATTGAAATTTTAAGTGAAACAAACTTCGTAGTATATTTTTGACAGTTTTAAAATTGATGTTGATGTTGTAATATTTATTTGTCAAATGTGTACGGTGAAGTTGGTTTTAAACCACAATACGCATATAATTGTAACAATTGAAGAACGAACGTTTTATTATATTAAGCGGTGACCTAGTAAAATTTTACTAATCGTACGACTACCACTTTAACATAATACTAATCACAATTTTAGTACACATTTAACATTTCTCTTAATATCAACCTAATTAAATTCGTGTGACTATTTTCTCCGAATTCGCGTCAATTGGAAGGGATTGAACAGACACTGACTGTCAACAACATTGCAATGATAATGAGCGAAATAAAAAGTGCATTTGATGCACTTGTTAACCGATGTGTGAATTGATGTTTTACATGTGTTGACGATAAATATTTCGAATATATAAATACAATTACTTGAGTCCGGTTATTATGCGGACAGTGCGGGTGTTTATGTAATAAATAAATTGACTTTAATAATTGAAATCAAGAGAAAAAAAAGTTCAATAAGAAAAATAGAACAAAAAAAGTCTAAGTGATGTGTTAAAACTTAAGCAACAACTACTCAAAGTCAAACAAAGATGAAGAAAGAAAATACAGTTATCATTCATTTTTTTTTTATTTTTCTTTATTGCAACTTAATAAAAAGAAGTTGTGCTTTGATGAGAAAATGGAAAAAAAATCGACAAAAAGATGGAATAAAAAAAGGAAAAAACACTTTAAAATATTTGTAAGAATTTTTCGTTTATAAACGTAAAATAAAGGGGGTTATTGTGTTTTTAAATTTCTAACAATTTTCATTTTTCTTTATAATTCTTTGTTTTTATATTTTCGTCTTCACATTTTATTATTATTTATTTTTACATTTTTTTTCGCTTCATTTTCCTCTTTCCCATATCAGGTGTACCGCTATCAAATGAGCGTTTGTTTTGTGAAAATAAAAAACTAATTTTAAATAGGAAAGTAAACAACATTTTATACATTGCGTTCTACACATTTTGACCACCTTTCTGGCAATTTGTTGGAGATACCACACGCCAATAGAATTGATCGTTTCTTGAAGCAAACCAATCAGACACCCAATTTACGACTTCTTCGTAGGAATCGAAGTTCTGCTCAATGCGCAATGCATCGATGAAAACAAATGGTAGTCGAAAGGAGCCAAGTCTGGTGAATACGGCGCCGGGTGGGGTAACAGCTCCCATCCAAGTGCTTTGATTGTATCCTGAACCGGTTTTGCTTTGTGTGCAGGTGCATTGTCAGGCGGCAAAATTATTTTGCCGTGTCTTCTGGCCCATTCTGGTCGTTTTTCGATCAATGCATGGTTCAAATTGATTTGTATGTTGTCGGTATCGATCAGCATTAACAGTTTCACCAGGTTTTCAGGAGCTAGTAGTGCACCACACCTTTCTGGTCCTTTCATCGCCAGTAAAAATTCGATACAAAACTTTCGATACGATTTTCTGTCGTGTCTGACAAACAAAATTTCACAAGTGTTTTTTACGGTTTTCCATCTGTCTTTCAACTCAATTGATGTGGCACCCATTTTCCACACTTACGGATCTTTCCCATAGCTTTTAAACGATCAAAATGGGTTTGTTGTGCAACATTTAACTTTCTGCCATTTGCTTTTGATTGAAAGTGTAATCTTTATCCAATATATTGCTTGAAATTCGGCGTCTTCAAACTATTTTGGTGGTCCTCCTACACGTTCATTATTTCTCACATCAAAATCATTATCTCTAAACCGGTTGAAATCGTGTTTTGCATGTTGCTTCTGATAGAGCATAATCATCTGATATGCCTCGACAAGCATTCGATGCGACTCTGCAGCGATTTTCTTCAAATGAAAACAAAATTAATTAAATTTAATTTAATCGCCGCAAATCATCATTTTCATGTACAAAATTCGACAACACGATGAAAAAAATATTATGTTGTTTGTACAATGACTTGATGTATGCATAAATATGTTTGACAGATGTCATCACAACCAAACAAACAAAAAGAAACCAAATGTTCCCTATAGAACCGCTCACTTCATACCGGTACACCTGGTAAATATTTCGTGGAAAAGCAAAGTGATGAGAAATTTTCATATGATATTTTATTATGAAAATGTAGCACATAAAAATATTACAATAACACCTCGTCCATTCGTTCTAATATTTTGCCAATACGAATTAGTGTTTATTTTATAAAATTATTAAAGAGTGAGAACAAAATCGACCGAATAAAGGGTATAAAGGGTGAATTGGTTCGGATCATAAGTTTGCGTTATAAGCTATTTTTTTTTTTTTGTGAAATTTGGAATTGAGCTTACTTTTGGTTCCTGACATATGGCGGCTAGAAGTTTCCACAGACGAAAATGCAAATTTTCGAGAGACATAGGAATATCCACTGAAATATACGCATGTATATAACTTCTATAAAGAAGAATAATGTTTACAGACGCTTGGCTCAGCGTTAATTATGGATTTGGGTTATAGATATTGAAGGAATTATTTAACATTAGTTTAGGCAATTATCAGATGCGGTAATGCAGTGTCATACTATGAACATACATTTCTAGTTAAAAGTTTGAAGCAAGTGGTCGAAAGTCTTCCTTACACTTAGCTAGGCATGACATTGTTGTTACTTGTTAGGGCTTAAATGAAATCGCGTTTTCGAAGTGGAAAAAATCATTATATTTTTGTTCTTATGGATAAAGCAAAGACTGCGGGTGTGAATCAGTGGTAGATTATTTATGTGTCTGTGAGAGCGACTTTCGAACGGTTGAATGTTGCAGTCACCGCCATAATAGCTCTGATGTTTCCATCATCAATTTCGAGAATTAGAAACAATTGAGTTTCATTCACATTGCATCGCTCTTCATCCAAAATACTATAATAGCTATGAAAGTATTGGGTTGACACTTGACTTTGGTCAATGTGGCCTATTAAATTAACACTATTATTTAAAAGACTTAAATAATTTTAAGCAATAATGCATCGTTCATTTTATACGATGACCTTTTGCTATCTTTTGCATAACTTAATGATTCCTAGCTCATAGAATTGCTGGTCCATATCATCACAAAACTGAACCAAGAGCGTTTTGTCATCATCATCATTATTGACCATTTGACCATCAAAGAAGTTTTACAAATTTCGAAATAAATGGTAATCTGATGGTGTAAGTTATGGAGTAAATGGTGGCAACAGTTCCCAACCAAGCTCTAATAATTTTTCGGCGACTGACCAAAGATGTGTGTGGCCTTGCGTTGTCTGGATGGAACACAACGTCTTTCCGATTTGCTAAGTCTGATCGCTTTTCTTGAATTGCATTGTTCAATTTGGTTAGTTGTTGCTTGTACACATCAAACCAAACCGTCTTCTGACGAACATCATTTTCGATTTACATTGTTGTAAACAATCCATTTTTCATAGCCAGTTATCAATCGTTTTAAAACTGGATTATTTTCTTTACGTTCCGTAAACAAATCGCTGATGGATGATGCGTAGTGTTAATTGGATTTCTTTAAGTTGATGAAGAATCCATATATCGAGTTTTTCTTTTCGTATACAAGTGATTTTAAACGCTTTTCAATGCATGTGCGGTTGTGATACATTAGTGTCAAGTGTGAAAAATTAAATTCTAAATTTTCAAAAACTTTTATATCAAATTCAAATTCATCAAAGCTTGAAAAAATACATACTGATGTGTTAGAAATACTTAATTGTGATACCTCTATTAAAGTCTCATCTGATAAAAACAAGGAAATACGTTACTTACTTACTTATTCCATGTCGTGACAACCCAGTTGCGGTTTTAGCCTTCTCCAATACGCTTTTCCAACCTGACCTATCCGCAGTCAATGTTTTCCAACCCCTAATTTTAAGGATCTTTATATCACAATTTACTGCATCTTGCCATCTCGCCTTAGGTCTTCCGGCTCTCCTTCTACCTTCTGGTTTACTATTTAACAGTTGTTTTGGCACAAGCTCCTCCTCCATGCGTACTACGTGTCCAAGCCATCTCAATCTATTGATTTTGATTGTTTTGAAAATATTTGGTCAAAATTTAAGTTATAAAATTTAACGACAATAAAAATTCAATGAAATTAAAAAATTCAAAATATTTATTTGAAATAACAAATTGTTTTGTATAATTTTTAGTCAATAAACAATAAATTTTAATTATAATTCCGAGGAAAATAATTGGATCAATGATCCGAAAAATTATTAATTTTTTTTATATGTTCGATTATTTTAATATAGAATTCGAACTGAGTGACATTTATTATCCGCCAAAAAGGTTGCCATCGTTAAAGTTTATTATCTTGAAATTTACGATAAGTTTTCACGTCATTTTATTGGTTGTTGTGTGGATGTAAATATTATAATATTATTGAAATTTCTTAAAATTACTCGTAAAATGTCAATTAATCATTTGATCGTTTTGCTATTCCGTATCGCATTCACTGGATGTGTCATCGGAATCAATATCGGCGGCATTGGATAGCATATAATTATTATTCAAAATACGCGATTGATACATTCCACTTGGACCCGGTTGATTTTCATTGGAAAGTGATTTGTTGACATTTGAATGACTTTTGGGTTTGTGAGTCATTACATGAAAAAATGTTTTAAATCTTCCCGAACACATTGGGCATGAAAACCGATTGTGCACCTTTTTCATATGTTGACTTAAATTGTATCTTAGTTTAAATCGTTTCTCACATTTGGTACATTTGTGATTCTTAATATCGGAATGAACTAATTTGTGATTCCTTAACACCTGCGGTTGTTTAAATGATTTCGAACATATATCACATTTATATGTTTTCTCTGCGTTATGTATTAGTGTGTGTCCTTTTAAATCCTGCAGTCGTTTAAATGATTTCGAACATATATCACATTTATATGTTTTCTCTGAGTTATGTATTAGCATGTGTTTTCGTAAATTACTCATATTTGAACATCTTATCTCACATTTGGGACATTTGTGCAATTTGCCACTATGTATTTTCATATGATCAATTAATTCTTGTTTCCGTAAATATTTAAGGCAACAAATATCACATTCAAAATTCTTTTCGCCTCTATGAGTCTTCATATGTGTAGTTAAGACATATTTATTTGATAGTACTTTCTCACAAATTCTACACGTTCGTTTACACACCATTTGATGATCATTTAAATTTTGTGTAGTTGTAAAAGTTCCGTTACAAATATTACATTTTAACAAATGTTCGTCAGTTGTTAAATTTTCATTTGGTTTTTGTTCCATTTCTAAAATTCGTTTCCTTGTTTCTTTATTACGGAATTAAATAAATTATATCTAAGTTTTGAGAAACTTCTCAAATAAATAAAATTTTAATGTTAATAAAACTTTTAATGTCTTACTTAAAAACTGAAAATAACGTCCGTTCACTTTGAATATTATTTCATAACTGCCATTGATGGAATGTCGAGATAAGCAATTAGTAATAAAAATGAAATTGGTGTTGCCAGATTTATGAAAAAATAGAAAGCATTGACATATATTTCGTGATTGTTCGATAATTTTCGACGGTATTGCCACACATTTGTAATGATTACACCAATATTTGCAAAAACATAAAATTTGACATTTTTACTGAATGAAAATCGTCACTGTGGTCAAATTATTATCAACAATTGTTATTGTGTTCGGTTTTTGGTGTGGCCGTAGTTGTTTTGCATTAATGCGTTTGTATTTTATCTGACAAACCGATCAACCTTGAGAATAAAGGTGATGCGTTACGTTAAGCTAATTTTCCGATTAAATATCGCATAGCGTTCACAAATAATATAATTCTTGATCATAAATTGGGAAACTTACACTCAGTTTGGTTAAAAATGACGTATGTAATGTGTATGAGAAATTTGAATCAGTTTCATGTTTTTTCGTCAGATCTCACCAACCAATTATTTTACCATTTACTAATATCTTTAGCCATCAACTTATTTACTTACTTCATGGTATGACAACCCAGGTGCGGTTTTAGACTTCTCCAACCTGACCGCAGCCAATGTCCTTTAATCCCGAATTTTCAGGATCTTTATATCATAGTTTACTGCATCTAGCCATCTTGCTTTAGATCTTCCTCGGCCCTCCTTCTACCTTCTGGGTTACTATTCAACAGGTTTTTCGGCACACACTCCTCTTCAATGCGCGTGATACATGTCCAAGCCATCTTAATCTATTGATTTTAATTGTTTTGAAAATATTTGGTTTTGCGAACAACTTGTCTAATTCAAAATTGTATCTTCGCCTCCAACCATTCCGTTCTTTGACGAGACCAAATATGCCACGGAGTACCCTTCGTTCGAAAATCCGAAGTAATTATTCCTGGTTCTGTTTCATGCACCAAGCCTCCGACCCATAAATCCTTCGTTCCAATTCTCGTTTTTTCTTACGAATAAATTTACGCTCGAAATCCCTCTTCTCGCGATAGTCATCCACCGCGTCAGCATTTTCAGCCTGGATGCATTTTTTACATCACGAGCATTTCTACATTCATCATCAAACCACTCATTTCTTACTACCATCCCCTTTCCAATCACCTCTGTTGCGGCACCTTCAACGCATGATTTTAATTTCTTCCACATACTATTTATATTAGTTTCCTGCTGGTAAACCTCCAAATCTGTAATCATTCGTTGATCCATTGCATCCGTTTACAATTGTTTTACCGCCGACTGTTCAAGTCTCTCGACTGCCCATTTCAATCCTACGGGTTGTGTGTTATTACTGGCCGAAATTCTGGTTCGTTGCACTATCCGAACTAGATAATGATCTGAGTCAATATTTAAACCACGACAAGTTCGAACATCCATTATATTTGAACAGTGACGTCCATCAATTAGTAAATGACCAATTTGATTACTTGTTCTACCATCTGGAGACCTCCACGTCATCTTATGAATTTCTTTATGTGGGAAGTATGTACCACTAATGACCATGTTTTTAGACATGGCAAAATCAATCAATCTTAGCCAGTGCTTTACCAAAAACTACGAAACCGGTTCCGAACTCTCTTCTTTTACTACAATCGTTGCCGCTGTAATAAAATTTGTATCCTTTTCTTTACAATAAATTTTTTCCAGCCCACTTAGTTTCTTGGATAGTTGTTATATCCAATTTGGCTGTTCTTAGTGTTTCAGTAAGTGCTCTTAACGCACCTTGTCGTAACAAAGTTCTAACATTCCAAGATGCAAGTTTTTAATCATTGTCCTTAAATTTTCTTTGCTGGGGTCATTGCCGTTTATTCTGCCCGATCCGAGGCCGTGTTGTAGAGTTCATAACTGGTTGTTTTTCCGAAGTTGGTAGTTAACTATACGTCCAACCTACTGAATCATTCTGCAAATTCGTAGGATCATTTACAGGGGTATATCACCTCTGCCGAAAGCAGTTACATTGGCGCCGCTGATTCGCCTTTACTGTGTAATCACAGAATCATTAACTCAGTTTAAATCGAATGCTGCTTTCACACAACGCCCCAAAGTAATTCTCATACACAGCAGCCAGATTGTCCGCGACTACTTATTCTTTATTCGTAGCTAACCCATAAGTATCATAGGCCGTTCCACTATCCGCAACCCGTGGACGCGTTTGGTCGCAATTGGTATTGCAAGTATGCTATACCCAACATACTAATCCGAAATCTAAGTCTTATCTGATAAAAACAAGGAAATTCGTAATTCTATTCAATTACAAAATACTAAATCTGATCCTATTACATTGACAAATGAAACAGATATTTCTCGAGTAATAAGATAATTTCATGACGGTCCTATTGGTGCTCATCAAGGAGTGTATAGAATTTTTATAACATTAAAATATGTTTATTATTTTCCTAAAATGTTTTCCCGAATTGAAATTACAGTAGTAGTTCAAATTATTCGTAACATAATATAAGGTTGTCAAATATCTCCCTTCCGCCTTTTTGTCTTTTTAATTTCGCGGCTATGTACAAAGCGCTACAGAGCTCGTATCTGGCAACACTGTACATAATTTGAAAGCTCTTGACATAACAAACAAAACGACGCTATGTATGATTAGTTTGGATATTGCGTTCAACAGTTATAGACGTGTAAACATGGAGTTCACTAACGCCGAAATTCGCGCTATTTTAAAGTTTTCCTTCGTTAAAGGCAAATCCGCTAGAGAAACGTTCCGTGAGATTAATGGTGTTTTGGGGGATGGTACTCTATCACTTCGAACCGCGGAGGAATGGTTTCGACGATTCAGAGCCGGTGAAAACGACACCATGGATAAGCCAGCCGGCGGAAGACCTGTGACGACAAATACCGATCAAATCATGGAATACATCGAGTTAGACCGGCATGTGGCATCTCGTGACATCGCCCAGGAGATGGGAGTTAGTCACCAAACCATTTTAAACCATCTGCAGAAGGCTGGATACAAAAAAAAGCTTGATGTTTGGGTGCCACATGAATTAACAGTGAAAAATCTAATGGACCGAATTTCCATTTGCGAAATGCTGCTGAAACGGAACGAACTCGACCCATTCTTGAAGCGGATGGTGACTGGCGACGAAAAATGGATCACATACGACAATATCAAGCGAAAACGGTCGTGGTCGCAGGCCGGTGAATCGTCCCAAACAGTGGCCAAGCCGGGATTGACGGCCAGGAAGGTTTTGCTGTGTGTTTGGTGGGATTGGAAGGGAATCATCCACTATGAGCTGCTCCCATATGGCCAGACGCTTAATTCTACCATCTACTGCGAACAACTGGACCGCTTGAAGCAGGCGATCGACCAGAAGCGTCGAGAATTGGCCAAAAGGAAGGGTGTAGTGTTCCACCAGGACAACGCCAGACCACACACTTCGTTGATGACTCGTCAGAAGCTACGGGAGCTCGGATGGGAGGTTTTATCGCATCCACCATATAGCCCGGACATAGCGCCAAGTGATTACCACCTGTTCCTGTCCATGGCGAACGCCCTTGGTGGTGTAAAGTTGATCTCAAAAGAGGCTTGTGAAAAGTGGCTGTCCGAGTTCTTCGCAAATAAGGAGGGGGGCTTCTACGAGGGAGGTATTATGAAGTTGCAGTCTAGATGGAAACAGATTATCGAACAAAACGGCGCATATTTGAACTAAATCCGATTACTGTAACACTTTTTATAAAGCATTGAATAAAGAGCAAAAAGGCGGAAGGGAGATAGTTGACAACCTAATATTAAAATTTTTGTGTTTTCTGGTTTAACTGAATTTTTCAAACAGAATAATTGGTTGTTCTCATAGGTATTTTTTATTTTTAAGATTATATTATAGAGAACATAAAACACAATTTGGTGAGTTCTCACATCCTTTATAGGTTCCATATCTGGTGAGTTTCCTGACCATGGCAAAACATTAATGTTATTTTCAGCCAGGAATGCTTTCCCTAATAATTTGAGTGCCTTCTGTATGTTCGAAATTGTTCATCTACCACTCACTTTTTATTTAGGAATCAACGTTTGGAGTAATCCAGGATATTGATTTGATTTGCTCGCTACCATTGCATTGGCGGGGAAGGTCGTATTCTCCTGTAATCTCCTGTAAATTGGCAATGGAATCTTCCACAAAGATCTGATTATATATTATATATTTCATTTCTGAAACCAGACGCTTCGAGGATTAAGTGACAGGGAGAGCATAATGGAGCTTCCTTGGTCTAAGTACCGAAATTAATTACCCCTTTTATGAAATCATCATCATTATCATATATCGACTATATATATTTAATTAAATCACTTATATCTGAATTTCGGAAAAGCTTCGACATTGGGTTTTCCAATTATTATGTTTTGGTTTTATATTGATCTATTTAAGTTACGGCATAGTTGAGCATATGGGACAGTTCTTGCCTATATTGTGAATTGTTTTTTTGGGTGTACATCCAGATAACCAGTTGAATATGACGGCTAGTCTGTAATTGAAACGGTAAGGCTAATTAGTGGTTTATGGCTGCCCGATTTAGTAAATTTCGAACTGACAACCCGCTCTGCGATTCTGCTTGGTCTGTTTGGCCAGCCGTTTCGCCTGGATTATGTGTTTTGTTCGTTACAAAGCTTTTTTCCTACAACCATTATATTTTTGGTCTGTAATATACTATTTCAAATTGGGTTAGCTGGTGTCGGTGTTTTTGTGAAATGTTTTGATCAATAGGATATGGGTTATTGGTGGAAATCAAAGAATGGGATTGGTTTCAGCAGTAATCACCAAGATAAGGCAACACAAATACTTGTGGATCATGTAAGTTATCACCTCATGACCTGTATAATAGAGTAGACGTTGTCAGGCTTAAGAGTTAATAAAAATCAGACTACCCGTTTTATAATAGATAGTGTACAGTATGTATTAAGTGTGAATCGGCATTACGTGTATTTGAGAAGCCTCTTTATGACCTTCAAAATGTGGTATTTGACAATTGGCAAAAGTACAAACAAATTAGTTTTTAATTTATTTTATTTTTATAAATCTGGTTTTACACACGAAGCAATGGCCAGATTTCTCGCCAAAGTGTGTTCGTAAATGTCTAGTTAAACTTGAATTTTAGATAAATTTGTTTTCATATATTTTACATGATTTCTCACCAGTGTGTGTGCGCATGTGCAATATTAATGCAAATTTTCGAGTGACTTTCTTTCAACACAAAATTATATTAATTAATTATTTTAATTTCTTGATTTAGAAACATTATTTTTAATAAAATTAGAAATGTTTGAAAAAATTTTTAATAAACACTCGATAATTTTCCAAACAAAATATTTAAAATTATTACCTTCTGAATCGTTCCACGTTTGTTGTCCAACAAAAATTTAAATTTTAGAAAAATGATTTGGATTAATTTTACTGAGTGTTTTGGTTCGAGATTTGAATAAGACAAAGCTGAAGTCGTATTATGCTAAACTCAAAAATCTGTGGGTAGTCGATATTATATTTTATGGTGTAGTCAAAATAGATTTACCAATTACCACCATTTCCCATCTCTTTTTGTTATTGTTATTTGTAAATGCAACTTTTCGTGACCTCATTTTTCGAACATGATAAAAACAAAATATTTCATATTTGAATAATAATTAATTTTATTAAAATACTGTAATGAATATTAGCAAAAAATGAGTACATAAAATTACTGTGTCGATTTTACTTGTAGGAAATTTAATAATTATTTCAAATGTCTTGATATTATAAGTAATTTTCATCAACAATTTGTAGAAGCGTCATTTCGAAATGATTAATATTTTATGAAAATTGAATTTTATTTTAACAAAAATTTGACATATCGTTAGTGCAAAATTTAATTATGAAGAATTTTCATGTGATTGTGTCCATTTAAATGATTTTTACACTTTAAATGGGCCATCAATACAGACGTTGATCTAAATCTCGTTTTACATACGAAACAATGATAAGGTTTTTCGCCAGTGTGTGTTCGTAAATGTTGTTTTAAATTTATTTTTCTGGTGAACTTTCTTTCACACACATTGCAATCAAACGGTTTCTCGCCAGTGTGTGTTTGTAAATGTTTTGTCAAATTTCCTTTTTCTTTAAATTTACGATTGCACACATTACATGCAAACGGTTTCTCGCCAGTGTGTGTTCGTAAATGTCGTTTTAAATCGTGTTTTTGTGTGAACTTTCTCTCACACACCATACAATCAAACGGTTTCTCGCCAGTGTGTGTTGGTAAATGTTTTGTCAAATTTCCTTTTTCTTTAAATTTACGATTGCACACATTACATGCAAACGGTTTCTCGCCAGTGTGTGTTCGTAAATGTCGTTTTAAATCGTGTTTTTGTGTGAACTTTCTCTCACACACCATACAATCAAACGGTTTCTCGCCAGTGTGTGTTGGTAAATGTTTTGTCAAATTTCCTTTTTCTGTAAATTTACGATTGCACACATTACATGCAAACGGTTTCTCGCCAGTGTGTGTGCGTAAATGTCGTTTTAAATTTTCTTTTTCTGTGAACTTTCTCTCACACACATTGCAATCGAACGGTTTCTCGCCAGTGTGTGTGCGTAAGTGTCGTTTTAAATTTTGTTTTTGTGTGAACTTTTTCTCACACACATTGCAATCGAACGGTTTCTCGCCAGTGTGTGTTCGCATGTGCAACATTATTGCAGATTTACTAGCGAATTTTTTCGAACACAATTCACAATTATAATTCTTCTTCTCCACGTTTCCAATTATTCGACATTGGTTTGATGTTGCATTTAAATTGAAATTTAATAATTGTTGCTGCATTTCAGTCATTTTAATAATATTTTCACTTTTAAATTATTAATTATTTCAATTTAGTTTTTATTTTAATTATTTGATACAGAAATATAATTTTTAATAAATTTCGAACAAACTTTTAATAATAATAATAATAATAATAATAAACAATCGTTAATTTTACAAACAAAATCTTTAAAATTATTGCCTTCTGAACTGTTCGACGTTTGTTATTCAACTAAAATTGTGAAATCAATAAATTATCAATTCTATAATAAATTGATAAAAATTTTTTGAAAATTCATTTAATTTCATTAAACAGAAACTTCTAATAATTTTTATGGTGTTGCCAAATGCATTAATTTGTATTCGAAATTTTATTAATGACATTGAATGGTTCCAATAATCGGTTTAAGTCTCTCACATAGGTTGTGGGTAAAATGAGAAAATTTGTGTGTATTTAAGAAGTTTAAATCTTATAATTTTTAGCAAAAATACTTTAAATAAGGCCTAAAATCCGTAAGGGTATTGGTTCCATGAGGTGATTTTGTTGTAATCACAAATTTCAAACGGAATAAAATTGCTTTCAGATAATAAACTTTTAGAAGAATGATTAGGAATCATTTTGCTGAGGTTTGGTTTGACATTCGAATAAGACAAAGCTGAAGTCGTATTATGCTAAACTCAAAAATCTGTGGGTAGTCGATATTATATTTTATGGTGTAGTCAAAATAGAGTTTCCAATTAACACCATTTCCCCTATCGTTAACTCTCTTTATTGTTGTTAATTGTAAATGCGACTTTATGCCACATCAATTTTCCAACATGATAAATACAAAATATTTCATATTTGAATAATAATTAATTTTATTAAAATACTGTAATGAATATTAGCAAAAAATGATTACTTACAATTAATGTGTCGATTTTACTTGTAGGAAATTTAATAATTATTTCAAATGTCTTGATATTATAAGTAATTTTCATCAACAATTTGTAGAAGCGTCATTTCGAAATGATTAATATTTTATGAAAATTGAATTTTATTTTAACAAAAATTTGTCATATCGTTAGTGCAAAATTTAATTATGAAGAATTTTCATGTGATTGTGTCCATTTAAATGATTCTTACACTTTAAGTGGGCCCTCAATGCAGGCGTTGATCTAAATCTCGTTTTACATACGAAACAATGATAAGGTTTCTCGCCAGTGTGTGTTCGTAAATGTTGTACTAAATGTGGTTTTCGTGTGAACTTTCTTTCACACACATTACAATCAAACGGTTTCTCACCAGTGTGTGTTGGTAAATGTTTTGTCAAATTTCCTTTTTCTTTAAATTTACGATTGCACACATTACATGCAAACGGTTTCTCGCCAGTGTGTGTTCGTAAATGTCGTTTTAAATCGTGTTTTTGTGTGAACTTTCTCTCACACACCATACAATCAAACGGTTTCTCGCCAGTGTGTGTTGGTAAATGTTTTGTCAAATTTCCTTTTTCTTTAAATTTACGATTGCACACATTACATGCAAACGATTTCTCGCCAGTGTGTGTTCGTAAATGTCGTTTTAAATCGTGTTTTTGTGTGAACTTTCTCTCACACACCATACAATCAAACGGTTTCTCGCCAGTGTGTGTTGGTAAATGTTTTGTCAAATTTCCTTTTTCTGTAAATTTACGATTGCACACATTACATGCAAACGGTTTCTCGCCAGTGTGTGTGCGTAAGTGTCGTTTTAAATTTTCTTTTTCTGTGAACTTTCTCTCACACACATTGCAATCGAACGGTTTCTCGCCAGTGTGTGTGCGTAAGTGTCGTTTTAAATTTTGTTTTTTTGTGAACTTTTTCTCACACACATTGCAATCGAACGGTTTCTCGCCAGTGTGTGTTCGCATGTGCAACATTAATGCAGGTTTACTAGTGAATTTTTTCGAACACAATTCACAATTATATTTATTCTTCTCCACGGTTCCAATTATTCGAGATTGGTTTGATATTGCATTTAAATCGATATTTAATAATTGTTGTTGCATTTCAGTAATTTTTGTTATATTTTTACTTTTAAATTATTAATTTTATTAATTTTTTTATGTGGAAATATATATTTTAATAAAATTAGAAATGTTTCGAATAAATTTTTGATAAACACTCGATAATTTCATAAACAAATTTTTTTAAATTATTGCCTTTCGAACTGTTCGACGTTTGTTGTCCAACTAAAATTGTACTGCAGCCAATAAATTACTAATTCGATATAAAAATCTTTCGTTTTAAAATAATTTCTAGAAAAATAACATAAATTCATTAAACAAAATAACTTCGAAAACATTTTTTTTTTTTGTGTTACCAGATGCATAAATTTTTATTTGAAATTTTGTTAATGGCATTGAATAGTTCCAATGATTGGTTTTAGTTTCACACGCTGGTTGTGGGTAAAATGAGAAAATTTGTGTGTTATTCAAAATTTTAAATTTCATATTACCTGATTTTTGTAACATTCTGGGTTCCGTTCGTAAATTTCGCTTGACGACGCTCAGAGTGCGGTGATGCCAAAATATTATCGCTCTGAGTCGTTCATAAATTCATGGAGTAATTAATGTCAAGGTAATAGTTTCAGTCGTTCTTAAAATCGAAAGAAAGTGGCCCAGAGTGTTATTTTTTTGTTTTACATTACTCAATTGTAGGCTAAAAATTATTTCTGTCAAAAATTGATTGTCATTTTCAAAAACGACACGACAAACAACAACAACAACAACAACATTCTATAAAAAAAAAGTTATTTTATTTAGTTTTATAAAAAACAAAAAATTGTTTAATTTAAAAAAATAAATGAATTGTTTTATTAAAAATCAAATTAATACAAAAATAAATGTTTAATAAATTGGTAAAAAAGAAATTAAAAAAAAAATACGCCCCACCTCAGTAATGTTTACGAAACTAAGCCCAGAATATAAACTGAAATTATAAAAATTGTCAAGAAAACCGTTGATCCAATTAAACATGATTGCCGTAACAATAAATAGCGCCATGGCTAAATATAGAACTGTTGCAAAACAATGGTGACGAATTGTTTTAAAAAAAAAAACAAAAATATGAACTTTCGATGTATGCGTGTGCAGGTCGTATCGTATGTGTGCGGGTGTGTTGGCCAACGAGCATTCGAAATTTATGCAACAAGACAAAATTGTACGACTGTCAGTTACAACACATTTTGTGGTCAACGTTTCGTTTTGTTGTGTCGTTCGTTGCGTTAGCCTATCGTACATTGTGCCCAATGCGAATGTTACAACTACACTCATAGTTTGCACGCTAAAATATGTCGTTACGCAAAATTATTTATACTGTAACAGTGTACAGTAAAAATTGGAACGTATACGCTGATAGGTGTCGTTGGGACACAAACTGCGCTACCGAGTGTAATTAATTTATGTTTAATTATGTCAAACAATTGTTTAACGGCAAAACCAATGACATCTGACTGATTTGTGTTGCTTCGACAAATTTTGACAATGCATCCAAATGTGACGAAGAGCATTTTGTGCATACAAAATGAGCCAACATTGAAATTATATTTATGGATCAAGATATATTGCAGTTCCATGAATATTGAATTATGTGTTTAATAAAATGTGTACTGCCCATAATTATTATATTAATTTGCTGTTTTGTATTGTATTGTTTTTGGCTGATGGTGACCATACTTTTAACCCTTACCCTATACACATATGCAACAAAAAAAAACCAAATAAATACATTTATTTTATGTACATGAATTTATAATTTAAACATATTTTAGATTAGTGAATATTCATTTACTTTATGTACACACACACACACACAGTCTCCATTTAAATATATATATATTTTAATATTAGGTGTATAGAGATATGCAAAAATATATTACAATGTATTTGGAATAAATTGTATTTATGTGAATTGTAAAACCAGAGGAACGCAAAGGGATGGATACAATTTTGTTGGATAGTTGTTTTCAAATAAACTTTACATTATTTGTTCTGTGTGTGTGTGTGTGTGTGATATGTATTTAAAATATAATATACCGAAAATATATATATTTTGTACTTAATTGTGTATACATTTCCTATACCAATAATATATGCAATAACAAACAGTCGTAACAACCGTGTTTAAATATATATTTATTTGTACATATAGTCACACCACTGTGCGGTCATCATCATTATCATCATCATAATCATCATCATGATCATCATCATCATCAACAACAATATTTACCATTTATAATACACTAAATATATCCTTAATAAAAGCATTAGTAAAAGGCATGGTAGAAACCCCACTATCATCAACACCACCATACAACACTATTTTATAATATATCACGCCATTCGTCTCCAATTTTATAGTTGCTGTTGTTGTTGTTGTTGTTGTTGTTGTTGTTGTTGATATCACCATACAACACAAAAATTTGTTAATCAAATTTTATTCAAATGATATTGTTTTATGGTAAATAAATACATAACATTAACAATACAAACAACAACAACAACAACTGTAACAATTTTGGAATCACCACAGGAACTGGAAAAACAAACAAACAAATAGTAGTGAAACAGGAAGAATAAAATAATAATATATGAATTTTGTACAATAAATTAACTATGTACGAAGCTTTTTTCATTTAGTTCAGGGTATTACTGCGTTCTTGAACACACACACGCATAATTTGCTTATAATTCAACGGCCATGTTGGCTAGTCAACATACATAGGGCGTCGTCGGTATTGTACCAGACAGGATAGATAGGCGGAGGTGGGTGCTTGATAAGAGAAATCCGTTTTGTTCATCAAAAATTCATTCACTTTTTTGCTCTTCATTACGTTCATGTACAACAAAATGTGCACAGTACTTTTGATTTCCCTAAATCTCGTGTTAAAATCGTCCAAAAAGTGTCTTTACTGCGGTACTTAATTGATCGGTCAACAATCTCACATTGACATTACCATCGAAAGCAATGATTTCACAAATCACAAATATTTCCACTAATTTAGCACGATTTTTATGTTCTCTGTATGTCCAGTTCTTGGGGTATTTAATTCAAATTTTGACCACAAATTTTTAAAATGTGAAAACCAATCATAAAGTCAACAATTTAACGGGGGGGGGGGGGGGGGAGAAAGAAAATGTTGCGGAGACTTATAAATTGTTGAAAAAATTTGCTGATTGGTTTTCATGTTTCTGAAATGGTTGGCAGGTTTTAAATGATAACCTAAACTTAAAAATCGTGCTGAATTAGTGGACATAAACCAGTGAAATCATTTCTTAAAAAACCGAACATTTGACTGTGAGAATATTGATTGATGAATTAAGTACCGCATTGAATATAATATGGTATGTTGGGTAGACTATCGCGCGAAGAGGGATTTCGAGCGTAAATTGATTCGTAAGAAAAGACGAGAACTGGAACGTTACGTCGAAATGGAAAAATTTAACAGAAACAAATGATAATAGAAGATTGTACCGTAATGTCAATCGTTTTCGCAACGGATACAATCAACAACCTTTTTTGTGCAAAAACAGACATGGTCAGGTTATGGTGCTGGAGGAAAGGTGCCTCGAAAGATGGGCCAACCTATTAAATGTGAACACGAGCCAGTGAATATTGTGCAATTTCAAACTGCTCAGCCATTTATAGCTGAACCATCAATACACGAAATAAAGAATGTTATTCAAAAGTTTAAAAATAATAAATCATCAGAATCTGATAGCTTACCAGGTAAACTCTTTAAATTAGGTAGAAATGCATTATGATATCAACTGCACGAGCTAATTGTAAAGATTTGGAATAATGAACAGGTGCCAGATGAGTGGAAGGATGGTATTATTTGTCCATTGTACAAGAATGGTGACAAATTATTGTAGATTGTAACACCTACAGAGAAATAACTATATTAAACATTAGCTATAAGGTATTTGCTAAAATACTATACCGTAGACTTATTCCATACGCCAATGAAATACCAGTGTGGTGTCTGCCCAGATCGATCAACATCTGATGAAATATTTACAGTACGGCAGATCTTGGAAAAGAGTATGGAATTCAATGTTGATACACACCATTTGTTTGTTGATTTCAAAGCGGCATATCGGAAAGCGTCATTAGGTCAAAGTTATTGATAATTATGGAAGAGTTTGGTATTCCAAAAAAACTGATAGATTTGGTGGCTGTGACGTTGGAAAATGTGCAGTCAAAAGTACAAATCCAAGGTAAATTATTTGATCACTTTGAGACGATTGATGTACTACGACAAGGCGACCCATTATCATAACTACTATTTAATATTACGCTGGAAAAGGCAGTGAGGGGCGTAAATATTGATAAACAAGGCACGATTTTTACAAACTCGGGTCAATTATTAGTGTATGCTCTTGATATAGACATAATGGGTCGGAATATGATAACTGTTAAGGATGCTTTCGAATCGTTACACAAGGAGGCATCAGCTCTGGGTGAATGCAGACAAAATAAAATATTTGGTGGCAACGAATACATCATAAATTCGATATCAAACTGTTAATATTGGAGAATACAATTTTGAAATAGTCAATAGTTTTGTATACTTGGGATCGTTTAAAAATGTAAAAATTGATATTTAAGAGGAAATTCGCCGCAGGGTAGCAACTGGCAACAGATGTTATTAGGGGCTAAAAAAACCATTTCAATCGAAAACATTACAACGAGATCTTAAGTGCAAGCCATATAAAACATTAATACGTCCAATATTAACGTATGAGTCGGATACTTGGTGCATGACACAGAACCAGGAACAATTACTTCGGATTTTCGAACGAAAGGTGCTCCGTGGCATATTTGGTGCCGCGTGAAAGAACAGAATGGTTGGAGGCGAAGATATAATTTTGAATTAGACAAGTTGTGCGGTCAACCAAATATTGTCAAAACAATCAAAATCAATAGATTGAGATGGCTTGGACACGTAGTACGCATGGAGGAGGAGCGTGTGCCGAAAAATCTGTTAATTGGTAATCCAGAATGTCCAGATCAGACGATAAAACATGAAACTGATTCAAATATACTCTACATACGTCATTTTTAACTAAACTGAGTGTAAGTCTCCCAATTTATGATCAAGAATTATATTGTTTGTGAACGCGGTAAGATATTTAATCGGAAAATTAGTTAAACATAGCGCACCACCTTTATTTTGAATGTTGATCGGTTTGTCTAATAAAATACAAACGTTTTAGTGCATAACAACTACGGCCTCACCAAAAACTCATCACAATACCAATTATTGGTAATAATTTGACCACAGTGACGATTTACATTCAGTAAAAATGTCAAATTATATACTTTTGTGAATATTGGAGTAATCAATATAAATATGTGGCAATACCATCGAAAATTATCGAACAATCACGAAATATATGTCAATGGTTTCTATTTTTTCATAAATCTGGTAACACCAATTTCTTTTTTATTACTACTTGCTTATCTCAACATTCCATCAATGACAGTTATAAAATAATATTCAAAGTGATCGGACGTTATTTTTAGCTTTTAAGCGAGCGATTAAAGGGAGATTTGTTATCATTAAAATATTATTTTTTTAAGAAATTACTCGAAAATTGAATATATTTTATTTTATTTCGTAATTGTTCAAAACAACGAGGGAAAAAGAAACTTATTTTAGAAATGGAAGAAAAACCAAATCCAAATTTAACAACTGACGAACATTTGTTAAAATGTAATATTTGTAACGGAACTTTCACAACGAAAAAAAATTTAAATGATCATCAAATGGTGTGCAAACGAACGTGTAGAGTTTGTTCGAAAATACTATCAAATAAATCGAACTTAAATCGACATATGAAAATTCATAGAGGTGAAAATAATTTTGAATGTGATATTTGTTGCCTTAAATTTTCACGAAAAGAAGTATTAATTGATCATATGAGAGAACATACTGGCAAATTGCACAAATGTCTCAAATGTGATAAGAAATGTTCAAGTTTGACAAATCTACGACTACACTTGCTAATACATAACTCAGAGAAAACATATAAATGTGATATATGTTCGAAATCATTTAAACAACCGAGTGGGTTAATAAATCACAAATTAGTTCATACCGATATTAGGAATCACAAATGTACCAAATGTGAGAAACGATTTAAAGAAAGATCAAAATTAACTCAACATATGAAACAAGTGCACAAACCGTTTCCATGCCCAATATGTTTGAAAACATTTAAAAAATTGAATCAACTATTGGATCACAAACACAAATGTCATTCAAATGTCAACAAATCACTTTCTAATGAAAATCAACCGGGTCCAAGTGGAATGTGTAAATCGCGTATTGTGAATAAAAATAACATGCAATCCAATGCTGCAGATATTGATTTCGATAACACATCCAATGAATGCGATACGGAATAGAAAAACAATCAAATGATTAATTGACATTTCACGAGTAATTTCAAGAAATTTCAATAATATTATAATATTTACATCCGCACAACAACCAATAAAATGACGTGAAAACTTATCGTAAAATTCAAGATAATAAACTTTAACGATGGCAACCTTTTTGGCGGATAATAAAAGTCACGCAGTTGATTGATTTAAATTCGAATTTTATATTAAAAAAATCGAACATATAAAAAATGAAATTTAACGAACAAATTGACAATTTTTCGGATAAATGATCCAATTATTTTACGCGGAATTATAATTAAAATTTATTGTTTATTGACTAAAAATTATATAAAACAATTTGTTGTTTCAAATAAATACTTTCAATTTTTATTATCGTTAAATTATAAATTAAATTTTAACTTTTGCAATTAATGGCTTACAACGAGATCTATATACAACATTAATACGTCCGTTATTAAAGTATGGTTCTGAGGCTTGATGATGGACACAAAACCTGGAACAATTACTTCGGGTTTTTGAAAGAAAGGTATTCCGTGGCATATTTTGTGCCGTCAAAGAACAGAATGGTCGGAGGCGAAGATACAATTTTGAATTAGACTTGTTGTACGGTCAACCAACCAATTGTCAAAACTATCAAAATCAATAGGTTAAGATGACTTGGACACGTATTAAGTGCATGGAGGAGGAGCGTGTGCCGATAAAACTGTTAAATGGTAATCCAGAAGGTAGAAGGAGAGAGGGAAGACCTAAGGCAAGATGGCTAAATGCAGTAAATTGTGATATAAAGATCGTTAAAATTCGAGGTGGGAAAACATTGACTGTGAATAGGTCAGGTTTGACAAGGCTAAAACCGCACCTGGGTTATAATGCAATGGAGTAAGTAAGTAAGTAAGTAAGTTAAGACAATATTTGAACGATTTTGACATATGGTTCAGATAATGGAAAGGTCTGTGCACCATTTTGTTCTACATGAATTCAATGAAGACCAAAAAAAAAAATGAATGAATTATTGATGAAAAATGGATTTCTCTTATCAGTTGCCTGCAGTAATCGCCTTATTTATGTCAGTGTGACTATTTCTGCTTCCCAACAGAAAGTATTTTCTATTTTATTTAACCTAAATTTGCGGTCATTTAAATGACACACTGTGTAAGGATATATAAAATAGAGTGAAGCAAAAAGTTAGGAAATTTCAACAAATCATAATTTTCGTTACCAATTTTATTCCCTTATTTATAAAATAAACTGTAAAAATGATAGAAGGAAATTAAAATCAATCGTTACGTGCACAAAATATAGGTATACCGGGAAAACCGCCGCTATACATACACCCAAATTTGGACTGGCTTTGCGCGAAGGTTACATTAATTTTTGGTACTATGTGACGCTAAACACCGATTAAATTACCTTTATATCCAAAACAAATCAAACTGTGTAACATTAAATTTATATTTTATGTTACTCACGACTCACCTGCACCTATAAGGAAAATAAATGAATAAAAATTCGGGGTTAAGTATCTACTAATCAAATGTCACAAAAACTATTTGAATTGTGATCGCACTCAAATAGTTTTGTTCTACTTCCTTGTTAACAATTTGACTATTTAATTAATCTCACTCAACTGCATAAATATAAAAATTAAGATAAGCGCCATATGAGTCACATATTCCAATTCAATCCAATGGAACCATATAGTTTAGTAGAACATTCGACTTTTGTTCACTTCCTTCTTATAGAAAGAAATATCTTTTACAAAATTCTAATCGATCTCAAAAGCTAGCCGCAACGTAGCTGATTTGACTCGGTTTTCTATAGTTCACTAGTTCGGCGGTTAGGTTTTGCGAACAGACAGTATTTTATTTGATTATATTATTTGATATTAAATAAATTATAAATATATAATTCGGAGAAATAAAATAAATAAATTGAATGCATCATTAATTTATAATTTAATAAAAACCGGAAACGAATTTTATTCTTTCAAAACTTATGGTAAGAAAAAACCAAAAAAAAAAAAAAAACCCCTACACAAACAAACTCAAATTGAAGATAAAATTCTGTATGGGAAACAAAAAATACGCACCCAATGCATGTCCTAAAAATAGAAATAGTTTTCGTGAATGCACGTTTACACAGTGTGTCGTGGAAATGACCGCAATTTGAATTTAAAAATAAAATAGCAAAATTGAAACAAAAAAACATGTGCAGAAACACTTGTTGAAGAAAATTGTAACTATTGTAACTATGGTGGGGAGGTGGGGGGGGGGGGGGGGGGATGTGCGGAGACTTATAAATTGTTAAAAAATATTTTATGGTGTTGATTGGTTTTCATGTTTCCAAAAATGGTCGTGAGGATTTAAATTATAACCCAAGACCAGGATATATTTATATATTCCACTGTGAAAATATTGTCTGATGAATAAAGTACCGCAACAAAGACAATATTTGGATGATTTTAACTCGAAAAAACAGTTGGTTTTATGGGACGATAATGCCACCACCGCACAAGACCCAAAAAGTAAATGGATTTTTATTGAAGAATAGATTTCTTCACCACACTACATCAACCACCCGCCGCCGTATTCGCCTAAAATATCACCGTGTTACTATATTCTTTCCCCAAAATTGAAAATCATGTCATAAAAGGAATGGATTTTCTAATTTATTTAACCTTATTAATTGTGGTTATTTAAATGACACTCTGTGTACATATTTACTGCAAAATACATATGAATATATCGATAGAGACAAAACAAATCGATTACATATGTATGAGTTTTAACATGACGTTCTTTGGCAGCAAAGTTTACAAATATATTGTATATTAGAAAGTAACAAAAAAAAAACGGTAAAAGAAATTGACACGAAAGTCAATTGTGTAAAAATGTGTCAATTTGACGTTACAATGCATCTACCGTTACGTTATATATATATATATGTGTGTGTGTGTGTATATTGTTATAAAGGGTGTTCAAATTTGATGTATATTTTTAAAAAATTGTCACCACCATTCTTTTGACAGCTACCAGATTACACTCTATCTTCTTTTTCTAGGTATAAAGTAAATACATTGCGACAGGTTTTAAAATTTTTCATTATTAAAGGATTATTTTAAATGTGGTGTAAATTATTCAGTAGTTGGAACAAAAAATTCTCCGACAAACCAATCTATTAAACTTATTTATTGATTTGAATATGAAGAAACTGGTGCAGTTTAAGATGAGAGAAGCACAATTTATCATCAATACAAGTGTTGCGGGAAGCACCAAGGACATCAATGCGTCGTCGTTCACACAGATGATAGCAGATTTTTTATCGAGTCAATTAGAAGATATTGATGTGCAGAATATGTGGTTTCAGTAGAACCAGTGCAACATGCGGAACACAGCAAACCGGAAACACAATCGATCTTTTGAAAGAGAAGTTTAATAATCGAATAATTTCTCCGAAGCACAGAATTGTCTGCACCAAGAACATGTGATTTTACACCATTGGATTTATTTCGTATGCACGCATGCGGTTTCTTGTGAAGAGTAAAGTTTATGCGGATAATCCGCAAACTGTTCAACATCCCAATGCAAATCGCATCGATCAAATACAACTAATGCAGAACCATTCTTTATGTTATTCAAAATTTTGGTAGAACAATTGTCAGAAGAGGTCACTTGAACGACATAAATAAAAATTTTACACAATTTATTTAAAAGTGTTAAAGGATACGTCAAATTTGAACACACTTTTTTTAAAAAAAAAACATCAAACAAAACAACATAACAATAAAAAGCAACTACACTGCTTCGTTCAACATAACCATACCATTTGCCTTTTACTGTTTATCCATATACCTTTGGGACATATCACCTTTTCTCGTTTGTTTGTCGTTGTTCACCTTTACCTAAGAACGAAAAACTACATAAATAAAAAAATAATAATAAAAAACTAAACTTAAAATAAATTGCAACCGTTTCAATATATTTTAAGAAAACGGATAAAAAAAAAAACTGAATGAGAATAACTACTCTCCTGTCGTGTCACCGACACACACACACACACACACAGAGAACAACAAGCGAATGGATGGATGAAATGGGGGTGAAGACACAGAATAGTAGGTGTGAGAAAATCATACACAAAAATACAAATAAAATTGAAAACATGAAAGAAAACTATTGTGTACAAACTTCTGCCAGTCTAGTTAAATTTTCACTTTATTACCCTTTTTCCATTTTCACATTACTACGTTTTTGTGGGGTCCCCTTGTTCACATACACTTTTGCCATATCATATATATTAGAATGGTAACACAAAGAATGTACAACCTGAGAAAAAACAGAGAAATGTTATATCATTTATTTTTATTGTTTAATTTTTCTAATTGTCATACCATAAAATCTGTTCTACAAAACGGAAATTTACAACTGTTAAGCATTTAGAGAGTTTCTTTTTTCTATTATTTGTGTGCAAGGGCAACAGCAAAAGTAAGCTCCCAAGCAACCTCTATACCATTATCACTGACAATGATTGGAAAATGTGTATTTTTTTGGTTCACTAGGACACATTAAAAATTCTGTGAAAATATCAAAAACATTAATTGAGTATTTCGTTCACTGTCACCATCAAAGGTTAAACACCAAAATTAATCAAAGACCAGCGGTTCATGGAAAAAGCGCACCATCACAGACTACACCGTAAAATAATGAATAAAATAATTTAAAATTTGGGTTTCGTACAAGTACAGAATTTGAACATTGTTGTAGCTGTGATATTGTTAAAATTCATTTTTTCACAAAAGATATGATTCGTTGTGAGTAGCATTTAGCGATTGTTAAACGGGAACCAAATGATTTTTTTTTTTTTTTTAAACATTGATCCATCGATCGCTATATACCAAAAACCGAACAACAATCAAAACAATGGATTGTGGAAGTACTTCGCAGAAGGCATAAACTGGTTCTAGTGAACAATAAAAATATGCCATTTGTGAAACATGTTGAGGCTGCTTGGGACCTCACTTTCGACGCTGCCCTTTCGTTTGTGATCTAACAATGTAAGAGTTCCGTTTGTGGAACAAGAAAAAAGTAATTTATTTAAAAAATAACATCAGTCGTCCAGCTATGTGCTGAAAAATGTTATCGGCTAGATATTATATTATGGTGGGACATTTTTTTTGTCTTTCTGATACTATATTATTGGGTCTATAACTAAGTTCTTGGGGATATTTTGGTAAGAAAATTATATGTATTTGAAAATAACGGTACAGTATATTTTATTCAAAACTTTTGACCACATCTTTGTGGCAAATTATGGATTCCCTCCCAGAAGAACTTCTTAGGTTTAAAAGCAATCCATGAATCCAGTCATTTTTTCATATCTTCCTTTGAATGCACTTGTCATCACCAGTCACAATTCGATGCAAAATTGAATGTCTTTGAAGCAAAATTTCACATACATTGTTTTTCGATTTTCTTGTTGTCTTTCCGTCAATGTTCATGTGGGTCCCAAAACGATAGCTTTTGGACCATTCTCATCTTCTTAAAAACGTTTGGAAACACTTGCTTGGGTAACATCTTTTTATTTTCCAGTGATAGTTGATATTGTCGGCCTATTAGCCAATACATTTTGTCGAGTTTATGTCTAATTTGTATATTCTTACGGGCAATATGTTTTTTTTTTGCCAATTTAGTTTTCGGTCAAGATGGCGACCGAAGTATTTAACCGATTCTACTTGGTGGTAATTTTATATTATTTAATTTTATTTTCGGACATGTGTCTGTTCTGGTGGTGAAAGTTATATGTAGCGATTTGCTTTCATTTGCTTTGATACGCCATGTATGTAACCATTTTTGAATGTTTTTAGGCTGTTTTGCAATTTTGTTGACGTCAATGTTGGTGAAATACTTGATGACCAGATTGCATTATCATCCGCAAATGTGGCTACCATTATATTGCCCTGTATTGGTAGATCAGATGTGTAAAGTAAATAAAGCGTTGGTCCAATTACACTTCCGTGCGGTACCTGGGAGTTTATATTACATATTTGGGAACATTCTTCTCTGTGTTTGACCATAAATTTCTTGTTATCAATGTAAGATTTAAGAATTTGATGGAAGTGGTGAGGTAGTTGTTGCTTAAGTTTATGTAGTAGTCCCTCAAGCCATACCTTGTCAAAAGTCTGGGTTATATCCAAGAAGGCCGCCGAGCAGTATCTCTTATTTTCCAGATAGCTGTTGATTTCATTGACTACCCTGTGAATCTGCTCAGTTGTTGAATGTTGCTGTCTGAACCCAATTTGGTGATTTTAATTTTCTTTCTATTATAATTGGTTTTAATCTTTTGACGAGCAACTTTTCAAACACCTTTGACATAATCGGTAGTATACTTATTGGTCTATATGATTGCGGCTGATTGGGATCTTTACCTGGTTTGGGTATCATAATTAATTGAGCCAATTTCCACAGATCCGGAATGTAATTGGTTTTTAATATCCCATTGAACATGTAAGTAATAAACCTTATAACGGAAAAAGATTCGCTCTTGCAGTAATTTTCCGTTAATTTTATCATAACCCGGAGTTTTCTTATGGATTGTATGTCGGATTTCACAAATTTTGAAATTCCTTGTGGATGAGGTGTGAATGTGTTTTGTATATGTTTAACAAAAGTTACTGACTTTTCTCCATCACTATTTGCCCATTTACCACTTGACGTTTAGTTACAGGTGGTATGTGTAGTTGTGGTCTTTTAAGGTTTCTTGTGGCTTCACCATAACGAGTAGTCTGTTTCATGTGAGTTTGTTACGTTTTGCAAATAGTTTTGTATTGCCTCATTTTTAATGTTATTAAGTAATATTTTAATATTTTTTACTGCCTTATTTACTTTGGCCTTATCGGCTAATGGCCTGTTTTGTTGCCAATGCCCTCGTAGTTTTTGTTTTTTATTCAATTTTGACCTTCACTATAGTTGGACAGTCAGCTTGTTGTGGTTGTTGTTTCAGAATTGGAGTTGCCTTCTTTGCTGGCGTGTGGATTGCTCCATTGAGTAACTCGATTGCATTAGATATAATATAATCCTTATTTTTTAATGACAAATTCAGTGTGATGTTATTATCGATCGGTAATGGTTCCAGTTTGTTCCACTTGTTTTATAATCTTGACTTAAATGTTTTGCGGAAGGCTTAGAAGCAGGTAACATCTAATGCTAATGGTAATTCTTCTTCCGTTTTTAACATGGATCTTCTCACTGAATAAAGCTTGCCAATTCTTCGTCTTCAAATTTTCATTTGGTGCTCCAAAGCGTTTCTAATCACTAACATCAAAATCATTATTTTTAAACCATCGTCTAAACCAATACACTCACAATTGTTTTGTGATGGGGAATGTTCACCATCAAATTTATAACAAAATGCGATAAGTTTCTGCTGCTGTTTTCTTTTGAATAAAATTACTTAACATAACTTCCTGCCCAAATGCTGTTTTGTTTGGGTACAAAATTTTCCATTTTTTTAATTCAACTAAAAAAATACTTGTTTACACTTCAACTGAATGTCAAAATACTGAATATGAAAGGTGGATTCAACTACTACAATAGCGAAGTATTGCCACTTCACACTGCTTACAAACAATACTACTCTTACAACACCTATCAGATTATCCACAGGACTTGGTTATAGACCCAATACTTATTGTGTGGTTCAACCAAAAATGTTTACAATATTTTTTTGCGCATAAAATGTTAGGGGCTTTCACGGTTTTATCGAACTATTCGCTCTACCGTATAGGAGCTTCTTTGATAAAAACACAATAACGGAAAAAATACAGATTGATTTTTCTTTATATTATTTTTCTTTAATAATGAAATGAATTTTGTGTGTGTTTTTTTTTTTTTTTTCTGATACCATTGCCATTGATGTTGTAATTCTCACATCATACGATACGATACGATATCAATATACATTCTGATGAAATTTATAATATATATTATTATGGTATAGTTTGTACACCAACTTTTATACCATATACAACAATCGTCTTCAACTACATCAACACCATCACCACCACCACCACCACCACCACCACCACCACCCCTAACAATAGTGTACTAACTAACTATCACCCATATACCCATTCCCAGTCTCGATCGTCAACAATCATATATACTATTTTCACACAATGTGAATTAGCTTATAACCACCACATCTTAGTGTGGCAACAAAATCTAAAAAATAAAGTAAGGAATGAAAACCACCACTACTCCGACTACAGAACGGTATTAAACCATATAGTGCACTGTAGTAACACCACACATTATATAAATATATGTACGTTGTGTATACACTTCACATTTCGTATAGATTGTAACGGTATATATATATACCGTTATATGACATGAAAAACAAAGTACAACAGCAGAAAAAGTAACACACAAAAAAAAAAAATGAAATTGCTCGGGATACGGGAAGAGGGAAAACTAAAAATAAAAATAAAATAAAATGAAAAATAAAAACAAGAAAGAATTTCACAGTTACCACCAATTCTTTGCCATATATCAAGTGAATATACAGTTATATAGTGCACATAGTTTTTGTTATCGTTGTCGTTGTTGTAACTGTAACTGTTCGTTGTTGTTGTTGTTGTTGTTGTTGTTCTGCCGGTTTAACAGTAAAGCTAAAATTTATCATTATTTAAATTGATATGTATAGAGAAAATCCAGTGGCGCGTTTTTGTTTACCGTTACTAAATACATATACGAGATGGGTCCAATAAAAATAAAGATATATTGAATTGTTACTGTGCAATAGAATTACGGATGCGGCAAAGTAATACGACCCGCCATATGTAACCCGTGTAGAATGATACCTTCTCTTTTGATTGCCGTCCCTTCCTTGTCTGTAGACATATTTTTGATATTAGTCCTTCGTTTGTATACTAAGCGATCTGTTTTATTGTATAATAATTGTTTAAGTTTTAACTAATAAATAAATTAACGGTTATTAAAAAAATGAATAAAAACTATTTTGTCGGCAACAAAGTCAATGCGTCAATTTTCAATGAAAACAACTATTTGAAAGAATATTTTGCCATATTTTTGTTAACTTCATGATGCCCAGCTAATACAAAATCCTCTGGTTCTTATCGGCAAGAAATTTTGACCATTCACGACGTTTTGTAACATTCGAAAGAAATCGTAATCTGATTGATGGTGGTGCAAGGTCCGACCAATTTATTTTGGATGTGACTACACTTCACCAATCAAGCTGCAATAATTTTTGACGATTTGCTAATGCTTCAATTGCATCGTTCAGTGTAGTGTACTTTGTTTGTATGTACACACTTCTGAATTGAACTTTTGATTTCATGGTAAACGTTCAAAATAGACAATACCTTTGTATTGTAATCCCATCAAATTAATAACATAACGTCTGTATTTTTTTTTGAATTTTTGTACATTATTTTGTGTTGAAAATAATTTATTTTTGCCACATTGAAGAGTTCCCCGATGAAAGAACTTGGACTATTATAATAAAAAAAGAGAGCTTGGTACTCAAAAATTTTGTTGGCCCTAGTATTAATTATAGGTGAATACTTGAAGGTTGTTGTAATGTCTAATTTTGATGTTGTCACACAACTGTTTATTTAAAGGTACCGGTTTTTTGAACATAATTGTGGGTGCTCTCGGTCGACACAACGATTCCCGTATATTTGAATGTTCATCCCGAAAAAAAAATCTCACACACCGACAATAACATCCCGGGGTTACCTCATTCCAAAATTATTAGCTGGGTGAATGTTCCAGTTGTGGTAATTCGGCATTTCGACAGAGTACTTTGCTTATGCATCCGTTTCCATTTGGTTTGGAACAAAGTGGCAAAGAAAAACACTTGAATATAGAGATTTAACGAAATGCCATAGAGTCGTTGAGAATGCTTTTGGTCACCGAAAGGCACGAGTCTGACACTTGGGTAAAGGGTTGAAAAACAATACATTAATGTTTTATTACCTAAAAGCTAGTTGCGTTCTTCATAGCTTCCAAAATGAAGAGAATTATGTTATATATGTAGTTTTGCATCAGGGAATGGTAGACGCTGAATTTTCACGAAAGATCCAACCTGAACGCGGCTGTAGGGGATACAAATAGTCTTGGAATGGATATAAAAACTGTCTTAGACTTATGTATAAGTAGAGCAAAAAGTTTGAATATAGATTTTGGTTATTGTATTTAATTAACCATTAATTACATTTTCTACAGCATTTTGTTTTGGATTTCCAGGCTTTTCTTTAAAAATTCAATTAGCAATATATTTCTTTGCCTATATCATTTTCCATCTGTTTTTCTACGGTCTCATTCAACATCTTTAAATGCTTCTCCATCATTTCACATTTTTTTTTTTTTCGGAACTCCTCGAAAATCTGTTCCTGTAAATGTTCTTTTCTTACAGACGGAAGTGATGTTGACGGTGTTGGAGATGATGAAGGTGATGGAGATGTTAATGGTGCTATTGCTGGTGCTAGTGCTGGTGCTGGTAATGGTGATGTTGATGGAGATGACAATTGTTCTGACGGTGCTTATGATGGCGTTATATGGTTTAATGGAATCACTTGTGAGGGTAAAAACACCGTAGTAGTGGCATAAGACGGTTGATCGGACGATTTAGTTTACTTTCAATATATACATAGATATAGTTGTGCTATCCTCACATTAAATTTCTGGGTTGATAACTTTATTGTCGATGAAGATTTTATTGATTGTCTCAAACTGTATCCAATCAGAGGATGCAGCCCCGCTACCTAATAGGACGATCCATCAAATTTATTGTTATTGAAAGTGACTAACACAGAACTACTCTAAATTAAAATATATTCTTATTATAAATGGCATTTATTGTCAAAAGTAACTTTTGTATGACTATAATTTTAATTTTATGCATAATTAAATTTATTGAATATCAATTTAAAGAAGTATTTGAACTTTTGTTATAAATTTATTTTCATTAGGAAGAAAATAATGACTATCAGTCGGACCTCAGGTTAAATGTTGCCGCTTATACTATTTTTAGGTGAATCGATTGATTGTGAGTTTTCTCGGGATATAATTGATCCAATAAATAAAATTCTTATGGACCACCCGAAGTGTGCCGGATTTGAAATTTTATTGGCCACATAGAATGTAAGAAGCTATATTGATGATCGTGTGTCAACGCTTTATAAATAAAAGATATATTTTCAGAATTAAGAAATTGTATTGATCTTCTACAAAATTCATAATAGATATTTCGTTTCTATTTCATGCATCACATCAAATATTAGAATTTTTGATGATAAGCTATGCCGGAATGAAAAGTTGTCGTTGTTAATTTGAAGCATAACTGAGTTTTGTGAGGACTAGATTTTTAATCATTACTCAACATACAAATTTATATGATATTTAAAAATCATCACCTTTCTATCAATAAGAATCTTGTATACTATATTACATATGATGCCCTCAATAGATACTTAATAATTAATGTTTTAATCGTAGAATTATTTAATGAAAACTGACATTTGCTATTTTGATAGATCTGTTAATTGGCGCAATTTATTTTATATACCATAGGGTACCTGGTGTGTTAATATCATTTTAGTAACACTAGAAATTTTCAAGTTGAATAATTTCAATTGAGCAAAAAAAACGCGATGTGGCAACACCAAAATATTATTCCATCAATATTTTATTTATTTGACATTTATAAAATATTTCCAGAATAAAGATAAAAAGAGAAAGATCGCATTTGGTGATTTCAAATGACTATTTAATCAGTTCAAGAACAAACGTTGACGAATAAACAAATGTACAAAAATTTGTTAACTGGAAAAATATAAAAAAAAAATTCGAACGGGGAATTGTAAGTTTATTGACACATATTTTCGATATAAAAGTTAAAATTAAAACAAAGAAAGTTGAAATTGACACAAAATTTAATATTAAATAATATGGCTGAAAAACTACAAGCTGTCGTGGATTATAAACAATTGAAAAGTAAAATGGAAAATCTGCAATTAATTGAATCACCGACAGATGTCATTAAGAAAAACAAAATGAATAATTGTGAGTGGTGTCAAAGAAAATTTAATCGTAAGTCGGAATTAATGGTACACTTACGAGCACACACTGGTGAAAAGCCATTTGAATGTAATGTATGTGAAAGAAAATTCACCCTTAAACATCATTTAACCTATCATTTACGAACACACACTGGTGAAAAGCCATTTGAATGCAATTTATGTGAAAGAAAATTTACTGGAAAACAACATTTAACCTATCATTTACGTTCACACACTGGTGAAATGCCATTTGAATGCAACATATGTGAAAGTAAATTCACCCAAAAATCAAATTTAACTTATCATTTACGAACACACACTGGTGAAAAGCCATTTGAATGTAATGTATGTGAAAGAAAATTTAATGGAAAACAACATTTAACCTATCATTTACGTTCACACACTGGTGAAATGCCATTTGAATGCAACATATGTGAAAGAAAATTCACTGGAAAATCAAATTTAAGAATGCATTTACGGACACATACAGGTGAAAAGCCATTTGAATGTAACGTATGTGAAAGAAAATTCACTGGAAAACAATATTTAACCAAACATTTACGAATACACACTGGTGAAAAGCCTTTTGAATGCAACATATGTAAAAGTAAATTCACCCAAAAATCAAATTTAAACGGGCATTTACGAACACACACTGGTGAAAAGCCATTTGAATGTAATGTATGTGAAAGAAAATTTACTGGAAAACAACATTTAACCTATCATTTACGTTCACACACTGGTGAAATGCCATTTGAATGCAACATATGTGAAAGAAAATTCACTGGAAAATCAAATTTAAGAATGCATTTACGGACACACACTGGTGAAAAGCATTTTGAATGTAACGTATGTGAAAGAAAATTCACTGGAAAACAATATTTAACCAAACATTTACGAATACACACTGGTGAAAAGCCTTTTGAATGCAACATATGTAAAAGTAAATTCACCCAAAAATCAAATTTAAGATCGCATTTAAGACTACACAATGGTGAAAAGCCATTTGAATGTAATGTATGTGAAAGAAAATTTACTGGAAAACAACATTTAACCTATCATTTACGTTCACACACTGGTGAAATGCCATTTGAATGCAACATATGTGAAAGAAAATTCACTGGAAAATCAAATTTAAGAATGCATTTACGGACACACACTGGTGAAAAGCCATTTGAATGTAACATATGTGAAAGAAAATTTACTGGAAAACAACAATTAACCTATCATTTACGAATACACACTGGTGAAAAGCCATTTGAATGTGAACAATGTTTTAAAAGATTTTCTCAGTTACGGACATTGAATAATCATAAATTATTGCATTCCAATGAAAAGCTTTATCATTGTTTTGTTTGTAAAAAAAGGTATTCAACAATAAGTTCTTTGCGGCAACACTTGAAACAGAAGAAACATTTAAATGGACATAATCACATGAAAATTTTGCATAACTGAAATTTATAATTCTGTTCAAATATGGAAAAGTGACAAGTTTTCAAAGTAAAACAAAATGTTCATATTAAATTTTTTTAGAAGGACGATCCATCAAATTTATTGTTATGGAAAGTGACTTACACAGAATTATTCTAAATTAAAATATATTCTTATTATAAATGGCATTTATTGTCAAAAGTAACTTTTGAATGACTATAATTTTAATTTTATGCATAATTAAATTTATTGAATATCAATTGAAAGAAGTATTTTAATGTTTCCTATAAATTTATTTTCGTTAAGAAAAAAATTGTGACGATCAGTCGGACCTCAGGTTAAATGTTGCTGCTTATACATTTTTTAGGTGAATCGATTGATTGTGAGTTTCCTCGGGACTAAATTGATCCAATAAATACAATTCTAATGGACCACCCGATGTGTGCCGGATTTGCAATTTATTGGCCACATGGAACGTAGGGATCTAGATCGATGATTGAATCAACGCTGTAAAAATAAAAGGTGTATTTTCAGAATTAAGAAATTGTATTGATCTTCTAAAATTTCACTATGCATATTATACTTTTTTGTCATGCATGGCATCAAATATTAGAATTTCTGTTAATAAGATATGCCGGAATGAAAAATCGTTATTGTTAGTTCGAAGCATTACTGACTTTTTTTGTGATGATGAAAGGGACGACTAACATTTTTAACCATTACACAACATAAAAATGTATATGATATTTAAAAATCATAATCTTTCTATCAATTTGACCGTCGAAATGTGATTTTATCACAAAAATTAGCGACAAAACTAAAATCACATGAATCTTGAATACTATTTTACTTGTGATGCCTTCAATTGATACTCAATAATTAAGGTTTCAATCTTAGAAATATTTGATGTAATCTGACAATTTTGTGTTAATTAATTTCAAGAGATGTTCAGATAGTTTAAATAAAAACTGAACGGCTGTCTCTCAAGAAAATGTTTTTAATTCGGCAATTTACTGAAAGCATATTTTTTGGAATGGAATCATTAATGTCATCTAAATAAATATATTTGTCATTGTGTTTCTTTATTGCGTACATGGAAATCAATAGGATTGGATTTATAGATGAAATACTTTCCTGTAAATATATGTTGAATATAATATCGTTTCAATAACACTACAAATTAACAATTTGAATAATTTCTATTGAGCAATACACTTCGATGTGGCAACACCAAAATACTATTCCATCAACTTTTTATTTATTTAACTTTTACAGAATCATTCTAGAATAAACATTGAATGAGAAAGTTAGCATTTGGTGATTTCAAATGAATATTTAATCAGTTCAATATCAAACTTTGTCGAATAAACATATGCTCAAAATTCTATTTATTGGGAAAATATTAAAAGACAATTTAGAACAGGGAATTGTAAGGTGACATTTATTTATAAAAGATATAATTGAAACAAAGAAAGTTGAAATTGACACAAAATTTAATATTAATTAATATGGCTGAAAAACTACAAGCTGTCGTGGATTATAAACAATTGAAAAGTAAAACCGAAAATCTACAATTAATTGAATCACCGAAAGATGCCATTAAGAAAAATAAAATGAGTAATTGTGAGTGGTGTCAAACAAAATTTAATTTTAAGTCGGAATTAATGGTACACTTACGCATGCACACTGGTGAAAAGTCATTTGAATGTAATGAATGTGAAAGAAAATTCACTAGAAAACATCATTTAACCTATCATTTACGAACACACACTGGTGAAAAGCCATTTGAATGCAACATATGTAAAAGTAAATTTACCCAAAAATCAAATTTAACTGTGCATTTACGAACACACACTGGTGAAAAGATATTTGAATGCAACGTATGTGAAAGAAAATTCAACCAAATATCAAATTTAACCAGGCATTTACGAACACACACTGGTGAAAAGCCATTTGAATGCAACGTATGTGAAAGAAAATTCACCCAAATATCAAATTTAACCGGGCATTTACGAACACACACTGGTGAAAAGCCATTTGAATGCAAGAAATGTGAAAGAAAATTCACTAGAAAACATCATTTAACCTATCATTTACGAACACACACTGGTGAAAAGCCATTTGAATGCAACATATGTAAAAGTAAATTTACCCAAAAATCAAATTTAACCAGGCATTTACGAACACACACTGGTGAAAAGATATTTGAATGCAACGTATGTGAAAGAAAATTCACCCAAATATCAAATTTAACCACGCATTTACGAACACACACTGGTGAAAAGCCATTTGAATGCAACGTATGTGAAAGAAAATTCACCCAAATATCAAATTTAACCGGGCATTTACGAACACACACTGGTGAAAAGCCATTTGAATGCAAGAAATGTGAAAGAAAATTTACCCAAAAATCAATTTTAACCTCTCATTTAAGAACACACACTGGTGAAAAGCCATTTGAATGTAATGTATGTGAAAGAAAATTCAATGAAAAATCAAATTTAAGAACGCATTTACGTTCACACACTGGTGAAAAGCCATTTGAATGTAACATATGTGAAAGAAAATTTACTGGAAAACAACAATTAACCTATCATTTACGAATACACACTGGTGAAAAGCCATTTGAATGTGGACAATGTTTTAAGAAATTTTCCCAATTACAGCCATTGAAGAATCATAAATTACTCCATTCTAATGAAAAGCTTTACCATTGTTTTGTTTGTAAAAAAAGGTTTTCAACTACAAATTCTTTGTTGCAACACTTGAAACGGAAGAAACATTTAAATGGACATAATCACATGAAAATTTTGCATAATTGAAATTTATAATTCTCTTCAAATATGGAAAAGTGACAAGTTTTCAAAATAAAACAAAATGTTCATATTAAACTTTTTTAGAAGGACGATCCATCAAATTTATTGTTATGGAAAGTGACTTACACAGAACTACTCTAAATTAAAATATATTCTTATTATAAATGGCAATTATTGTGAAAAGTATCTTTTGTATGACTATAATTAAAGTTTTATGCATAATTAAATTTATTGAATATCAATTTAAAGAAGTATTTGAATTTTTCTTAGAAATTTATTTTCATTAGGAAGAGAATAATGACAATCAGTCGGACCTCAGGTTAAATGTTACAGCTTATACTATTTTATAATTGTATGGGATATAATTTATTCAAAAAATTAAATACTTATGGACCACCCGATGTATGCCCAATGTATGCCACATTTGCAAATTTATACCCGTTTTGCAAATCCCACACCAAATGGATAAATCTTGATCGAAGAACGAATGTGGATAATTTCTCATTACTTCGACTTATGACCAGAACCAATTGTGACTTTATTGGGGTACCGACTAAACGGGCTGTTTTTCGGTCTATTTTGGTCTTACTCTTTCTCAGTACAAAATTAAGTATTGCATTAGAGCACATTTGATTATAGAGTGTAATCCAAAAGTTGCACGTTCAATTCCGATACTAATTCTATCACCTGATTTTTGTCCGATGGAATTTACAATTTTTTGTTTTGTATGAATGCATTGTCAGGTCGGCTTAAAAGATTGTAGCTTCATGGCCAATACAAATATGGTATAGAGCAAAAAGTTTAAACCATTTATTCCAAGCACAAATTTTTTTGATTGTCTATACCCTAATGGGATTAAGCTATTTTTGTCTGTTTAATCGTGTAATTAAGAAGCTATAATAGATGTCAATTTTCTTTAACAATTTGTAAACAATACAATGACATTCAAATTGTGGTTGATGCGTAAGTTTTTGACTGATATCACTTATTTACCATATTTAAAGCCCATTGTAATTTTTCATATTCCTTAATAGTGGTACATTAGCAAGCCATATTACTCTAAGTGGAACTTATGGCAACTCCTAAACATTCATTACAGTCAATTTGATAAAAAATCACCAACTGTACTGTAAATTAACGAAAGATAGATGTTTTCATAATTCCATTATTTGTTTATGGGTGATTAGGCCATAGTGATGTGAATGCAGACATTGTTAAACTTTGAGCAGCAACTAACACCATATTTTCAAAGATATTCGTTTGTTTTAATTACATAAACGAACAAATGGTCAGCCAGCTGAAAAACTTCAGTATTAAAATACCGAAAAATAGCGGGAATTGAAACCGCTATATTCAATGATTAATACACATGAGCGTAAAGCTACTGAGTGATCTTGGTGGTACATTCCTTTAATAACAATGACAGGTCATTGGTATGACTCTGAACTTTTATTCCTTTTTTTTTTGGCAATGAACAGCCAGCACTTCATCGATAACGATTGTCCTTATAAACCGATATTCGAGCTGTATATTTTAACAGTTCTATAAGCAATTTGAACTGTAAGTGTAAGAACAAATTTTTTCAATTTGAACATAATCAATGAACTGGCAACTATAACAGAAAAATACGGATGTGGTAAAGGATTTTTTTTTATGAAAAACTGATATCAACATACTATAGAGCTGCACCCGGCCACGATATTAAGATCATCTTAGTCGATTGGGACTGGAAACAATCTATCAACCAACTAAAGGTAAACACAGTCTTCATAAAACAACTACAAATGAAAACGGGTTAAGATTGATTGATTTCTCCATGTCTAAGTGGTACATATTTCTTATATTAAGACATTCGTAAAATGGCGTGAAGGTCTCCAGATGCTAGAACAAATAAATAACGTATATTGAACGTATATTAATTCATGGAAGTCAATGTTCAAATATAATGGATGTTGTCGTAGTTTGAATATAATGGTTCGGATTATTAACTAACATTATACATCAAAATCTAAAGTGCATGTTGTATAAAACATTAGTGAGTCCAATAAATATAACGTATGGATCGGTGTGTGACACATAACCAGAAATAATTATTTCTACGTGGTCGTTTCAAAGAAGAAAATATTTCGAGGCGCAGATAAAACTAACCAGTAAACATACTTAAGAGCTACTCATAATTTAAGTTGAGATTTAGGTCACTTGAAAGGATATTATGAGTTAGAATTTTTCTGAAAATATTTTGGGCTGACCTCCAGGGGTGGTGAAATTTTTTGAAAATTTTCAGTTTTTGGGAAATAACTGTTAAACGGGTAATTTTAGGTTATCAAAATTTATGACCAATCCCTCTTACTTTTTGTTAACAAATTTTTGCAATCATTAAATTTACCCCCATTCCCCACTCCCACCCAATTTTAGCCAAAAAGTTGTTTTTCAAGTTGGTCATTTTTATAACGGGAAAATTATGAGGGACATTGTGAAAATATTGATGAGAAGTTGTTCCTCGATATGTTTTCAACAAATTTGTATTACATGGTTTTAGTCTCCGACGTCATCTAGTGGAAGTTATGCCACTGGAAACAAGAACCAGCAATTTACTCCTAAAACTTGCCATTTTGAATTTTTTTAAATCTATAAATAGTAATCGTTAATACATACAATTAGATTAGCCTATATAAAATTATAGCTCAATTGAAGCCGGTTATCATCAAATAATCAAAGTTTTTCGGAACAATACATCTGCGATTTTTTAAGAATTTTCAAGCTCAAACGACCTTATTTAAAAAGTGGTTGCTTTTTGGAAAAAAGTGAGTCCAAATTTCGAAAGTTCATACCTAAAAACTATAGGATGCCTACTTATGATAACTTTCCTCAATATCCATACCATTCAATACCTCCAATTCATAAGAGACGTCTAGGGAGTATGCAAGTAATTTTAATATAATGCAAATTATTACAAAAATTAATTTTGAATGTTTGAATAAATTAGTGTTTTATGTAATTTTGGCAATAACACATTTTTTTTGGTAATGGATCCAGTGATCAAATTATCCTTAATTAACCATAAACATTATTTTATAGGATGGGTGTTGTATATTGAAATCTTGTTATTAATTTTGATGGTATATGTCTTTTCAATCTTCGTGCATGTTCGTTGGCATTTAAATATTTCGTCACAAGTTGATTTGTATGTTCCTGAAGTCTTTTATAATAAGCTGTACTTTTAGATGTAATTAAATCTTTAACCGAACAAATTTTGAGGTCCTTTCTTAACAGATCGTTGCGCACATACCATGGTGCATTAACTATACTACGGAGATTTAATCTTTCTATTATATCTATATTTGATGTACATGTGGCTCCCCATAGTTCTATACCATAAGTCCATACTGGTCTTATGATTGCCTTATATACAATTATTCTGCACTCTAGTGATAACTGGGACGATCTTCCCAGTAACCAATACAGTTTGTTGAACTTGAGTCTTAGTTGCTTGTTTTTATTTATAATATGCGTTTTCCAATTTAGGCGTCTATCCAGGAACATACCCAGGTATTTTGCTGTGTTAGCATGTTGTATTTGTATTATTATTTGTCTTCACAGCCGACCAATTTAACCTAAACAGGGTAAATGTGACGTGAACCGATTTTTCTGCATTCACTTTTATTCTCCATATTCTGAGCCACTTTTGAATTTTTATTTAAGTTTTCTTGGAGTATTTTTGAAGCCATCATTGGATTTATATGCGTTGCCATGATTACAATGTCATCAGCGAAAGTTGCTGTGATGGTATCGTTCGTTGTTGGAAGATCCGCCGTGTAAATGAGATATAAAAGTGGGGCCAAAACACTTCCTTGCGGAACAACAGCCTTTATTGGAAAAGTTGTTGTGTGTTCCTCAAGATGATTAACAATAAATTTACGGTTTTCCAAGTATGATTTTAGAATTTGGAAGTAGTGGTGAGGTAGTAGTTTTTTCAATTTATACAGGAGGCCGTCATGCCATACCCTGTCAAACGCCTGTGAGATGTCGAGAAAAGTCGCAGAACAATAACTCTTCGTTTCAAATGTATTGATTATTTGATAAACCACTCTGTGTATTTGTTCTGTAGTTGCGTGATGTTGACGGACGCTAAATTGGTGATTTGGTATAATGTAGTTTTGCAACATTACTACTTTTAATCTTTTGGCAAATAGTTTTTCAAAAACTTTTGAAATAGCTGGTAATTGGGCTAATTGGCCGCCGATATATGATTTTACATCGTCGTGTTTTTTGCCTGGCTTTGGTATAAGAATAATTTTAGCGGTCTTCCATTGTTCTTTAAATTAAATTTTTTTATCGCCGAATTCATTTGTAATGGCGTTTCAAGGAAATCTATAATTTCTCGATGCTCATCTATCAACCTTTCTTTTGGATGTGGTGTGAAAGTATTTTGTAGCTGAGTAGCAAATAAAAAAGCCTTTTCGTTGTCACTTCTTGCTCACTCGCCGTTGCTATTTCTTATGGGCGAAACTTTGAATTGCTTCGTCTTTGATGTCTTTCATTAGTTTTCTTGTTTTTTGCCATAATTTTCTTAATTTTCTTTTTTCTTCAATTTTTGTTTTAACGGCTGCTGGACATATTTCTTGTCTTATAATTTCGGAGTGCACTGGTGTTGATGTTTTAGCTGCATCTTTTACAATGTTGTTAAAATTTACAAATTGCATTTACTATATTTTTGTAGTATTTTTTAACGGTACGTTATTTTTTTAACAATTAATTCTTTAGATAAATTCCAATTTGTGCGTTTTGAATGTAATGTTTGATTACTCTGTATATTTATAAGGCTTGTGGTTGCGGTGATTATGATAGGGGTATGATCCGATAACAATTCTAGACTCGATTCCGCTTTTATTCGATTTTTTGTAATACCTTTTGTGATACAGAAGTTCAATAAATCTGGAATTTTGTTTTGATCAGAGGGCCAATAAGTTGGTTTTCCAGTAGATATGTGACTCAATTTACAATCTTGAATCGCCATATAAAGTTGTCTGTCTTAATCTGTGTGATCAATCTTGAACCGCATTCGGTATGCTTAGCATTATAGTCACCTCGGGAATTAAATCTGTTACCCAATGTTTTAAATGATTTGATGAATTCAATTTTGTTGATATTGTGTTTTGGTGGGCAGTATAAGGCTGATATAGTCAATGGACCGTTCAAATCCGTTATAACCAAACTCGTTGTTTGAACATATGAAGTTCATAATGTTTTATAGTATTTCTGATGATGATGGCCGAACCTCCATGCGCCTTCCCATCCGGATGTTTTGTATCGTATGTTTTATAATTTCTTATATTAAAAAATTTTCTGTTGGTAAAATGTGTTTCGGCGATCAGCAGGATATCAATTTTGTGTTCAATAATAAATCTATTTATTTCATGTGTATGTTGCGTCAAATCGTTGGCGTTCCAGATTACAATTTCGAGAAGATTTGGCATTATACCATTTTTGTTACTAACTTGGTTAATAATCCTATCAAAGGACCAATTTGACTCTTAAGTTCTCACATCATAATTTTCATTTCAGATATATCATTTGATGGCTGTTGTGGCTGTGTGTCGAACTGCTGTTGATGTTGTTGTAGTTGTTGTTGTTGTTGTTGTTGTTAAGGTTGTTGAGGTTGTTGTTGTTGTAGATGTGGGATTTATCGTTTTTTCATTTTGTTGTTGGTTTTTTGTAACTGTTATTATCTGTGCGTAAGTTAAGTTTGGCTGCACATACTAATTTACTTGCGTGCTACGAGTCTGGACAACGTCTTGTCTGTTTCTTAATGCTGGGAATTTTTCATTTCTAGTTACTTATAATAACTGAAACCTTTTTAATTGGCTGGATGATTTCCATTACATAAAATACATAATACCTTATCTTCCCGTGTTTTTCTTTTGCAATCTCTCGTCTGCACATTTAACACATTTAGGATTTCTATTGCAATATTTCCAAGTATGTTAATGCCGTTGACAAATATAGCAATTTCTTTTTTAAAAGTTCGTGTGGTTCGAATTTAATTTTAGTGTGCAATATCTTACGTATTCTTTATAACATATCTTTATTGTTTTCTGCTGGTTTGAGATCTATGTAGATTTAATGGCAGTGCGTTTCCAGTTATTTCTTCCAAGTCGGTTGAAGGATGTAGCCCTCTTAGAACTATTCAGAAATTTTTTTGATTTTTCTCTTTATACGTTTGGAATTCTGTTTTTCTTTCTGTTAATATTCCGTAACTAGTTTTCTATAATTTTCTGGACATTTTTCTATTGCTGGACATATTAATGAAATCTTCTTTTTTATTTGAGACTTGGATCGATGGTGAACTGAATATTGTCGTTGCATTTTATTTTGTTGTTTTCTTATTGTTCTTTATATTGTATTGAATTTGGTTCTACAACATATGGCAGATTTGTTTGTATATATTTTGGCGTTACACAAGGTGGATAGGCTGTTACATAAGCCATTTGGTGACGTGTATATGTTGGGATTGAGATTGTTGTGTGTAATATATCGGTTGCTGAGTTGTTACTTGTTGAAATTCACTTCCGATTTGTGGGTTTGGTGCATAAATATTTGGATGTTGTTGGGATGTACATATAATTGGTGTTCGTTGCATATCATTTGGATGAGGTAAATATTGTAATGAAATCAATAAAAAAAATACAAAATAACATTCAATACCAGATTGAGACACTACTCCAATAATTCAACATTTAGACTTATAGATTTTTTTAGGTTTTATAAGACATATTTCTGATCACATAAATTTTCATCATCCTGAACTAAAGTTTTATTTCCGTGACATAATTGTAATTTCAAAACTACACACTATTGTTTACAATTACTTCTCTGCACCTTGATTTCGTAACCTTTTTAAACATTCATGGTTTCAACGTGGATATATTTCGGAAAAACCAACTAAATATTGTTTAAATTATATTTTTGTTTCAAACATTTATTTATTACAGATGAATTTTATTAATGTCAAAATTATCTACATAAAACACTAATTTATTCAAACATTCAAACTTAATTCCAGTAATAATTTGCATTATATTAAAATTACTTACAAACTTATAAAATACAATAACATAATAAATTAGTTTTTCCCTAGACGTCTCTTATGAATTGCAGGTATGGTATGGATATTGAGGAAAGTTATCATAAGTAGGCATCCTATAGTTTTTAGGTATGAACTTTCGAAATTTGGACTCACTTTTTTCCAAAAAGCAACCACTTTTTAAATAAGGTCGTTTGAGCTTGAAAATTCTTAAAAAATCGCTGATGTATTGTTCCGAAAATCATTGATTATTTGATGATAACCGGCTTCAATTGAGCTATAATTTTATATAGGCTAATCTAATTGTATGTATTAACGATTACTATTTATAGATTTAAAAAAATTCAAAATAGCGAGTTTTAGGAGTAAATTGCTGGTTCTTGTTTCCAGTGGCATAACTTCCACTAGATGACGTCGGAGACTAAAACCATGTAATACAAATTTGTTGAAAACATATCGAGGAACAACTTCTCATCAATATTTTATCAATAGCCCTCATAATTTTCCCGTTATAAAAATGACCAACCTGAAAAACGACTTTTTGGATAAAATAAAGTGGGGCGTGGGGGTAAATTTAATGATTGCAAAAAATTTGTTAACAAAAAGTAAGAGGGGTTCGTCAGACATTTTGATATCTTAAAATTACCCATTTAACTTTTATTTCCCAAAAACTGAAAATTTACAAAAATTTTCACAGCCCCTAACTTCTAAACGCCTGGAGGTCAGCTCAAAATATTTTCAGTGTCTCATAATATCCTTACGACTGACCTAAATATCAACTTAAATTACAAGTAGTACTTAAGTATTTTTAATGGTGAGTGAAATTAAACTAACTTTTGAAATAAAATTTTAATTTTCCGGAAAATCGATTTTTAAGAATTATCATCTTTTTGAATTACGGGCCTTAGTTTTAACGGATTACTATTTTTGTATTGCAGAATTGCAAATTATAATCAATTTCCAATCGCTGATAGTTGAGAAGTTTAAAATCGATTCACTCGTTTAAAAGATATCATCGATTACAATGCTGTTTTGATTTATGCAGGTGCTGAGACAAGTGCATCACTGCCAGCAATAGCATTATTTGACAAAACAAATATGCTATTTTATTGTGCTGTATAATGTCATTAGAACGGTTTGAACAGCTTAGATTCGATGAAGCACGCACAAGACACTTGCGTTTGCAGTTTTCAAGAAAATAAATTAGCCACATTCCGACATATATGGAAGAAGTTGCTTTTAGACAATTTACATGCGCTGTACAAACCGTCTTTAGAACTCACTGTTGATGAACAATTAGTTTCCATACGAGGACGATGTTCGTTCCGTCAATATATAACCAGTAAATCGGATTCGTATAGAATACAAACTTTTTGGTTGAATCGAACAAGACTTGTAACAACAGATCTAGTATTACGATAAGCTAATAATTAGTGGAATGGTGGCTACAACAAAACCATGAATAATTTTTTCACTGATGAGGAACTTTTAAAAACCAATACAACTATTGTGGGAACAATAAATTCAAATAAACCGGTGTTGCCATTTATTTTCACAAACGCCAACGAAGCCAAATAACGGAATCAATTTAGTTCGATATTTTGCTACACCTTTGCATCGTTAGTTCCACCAGTAATACAAGGTAAAAATGTTTTACTATTGTCCAACAGCACATGTTACAATCTCAAACAGACTCCGTATAGAATTGTGAAAGAATACATTGTGTTATTTCTAAAATTCACTACAAACTATAAATGTACTCCAACAAAAATTTGTAATTCGGTGGGCTTTTGACCAGTGTCAAACGAGTTGAAATGTGTGCAGAGAAATAGAAGGACGAATAATAATTAAGAAACTGATGGCAAAAACGAAATTCATTTCTAAAGAATACTAATTTATTGATAAAATAAAATATTTGTATAAATTTCGTGAAATAAATTTTGCATAAATTATCGTCACCTCTTCCCGGAATTTATTTGTCAATTAAATTTTAGAAATTTTATTTGAAAATGCGTCAAATTAATTTCATTTTATATTGAAATTCACTTTGATTCACTAAATTCATCATCCACTATGAAAATGTACCAGTTGAAGTGCATTTATGTTTTTCAGTTTGGTTGAACGGCATTTGACAATTATGTGATTTGATGATTTCGTGATGTTTGATCACTGACCGCTGTTGGTGGCTGTTCAAACGATTGTTGATAATCACGGTTGATATTATTATTATCAATAGTTTGTGGATATGAAAATTGTTCAGTAATTGAAAGGGTCAACAGAAATTCATTGTTTTGAAATTGTGCGTTATTTGCAAATTGCATTTGTTGATCTGATGATGGCTGAACATTTTCAAGTTGTCCATAATTTGGTAGTTGAGTTTGTTGATGACCCATTTGTTGTTGTTCTACGTAATAATTTTGCAGTTGCAAGTTATCAGAATATTGGGGATTAAATTGCATTTGTTGATCTGATAATTGCTGAACATATTCAAGTTCCCCATAATTTGGTAGTTGAGTTTGTTGATGACCCATTTGTTGTTGTTCTGCGTAATAATTTTGCAGTTGCAAGTTATCAGAATATTGGGGGTTAAATTGATTTTGTTGATCTGATGATGGCTGAACATTTTCAAGTTGTCCATAATTTGGCAGTTGAGTTTGTTGATGACCCATTTGTTGTTGTTCTGCGTAATAATTTTGCAGTTGCAAGTTATCAGAATATTGAGGGTTAAATTGAATTTGTTGATCTGATGATGGTTGAACATTTTCAAGTTGTCCATAATTTGGCAGTTGAGTTTGTTGATGACCCATTTGTTGTTGTGCTGCGTCATTATTTTGCTGTTGCAAGTTTTTAGAATATTGGGAATTAAATTGCATTTGTTGATCTGATGATTGCTGAACATTTTCAAGTTGTCCATAATTTGGTAGTTGTTGATGACCCATTTGTTGTTGTGCTGCGTCATTATTTTGCTGTTGCAAGTTTTCAGAATATTGGGAAATAAATTGCATTTGTTGATCTGATGATTGCTGAACATTTTCAAGTTGTCCATAATTTGGTAGTTGAGTTTGTTGATGACCCATTTGTTGTTGTTCTACGTAATAATTTTGCAGTTGCAAGTTATCAGAATATTGGGGGTTAAATTGAATTTGTTGATCTGATGATGGCTGAACATTTTCAAGTTGTCCATAATTTGGCAGTTGAGTTTGTTGATAACCCATTTGTTGTTGTGCTGCGTCATTATTTTGCTGTTGCAAGTTTTCAGAATATTGGGAAATAAATTGCATTTGTTGATCTGATAATTGCTGAACATTTTCAAGTTCCCCATAATTTGGTAGTTGAGTTTGTTGATGACCCATTTGTTGTTGTTCTGTGTAATAATTTTGCTGTTGTAATCCATCAGAATATTGGGAATTTAATTGCATTTGTTGATCTGATGATGGCTGAACATTTTCAAGTTGCCCATAATTTGGTAGTTGAGTTTGTTGATGTCCCGTATGTTGTTGACTTGCAAATTTAAATTGGATATTTTGTGGTGGCATATTATTAATTTGGGTTACGTTTTGACAAACCATTTGGTCTGTATTAATATTGATCTGATCGAATACAATTTGATTACTCGATGTTGCCACATTTACTGTTGACGTTGAATCTGAACCGCTGCCAAGGTGTTTTAATAGTTTATTGGTATGCTTTATTTTAATATGTTCTTCAAAATCCTTTAATGTACAAAACATCGTGGAACAAATCTTACATTTATGCCGATTTCCATTGTGTCTATTTAAGTTACAACGTTGTGTAAATGTATTCTGGCACAAATCACATCGAAATGGCTTCACGCCGGTATGGATTACCATATGTAATTTTAAGCCCCTATTTTGTGTAAATGTTTTCTGGCACAAATCACATCGAAATTGCTTAAAGCCTGTATGGGTTGCCATATGTAATTTTAAGCTACTATTTCGTGTAAATGTTTCCTCGCACAAATCACATTGAAATGGCTTCACTCCGGTATGGATTCTCATATGCACATTTAAATTTGCAAACGATTTCTTACAAATACTGCATTCTTCTTTATGTTCTTCTCTATGACTTGTTAACTCATCCATGTTTGTAAAACTACTTTGACAAATATAGCATTTAAATGATTCATCATCACCTGGTAAATTACCATCTGCTCCTCGATTATTTTCCAAATTCATATCAATTTTTATTTTTCTAGAATTTTAATAATTCTTTTATTATTTTTTAATATTTTTCGAATTGTTTCTTTTAGAAATTTATGGAAATTGAATGGAAATTTAAAAATATTGTTACCTCCTCACAACGAATTTTTATATTTGTCTGCAATTAACGATCCTCACACACCAAAAATTGCGATCGAACTAATTGGAATACTAAATTATAATTCTTATATAATAGAAAAGAAGGGAGAAATAAGTATTACCTGATTTAAAAATTACAATTAAAAATATCTTTTCCCGATAATTCTGGAGATTTCTTTGACAGAAGCATTAGAATATTTATAATTTCAAAATGGAAAGTATTGCCGACGCGCGTCATTTTATCAGTCAGTAATCAGGCTGTTAGTAGAACGTTGAGAATATGCAATGGAAATTGGGATGGTTATTTTATAATTGATTAATATAACAACATTGATAAGAATTCCACCCATTGATTTTAATTTTCAATTCAATTTAATGCCATAATTTGTGAAAAAAAATCCAATTTATTTGACAGCAATAGAAAATTGTCTGGAAGTCAGCAATAAATCGGAGAATAGTTTTTTATTTTAGTTTGAAACATTTATGATAGAAAAAAAAAATCCTTAAATATAATTTGTCCCGAAAAACTTCGCATAAACATTTCAAAAATGCAGAATTCTTTTGTCCTATTGATTACTTTTTTTAAGATTTTACTAATTAAGTTTCAATTTAATTTCCATGAAAATATCGTTAAATGTTTATGAGTTTTTTTGTAAGACTTACGGCTAAATTATTATCATTGTATTCGTTTTAAATCAATTTCCATTTTCAGATTCATTTTGGAATTGCGTTTGTTGCAGATTTTTCATTTTTGTGATTCTTCGGTTGCTTGGCGTAAATTCAGAAATACTGGCACTAAAGCTTGGTAAAGGTACATTGATGTCACTAAAAGAAACCAAAAATAATTCAAAACTACAACATAAACAAACAAACGGTGTTAACACTTTCGATAAAATGGTGAAATCATACACCTGTAAAGCTAATCGCTTGCCTATGGTCTAGTTTATAATATAATAGATACAGCGGTACTGTTTGCATATCGATTGTTCAACATAAGTAATCCATTGTGGTCACGAGGTGCTGGCCCGCTAACGCAAAAAATTTCCAGAAATTATTGTGGAGATTGAACTGGCTGAACGACATATCAAAAATCGAGTCGACCAAGAAAACCTAAGAGAATTTTCATTGACTGCCATTAAATTGATAAGATCTACATTGTTTCTTGATCGGTTTAGCTGTTTCAATAAAAACGAATAAAGACTTTTAAAGAATTATATTGAACAATATACCATTGAGTGCCCCATCATAACGACGCGATATTAAGTTGTTTTGCATGGGCACGGTTTTAAGGTTAATGTCATTTTTAACTAAATATAGAAATGTTGATCACTTTGGTAAAATTAGCTACGAAATAAATTTGAATTAAGCCAAATTGTATTGTTAAATATTTTATTGTTAACTACGTGAGATACGAACATCCGCATTTTTCCGTGTGTACTACAATTTCACCTTTTTTCTATTTTTGCAGATAGACGGAATCATCAAAATCTGATTGAACCATAACAACGAATTGGAAAAAAAAATTATATCAAATCGGAATAAATTCAGCAAAAAATTAACTATAACTGTTAAAAAAAATCAAACCAAAGTACACAAAACTACGGTCCATCAATAATAAATTAAGTTGCAAGATATTTCACTAGCGCAACGAAGAATCCTAAACATTTAAAATATAACAAAAGTAAAAAAAAAACGGTTAAATAAAGTTCTATTATTATTTTTCATTTTTACTAATTACAAAACAATTGAACAATTGACAAACAAACAACAACAACAACAACAACAACAACAATAATAACAGTAATATGTTCAACGGTAATAAATCAACAAATAATTAAATGAAACTAATAATTACACAACTATTTACTACAAAACTATTAAATTAAATAATTGCCGATTAATTACGAGCAAAAGAAATTGAATCAATCAATCAATAAAAAAATTAAACCGGAACAAAAATGGGTGTCATTTTAAATTATAGAATTTTATTATATTCATTATTTTATTTATTATTGAATCTATCAATGATAAGATCAACATATTCATTATCATCATCGTTAACTTTATCATCATCATCATCATCATCATCATCATCATCATCATCATCATTATCATCATCATCATCATTATCATCATTATCATCGGCTTCGTTGTTGTCGTCATCAACAGGATCATCATCAGCTTCATTTCCATCATCAGCCGCATTGTCATCATCATCATCTTATGGCCATGGAAGTATTGGTGCTGGTGCTACGGCAGGAAATTTAAATCGTAAGTCAATTTTTTATTTATTTTATTTTATACAATACATTACCGAATTAACCAAGTACATAAAAACACTTGATTGCGGTGGTTCCGCTTTTGAGCCGATCTGTGATCCAATTGCTGGCTATTTCTAACAAGTGTGTTTTCATAACATAACCTAAAGTCAAAATCATATCAAAAACCAATGTATAATAAAAAATATATGTCACAAATTGGGTCACGAAACCCATAGCAGGTATACTATACTTTGTGCAATAATTAGGCGGCGTGTGCACACAATCAACACCAATCGTTTATAGTAAAGTTTTGGAGGAATGTGATATACTGTGAAACAAACAACTGCACCGGTGTACTGATGATGAGAAATGTGCGAACACAAACCGGACATGCATATTCAGATATGGATGGAACAACGTAAGTGTTATAAATAATATTTTAGCAAAATATGAGTTCAGCATAAAACACATTTTTCGTTTATATAAAACCCAACGGACTGCCAATGTCAAAAACAGTAGACCAATCACATAACCATTAGGTTAGACTTTAACGCCATAAAAAGGCTGTACTAAAATCAGATAAAAAAAAATACATTAACGGATGAGACCAAGGTAAAATACTCACAACGGAACCACCTGAGGTGTCGTACTCCAAGTCCAATGAAATTTATCCAGGTGGTAGTACTCACCAAAGTATAGAACAAAGTTTTTTTTTTCCCAATTTCACTTTGAAGGCGGTAACGATCCCTGCGATGGACTACAAAACATGGCATTTTATAAAAATCTATAACTTTTGATCCCGAAGTGCCACAATAATTTTTAAAGTTGAAAATGATGCCTATCTAAAGTGTGCTTCATTCCACAAAAAAAAGAAATTCTTAAAAATTAATTTGTCACAGGATGTATCAAAATTTATTAATTTTGAAAAATTGTGTCAAAAAATTTAAATTTATGGTTATAACTTTGTCAGCAGCAAGTTTTTTTTTAAGCCCTACTTTAACTCGATGTCGATGCCTACTTTAAGTCGATGGAGAAATTCTTGACCTTTAAGTTGAGCCATAATTTTTCAATATACGGTTAGCAATTTTAAAGTTATGTATATTTTTGAAACAAGGTGTTTCATTTGAATAATATTTTAAAAGATAAAATTTTCATTTTTATGATTGTATCTGAAGTACTTTGAATGATTTGAGAAGAAGAAGATCATTGCGATGCATAATTTAACCAATCCAATCACTATAGGAAAATAAGAGGTTGTAAAAATTTTATGGAACGCAAAAGTAAAAAAAAAACGGAAGTGCCATGGAAAAATCACTTTGATGAATCTTGCGGGAAATTTCGTCACGTCTTGTTTTTTGATGTTAATAATTAATCATTTTTATTAGTCCGCTGAAAATGGATGGCATTTACAACGCCCAGATTACTTAGCCGAATGTATCGCCTTATATTTTTCCAGAATTTTCTTGGATTTTCTATACTAAGCTCAAAGTATTAACGTTTCGACTGACTCATATGTAACAACCCTATTTTTCAAATTTTAGAATTGTTACACCAATTTACATCAGTCCCATTATTTATCCAAAAACGATATTTACAATTCCTAACATTAAGCACGTACTTTGCATAAGGATTAAAATTTAAAATAATGACATTCCTAAATACATCCATGGAATTAAAGTTCTAAATGGCACACATATTCCCATTTACAATTTAGCAATTAATTTACCCGATGTGGTTGGTTTCCAACTCGTCAATATGAACAATATTGTATTACCTTTTAATCGAATTGAGAGCATAAATGTCACTCAGTTGCTATTCCATTATTCACGATAGGTATATGATGATGCGGCCGAGGAAATATTGACAAAATCATATGACAAAAAAAAAATTAAATCATTATCAGTTGTACCAGACGAATAAATTTGACTAAGAGTCATCCACTAATTCTTACGACTCGCCAGCAATTTATAGAGTGATCCAAATCCCTGGAAAACAGGTAACCCCCCATCCTCCCTTAGTATTAACTATTTATAAGACTCATTCCGCAGCATAGCGCCATTATGCGGTAGCAAATAGTTTCAGCAAACAAATTTTAAATCATTTGTGTCGTACAAAACCGAACGTAAATATGTGTGTAGAAATTGAAAATAAATATGAGCTATTAATTGTACGTCTTGAAGGCGACTAATTGCATCGACCGGAATAAGAGGTAGTACGAAGTAGTAAGTATGTCTAGTGAATACGACGGGTGGGATAGAATCTTTCGCCGGTTCTGTCCTTTGAAAATAGTTTTTAATGACATTTGCAGTATGAGCTTTGGCATTATCTTGTTTAAAAATGTATTTTATGGTGTCCAATCAAGCATTTTGGTAATTTTTTTCAATACTGTTTGCTTCAAATGCATTGGTTGTCATCGGTAGACAACCACCAGCCGTTGTTCTAGAAGATTTCAGCAATTTATAGTACACAACACCTTTTCATCCCACCAAATACACTGCATAACCTTTATCACCATAAATATTATGTTTTGGCTTTGATGGACGGGCCTAACCAGGCTGTGCCATAGCTTTTTTTACGTATAGTAAATCCATTTTAAATATCCAGTCACATTTCGATGCAGAAAACCGTTGTTGCCTTTGGAGCAACAATTCACAAGTTATTTTTCGATTTTCGTGCTGTCTTTCTGTTAAAAAAAGTTGGATCAATTTTGCAAGATTATCAACCACAACCAGATTAATTATACAGTTCGAAACAACTGCTGTCCTACACGTTAAGCGTTTTCAATACCAAAAATAACTTCTGTGAATTGTTTAAACCAACTTGTGCTTGTACTGTATCATCTAGAGCATGTGTGTTGACCATAAGTTGTTTGTCAAATGACCCGAGTAAATGTCATTTATTTGGGGTATAACACATTAAGAAAACTCTCTGGTTCATAGCTAAAATTAATTTAAAAAACCATTTGCTTAATAGAACAAATTGAAGTTAATGTCGCATCAAATTTTCTGACATTTGACACCACTGCATTGCATTGTTTCGAATGAAGTTTGTTATAATCGTTTTCTTTAATTTTAGAGATATAAACGTTAAATTTGTTTAACTTTTAAACAATTTTGTTCTAATGGTTGTGAACCACAACATGTATTTTAAATGATTTAACCTTTAGGACACAGGCAAGGACAAAACCAAGTTGAGGACGAGCACTAAAATAAACAAAGTTATTTATACTTTAATCAAATGTCATATACTGTAAGTTTTGAAGGTTATGGAAGAGACTTTTCAAATACACATAATAGAATGAGTTACGCTATCTATTATTATAAAACGGGTAAAATAAAACTAATAAATATTATTGTATTTGGGACCTTGCATTTATAATGTCGATTTAGATAACAGTTGGCGTAACTGGCGTTGTGTGCATCGGAACACACCGCGGCCATATTAATTTTTTTTGTCTTTCATTACTCTATAAATTTCAGTATATGTCATTTCGCCGAAGTGTAAACAACAAAGTTTTTTTTTGCTTCGAACATGTCGAATTATGTGCCCGGAAAAAGTTGTTTTGCGGGGAAGTTTAATAACTTTCTTTTAATTTGAAGAAAACCGCTGCTGATAGTTATCGATTGTTGGTAGAAGCTTACGGTGAATATGATCCAAATCAAAAAACTTGTGAACGGTGGTTTACACGCTTCAACTTCACAATCAAAACGCGATATTCATTGCCAGAAGGTAATGCTGTGCATTTGGTGGGTGATCAGAAAGGTGTGGTGTATAACGAGCTGTTAAAACCAAATGAAACGGTTACAGCTGATCGCTACCGACGACGACAACTGGGCGAATTGGCAAAGAAATTGAACGAAAAACGACCATTGATAGCTCGAAAACACCACAAAGTTTTATTTCACGAAGACAATGCCAGACCACATCGTGCAAATATCGTTAAGGAAAAAATAAAGAGGCTCGGTTGGGATCATCTTGATCACCCCCCGTACTCTCCAGACCTTGGTCCTTCTGATTACCATTTATTGCGATCAATGCAGGTCAGCCTGACCGATGTACGCTTTCGAAATGCTGAAGAAGTGCGAAAATGGGTCGATGAATGGATTGGGACAAAAGATGAAGAGTTCTTCAAACGAGGAATCAACAAACTTCCCAAAAGATGGGAGGAAGTCATAGCTAACGATGGGCAATATTGATTGGTTGATGTACTCAATCAATTTTGTTATACAAATAAATGCCATTTTCAAGCCAAAAAATCGACATTATTAATGCAAGGACCTAATATATAAAGTTAAATTTGACATGGATGTCAAGAACAGTACTACCAAACCGATACACATAAAATATTATTTGACATTTCATAATTACCCGTGCAGTTTAAATTAAAATGTCACCAGTTGTACGGTAAGGCTACTTAAAGTACTGTCAAAGTCATAGCGTTGTTCTTCACTTTGAATTATTTTAAATGAGAAAAGTTTAAATTTTGTTTTGTTTTACTGTCCGCATTTTTAAGGTCTGTTTTCTGGAAAAAAACTATTGAGAAACTAGTGCAGATTAGTAGTTTTTTTACAGTTAATTGAAACTTTTACATACAACTTTTATTTTGCGCTGCAGTTTTATATTACTCTGTCAATAATTCGTTAATCTCCTATTTTTTTATTGTATATTTGTTGTTGTATCAATCACGAACTTGTCGTAGTCGTCGCCGTCGTCGTCGTTGTTGTTGTGTTGTGGGGTTTTTTTTTTTTTTTTGTATTTTCCACGACGTTTTCACATTTTTTTACAATTTTTCCATTTTTTTTCTGTAAATTTTTACTAATAAATTATTCATACAACATTTTTTTTTTCTACATAAAAAGTAGATTTTTTATAATCCACAGCAGCATAAAAGGGGAGCGATGCAAATGAATAATTGTAAAAATGTAGTAAATTAAAAAAATGAACAAATTTTTGTTGTTAGTGAGATGGGTGCGGGGCGGTAGTGTGATTTAAAAACATTATTTATGGATATCAATGAATTATGATTATTTTATGTACGTATTTTAGTTTAAAAACGAAAAAGCTACAGTTTTTATGAAATAAAATATTAAGTCTGAGGACTAATTTTTGGTTCGCTTGCTGCTGCCTGCTGATATATTTTGTTTTGTATGTACTTGTACAGTGTGCACGGCTGTAATTTCCAGTTTGATGATGTTTTGCTTCTGATGCTGTCTGTTTATTAAATAATATATAACTCGAACATCGTAGTAGTATGTTTTATGTTGGCGATTATGTAATTTTATGTATTTTTTTTATTATATTTCTATATTGTTACGCTCCACTTTAACAATGTATGTACGGACAGAAATTTATGGTACTATACATATTTATAGATATTATGTGTAGCTTTAATTTTGCAGGACCAGCTTAAAATTGATACCGATATAAATGTATTATATGTACACAGTGTGTCATTTAAATAACCGCAATTTTAGGTTAAAAATCAACAGTTTTGTGTAGCAATGACATGCATCACAATCTGTGTCACGTGGTTGCTTGAATGGCAGCAACATCATCATAAGGAGCTCCAATCATAGCATGGTTTTCAGTTTTGCGAACAACAAAATAAGTCAGACGGTGATAGATTTGGCGAATACGAATATCGATGAGAGAAATCCATTTTTCATCAAAAATTTATTCATTGTTTTTATTCTTGAATTGAATTCATGTTGAACAAAACGTGCTCAGACCTTATCTTTACCTAACTCTCGTATCAAAATTGTCCAAATATTGTTTAGTTTTTATTTTTTTTAAGACATCCACAGTGGCTCTAAGTGGAGCTTTATGTCATCTAATAAACTTTTCATTACAATCAAGTTGGTAAATTACTCTGCATGGGAATATACTACCAAATTTATTTACCAATTGTACTGCAATTAACGAAAGATAAATGTTTTCATAATTTTATTATTTTTTTATTTGGGTGAATAGTCCATAGTGATGTGTGTGTGTGTGTGTCTGTGTGTGTGTGTGTGGAAACATTGTTGATCTTTGAGTAGCGTCCAACACCATCAATTTTCATAATAAGATATTCGTTTTTCTTTTAATTCCATACGCTCACAAATTGTCACACAGCCGAAAATAAAATAAATACCGATAAATTTTCTTACGAAATTGAGCGGCAATTGAACCGACTATAATTAATGATTAATAAACATCGACGTTATATCACTGCGCGCTACTGATTGTTTTATTGTCTTTACTTGCCAATACATGTTGACGTTGAAATTTCAACCTTCGAAAGTAATGACCGGCGAACTTTTTCCACAAATTCAGCACGATTTTTATGTTCCGGATGTGCTGATCTTGCGTCATCCTTTTAAATGCTCACGACAATTTTTGAAATATGAAAATCAATTATAAATTTGCCGTTGCCACATCCAAAATCGTCACCATAAACTTTTTCGCAAAAACAAAGTTATAAGTTTCCGCACAATTTTTTTTCGCCATATTTTTTCGGTTTTTCCCAACGTGTATTTATTTTTTTTTTTACGACGCTATCATCAAAAACGGCTGACACTCTGACATTGACGTATAACTTTTTAACCTGTCGACCGATTTGCTTGAAGTTGGTGGGTGCGTTCGAAAGACAGAAGATGTATCTTTTTAATGCGGTCGACATTCAATAGGTACGACACTACGTGTTCTATTTTTTAAATTCAAATTTCAGTTGTTTAAACTAAACACTGTGTATGTTTTGTAAACATACACACACACACACACACACACACACGCACACACTAACATAATATAAAATGAATCTGGATATATAAAGATATTTGCTGTAGTTTTTAGAATAAATTGCCCTTCTAATTTGTTTTCACGCAACTAATCTAAAACAGAATTATATTCTAGCTTTTTGTCTATATTATATCCTTAGATGGGGTATTTGTTCCAATATATATATAATATGCGGTGTACATAACCAACAACAACAAATACAATATATACAAATAGACGTACTCAATGCATTCATCTCACCAATCTTCTAATATCACTTCTCTAATTTATTTGTATTTATCTTCTATCCCTTCTTTAAATACACACGTATTTATCTCCATATATTAATATATATATAGAGATCGTAATGTATAAATAGAGACTATATATGTTGATAATAAGGGCCATATACCACAAGGATATTTTGGAAGATGTTGTCAGAAGAGATACTTTTGTTGGTTTTCTTATACTTTAATTTATAGATAGCATTGTACTTATATATTATAGTTCTATTTTGAGGATACCATACAAATGTGTATGTAAAAATGGTGACTCGTTTTGAAAGTGTCCGTCTCTAAATAAAGGGTGTTCAAATTTGACATATATTTTTAAACTTTTAAATAAAGGACATATTGCTCGATGCCTTTGTGGCCTTTGAGGTGTCGAACAGTTTGAGTATTATCCGCATAAATTTAACTCTTCACAATATACTTGGCATAAAAAGAAATCCAATGGTGTTCATTCACATGATCTTGATGTGGCCAATTCATTTGTGTTTTTCGAGAAATTAATCGATTATTATATTCCACTTTCAACACATCGATTGTATCCGTTGATGTGTGTGGTATTTTATACCATCCTGTCGAAAGCACATATTCTGCACATCCATGTCTTCCAATTGACTCCACAAATTTAAAAAGATACGTCAAATTTGAACACCCTTTGTATATGTTTCAAATGTATGTATTTGATTACAGTATTTGGTATACATGAATTTTATTGAAGATGACGACATGCACGTATTTGGCAGCACATTCTCTGTCAAAGTAGTACAAATAACTATAAAATATGACATCATAGTATCGATAATGTTGACACAATTTGTATAATAGCAGTCGGATTGAAATCGCGAAGAGAGTCATAATGTTTTTGAAGTTAAAACAAAATCATCGCATCATCATATGCAAATTTAAACGCATTATTTTACGTAATTGATATCATCAATTGGGTAGGATTATGTTGATCTTTAAAAATAACATAATCGTTAGTGTGTGCTATGCAAATATCTAAATATGATCAAAACTATTATTGATATTTTAATTGGATTAATATGATGGAAACCAATCGCAGTAAGTATACCATCAATAAAGTAACGCTTGTCTTCTCACAGGAAAGATTATGAGCCACCAAATATTCTTCAGAAGCTAATCAATTAATATGTGGCAAATTAACATTACGAAATAGCATACTTATGTTACTTAGTTACTGCATGCCATTAAAGCTGAAGTGTGTTGTTTTAGTTTTCTGCAACACGTTTCTCTAACCCAACATTGAACACTTGAATTTTATAAAACTTAATATCACAGTTCACTGTGTCAAATTTGAAATCCTTAAATTAATAGTATTCCCACTGCCCACCCCCCTCTCTCCCAAAAAAATTCTTAATAATACTTCTTTATCGAAGTTATGCATTCGAATATTTCAATGGATATTCCCATTATTCGGAATATTTACATTTTCGTATATGGGAAATTCTAGCCCCATATCTCAAGATCCAAAAGTAGTTTCAACTCCAAAATTCATAAAACCATAACTTATGACTCAGACTTCTGATGAAGGTATTGTAGTTGCGAAGAAACAAACCATTTTTGTGGCAACACCAAAATGTTATTCCATCAACATTTCATTTATTTGACGTTACACTTCTAGAGTAACGATAAAATAAGAAAGTTAGCATTTGGTGATTTCAAATCACTATTTAATCAGTTCAATATCAAACGTTGACGAATAAACATATGTTCAAAATTATATTAATTGGAAAAATATTAAAAGACAATTTAGAACGGGGAATTGTAAGTTGACATTTATTTATAAAAGATAAAATTGAAATAAAAAAGTAGAAATTGACACTAAATTTAATATTAATTAATATGGCTGAAAAACTACAAGCTGTCGTGGATTATAAACAATTGAAAAGTAAAACCGAAAATCTACAATTAATTGAATCACCGATAGATGCCAATAAGAAAAATAAAATGAGTAATTGTGAGTGGTGTCAAACAAAATTTAATCTTAAGTCGGAATTAATGGTACACTTACGCATGCACACTGGAGAAAAGCCATTTAAATGTAACGTATGTGAAAGAAAATTCACTAGAAAACATCATTTAACCTATCATTTACGAACACACACTGGTGAAAAGCCATTTGAATGCAACATATGTAAAAGTAAATTTACCCAAAAATCAAATTTAACTGTGCATTTACGAACACACACTGGTGAAAAGAAATTTGAATGCAACGTATGTGAAAGAAAATTCGCCAAAATATCAAATTTAACCGGGCATTTACGAACACACACTGGTGAAAAGCCATTTGAATGCAACGTATGTGAAAAAAAATTCAAACAAAAATCAAATTTATCGAATCATTTACGAACACACACTGGTGAAAAATCATTTGAATGCAACGTATGTGAAAGAAAATTCATCCAAAAAACAAATTTATCGAATCATTTACGAACACACACTGGTGAAAAGCCATTTGAATGCAACGTATGTGAAAAAAAATTCAAACAAAAATCAAATTTATCGAATCATTTACGAACACACACTGGTGAAAAATCATTTGAATGCAACGTATGTGAAAGAAAATTCATCCAAAAAACAAATTTATCGAATCATTTACGAACACACACTGGTGAAAAGCCATTTGAATGCAACGTATGTGAAAGAAAATTTACCCAAAAATCACATTTAACCTATCATTTACGAACACACACTGGTGAAAAGCCATTTGAATGCAACGTATGTGAAAGAAAATTCACCAAAATATCATATTTAACCAGGCATTTACGAACACACACTGGTGAAAAGTCATTTGAATGCAACATATGTAAAAGTAAATTCACCCATACATCAAATTTAACCGTGCATTTACGAACACACACTGGTGAAAAGCCATTTGGATGCAACGTATGTGAAAGAAAATTTACCACAAAATCAAATTTAAGAATGCATTTACGAACACACTCAAAGTCATTTGAATGCAACATATGTAAAAGTAAATTCACCCATACATCAACTTTAACCGATCATTTACGAACACACACTGGTGAAAAGCCATTTGAATGTAACATATGTGAAAGAAAATTTACCAAAAAATCAATTTTAACCAATCATTTACGAACACACACTGGTGAAAAGCCATTTGAATGCAAGGAATGTAAAAGAAAATTTACCCAAAAATCAATTTTAACCAATCATTTACGAACACACACTGGTGAAAAGCCATTTGAATGTGGACAATGTTTTAAGAAATTTTCTCTATTACAGCCATTGAAGAATCATAAATTACTCCATTCTAATGAAAAGCTTTACCATTGTTTTGTTTGTAAAAAAAGATTTTCAACTACAAATTCTTTGTTGCAACACTTGAAACGGAAGAAACATTTAAATGGACATAATCACATGAAAATTTTGCATAATTGAAATTTATAATTCTCTTCAAATATGGAAAAGTGACAAGTTTTCAAAGTAAAACAAAATGTTCATATTAAATTTTTTTAGAAGGACGATCCATCAAATTTATTGTTATGGAAAGTGACTTACACAGAATTATTCTAAATTAAAATATATTCTTATTATAAAGGGCAATTATTGTTAAAAGTAACTTTTGTATGACTATAATTTAAATTTTATGCATAATTAAATTTATTGAATATCAATTGAAAGAAGTATTTGAATTTTTCGTATAAATTTATTTTCATTAGGAAAAAATTATTGGCGATCAAATAATTGGTTGATTATCAGTTTTCGCTGGATTTATTTAATCTGATAAATAATATGCCTTGAAATTTTATTGGCCACATGGAATGTATGAATCTTGATAATTGATCGGAACTATGCTTCAAAAATTAAAGGTTTATTTTCAGAATTAAGAAATTGTATTGATCTGCTGAAAAATTCATTCTGGATATTGTGCTTCTTTGTCATGCATTGCATTAAATGTTAGAATTTCTGATAATAAGATATGCGGGAATGAAAAATTATTGTTCTTAGTTTGAAGCATAACTGATTTTTTTTGTGAAGGTGAAAGAGACGACTAACATTTTTAACCATTACACAACATAAAAATGTATATGATATATAAAAATCATCATCTTTCTATCAATAAGAAAAGTGATTTTATCACAAAAATTAGCGATAAAACTAAAATCACATGAATCTTGAATACTATGTTACTTGTGATGCCTTCAATTGATACTCAATAATTAAGGTTTCAATCTTAGAAATATTTGATGTAATCTGACAATTTTGTGTTTATTAATTTCAAGAGATGTTCAGGTAGTTTAAAGGTAAATAAATATATTTGACATATTGTTTCTGTATTGCGTACATGGAAATCAATAGGATTGAATTTATAGCTGAAATACTTTCCTGTAAATATTTGTTGAATATAATATCGTTTCAATAACGCTACAAATTAACAATTTGAATAATTTCTATTGAGCAAAGCACTGCGATGTGGCAACACCGAAATACTATTCCATCAACTTTTTATTTATTTAACTTTTACAGAATCTTTCTAGAATAAACATTGAATCAGTTTAATCAGTTCAATATCAAACGTTGACGAATAAACATATGCTCAAAATTCTATTTATTGGAAAAATATTAAAAGACAATTTAGAACGGGGAATTGTAAGTTGACATTTATTTATAAAAGATAAAATTGAAATAAAAAAGTAGAAATTGACACTAAATTTAATATTAATTAATATGGCTGAAAAACTACAAGCTGTCGTGGATTATAAACAATTGAAAAGTAAAACCGAAAATCTGCAATTAATTGAATCACCGAAAGATGCCATTAAGAAAAATAAAATGAGTAATTGTGAGTGGTGTCAAAGAAAATTTAATCTTAAGTCGGAATTAATTGTACACTTACGAACACACACTAGTGAAAAACCAATTAAATGTAACATGTGTGAGAGAAGATTTGAATGTAATGAATGTGAAAGAAAATTCACTAGAAAACATCATTTAACAAATCATTTACGAACACACACTGGTGAAAGGCCATTTGAATGTAATGAATGTGAAAGAAAATTCATTAGAAAAGATCATTTAACCGATCATTTACGAACACACACTGGTGAAAAGCCATTTGGATGCAACGTATGTGAAAGAAAATTTACCACAAAATCAAATTTAAGAATGCATTTACGAACACACACTGGTGAAAAGCCATTTGAATGCAACATATGTAAAAGTAAATTCACCCATACATCAACTTTAACCGTGCATTTACGAACACACACTGGTGAAAAGCCATTTGAATGCAATTTATGTGAAAAGAAATTCAATGGAAAATCAAATTTGAGAACGCATTTACGGACACACACTGGTGAAAAGCCATTTGAATGTAACATATGTGAAAGAAAATTTACCAAAAAATCAATTTTAACCAATCATTTACGAACACACACTGGTGAAAAGCCATTTGAATGCAAGGAATGTAAAAGAAAATTTACCCAAAAATCAATTTTAACCAATCATTTACGAACACACACTGGTGAAAAGCCATTTGAATGTGGACAATGTTTTAAGAAATTTTCTCTATTACAGCCATTGAAGAATCATAAATTACTCCATTCTAATGAAAAGCTTTACCATTGTTTTGTTTGTAAAAAAAGATTTTCAACTACAAATTCTTTGTTGCAACACTTGAAACGGAAGAAACATTTAAATGGACATAATCACATGAAAATTTTGCATAATTGAAATTTATAATTCTCTTCAAATATGGAAAAGTGACAAGTTTTCAAAGTAAAACAAAATGTTCATATTAAATTTTTTTAGAAGGACGATCCATCAAATTTATTGTTATGGAAAGTGACTTACACAGAATTATTCTAAATTAAAATATATTCTTATTATAAAGGGCAATTATTGTTAAAAGTAACTTTTGTATGACTATAATTTAAATTTTATGCATAATTAAATTTATTGAATATCAATTGAAAGAAGTATTTGAATTTTTCGTATAAATTTATTTTCATTAGGAAAAAATTATTGGCGATCAAATAATCGGTTGATTATCAGTTTTCGCTGGATTTATTTAATCTGATAAATAATATGCCTTGAAATTTTATTGGCCACATGGAATGTATGAATCTTGATAATTGATCGGAACTATGCTTCAAAAATTAAAGGTTTATTTTCAGAATTAAGAAATTGTATTGATCTGCTGAAAAATTCATTCTGGATATTGTGCTTCTTTGTCATGCATTGCATTAAATGTTAGAATTTCTGATAATAAGATATGCGGGAATGAAAAATTATTGTTCCTAGTTTGAAGCATAACTGATTTTTTTTGTGAAGGTGAAAGAGACGACTAACATTTTTAACCATTACAATACATAAAAATGTATATGATATATAAAAATCATCATCTTTCTATCAATAAGACAGTCGAAAAGTGATTTTATCACAAAAATTAGCGATAAAACTAAAATCACATGAATCTTGAATACTATGTTACTTGTGATGCCCTCAATTGATACTCAATAATTAAGGTTTCAATCTTAGAAATATTTGATGTAATCTGACAATTTTGTGTTTATTAATTTCAAGAGATGTTCAGGTAGTTTAAAGGTAAATAAATATATTTGACATATTGTTTCTGTATTGCGTACATGGAAATCAATAGGATTGAATTTATAGCTGAAATACTTTCCTGTAAATATTTGTTGAATATAATATCGTTTCAATAACGCTACAAATTAACAATTTGAATAATTTCTATTGAGCAAAGCACTGCGATGTGGCAACACCGAAATACTATTCCATCAACTTTTTATTTATTTAACTTTTACAGAATCTTTCTAGAATTAACATTGAATCAGTTTAATCAGTTCAATATCAAACGTTGACGAATAAACATATGCTCAAAATTATATTAATTGGAAAAATATTAAAAGACAATTTAGAACGGGGAATTGTAAGTTGACATTTATTTATAAAAGATAAAATTGAAATAAAAAAGTAGAAATTGACACTAAATTTAATATTAATTAATATGGCTGAAAAACTACATGCTGTCGTGGATTATAAACAATTGAAAAGTAAAACCGAAAGTCTGCAATTAATTGAATCACCGAAAGATGCCATTAAGAAAAATAAAATGAGTAATTGTGAGTGGTGTCAAAGAAAATTTAATCTTAAGTCGGAATTAATTGTACACTTACGAACACACACTAGTGAAAAACCAATTAAATGTAACATGTGTGAGAGAAGATTTGAATGTAATGAATGTGAAAGAAAATTCACTAGAAAACATCATTTAACCAATCATTTACGAACACACACTGGTGAAAGGCCATTTGAATGTAATGAATGTGAAAGAAAATTCATTAGAAAACATCATTTAACCGATCATTTACGAACACACACTGGTGAAAAGCCATTTGGATGTGGACAATGTTTTAAGAAATTTTCTCTATTACAGCCATTGAAGAATCATAAATTTCTCCATTCTAATGAAAAGCTTTACCATTGTTTTGTTTGTAAAAAAAGGTATTCAACAATAAGTTCTTTGCGGCAACACTTGAAACGGAAGAAACATTTAACTGGACATAATCACATGAAAATTTTGCATAACTGAAATTTATAATTATCTTCAAATATGGAAAAGTGACAAGTTTTCAAAACAAAACAAAATGTTCATATTAAACTTTTTTAGAAGGACGATCCATCAAATTTATTGTTATGGAAAGTGACTTACCCAGAACTACTCTAAATTAAAATATTTTCTTATTATAAATGGCAATTATTGTCAAAAGTAACTTTTGTATGACTATAATTTAAATTTTATACATAATTAAATTTATTGAATATCAATTGAAAGAAGTATTTGAATTTTTCGTATAAATTTATTTTCATTAGGAAAAAATTATTGGCGATCAAATAATCGATTGATTATCAGTTTTCGCTGGATTTATTTAATTTGATAAATAATATGCCTTGAAATTTTATTGGCCACATGGAATGTATGAATCTTGATAATTGATCGGAACTATGCTTCAAAAATTAAAGGTTTATTTTCAGAATTAAGAAATTGTATTGATCTGCTGAAAAATTCATTCTGGATATTGTGCTTCTTTGTCATGCATTGCATTAAATGTTAGAATTTCTGATAATAAGATATGCGGGAATGAAAAATTATTGTTCTTAGTTTGAAGCATAACTGATTTTTTTTGTGAAGGTGAAAGATACGACTAACATTTTTAACCATTACACAACATAAAAATGTATATGATATATAAAAATCATCATCTTTCTATCAATAAGACAGTCGAAAAGTGATTTTATCACAAAAATTAGCGATAAAACTAAAATCACATGAATCTTGAATACTATGTTACTTGTGATGCCTTCAATTGATACTCAATAATTAAGGTTTCAATCTTAGAAATATTTGATGTAATCTGACAATTTTGTGTTTATTAATTTCAAGAGATGTTCAGGTAGTTTAAAGGTAAATAAATATATTTGACATATTGTTTCTGTATTGCGTACATGGAAATCAATAGGATTGAATTTATAGCTGAAATACTTTCCTGTAAATATTTGTTGAATATAATATCGTTTCAATAACACTACAAATTAACAATTTGAATAATTTCTATTGAGCAAAGCACTGCGATGTGGCAACACCGAAATACTATTCTATCAACTTTTTATTTATTTAACTTTTACAGAATCTTTCTAGAATAAACATTGAATAAGAAAGTTAGCATTTGGTGATTTCAAATGACTATTTAATCAGTTCAATATTAAACGTTGACGAATAAACATATGTTCAAAATTCTATTAATTGTAAAAATATTAAAAGATTATTTCAAACGGGGAATTGTAAGTTGACATTTATTTATAAAAGATAAAATTGAAATAAAAAAGTAGAAATTGACACCAAATTTAACATTAACTAATATGGCTGAAAAACTGCAAGATGTCGTGGATTGTAATGAATTGTTAAATTGGAACGAAAATTCGAAATTAATTCAATCACCGACAGATGCCAATAAGAAAAATAAAATGAGTAATTGTGAATGGTGTCAAAGAAAATTTAATCGTAAGTCGGAATTAATTGTACACTTACGAAAACACACTGGCGAAAAGCCATTTAAATGTAACATATGTGAGAGAAGATTCACTTTAAAATCTGGTTTAACTATTCATTTACGAATACACACTGGTGAAAAGCCATTTGAATGCAACGTATGTGAAAAAAAATTCATCCAAAAATCAAATTTATCGAATCATTTACGAACACACACTGGTGAAAAATCATTTGAATGCAACGTATGTCAAAGAAAATTCATCCAAAAATCAAATTTATCGAATCATTTACGAACACACACTGGTGAAAAACCATTTGAATGCAACGTATGTGAAAGAAAATTCATCCAAAAAACTCATTTAACCGGGCATTTATGGACGCACATTGGTGAAAAGCCATTTAAATGCAACGTATGTGAAAGAAAATTCAATGTAAAATCAAATTTAAGCACGCATTTACGTTCACACACTGGTGAAAAGCCATTTGAATGTAACATATGTGAAAGAAAATTTACCCAAAAATCACTTTTAACATATCATTTACGAATACACACTGGTGAAAAGCCATTTGAATGTGGACAATGTTTTAAGAAATTTTCCCAATTACAGCCATTGAAGAATCATAAATTACTCCATTCTAATGAAAAGCTTTACCATTGTTTTGTTTGTAAAAAAAGGTATTCAACAATAAGTTCTTTGCGGCAACACTTGAAACGGAAGAAACATTTAAATGGACATAATCACATGAAAATTTTGCATAACTGAAATTTATAATTATCTTCAAATATGGAAAAGTGACAAGTTTTCAAAATAAAACAAAATGTTCATATTAAACTTTTTTAGAAGGACGATCCATCAAATTTATTATTAAAATGCAAAATGATTCACACAGAACTATTCTAAATTAAAATATATTCTTATTATAAATGGCAATTATTGTCAAAAGTAACTTTTGTATGACTATAATTTAAATTTTATGCATAATTAAATTTATTGAATATCAATTGAAAGAAGTATTTGAATTTTTCGTATAAATTTATTTTCATTAGGAAAAAATTATTGGCGATCAAATAATCGGTTGATTATCAGTTTTCGCTGGATTTATTTAATCTGATAAATAATATGCCTTGAAATTTTATTGGCCACATGGAATGTATGAATCTTGATCATTGATCGGAACTATGCTTCAAAAATTAAAGGTTTATTTTCAGAATTAAGAAATTGTATTGATCTGCTGAAAAATTCATTCTGGATATTGTGCTTCTTTGTCATGCATTGCATTAAATGTTAGAATTTCTGATAATAAGATATGCGGGAATGAAAAATTATTGTTCTTAGTTTGAAGCATAACTGATTTTTTTTGTGAAGGTGAAAGAGACGACTAACATTTTTAACCATTACACAACATAAAAATGTATATGATATATAAAAATCATCATCTTTCTATCAATAAGACAGTCGAAAAGTGATTTTATCACAAAAATTAGCGATAAAACTAAAATCACATGAATCTTGAATACTATGTTACTTGTGATGCCCTCAATTGATACTCAATAATTAAGGTTTCAATCTTAGAAATATTTGATGTAATCTGACAATTTTGTGTTTATTAATTTCAAGAGATGTTCAGGTAGTTTAAAGGTAAATAAATATATTTGACATATTGTTTCTGTATTGCGTACATGGAAATCAATAGGATTGAATTTATAGCTGAAATACTTTCCTGTAAATATTTGTTGAATATAATATCGTTTCAATAACGCTACAAATTAACAATTTGAATAATTTCTATTGAGCAAAGCACTGCGATGTGGCAACACCGAAATACTATTCCATCAACTTTTTATTTATTTAACTTTTACAGAATCTTTCTAGAATTAACATTGAATCAGTTTAATCAGTTCAATATCAAACGTTGACGAATAAACATATGCGCAAAATTATATTAATTGGAAAAATATTAAAAGACAATTTAGAACGGGGAATTGTAAGTTGACATTTATTTATAAAAGATAAAATTGAAATAAAAAAGTAGAAATTGACACTAAATTTAATATTAATTAATATGGCTGAAAAGCTACAAGCTGTCGTGGATTATAAACAATTGAAAAGTAAAACCGAAAATCTGCAATTAATTGAATCACCGAAAGATGCCATTAAGAAAAATAAAATGAGTAATTGTGAGTGGTGTCAAAGAAAATTTAATCTTAAGTCGGAATTAATTGTACACTTACGAACACACACTAGTGAAAAACCAATTAAATGTAACATGTGTGAGAGAAGATTTGAATGTAATGAATGTGAAAGAAAATTCATTAGAAAAGATCATTTAACCGATCATTTACGAACACACACTGGTGAAAAGCCATTTGGATGCAACGTATGTGAAAGAAAATTTACCACAAAATCAAATTTAAGAATGCATTTACGAACACACTCAAAGTCATTTGAATGCAACATATGTAAAAGTAAATTCACCCATACATCAACTTTAACCGATCATTTACGAACACACACTGGTGAAAAGCCATTTGAATGTAACATATGTGAAAGAAAATTTACCAAAAAATCAATTTTAACCAATCATTTACGAACACACACTGGTGAAAAGCCATTTGAATGCAAGGAATGTAAAAGAAAATTTACCCAAAAATCAATTTTAACCAATCATTTACGAACACACACTGGTGAAAAGCCATTTGAATGTGGACAATGTTTTAAGAAATTTTCTCTATTACAGCCATTGAAGAATCATAAATTACTCCATTCTAATGAAAAGCTTTACCATTGTTTTGTTTGTAAAAAAAGATTTTCAACTACAAATTCTTTGTTGCAACACTTGAAACGGAAGAAACATTTAAATGGACATAATCACATGAAAATTTTGCATAATTGAAATTTATAATTCTCTTCAAATATGGAAAAGTGACAAGTTTTCAAAGTAAAACAAAATGTTCATATTAAATTTTTTTAGAAGGACGATCCATCAAATTTATTGTTATGGAAAGTGACTTACACAGAATTATTCTAAATTAAAATATATTCTTATTATAAAGGGCAATTATTGTTAAAAGTAACTTTTGTATGACTATAATTTAAATTTTATGCATAATTAAATTTATTGAATATCAATTGAAAGAAGTATTTGAATTTTTCGTATAAATTTATTTTCATTAGGAAAAAATTATTGGCGATCAAATAATCGGTTGATTATCAGTTTTCGCTGGATTTATTTAATCTGATAAATAATATGCCTTGAAATTTTATTGGCCACATGGAATGTATGAATCTTGATAATTGATCGGAACTATGCTTCAAAAATTAAAGGTTTATTTTCAGAATTAAGAAATTGTATTGATCTGCTGAAAAATTCATTCTGGATATTGTGCTTCTTTGTCATGCATTGCATTAAATGTTAGAATTTCTGATAATAAGATATGCGGGAATGAAAAATTATTGTTCTTAGTTTGAAGCATAACTGATTTTTTTTGTGATGGTGAAAGGGACGACTAACATTTTTAACCATTATACAACATAAAAATGTATATGATATTTAAAAATCATCATCTTTCTATCAATAAGAAAAGTGATTTTATCACAAAAATTAACAAAAAAACTAAAATCACATGAATCTTGAATACTATGTTACTTGTGATGCCTTCAATTGATACTCAATAATTAAGGTTTCAATCTTAGAAATATTTGATGTAATCTGACAATTTTGTGTTTATTAATTTCAAGAGATGTTCAGGTAGTTTAAAGGTAAATAAATATATTTGACATATTGTTTCTGTATTGCGTACATGGAAATCAATAGGATTGAATTTATAGCTGAAATACTTTCCTGTAAATATTTGTTGAATATAATATCGTTTCAATAACACTACAAATTAACAATTTGAATAATTTCTATTGAGCAAAGCACTGCGATGTGGCAACACCGAAATACTATTCTATCAACTTTTTATTTATTTAACTTTTACAGAATCTTTCTAGAATAAACATTGAATAAGAAAGTTAGCATTTGGTGATTTCAAATGACTATTTAATCAGTTCAATATTAAACGTTGACGAATAAACATATGTTCAAAATTCTATTAATTGTAAAAATATTAAAAGATTATTTCAAACGGGGAATTGTAAGTTGACATTTATTTATAAAAGATAAAATTGAAATAAAAAAGTAGAAATTGACACCAAATTTAACATTAACTAATATGGCTGAAAAACTGCAAGATGTCGTGGATTGTAATGAATTGTTAAATTGGAACGAAAATTCGAAATTAATTCAATCACCGACAGATGCCAATAAGAAAAATAAAATGAGTAATTGTGAATGGTGTCAAAGAAAATTTAATCGTAAGTCGGAATTAATTGTACACTTACGAATACACACTGGCGAAAAGCCATTTAAATGTAACATATGTGAGAGAAGATTCACTTTAAAATCTGGTTTAACTATTCATTTACGAATACACACTGGTGAAAAGCCATTTGAATGCAACGTATGTGAAAAAAAATTCATCCAAAAATCAAATTTATCGAATCATTTACGAACACACACTGGTGAAAAATCATTTGAATGTAACGTATGTCAAAGAAAATTCATCCAAAAATCAAATTTATCGAATCATTTACGAACACACACTGGTGAAAAACCATTTGAATGCAACGTATGTGAAAGAAAATTCATCCAAAAAACTCATTTAACCGGGCATTTATGGACGCACACTGGTGAAAAGCCATTTAAATGCAACGTATGTGAAAGAAAATTCACCAAAATATCAAATTTAACCGGGCATTTACGAACACACACTGGTGAAAAGCCATTTGAATGCAATGTATGTGAAAAAAAATTCAATGGAAAATCAAATTTAAGCACGCATTTACGTTCACACACTGGTGAAAAGCCATTTGAATGTAACATATGTGAAAGAAAATTTACCACAAAATCAATTTTAACCAATCATTTACGAACACACACTGGTGAAAAGCCATTTGAATGTGGACAATGTTTTAAGAAATTTTCTCAATTACAGCCATTGAAGAATCATAAATTACTCCATTCTAATGAAAAGCTTTACCATTGTTTTGTTTGTAAAAAAAGATTTTCAACTACAAATTCTTTGTTGCAACACTTGAAACGGAAGAAACATTTAAATGGACATAATCACATGAAAATTTTGCATAACTGAAATTTATAATTCTCTTCAAATATGGAAAAGTGACAAGTTTTCAAAATAAAACAAAATGTTCATATTAAACTTTTTTAGAAGGACGATCCATCAAATTTATTGTTATGGAAAGTGACTTACACGGAATTATTCTAAATTAAAATATATCCTTATTATAAATGGCATTTATTGTCAAAAGTAACTTTTGTATGACTATAATTTTAATTTTATGCATAATTAAATTTATTGAATATCAATTGAAAGAAGTTTAATGTTATAATTTCTGATAATAAGATATGCGGGAATGAAAAATTGTTGTTGTTTTTGAAAAGTTACTTTATGACACTAGAAACTGTCACAAAACATTTTAAGAGAATAGGAATCTCAATTGAAAATATTGTGCATTCGAAGAATTATCCATGAAATATATTGTTTTTACAAGATGGGGCTACCAAAACAACATATTCGAATTCGTATTTTATCTCAAGCCAGTGTTAGGATCGTTTCAAGCAAATTAAAATTGACTTTATACATCGTTTCATAAATGTTTTGATACGCCAAACAATACATCTGCAATTGAGCAACAATGTCAGTTCTTCAACGTCGCCTAATTCAAATTTTGAATTTCATGTATCCTAAGAAGGTATTTTAAATATTATTCTGATTGTAATTTTGTGAATGCACCTGTTTTTGGTAAAATAGTCTATGAAAAGAAATCTGGCTATGCACTAAAATAAATTTACAGGGTAATTACAAATCTACAATGGAAGAATGTAATATTAAAATTTATCTACTTTTGTAGTGATTTATCGATTTTGTATAATTTTTTAAATCGATTTTAAATATGATCATTTATGCAGTGTTAGAAAATTTAATAATGGCTTAAGTTTTGGTGAATAATTTTTGCTAAAACACACTTGTTCCTTCGGCACCAGAATCTAATGATTCAAAAATCATAAAAGGTGGGGTAAATTAATTATTTTAGATTGTATTATCTGAAAATCAGAAAAATTTAGAAATTTGATTTATCCAAATCAATTGAAAATTACAACACAGTCTCAATTAGTTCACTTTTGTGAATGGCTATACCACATTTGACAGATAGATATTTTAATTTATATTTGTACGTTTGAAATTCCATTAATTTTGCAAATATTTTCTCGCAAAAATTTTATAATTGCTTTTAAATAGGTGTGAGTGTTGTTCAATTACACCTGATTTTTTGTTTGCATAAAATTTTATCTTAATAAATTTTCTGGATAAATTCTATTTGTCTTAGCTTTTTTGCTTGCGGATGGCCAATATTAACTACTGTATCCATGTTCATGAATTTCATTGAATTTCATTGTTGCTATCGTTTTCAATGTGTAATATCGATGGTTCACTTGATGGTGTTTGATTTTCGGTTATTATACGGTCTAGACTTTTACAATTTATTTTGCGTGTGGTTGGAAGACGATAATGTGTAAATAATTTGGAGCATATAGGACATTTATATTTTTTATTATGTGTTTTTAAATGTTAGTTTAAGTACCAGGAAGTGATGAATACCTCTCGGTACGGAATTTTGTCAATGGAGATTTTTCGATCAACTCTGTGAACTGCCATAAGAAAAACCAAATCATCACAATATCATCATATAATTAATTTTGCAGACAATATTCAAAACTCTACAGATGACACTAAACAATTTCATATTTTATTACAATATTCTTACTTTGTTAATGGTGTATCATAAATGATAACGTAAAGTAATTAGTAATCTTTCCAATTATACAAGATTAGTAAACAAAACATTGAATAAATTAAAAGTTATTTCTACAAAATGAAAAGATCCTATCCCTCTACAGAAAAAGAGCAACGTTATATTTAAGATTATTTGCCACGGAAACGAAGAACCTAATACCCAATGTCAGAAATCATATGTCGGACAAAATTAACAATATTTGTCAACGAAGGCATTGTTGGATCATTATCTGCAGCATGGTCACGTGCCTAATTTTGATGCAGTCTCAGTATTGGACATAGAACATAAATTTACAAAAAGACTAACAAAATAATAGTTACATATTCACACACACACAAAATACATACAATGTAGCACGTGACACGGAAAACCTATTGTCTGTTTTCTGTAATGTCATAATTGATGAACAAATGAATTATTTAAATTACAAAAAGAATAAATTATATTGAGTGGCTGTGAATACATTGAAAGCATTGTTAATAAGAGTGTGAATGTTTATTTACCCAAATCATTATTAATTTGAAATTTCATTATTATATTTATCAAAGAATTATTGGTGCGTCTGAATGAATATTATTTATTACTTTGATCTTATTCATCTTTAACAATGTCTTTAGTGGAATCTAGTTTACCTTCCACTTGTTGTTCCGATTTAATTAAAATATCAAATAGCTGGTTTCGTTGTTATCATCTAATTCTTGTTTAATATTATTTTCTTGAATGTCACAATAATTACATACAGTTCTGTATGTAATTGGTAATAAATCATTATTCATCTTCAATTTGGAATACCGACGATAAATTTGATGGTGTTTGATTTTTTGTTATAGTATCCTCTGGTCTTTTACAATTAATTCTGTGTTAGGCCAGTTCATAACAATATGCAAATAAATTAGAGCATACGAAGCATTTATGTTTTTTAATATGTATTTTCAAATGCTTGTTTAAGCACCATGTAAACGGTTTCTTTCCATTATGTTTGAACATATGAAATTTCAATTGGTTTAAATTAATAAATTTACTTAAACACATTTTAATATTGACTTTCTTTATTTTTATTATGTATTTTTTTTTATGAAAGAGTAAATTTGATTTTTGTGTAAATTCTTTTTTGCAAATATCACATTTAAATGGCTTTTTAACTGTGTGTACTATTTTACGAACGTTTAAACTTGATTATTGCGGATTTCCATCGGCACGTATGTTGTTATTAAATTCGACGAATATGAACAAGTTCAGGAACATACATTGCATTTAACTTTATATTCCTCTTTGTGAGATTTTAATTCAATTTCAGTAACAAAAATTTTCTTACAAACGTGACAATTAAATATTTTTGTTTCAATTGTGGAATTGTTCTTTTCGCCACTTCCACTTTGTTTTGAATCACCCATTTTTGTTATGTTTTTTTATTTACGAAAATTAATAATAAAGAAAAATTATTAAAAAATTTGATTATTTTAGAAATTTTGAATAATTTTTACATAAAATATTGAATTATTTTGCTGTTAATAATTTCTAAGATGATTTTGAAAAAATAATAGCACAGTCCATTCACATTGAAAATCGCAATAGAATTAATTTGTTCATGTTTCTGTTGAAAGAAATTAAAAGCATTGTCATATTGAAATAATATTTTGAAAATATTGTTCGGAAATTTCTTGAACTTTCTAAACATTGAATTTGGAATTGGAAAATCATAAAATGACTTATCACCAGTTTGTATTCGTAAATGCTTCATTAAAATTGATTTAAGGTGAATTTTTTTTTTAATAGATTTTTGTACATAAATTAATTTTTTCTTGAACTGATTAAAAAATCATTTGAAATCACCAAATGCGATCTTAATTATCTAATCTTTATTCTAGAAAGAATCTGTAAATGTAAAATAAATAAAATGTTGATGGAATAATATTTTGGTATTGCAATATCGGGTTTTTTTGCTCAATAGAAATTATGCAACTTGAAACATTCTAGTGTTACTGAAACGATATTCTGTTGACCAAAAATTAAATTTACGGTAACGAATTTTTGTGATAATGTCAATCTAATTTATTTCTAAGTACACGACAAAGAAACACAATATATAAAAATTAATTAAAAATCACAAAGAATATTCAATAGGGGTATACATTTGAAAATGTGGCACACATCGGTAGGTTTATATTGATATTTATTGATATTATTATTTATTTAATGGATCACTTAAATCCCGAGAAAATGCATAATCAATCGATTCACATAAAACAGTATAAGCGGTAACATTTAATTCGAGGTCCGACTGATCGCTATTTTGTCCCTAATGAAAATAAATTTATACGAAAATTTCAAATTTTTCTTAAAATGATATTCAATAAATTTAATTATGCATAAAATTTAAATTATAGTCATACAAACGATACTTTTCACAATAATTGCCATTTATAATAAGAATATATTTTAATTTAGAATAATTCCGTGTAAGTCACTTCCCATAACAATAAATTTGATGGATCGTCCTTCTAACAAAGTTTAATATGAACATTTGGTTTTTATTTTGAAAACTTGTCACTTTTCCATATTTGAAGAGAATTATGAATTTCAGTTATGCAGAATTTTCATGTGATTATGTCCATTTAAATGTTTCTTCTGTTTCAAGTGTTGCAACAAAGAATTTGTAGTTGAAAATCTTTTTTTACAAACAAAACAATGGTAAAGCTTTTCATTAGAATGCAATAATTTATGATTATTCAATGTTCTTAATCGAGAAAATTTCTTAAAACATTGTCCACATTCAAATGGCTTTTCACCAGTGTGTGTTCGTAAATGATCGGTTAAATGATGTTTACGGGTGAATTTTCTTTCACATACGTTGCATTCAAATGGCATTTCACCAGTGTGTGTCCGTAAATGCCTTCTTAAATTTGATTTATCGGTGAACTTTCTTTCACATACGTTGCATTCAAATGGCATTTCACCTGTGTGTGTCCGTAAATGCCTTCTTAAATTTAATTTATCGGTAAACTTTCTTTCACATACATTACATTCAAATGGCTTTTCACCAGTGTGTGTCCGTAAATGCATGGTTAAAACAGATTTTAAAGTGAATCTTTTATCACATAAGTTACATTTGAATGGTTTTTCACTAGTGTGTGTTCGTAAGTGTACCATTAATTCCGACTTAAGATAAAATTTTCTTTGACACCACTCACAATTAATTATCATTTTATTTTTCTTAATGGCATCTTTCGGTGATTGAATTAATTGCCGATTTTTGCTTTTAATTTCCAATTGTTTGCAATCCACGACAGTTTGTAATTTTTCAGCCATATTAGTTAATATTAAATTTTATGTCAATTTCAAGTTTCTCTATTCTAATTTAATGTATATTTCGAAAATATGTGTAAATGTCAATAAACTTACAATTCACCGTTCGAAATAATCTTTTAATATTTTTCCAATTAATATTTTTCCAATTAATAGAATTTTGAGTATATGTTTATTCGTCAACGTTTGTTCTTGAACTGATTAAAAAGTCATTTGAAATCACCAAATGCGATCTGTCTTTTTTATACTTTATTCTAGAAGGATTCTGTAAATGTCAAATAAATAAAATGTTGATGGAATAATATTTTGGTGTTGCCACATCGCAGTTTTTTGCTCAATAGAAATTATGCAACTTGAAACATTCTAGTGTTACTGAAACGATATTCTGTTCACCAAAAATTAAATTTACGGTAACGAATTTTTGTGATAATGTCAATCTAATTTATTTCTAAGTACACGACAAAGAAACACAATTTATAAAAATTAATCAAAAATCACTAAAACGGCGAGACGAGTCTCTTCGATCTACATGTCATTATCCGCAACAATATTCAAAAGTGATATACATTTGAAAATGTGGCACACATCGGTAGTTTCATAATGATATTTATTGATATTATTATTTATTTATTGGATCACTTAAGTGATTTTCTATATTGAAACTAAATATAATGCAAATATGCTGTGAAATTAATTATTATGTGGCAACAGATTACCGTCCCGATTCCTTCCATTTTTAACGAATTACTAATACGATTAACTTTTACTTTCCATTGCGATTGTGTGCGTAACACCCAATTTTGCTTTCGTTCAGTTCCAAATCGAAATGAAATGTCAAAATAATTCAAGAAATTTCGAGTTGAATTTTTTCATAATTTTAGTTAAATGTGGCAATACTTTTGATTTCGTTAACTGGATTATTATTTGTAATTGTTTCGAATTTCAGTTCTATTAAAATTTTCAAAGTGAATGGACACTGCTTTTGTTTCTCATAAGCATTCTAAGAGTTATTAACAGCAACAAAATATTTGAATATTTTAAATTAAAATTACTCGAAAATTCGAAATTAATTAAATTGTTATAATTTTTCCGTTAATTTTCGTAAATACGATAAAAGGAAAAATGAGTGATTCAGAACAAAGTGGAAGTGACGAGACGCAGAATTTATCTAATGATGAAAATTTATTAAAATGCAAAATTTGCAAGGAAATATTTACAACTGAACAAAATTTAAAATCTCACGAAAATAAACATCAAAGATTTAAATGTACTATCTGTTCCAAAACTTTTGGACAGAAGTCAACTTTAACACGACATATAAAATTACACACCCGTGAAAAACCATATATATGTGATGTTTGTAAGAAAGAATTTGCAAATAAATCAGATTTAACCAGACATAAAAGAGTGCACACCGGTGAAAAACCATATAAATGTGATAGTTGTAATAAAGAATTTCGAGATAATTCAACTTTAATCAGACATAAAAGAGTGCACACCGGTGAAAAACCATATAAATGTGATATTTGTAAGAAAGGATTTTCACGTAATGTAAATTTAATTAGACATAAAAAAGGGCACATAGGTGATAAACCAGATAATACCAGAAATGAATTTCCACAAAACATCATTGAACAACCGAACACAAGCACATATTTCAACCGAAATAAAAATGAAAATATTCATAAGGCGAAACAATACGAAAATAAATTGATGAAAGAATCACCACAAATGAGACCAGAGCTCGATTTAGATGACAGTCGAGCAATTAAAATTACAAGTAAACCTGCAAGTGAAAAGAAATATTTACATATGAATATTTATTTACAAAGTGTTCGGCATCATTTAACCATTTATCTGGCTTAAATCGGCATTTGAGAAATCATGATGTGTTACAACAACAACAACAACAACAACAACAACAACAACAACAACAACAATTCGATTCACTTAATCACAACATTGTTGGAATAGATCAGTACGAAATTTATTCCCCCTTAGAATTTTGTTTAAATAATTTAATGCAAGAAGAAACTGAAAATAATTTCTTAGAACAAGCAGAGAATTTTAATACTAATTTCGATTGTTTACTGCCACAGATTGACAATCAACCGAATTCATTACTACAAAACAATATAACAACAGCTGATGAAAATAGTTTTCCAACCGATGCGAATGTCAATTTTGTCGACCAACAAAATCCAAGAATACTATTCGAAAATGAAGCTATTCAAAGTGACATTCCTCACCAACCAATTGAAGAATTCAATGCAGCAAATGTTTACGAATCACAACAAATGCCATCACTAAATGAATCCGAAGACGAATATTAATTGATATTGAATCGATAAGTTGGAAAAGTCCGGCTAACAAAATTCATAAACATTTGACGATATTTTCCTGCAAAATAAATTGATAATTAGAATCACAAAAGGCAAAACTAAATGACAAAAGAATTCTGAAAGTTTTTCTGGACAAATTATATTTAATGATTTTTTTCCTATAATAAATGTTTCAAAATAAAATGAAAATCTATTTTCTGATTAATCATTTTGTCGATCCACACAATTTTTCTGATGCCGACAATTTGGGTTCCGAAAATTGAGATTTGCCATAAGCCTTGTTAATAAATATGACCATTTTGGATGTTCGACTTCTTTGACTATCGATAGATTTTAGAAACTGATTGGAAAAGTTGGACCCTACTCAAAGATTAGCATTAGCTTTACACTCACTATTATGGGCTATAATAACTCATGGACCAACTTTGATGTATAATGAATGTTTGGTGGATGTAATTAGCTCCATTTACAGTAACAGGATGATGACTGTCAATATACTCAAATTCCTTTCACAATGGTACTGTAAATTAATACTAATGTTCGTCACTATTTAGAAAAGTGGATTTAACTTTGAAACCAATTTCATCCCAAAGGTTGTGGTATTGTGATTACTAATAATTTATACAAACCTCTGGATTGTATTCTTCGAAGTGGTGATTATATTTTGTTAAATTCGAAAATAAATTGATCAGTGGTAATACTTCTTCTTGTTTGTGGTGTGATATTAATTTTTAGTATATGGCAATCCTTATTTAAATTGTCAAAGAAATCTTCTTTCTTCTTAATAGTTTAAAATTGATTTAAGGTGAATTCTTTTTTTTTAATAGATTTTTGTACATAAATTCATTTTTTCTTGAACAGATTAAAAAATCATTTCAAATCAGCAAATGCGATCTTTCTTATCTAATCTTTATTCTATAAAGAATCTGTAAATGTTAAATAAATAAATAGTTGTTGAAAAATATTTTGGGGTTTCCACATCACATGTTTTTGCTCAATAGAAACTATTAAACTTGAAAATTTCTAGTATTACTGAACGATATTCTGTTCACCAAAAATTAAATTTACGATAACGAATTTTTGTGATAATGTCAATCTAATTTATTTCTAAGTACACGACAAAGAAACACAATTTATAAAAATTAATCAAAAATCACTAAAACGGCGCGACGAGTCTCTTCGATCTACATGTCATTATCCGCAACAATATTCAAAAGTGATATACATTTGAAAATGTGGCACACATCGGTAGTTTCATAATGATATTTATTGATATTATTATTTATTTATTGGATCACTTAAGTGATTTTCTATATTGAAACTAAATATAATGCAAATATGCTGTGAAATTAATTATTATGTGGCAACAGATTACCGTCCCGATTCCTTCCATTTTTAACGAATTACTAATACGATTAACTTTTACTTTCCATTGCGATTGTGTGCGTAACACCCAATTTTGCTTTCGTTCAGTTCCAAATCGAAATGAAATGTTAAAATAATTCAAGAAATTTCGAGTTGAATTTTTTCATAATTTTAGTTAAATGTGGCAATACTTTTGATTTCGTTAACTGGATTATTATTTGTAATTGTTTCGAATTTCAGTTCTATTAAAATTTTCAAAGTGAATGGACACTGCTTTTGTTTCTCATAAGCATTCTAAGAGTTATTAACAGCAACAAAATATTTGAATATTTTAAATTAAAATTACTCGAAAATTCGAAATTAATTAAATTGTTATAATTTTTCCGTTAATTTTCGTAAATAAGATAAAAGGAAAAATGAGTGATTCAGAACAAAGTGGAAGTGACGAGACGCAGAATTTATCTAATGATGAAAATTTATTAAAATGCAAAATTTGCAAGGAAATATTTACAACTGAACAAAATTTAAAATCTCACGAAAATAAACATCAAAGATTTAAATGTACTATCTGTTCCAAAACTTTTGGACAGAAGTCAACTTTAACACGACATATAAAATTACACACCCGTGAAAAACCATATAAATGTGATATTTGTAAGAAAGAATTTGCAGATGAGTCAGATCTCATCAGACATAATAAAGTGCACACCGGTGAAAAACCATGCAAATGTGATATTTGTGACAAAGAATTTTTGTATAATTCAGCTTTAATCAGACATAAAATAGTGCACACCGGTGAGATACCATATAAATGTGATATTTGTAAGACAGGATTTACAGATAAATCAAGTTTAATTAGACATAAAAAAACTCACACCGGTGAAAAACCATATAAATGTGATAGTTGTAATAAAGAATTTCGAGATAATTCAGCTTTAATCAGTCATAAAAGATTGCACACCGGTGAAAGACCATATAAATGTGATATCTGTAACAAAGAATTTGAGAAAAAACGATCTTTAATCATACATAAAAGAGGGCACACCGGTGAAAGACCATATAAATGTGATAGTTGTAACAAAGAATTTGCAGATAATTCAGTTCTCATCAGACATAAAAAAGGGCACACCGGTGAAAAACCATATAAATGTGATATTTGTCAGAAAGGATTTCGAGATAATTCAACTTTAATCAGTCATAAAAGATTGCACACCGGTGAAAAACCATATAAATGTGATATTTGTAACAAAGAATTTCGAGATAATTCAACTTTAATCATACATAAAAGAGGGCACACCGGTGAAAGACCATATAAATGTGATAGTTGTAACAAAGAATTTGCAGATAATTCAGTTCTCATCAGACATAAAAAAGGGCACACCGGTGAAAAACCATATAAATGTGATATTTGTCAGAAAGGATTTCGAGATAATTCAACTTTAATCAGTCATAAAAGAGTGCACACCGGTGAAAAACCATATAAATGTGATATTTGTAAGAAAGGATTTTCACGTAATGTAAATTTAATTAGACATAAAAAAGGGCACATAGGTGATAAACCAGATAATACCAGAAATGAATTTCCACAAAACATCGTTGAACAACCGAACACAAGCGCATATTTCAACCGAAATAAAAATGAAAATATTCATAAGGCGAAACAATACGAAAATAAATTGATGAAAGAATCACCACAAATGAGACCAGAGCTCGATTTAGATGACAGTCGAGCAATTAAAATTACAAGTAAACCTGCAAGTGAAAAGAAATATTTATGTACAAAGTGTTCGGCATCATTTAACCATTTATCTGGCTTAAATCGGCATTTGAGAAATCATGATGTGTTACAACAACAACAACAACAACAACAACAACAACAACAACAACAACAACAACAACAACAACAACAACAACAACAACAACAACAACAACAACAACAACAACAACAACAACAACAACAACAACAACAACAACAACAACAACAAGAACAACAACAACAACAACAACAACAACAACAACAACAACAACAACAACAACAACAACAACAATTGTCAACAAATATCGATTCACTTAATCACAACATTGTTGGAATAGATCAGTACGAAATTTATTCCCACTTAGAATTTTGTTTAAATAATTTAATGCAAGAAGAAACTGAAAATAATTTCTTAGAACAAGCAGAGAATTTTAATACTAATTTCGATTGTTTACTGCCACAGATTGACAATCAACCGAATTCATTACTACAAAACAATATAACAACAGCTGATGAAAATAGTTTTCCAACCGATGCGAATGTCAATTTTGTCGACCAACAAAATCCAAGAATACTATTCGAAAATGAAGCTATTCAAAGTGACATTCCTCACCAACCAATTGAAGAATTCAATGCAGCAAATGTTTACGAATCACAACAAATGCCATCACTAAATGAATCCGAAGACGAATATTAATTGATATTGAATCGATAAGTTGGAAAAGTCCGGCTAACAAAATTCATAAACATTTGACGATATTTTCCTGCAAAATAAATTGATAATTAGAATCACAAAAGGCAAAACTAAATGACAAAAGAATTCTGAAAGTTTTTCTGGACAAATTATATTTAATGATTTTTTTCCTATAATAAATGTTTCAAAATAAAATGAAAATCTATTTTCTGATTAATTATTTTGTCGATCCACAAAATTTTTCTGATGCCGACAATTTGGGTTCCGAAAATTGAGATATGCCATAAGCCTTGTTAATAAATATGACCATTTTGGATGTTCGACTTCTTTGACTATCGATAGATTTTAGAAACTGATTGGAAAAGTTGGACCCTACTCAAAGATTAGCATTAGCTTCACACTCACTATTATGGGCTATAATAACTCATGGACCAACTTTGATGTATAATGAATGTTTGGTGGATGTAATTAGCTCCATTTACAGTAACAGGATGATGACTGTCAATATACTCAAATTCCTTTCACAATGGTACTGTAAATTAATACTAATGTTCGTCACTATTTAGAAAAGTGGATTTAACTTTGAAACCAATTTCATCCCAAAGGTTGTGGTATTGTGATTACTAATAATTTATACAAACCTCTGGATTGTATTCTTCGAAGTGGTGATTATATTTTGTTAAATTCGAAAATAAATTGATCAGTGGTAATACTTCTTCTTGTTTGTGGTGTGATATTAATTTTTAGTATATGGCAATCCTTATTTAAATTGTCAAAGAAATCTTCTTTCTTCTTAATAGTTTAAAATTGATTTAAGGTGAATTCTTTTTTTTTAATAGATTTTTGTACATAAATTCATTTTTTCTTGAACAGATTAAAAAATCATTTCAAATCAGCAAATGCGATCTTTCTTATCTAATCTTTATTCTATAAAGAATCTGTAAATGTTAAATAAATAAATAGTTGTTGAAAAATATTTTGGGGTTTCCACATCACATGTTTTTGCTCAATAGAAACTATTAAACTTGAAAATTTCTAGTATTACTGAAACGATATTCTGTTCACCAAAAATTAAATTTACAATAACGACTTTTTGTGATAATGTCAATCTAATTTATTTCTAAGTACACGACAAAGAAACACAATTTATAAAAATTAATCAAAAATCACTAAAACGGCGAGACGAGTCTCTTCGATCTACATGTCATTATCCGCAACAATATTCAAAAGTGATATACATTTGAAAATGTGGCACACATCGGTAGTTTCATAATGATATTTATTGATATTATTATTTATTTATTGGATCACTTAAGTGATTTTCTATATTGAAACTAAATATAATGCAAATATGCTGTGAAATTAATTATTATGTGGCAACAGATTACCGTCCCGATTCCTTCCATTTTTAACGAATTACTAATACGATTAACTTTTACTTTCCATTGCGATTGTGTGCGTAACACCCAATTTTGCTTTCGTTCAGTTCCAAATCGAAATGAAATGTCAAAATAATTCAAGAAATTTCGAGTTGAATTTTTTCATAATTTTAGTTAAATGTGGCAATACTTTTGATTTCGTTAACTGGATTATTATTTGTAATTGTTTCGAATTTCAGTTCTATTAAAATTTTCAAAGTGAATGGACACTGCTTTTGTTTCTCATAAGCATTCTAAGAGTTATTAACAGCAACAAAATATTTGAATATTTTAAATTAAAATTACTCGAAAATTCGAAATTAATTAAATTGTTATAATTTTTCCGTTAATTTTCGTAAATACGATAAAAGGAAAAATGAGTGATTCAGAACAAAGTGGAAGTGACGAGACGCAGAATTTATCTAATGATGAAAATTTATTAAAATGCAAAATTTGCAAGGAAATATTTACAACTGAACAAAATTTAAAATCTCACGAAAATAAACATCAAAGATTTAAATGTACTATCTGTTCCAAAACTTTTGGACAGAAGTCAACTTTAACACGACATATAAAATTACACACCCGTGAAAAACCATATAAATGTGATATTTGTAAGAAAGAATTTGCAGATGATTCAGATCTCATCAGACATAATAAAGTGCACACCGGTGAAAAACCATGCAAATGTGATATTTGTGACAAAGAATTTTTGTATAATTCAGTTTTAATCAGACATAAAATAGTGCACACCGGTGAGAAACCATATAAATGTGATATTTGTAAGACAGGATTTGCAGATAAATCAAATTTAATTAGACATAAAAAAACTCACACCGGTGAAAAACCATATATATGTGATGTTTGTAAGAAAGAATTTGCAAATAAATCAGATTTAACCAGACATAAAAGAGTGCACACCGGTGAAAAACCATATAAATGTAATATTTGTAAGAAAGAATTTTCACGTAATTCAATTTTAACTATACATAAAAAAGGGCACATAGGTGATAAACCAGATAATACCAGAAATGAATTTCCACAAAACATCGTTGAACAACCGAACACAAGCGCATATTTCAACCGAAATAAAAATGAAAATATTCATAAGGTGAAACAATACGAAAATAAATTGATGAAAGAATCACCACAAATGAGACCAGAGCTCGATTTAGATGACAGTCGAGCAATTAAAATTACAAGTAAACCTGCAAGTGAAAAGAAATATTTATGTACAAAGTGTTCGGCATCATTTAACCATTTATCTGGCTTAAATCGGCATTTGAGAAATCATGATGTGTTACAACAACAACAACAACAACAACAACAACAACAACAACAACAACAACAACAACAACAACAACAACAACAACAACAACAACAACAACAACAACAACAACAACAACAACAACAACAACAACAACAACAACAACAACAACAACAACAACAACAACAACAACAACAACAACAACAACAACAACAACAACAACAACAACAACAACAACAACAACAACAACAACAACAACAACAACAACAACAACAACAACAACAACAATTGTCAACAAATATCGATTCACTTAATCACAACATTGTTGGAATAGATCAGTACGAAATTTATTCCCACTTAGAATTTTGTTTAAATAATTTAAGAAGAAACTGAAAATAATTTCTTAGAACAAGCAGAGAATTTTAATACTAATTTCGATTGTTTACTGCCACAGATTGACAATCAACCGAATTCATTACTACAAAACAATATAACAACAGCTGATGAAAATAGTTTTCCAACCGATGCGAATGTCAATATTGTCGACCAACAAAATCCAAGAATACTATTCGAAAATGAAGCTATTCAAAGTGACATTCCTCACCAACCAATTGAAGAATTCAATGTAGCAAATGTTTACGAATCACAACAAATGCCATCACTAAATGAATCCGAAGACGAATATTAATTGATATTGAATCGATAAGTTGGAAAAGTCCGGCTAACAAAATTCATAAACATTTGACGATATTTTCCTGCAAAATAAATTGATAATTAGAATCACAAAAGGCAAAACTAAATGACAAAAGAATTCTGAAAGTTTTTCTGGACAAATTATATTTAATGATTTTTTTCCTATAATAAATGTTTCAAAATAAAATGAAAATCTATTTTCTGATTAATTATTTTGTCGATCCACACAATTTTTCTGATGCCGACAATTTGGGTTCTGAAAATTGAGATTTGCCATAAGCCTTGTTAATATATATGACCATGGATGTTCGACTTCTTTGACTATCGATAGATTTTAGAAACTGATTGGAAAAGTTGGACCCTACTCAAAGATTAGCATTAGCTTCACACTCACTATTATGGGCTATAATAACTCATGGACCAACTTTGATGTATAATGAATGTTTGGTGGATGTAATTAGCTCCATTTACAGTAACAGGATGATGACTGTCAATATACTCAAATTCCTTTCACAATGGTACTGTAAATTAATACTAATGTTCGTCACTATTTAGAAAAGTGGATTTAACTTTGAAACCAATTTCATCCCAAAGGTTGTGGTATTGTGATTACTAATAATTTATACAAACCTCTGGATTGTATTCTTCGAAGTGGTGATTATATTTTGTTAAATTCGAAAATAAATTGATCAGTGGTAATACTTCTTCTTGTTTGTGGTGTGATATTAATTTTTAGTATATGGCAATCCTTATTTAAATTGTCAAAGAAATCTTCTTTCTTCTTAATAGTTTAAAATTGATTTAAGGTGAATTCTTTTTTTTTAATAGATTTTTGTACATACATTCATTTTTTCTTGAACAGATTAAAAAATCATTTCAAATCAGCAAATGCGATCTTAATTATCTAATCTTTATTCTAGAAAGAATCTGTAAATGTAAAATAAATAAAATGTTGATGGAATAATATTTTGGTATTGCAATATCGGGTTTTTTTGCTCAATAGAAACTATTAAACTTGAAACATTCTAGTGTTACAGAAACGATATTCTGTCGACCAAAAATTAAATTTACGGTAACGAAATTTTGTGATAATGTCAATCTAATTTATTTCTAAGTACACGACAAAGAAACACAATATATAAAAATTAATTCAAAATCACAAAGAATATTCAATAGGGGTATACATTTGAAAATGTGGCACACATCGGTAGGTTTATATTGATATTTATTGATATTATTATTTATTTAATGGATCACTTAAGTGATTTTCTATATTGAAACTAAATATAATGCAAATATGCTGTGAAATTAATTATTATGTGGCAACAGATTACCGTCCCGATTCCTTCCATTTTTAACGAATTACTAATACGATTAACTTTTACTTTCCATTGCGATTGTGTGCGTAACACCCAATTTTGCTTTCGTTCAGTTCCAAATCGAAATGAAATGTTAAAATAATTCAAGAAATTTCGAGTTGAATTTTTTCATAATTTTAGTTAAATGTGGCAATACTTTTGATTTCGTTAACTGGATTATTATTTGTAATTGTTTCGAATTTCAGTTCTATTAAAATTTTCAAAGTGAATGGACACTGCTTTTGTTTCTCATAAGCATTCTAAGAGTTATTAACAGCAACAAAATATTTGAATATTTTAAATTAAAATTACTCGAAAATTCGAAATTAATTAAATTGTTATAATTTTTCCGTTAATTTTCGTAAATAAGATAAAAGGAAAAATGAGTGATTCAGAACAAAGTGGAAGTGACGAGACGCAGAATTTATCTAATGATGAAAATTTATTAAAATGCAAAATTTGCAAGGAAATATTTACAACTGAACAAAATTTAAAATCTCACGAAAATAAACATCAAAGATTTAAATGTACTATCTGTTCCAAAACTTTTGGACAGAAGTCAACTTTAACACGACATATAAAATTACACACCCGTGAAAAACCATATAAATGTGATATTTGTAAGAAAGAATTTGCAGATGAGTCAGATCTCATCAGACATAATAAAGTGCACACCGGTGAAAAACCATGCAAATGTGATATTTGTGACAAAGAATTTTTGTATAATTCAGTTTTAATCAGACATAAAATAGTGCACACCGGTGAGATACCATATAAATGTGATATTTGTAAGACAGGATTTACAGATAAATCAAGTTTAATTAGACATAAAAAAACTCACACCGGTGAAAACCCATATAAATGTGATATTTGTAACAAAGAATTTTAGAGAAACCGATCTTTAATCGTACATAAAAGAGGGCACACCGGTGAAAGACCATATAAATGTGATAGTTGTAACAAAGAATTTGCAGATAATTCAGTTCTCATCAGACATAAAAAAGGGCACACCGGTGAAAAACCATATAAATGTGATATTTGTCAGAAAGGATTTCGAGATAATTCAACTTTAATCAGTCATAAAAGATTGCACACCGGGGAAAAACCATATAAATGTGATATTTGTAACAAAGAATTTGAGAGAAACCGATCTTTAATCATACATAAAAGAGGGCACACCGGTGAAAGACCACATAAATGTGATAGTTGTAACAAAGAGTTTGCAGATAATTCAGTTCTCATCAGACATAAAAAAGGGCACACCGGTGAAAAACCATATAAATGTGATATTTGTCAGAAAGGATTTCGAGATAATTCAACTTTAATCAGACATAAAAGAGTGCACACCGGTGAAAAACCATATAAATGTGATATTTGTAAGAAAGGATTTTCACGTAATGTAAATTTAATTAGACATAAAAAAGGGCACATAGGTGATAAACCAGATAATACCAGAAATGAATTTCCACAAAACATCGTTGAACAACCGAACACAAGCGCATATTTCAACCGAAATAAAAATGAAAATATTCATAAGGCGAAACAATACGAAAATAAATTGATGAAAGAATCACCACAAATGAGACCAGAGCTCGATTTAGATGACAGTCGAGCAATTAAAATTACAAGTAAACCTGCAAGTGAAAAGAAATATTTATGTACAAAGTGTTCGGTATCATTTAACCATTTATCTGGCTTAAATCGGCATTTGAGAAATCATGATGTGTTACAACAACAACAACAACAACAACAACAACAACAACAACAACAACAACAACAACAACAACAACAACAACAACAACAACAACAACAACAACAACAACAACAACAACAACAACAACAACAACAACAACAACAACAACAACAACAACAACAACAACAACAACAACAACAACAACAACAACAACAACAACAACAACAACAACAACAACAACAACAACAACAACAACAACAACAACAACAACAACAACAACAACAACAACAACAACAACAACAACAACAACAACAACAACAACAACAACAACAACAACAACAACAACAACAACAACAACAACAACAACAACAACAACAACAACAACAACAACAACAACAACAACAACAACAACAACAACAACAACAACAACAACAACAACAACAACAACAACAACAACAACAACAACAACAACAACAACAACAACAACAACAACAACAACAACAACAACAACAACAACAACAACAACAACAACAACAACAACAACAACAACAACAACAACAACAACAACAACAACAACAACAACAACAACAACAACAACAACAACAACAACAACAACAACAACAACAACAACAACAACAACAACAACAACAACAACAACAACAACAACAACAACAACAACAACAACAACAACAACAACAACAACAACAACAACAACAACAACAACAACAACAACAACAACAACAACAACAACAACAACAACAACAACAACAACAACAACAACAACAACAACAACAACAACAACAACAACAACAACAACAACAACAACAACAACAACAACAACAACAACAACAACAACAACAACAACAACAACAACAACAACAACAATTGTCAACAAATATCGATTCACTTAATCACAACATTGTTGGAATAGATCAGTACGAAATTTATTCCCACTTAGAATTTTGTTTAAATAATTTAATGCAAGAAGAAACTGAAAATAATTTCTTAGAACAAGCAGAGAATTTTAATACTAATTTCGATTGTTTTCTGCCACAGATTGACAATCAACCGAATTCATTACTACAAAACAATATAACAACAGCTGATGAAAATAGTTTTCCAACCGATGCGAATGTCAATTTTGTCGACCAACAAAATCCAAGAATACTATTCGAAAATGAAGCTATTCAAAGTGACATTCCTCACCAACCAATTGAAGAATTCAATGCAGCAAATGTTTACGAATCACAACAAATGCCATCACTAAATGAATCCGAAGACGAATATTAATTGATATTGAATCGATAAGTTGGAAAAGTCCGGCTAACAAAATTCATAAACATTTGACGATATTTTCCTGCAAAATAAATTGATAATTAGAATCACAAAAGGCAAAACTAAATGACAAAAGAATTCTGAAAGTTTTTCTGGACAAATTATATTTAATGATTTTTTTCCTATAATAAATGTTTCAAAATAAAATGAAAATCTATTTTCTGATTAATCATTTTGTCGATCCACACAATTTTTCTGATGCCGACAATTTGGGTTCCGAAAATTGAGATTTGCCATAAGCCTTGTTAATAAATATGACCATTTTGGATGTTCGACTTCTTTGACTATCGATAGATTTTAGAAACTGATTGGAAAAGTTGGACCCTACTCAAAGATTAGCATTAGCTTCACACTCACTATTATGGGCTATAATAACTCATGGACCAACTTTGATGTATAATGAATGTTTGGTGGATGTAATTAGCTCCATTTACAGTAACAGGATGATGACTGTCAATATACTCAAATTCCTTTCACAATGGTACTGTAAATTAATACTAATGTTCGTCACTATTTAGAAAAGTGGATTTAACTTTGAAACCAATTTCATCCCAAAGGTTGTGGTATTGTGATTACTAATAATTTATACAAACCTCTGGATTGTATTCTTCGAAGTGGTGATTATATTTTGTTAAATTCGAAAATAAATTGATCAGTGGTAATACTTCTTCTTGTTTGTGGTGTGATATTAATTTTTAGTATATGGCAATCCTTATTTAAATTGTCAAAGAAATCTTCTTTCTTCTTAATAGTTTAAAATTGATTTAAGGTGAATTCTTTTTTTTTAATAGATTTTTGTACATACATTCATTTTTTCTTGAACAGATTAAAAAATCATTTCAAATCAGCAAATGCGATCTTTCTTATCTAATCTTTATTCTATAAAGAATCTGTAAATGTTAAATAAATAAATAGTTGTTGAAAAATATTTTGGGGTTTCCACATCACATGTTTTTGCTCAATAGAAACTATTAAACTTGAAAATTTCTAGTATTACTGAAACGATATTCTGTTCACCAAAAATTAAATTTACGATAACGACTTTTTGTGATAATGTCAATCTAATTTATTTCTAAGTACACGACAAAGAAACACAATATATAAAAATTAATTCAAAATCACAAAGAATATTCAATAGGGGTATACATTTGAAAATGTGGCACACATCGGTAGGTTTATATTGATATTTATTGATATTATTATTTATTTAATGGATCACTTAAATCCCGAGAAAATGCATAATCAATCGATTCACATAAAACAGTATAAGCGGTAACATTTAATTCGAGGTCCGACTGATCGCTATTTTGTCCCTAATGAAAATAAATTTATACGAAAATTTCAAATTTTTCTTTAAAATGATATTCAATAAATTTAATTATGCATAAAATTTAAATTATAGTCATACAAACGATACTTTTCACAATAATTGCCATTTATAATAAGAATATATTTTAATTTAGAATAATTCCGTGTAAGTCACTTCCCATAACAATAAATTTGATGGATCGTCCTTCTAACAAAGTTTAATATGAACATTTGGTTTTTATTTTGAAAACTTGTCACTTTTCCATATTTGAAGAGAATTATGAATTTCAGTTATGCAGAATTTTCATGTGATTATGTCCATTTAAATGTTTCTTCTGTTTCAAGTGTTGCAACAAAGAATTTGTAGTTGAAAATCTTTTTTTACAAACAAAACAATGGTAAAGCTTTTCATTAGAATGCAATAATTTATGATTTTTCAAATGATGAATTCGAGTAAATTTCTTAAAACATTGCCCACATTCAAATGGTTTTTCACCAGTGTGTGTTCGTAAATGATCGGTTAAATGATGTTTACGGGTGAATTTTCTTTCACATATGTTACATTTAAATGGCTTTTCACCAGTGTGTGTTCGTAAATGATTCGATAAATTTGATTTTTGGATGAATTTCCTTTCACATATGTTACATTTAAATGGCTTTTCACCAGTGTGTGTTCGTAAATGCCTTGTTAAACCAGATTTTAAAGTGAAACTTCTTTTACATATGTTACATTTAAATGATTTTTCACTAGTGTGTGTTCGTAAGTCTACCATTAATTCCGATTTAAGATTAAATTTTCTTTCACACAACTCACAATTACTCATTTTATTTTTCTTATTCAAGCTAGTCTGTGATTGAATTGTTTTCGAATTTTCCTTCATATTTAACATTCCCTCACAATCCAGGACATCTAGCAGTTTTTCAGCCATATTAATTAATATTATATTTTTTGTGTCAATTTCAACTTTTCTTATTTCAATTTTAACTTTTATATCGAAAATAAATGTCAATAAACTTACAATTCCCCGTTTGAAATAATCTTTTACTATTTTTCCATTTAATAGATTTTTGTACATTTGTTTATTCGTCAACGTTTGTTCTTGAAATGATTAAATAGTCATTTGAAAGCACCAAATGCGACCTTTCTTTTTTAATCTTTATTCTAGAAAAATTCGGTAATTTTCAAATAAATAAAATGTTGATGGAAAATATTTTGGGGTTTCCACATCACATTTTTTTGCTCAATAAAAATTATTAAACTTCACAATTTTTAATTTTACTGAAACGATATTCTGTTCAACAAAACATAAATTTACGGTAACGAATTTTTGCGATAAAATCAATGCAATATATTCCACGTCCGTAAATTTCCGAATTAAAATATTTTCTTCAAGGACAACCGTACAGTTTATAGTTAAATCATCTGTATCTCTCTTGAAATTAATAAACCCAAAATTTCTAATTAACTCTTAACCAAATCTCTGTGAACATTATTCTCCTTTATAGAAGTTATATATTCGTATATTTCAGTAGTTATTTCTATTAATCTGAAGATTTACATTTTCCTCTATAGGAACTTCTAGTTCCCTTAATTCAGAAACCAAAAGTATTGGTTTTACCGTCGATTTTGGTCTCACTATGTTTTTCAGAAAAATTTGTTGTAGCTAATAATGAAATAATAATAAAGTGTATATTAAATTGTGCCGAACATAAAATGTGATATTCAACAATATCACCATCCATAAAACATATAATCACTTCCCTTTACATGTGTGTGTGTGTGTGTGTGTGTGTGTGTGTGTGTGTGTGTGTGTGTGTGTTAGTGTGTGTAATAAATATAATAATTTAATTTAACAAATTAAAATTGCATATAATAAATAATGATTAACGACAACGTATTGTATTATGTTCACCTACAAAATATTTATGTCCTAACGTCCATCGTGTGCTAGGTGTGAGGTGTGAGTTTGTGCGTATATAAAATAACAATTTTATTATTGAATCGGAAATAAATAATAAATTTACCATAAAAAATTGAACATTTTATGTTTCAATGCACCACCGGTGGTTGTTCATCTGTTCGTTTGTATGTATGGCGTGGTAGTGTCCATACATAAACCTTCTATCCGAAAAATAATCGGAAATGGAAATTAAGACAAAATCATACAATTTTTATAAACACATTTTATTTATTAGAAAAAATCTTCGTCAAGTAAGAATGTTAAGTTCGTCGAAGGCTTCAATTGACTTTCTTATGTCGGTGAATGTTGTTTCCATGTTACCAAATAATGTTTGGGTAATAGAAAATAGTTAAATGGAGCTAAATCGGGTGAACATTGTTTACAAATAACATTAATTTTTCAAAACGAAAATGTGTTAACATAAACTATAGGTATTACTGAACATTAACCTTTTTCCAATGGTAACAAATTTTTTGTGGATAATTTGGAATCGTTGCCATTTTAATATTTTATTATTATATTGCAGAAGAAAAGTATACTATAGCCGGGGGGCACCAATTCATCTAACCAAAAAGCAGAATAGTTTTTATAAGATTTAATATCATATATTGGATGTATGCAAATGTAAATTCCGTTTTTTGGTTAAAATTATAGACTTATTTAGCAAGTAATATTAAAGTGGCACCTTATTTCAAGTGTGCTTCATCAGACAGGTACAACATTTGTCCATAATTAAGGTAATTTACTGATTTACTGTATGAAGAAGTCGTTGGATTTTGAAGCCATCCATATGACAGGACAATTTTTGATTGTTTCATAAAATATGTGAATCGTGCGTATTGAACGACTAACTGAATCGGTCGAACTATGTGGCTATGACTAACTTGGGGATATGATGGCAGAAGAAAAACACATTTATTTGAAAGTAACGGTATATTATATTTTATTCAAAGCATTTGCCATCTGAAGCTACAACCATTTGACCTGCTTTGTGGCAAATTATGGATTCCCTCATAGAACAACTTCTTAGGTTTTGAAGCGATCCATAAATCCAGCAATTTTTTCATGTCTTTCATACCAAGCTGGCCCCATCAGATACACAGCATAACCTTACAACCATGAATATTGCGTTTTGGTGTCAATGTACATGGTTCACCTGTCTTCACCCATGCTTTCAGATGTTTTGGATTATCGTAATGGATCCACTTTTCATTACCAGTCACAATTCGATCCAAAAAATTGAATGTCTTTGAAGCAAAATTTCATACACATTGTTTTTCGATATTCTTGTTGTCTTTCCGTCAATGTTCATGTGGTAACCAATACGATAGCTTTTGGACCATTCCCATTTTCTTTCAACGTTTGGAAACACTTGTGCTTGGATAACATCTAATGTCAATACTAATTCTTCTTCCGTTTTTAACATGGATCTTCTCACTGAGTAAAGCTTTAATTCTTCGTCTTCAAATTTTCATTTGATGCCCCAACGCGTTCCTAATCACTAACATCAAAATCATTATTTTTAAACCGTCGTCTAAACCAATACACACTCAAAATTGTTTTGTGATGGATGAATGTTAACCATAAATTTGTAATAAAAAGCTATAAGTTTTCTGCTGTTGCTGTTTTCTGCCCAAATAAAAATTACTTAACATAACTGCCCGCCCAAATGCTGTTTTGTTGGGATACAAAATTTTCCATTTTTAATCAACTAAAAACGAATACTTGTTTACACTTCAACGGTATGTCAAAATGGTGAATATGAAAGGTGGATTCAACTACTACAATAGCGAAGTATTGTCACGTCACACTGCGGACAAAAACAATACTACTTACGACACACCAATCAAGATCATTCCCTGGCGCCAATATATATATAATGGTAAAAACGACGGGATGGATAGAACTTCGCCAGTTTTATCCTTGTAAATAGTTTTTAAGAACATTTTCGGTATGAGATTTTTGCATTGTCAAGTTGAAAAATTTTGTTTTTATTGTGTCCCATTGTGTGGTCGAAAGTATTATCACTGCTTGATTTTCAATCAAACGCAATCGGATGTCGTCGATAACCATCACAAGTTATTGTTTCAGAACTTTTCAACATTTTCATAGTAAACAACACCGTTTTTGATGCCAAACAAAATATAGACCATAACCGTATTCATTGCGATGGGACCAGTTTTTTTTTTTTATCAGTATTCTAATAGTAAGTCAATTTTTCATATCCACTCACAATTTTTAGCAATAGATTTTTTTTAAATGAAAACATAATAATAATGCTTTCAGTGCGTTTATGTCGTTTATTTGGTACAACACCTTTCAATTTTCATCAAATGATATAGATTTTGAAGTTCACCCATACAGTGTGTTTTCAATGTAACATGTATCACCACATTTTACGCGCATATACGATCGGAAAATTTATTTTAGAAAACCAGAAATTACTTTTACCCATTATCCAAAATATCATTACCATGATTATGATGGTTTCTGTAAATGCGGTCGTTACATTTCGTAGAAGCAATATTTTTTTTAATGTATTCCACTGATAATGGCTATTCATGTGAGGTTCGACCGTCTCGACATTCCACAACTTCTGTTGTCCACTCGTTATTGTCACACACACACACACACACACACTCTGATGCAAATGTAATGAAATTTTAATGACAATACATAAATCATAAATCGCACTACCGAGATTGATGCGTTACAACAAAATCCCCGTTGCATTTACAGGTAAAATCTCAATCCGTTTATTTTTCGTACAAATTGTGTATAACATCGATATGCGTGCACACACATATAAAATCAATCGTTCATTCCAAATAGCAGCTTAATTATATTTATTCAATTCATATAATAATAATAATAATAATAATAATAATAAATGTTTATAAATGGGTATGAAAACGTTTACCTAAACCCATAACACTTTATGCTATGACGGCGGGGTAATATACAATATATTTATTTATATTTAAGCAATAATAAACACCTTATTAATTCACTTAATTGAATTATATTAAACCTTCCATTTTCATTGATAAAAATACATATATAAATATTATTATTATGTATTTTTATATTCATTTCATAAATTTATTTGTGCGTAAACGACGTGTATCACCAAAAAAAAAAAAAACTAATAGAATAAAAAGAGTATCATTTTATGGATAATAATACAATAGAAATTGAGTGTGTCGACAACGACGCACCGCCAGGAAAAAAATTCTTATTTATACATACATACGTGTGGATACGTGGGGATACGTGTGTTACAGATAGATATTATTTTTCACATACATATCTTTGCCATAGCAAACAAGAAAATAAAACGAAAAAATTTATTTATTTTCATTCATTGCTTATTCACATCTCATCCTTATTCCTTCTTAATACACACAATACTACCATTTACTACCGCCACCATTACAACTCCACCGCCACCACCGCCACCACCACCGTCACCATCACCGCCTCCGCCACCGCCGTCAATATACATAATAATATTATTTCCATTAACCGCACCATATCGCAATTGAGGTATATCCTTTAGACGAGTATATATTTACAATATATCCTTGTTCATATATAAATTTATACATTTTTTTTTCTCACATATACACAATTTATACTTATTTTATTCTTCCTATAACTCAATCCTTCTTTTATTATGTACTTACTTGCCACACACACATATTCGAATATAAATATAAATAAAAATCTATCATATATGTTTAACAATAACTTTAACGTGTGCCATACTCCAACCGGTTCGATGCTGCTGTGTATGCTGTAATTCCCGATATCTATATGTACAAGGTGTCCCCAGTACGTTGACGTCAATACGAAAACACTAGTTTCTCTGGGTCATTTTGCGACGAAAATATAATAGAACATTTTTGGCCGATTCGACTAATCGGTACGAAGTTACACATAAAATAACCAAATTTTCAATCAAACTATGTTTTGCACCATCAACTGGTATCGTATATTTGAATAACTAATTAACCGATTTTAAGTGTTTGATACACCATTAGCCTACGGAGATCTTTAATTTACTTACTTACTTACTTACTTCGATGGCGTTACAACCCGGGTGCAGTTTTAGCCTTCTCCAACACGCTTTTACAACCTGACCTAACCGCAGCCGCGCGCACTGTCTGCCAATCCCGAATTTTAAGGATCTTTATATCACAATTTACCTGCATCTAACCATCTCGCCTTAGGTCTTCCGTTGCTCTCCTTCTACCTTCTGGTTTACTATTTATTATATTGTTCATATTATATAACAGTTTTTTTGGCACACGCTCCTCCTCCATGACGTACTACGTGTCCAAGCCATATATCTCAATCTATTGATATTGAAATGTTTTGACAATTAGTTGGTTGACCGTACAACTTGTCTAATTCAAAATTGTATTTTCGCCTCTAACACCATTCTGTTCTTTGACGTCCGCCACGGAGTACCTTTCGTTCGAAAATCAATCGAAGTAATTGTTCCTGGAATACTGGAGATTTTTAATTTAACGTTAAGATAAGTCAATTCGGGCGTGGGTGGTTATCCAGATCCACTTACAGAAATGTTGACAAGTTAGTTTAACACCACTTTAACCTTTTTAAAATGTTTGTTCAAGCATAAGTCGAAAAATTATGATGAAAAATTTTTTTCAGTATAAATTTAAAAACTTGTCACTTTCATAAGTTTTCGTTTAAGCTATGGCATTGCGATTGGTCGCAACTGGTTCCGGAGATATTCATAAATAGCTACAACGATGTAGACATTAAAAAAATGATTTTTGTTATGGATAAATTTTATCTTTTTTTTTTCACTTTAGCCAGAACCAATAATATGGACTTGAATTGATTCCATACACTCGTATGCATTCACACAAACGATCTCACACACAAAGGCCCACACACGTAAACCAACGAAAGCCCACGCACGCATATCACCACAGTTTTAAACAAATAAAGCCAAAAGTAATTGGTGAAAATGTGCTGCCTCAGCTCGAATACATAAACAACAATGGTTTTCAATAGACCGAATCAATGTATAAGTGTTTGTTGTTGCTTTTGGTGAAGGTCTTCGATACAGTCTTCAATACGCTGCATTAACTGGGCACGTCAATTAATCACAGTTCCATAGACTTTTTCTTTATGGCAACTACTTTAGACTTTGTTTGGGTAAAACTGTTATGCTATGCGTGCGGATGCGTTTGTGGATTAATGTGTTTGGGTGTTTGTTTGTGTGGAAATTTGGTGTGTGTGTGTGTGAAGGTTTGTGTGAATGTGTAGGATTGTGTGGAATCAGTTATCTGTCACGTCCTCATTGTTGGTTCTAGGTAAATCAAAGAACAGGTCAAATTTATCCATAGCGAAATTCAATTTTATGCCTACATTGCTGTATTTATTTGTGAATATGTCGGGAACCAGTTGAGACCCCATCGCAATGTTATAGCTTAATCGAAAGCCTATGAATATGGCATAGTTTTAAAATTATACCGAAAAAAATTTTTCATCATGATTTTTCCACTTATACTCGAACAAACTTTCGAAAAGAAAACTGGCGTTAAACTATTTGTCAACGTTTCTGTAAGTATCTGGATAAACACATTTCCGAATTACCTTATCCTAACGTCAAATTAAAGATCTCGGTATGCTAATGCTAATAGTGTATCAAAAATTTAAAATCGGTGAATTTAGTTATTGAGATATTGATCCCAGGCGAGTGAAAAACATTGTTTGATTGAAAATTTGGTTATTTTCGTGTAACTTCGTACCGAAGTCGAATCGGCCAAAATGTTATATTATATTTTTAGTGTTTTCGTATTGTCGTCGAAATTTGGAATACTCTGTATATAAATGGGTACAAACGGTATACCTACACACATGATTATAATACTATATTGTGTAGTTGTCGCACTGTTTAATACCATACTATTCCATACATTGGGTAAATGCAAAAGTAAGTTCCGTTTTTCTAATAGCTGGCTTAAGTCTTCTTACAGCAGATTTGTATAATTTCGGTAACACATGGCCGAGGGGTACTGAAAAACTCAAGCTTGTAAATCTTCTGAGAGGATATTTTCTTGACCTTAGATTTTTACCCCTCGTTTTTAAACCTTAAAGCTCACTACATGCTCTTGAACAACACACTCTATAAATAAACTTCAAAACGTACCTAAAATTGGTGACATTTGATTGAAATGTAAGCAAGACATTTTTTCAGTTCCAAGAAAATTGTGAAAGTGTTTTGTACCAAATGAACGACATTTGCTCTATTATTTTGTTTTCATTTAAAAAAATCTTCTGCGCAGAAATTGTAACGGATAAGGTTTTGCTTAGCAATTATTTTGGATCCAAAATGTTGATGTGTACTTGGAATAGCTGAAACTACGGACGACAATTAATCCGTTTAAGAATGGGTGCATAGACACTACAAATTAATTGTTCAACAAGGCAATGCCAAATCTCGTACCACAAATGTCGTTAAAAATTATTTACAAGCAAAGAACTGGTGAAGTTCTAATCCATCCGTCGTATTCACCATATATACAACATAGATATCTCCTTCAAACACTCATTTCGGTCCCCACTTCAGTTAGTTCGTCAAAACACACGATTTACATCTTATCAAAGTATCGTCCGATAGAATTGATCGCCTTAAAAGACAGTGAATCTATAAATTGCTTTAAATATGGGTGAATGATGTCCCTCCTGTCTGATATAGTATACTTTGAATGATGTACCACTTTTATTTTGAATTGCTAAATAAACATGTAATTTTAACCAAAAAAACGGAACTTACTTTTGCCGCTAACCAATGCATACATTCTATTTCATTTGGGAAAAATCCGACCAGCGTATATGGAATAAATTTCATTTCATTGCGAAAAACGAAACGATTTCAATCGTCAATGCCAAGGGGTTTTGTTTTTATCGCATTACAATAATTTTCAATTCAATAATTATTTCAATTTGGTTTTGTTCGAAAAAATTGCGGAAAAAACTAAAAATTAACCGATTTTAAAGTTAGTCTTTAGTTTATCTGTTTTTAGTAACATACAAAAACTACAAAACTTGTTTCGATTTTGCTTCTTTCATAACAGTCGTTGCCGCTGTAATAAAATGTTGTATAATTTTCCTTTAATTACATTTTTTTTTGGCTATAATTAAATTGTTTTTGGTGTAACGAAATTCTAACATTTCATAATACAAGTTTATCCTGTCATCGAATCCGAGGTCGTTGTTCATAACTGGTTGTTTAAGTTGACCATACGTCTAACCAACTTAACCATTCTGTAAATTCGTCCGGCATTCTTAATCTCTAGCGAAAGCAGTTACCATATAATGACACATTGGGGATTAGCCAGGACACTGTGTACTCAATAAATTATTAAATAAATTTTAAATGGATACTGCTTTCAGAGAGTACACCTTAATATTTCTCAGACATAGTCGCCGGATTGTGAGCGGCTTCTTATTTGTTATTATTCGGTGTTAAATTGTTACAGGCCATTATCCGCAATCTGTGGAGCTATGCGATCGGTTGAAACTGGTTTTGCAAAAATATAGTAGGTGCGTACCCATTCGATTTCGATCTAATACGTAACTTTGTTAAATTGCATCGAACTTAATTGCTGAAATATTATTGAATCGAAATCTGTTAAAAGTATTTTTTGAAAAAAAATTAAAATTTACAAAATTCGGTTTTCCAGAAAATTCTGGATTCATTTCCGATGTATTATTTTACAATTTACTAATGAGTTAAGACATTCCGAAAAATAATAAATTTTGGAATTGCCATATGCAAATATTTCTAAGCAAATCGCTATTCTGCTTGGAAAAGCTTTGATTTCTTGAATGGCTGCAAATTCATATAGTGGTGGTATAAGAAGAAAAGATTTGGCAGTGGGTGGCATTGGAAAAATTCCACATATCATAAATCCATTTTATCGAGCGCATCTTAACGTAAACGGATAATTTAATAATTATTTTTACCGCCCGGCGAACATTTTTACAAATTGGTTTTATTAACACATTAAAGGCGAGGGATTTTGACGAAAGTATGCTAGGTAACGCGGCGACCGCTCCGCCTCGTTTTTCGTCCTAGAACTTCACTGTTATCATCGCTAATCGGTAGTGGAAAAACTCGGGTCCTTCTCACAGGTCGTATAGAACTATCACTATCATTATCGTCAATATCCCCATCATTATTATCAATATCTAACTTTCTTTCCGCGCCATCAACGTCAGACAAATCGTCTGCACATATAACTTTATTTTCGCCGTGAAACCATATTGAAGGATTTTAAAATTTACTGTAAGCAGAATTTGAAAAACCGAACAGCTTCAAACCAAACAAAACATAATAAATACAAATGTAAAGTGGCGCATGGATTGTGCAGTGTCGTTGCAAACCGTACTAATACGACTCCCGCCTTTAAGCTACAGTCGAAATAAATCGTATTACTACGACTCCCGTCTTTTAAGCTACAGTCAAGATAAATCGTATTACTACGACTCCCGCCTTTAAGCTACAGTCGAAATAAATCGTATTACTACGACTCCCGTCTTTAAGCTACAGTCAAGATAAATCGTATTACTATGTCTCCCGTTTTTAAGCTACAGTCAAGATAAATCGTAGTACTATGATTCCCGCCTCTAATGTGTTAATATCCAATATCCAAAGAGATAATTAATCAAAAGTGTCAATTCTAATTTAGTTTTAAATTTAAACCAAAACAATACCTTATTGTTTCCAAAAGTTTAAAAAAATCGGTATGGCAAAAGACATCGCATCTTCTTCTTATGTGTACCAATAAATACATAAATTTCTATGTACTGCTATTGATGTTGCTGCTGGTGTTGCTGCTGCTGTTCTCGTGAAATGATGTTTTATACATATATTATATTTTACTTCCGTATTCGTATATATTTCGCATATAATGACAAGATATAGAAGGTTATAATGTGGCGCGCTATTACTTAAATTGCTATTGCTGTTGTTGTTGTTGTTGGTGTTGTTGTTAAAGATGATATCGTGTTTTATATAAATACTACGTTATATATTTTTCTGATATTTGTGAGAGTGGGTGGTTGGTTGGTTGGTTGGTTGGTTGGTTGATTGTTTGCTGGATGATGAGTTAAATTTGTGTAAAAATGGTAATGGTTAGTTTTAACTTATATTCAGATATACATGAATTTATTCTTATTATAAGAAGTAGTTCATTTCTTACAATACATTCGCTATGTTATTTGTCACACATTTCTTTCCATCTATTTATATTTAAAAATATTTTTTGTATCGTGTGTGTATTACGATAAAGTTTCGATGTATGTACATAAATACATAAATAAAATATAGTGTAAATGATAACGAGACGAGATAGAAATAAATTGTGTATTGTGTTATCAGTTTTTTTTTGAAGATGAAAAAGAAGAAGAAGAAGAACAAGAAGATGAAAATGTTTTAAATACTTTTAACATATTATTTTATATTGCTTTTTTAAAAATCTTCAGGCACATACTTAATTAAACTTTTATCATTTGTATATTTTGTGTTTAAACTAAACGCTTTGATTTGCTTGAAATGTTAAAGGAAAACTTGATTTATAAATGTTCATGTAAAATTTTATGACAAAAGTACAAAACTAACAAAAAAGACACAATGAACTTAATTTAACAATTTGAAATAATTAAATTTTACATTTTACGTTGGTATTCGAAGCTGGATTTTACACTTATCGTAACCTTAAACTATGCGTCATCATAAAGCCTCAAGTTTTATTCCATAATTGAAAATAATGTGTCGTTTCGTCGTTGCATGAATAGTTTCTGGCCTAGCTATGAAAGACTCTTATTTTTGGGTTCGGCGGTAGTTTTTCTATTCAATACAATCTCTCGACATTTCAATACATTTACTCCAGTGCACCTCCAATAACTTTATCGCGTGGCTAAAAAATGATACCGAAAGCTCTGCAAAATACTCGTTTCGCTGCGGCTGCTATGGCCTCTTCATTCGATGAAAAATACTTTCCTTGTTTGAGATTTCACAATTTGTCGCCGTACTTTTAAAAATGTGGAAAATTTCCATGGAAAAAAATCCACATATTTTCCAAGGGAAAAGAAATATTGGAATTTGTCGAAAGTATGTCCATTGATTTTCCACTAAATATAATAGAATTTTATTTAGGTCAATTGAAATCTTTGGGTAATACGTCCAACATATTTCGGCGCGGTATTGTATTCATAATTTATTTCACCAATTATCCAAGACAGTGGTTCACATTTTGTTTATTTCACTTATCTCTAGATATAATCCTCACTCCATTTAATTTATTTTCATAATTTTTAAAACAACCACTCAAAACGATATATTTCCGAGGAATTTTGTTAGATTTTTCATGGATTTTATCGGCGGTTTTTTTTCCTGTTTATTACAAAAAAAAATGCACAATCGATAAATTTTTGCCATCATTCGGGCAGCATATTCATTTCGTGCTCATAGAACTTCTGGTCGGTATAGGTAAAAAACTGAATCAAACCACGATTTGATATCATCGTCATAAGAAAATTTATTCTGCTAATACGGACAATTCACGGAAATTACTTGTCAAAATACATGGACTATCCAAAGATATTTTAGTCATGAACCGTATGGATCTGCTCACAAAAAATATTTATATAAATTCTATGAATATTCTGTGTGGAATAATAGCAACAAGAAATAATTCTAAGGAGAATCCGTAGAAATTATCATCGGAAATATACGCAGATAATCCAAGGACATTTTTATATAAATATCCATGGACAGGGTTACACTCATAATGTAAAATTCCAGCGGACATCCGTAAGAAATCCATAGATATTTCGTTGGATTAAAACTTCGGACTACGGACTATATAATGCATAAATTTTGCGGACAAACAACGCACAGTGTTAGTAGAGTAGTAGAAGCTGGGAAGCCAAATCTGGTGAATACGGTGGTGGATGCTCAAGCAATTCATACTTTAAATCCTTGAATTTAGTCATGGTCAAAACACTTTTGTAAACCGGATGCCATAGTCTTGATGAAAAATGATTTTTATGTGTTTCAAACCGGATCTTTTCTTACGGATTTTTGCTTTCAATTGATCCAAAAGGTTTCAATAATATTCTGAGTTGATTGTTTTACATTGCTGAAGCTAATGCGATCAATAAAATTCCTTTTGCATCCCAAAAAAAAACATTTTTCGCCGTTCGCGTTCATGCTTAACCTGATTTGAAGCCGAACATCCAGCTTTAGTGCACTGTAAACGTTTACGTTTCAATTTAGGATCATTCGGTGGTAGATCCAAGTCTCATCCATAGTCATAAAACGCGACACAACATCGGTTTTATTCTTCGTAAAACGATCCAAATAACGATTGAGTTTTTGTTGAATTGTTATGGTGTGCGCGCGACACCACTTTTCCACCAAACAATTTCAAATTTCAAATTTCATTTGTAATTCTTCATGCAAAATAGGACGTACTCGTTCATCTCTGAGATGTCTATAGTATACAGCATGTTTGTTTTATGTCATGAAAGATATTTTAGATAGCTATGGTATTCAAATTTCCAACTTTAAATTAATTATTCGGATTCAAAAAATGGTTATCAGATAGTTTGAAAAAGGAAATTATGAAAAAAAAAACCATATCATTGTTTTATACTTTGATGAGTACTACAATCAGACAAAATTTCATTGGAATCCTGTTTACCACACCTTTTTACCACCCCCACTATCAATCAAAAAATAAAGGTAAAGAAATGTTATGCATAGGCTTCGTTCGTACGCACCAGTGCAGAAAACCTAAAATAAATATTTATTTAATTATAAGAGAATTAAATTTTTTGAAAACATCCTCATAACAAATATTAATTAATAATCTACTTATTACGTGTAATTGAACAGCGTCGGTCACCTAATGTAAGTTAAGAATTCAACGAAGAACCCAAGTGAATCTCATTAACTCTTTAAGTATCTTATATTACTTAACTTATATCTATTAATTAGAGAAATTCCAATAAAATATATTGTACAAAATATATTTTTGGGTGATCAAAATATATAAACCACAAGCACACACACACACACACACACACACACACACATAGACTATCACCCAACAAAACCCAAATCAAATTTTATCAAATAAATTATTAGATGGTCGTAATATATTATAAAATATAATGTAGTAAATATTTGCCCATTTATCGTGTTAGTACAAGAATATACGTGAATATATCCGGATATTATATATTACAATATAACATTACCACCCTTATTCATCTAGCCAATGTTTGATAACGACGTCATACATATACAAAGAGTGGTTTCAAAAAGTATCATTCAATAAAATCAGTTCATTGCCCATTCAGTGCTAGTGGTTATGCGAGACCACTAACGTGTTGTAACAATAATTTTAAATTTAAAAACATACACAGTATTAAGACTGGCGCTAGAGCCGTTTGGACTGTAATAGCGAATGTGGTCTACCAGTTTGTTAAAAACGAACTGAAATTACATTAACGACTGTTCATTGACTAACTTACAATATTAGTAAAAGTTCTTGGGAAACGTACCAATTGATAAAATCAAGTTTAAGTTGAGTTTTGTTTAAGAATAGATCAATTGTTTAAATGGGGTACAATCACGGGGCCCAATATTTGTAGCAAACAAACGCCATGTGTTACAATCGATTTGAACCATTTTGCATGAAGTTTTTATAATTTCTTTCAAAACTAGTGTTTAATATTGGATAGTCCAAAAATTATTGAGCCTATTTTTTTTTATTTCAAAATTCAAACAATTTTATTTATATTTTAAATGAACTTTATTAAATCAAATATGTGCCATTTTGTTCCACCCCATGATAATCTGATAATCACTCTGTAGAACTTTTGGGGGGTTTCTGAGAAAAAAAACTGATCCAAGTGCATTTTGCAGACCACTACACGGAATTCAATTTTAAGCCATTAAGGAACTTTTTCAAGGTTCCCGGCTATATGGTGGATGTATTAAAACTTTCCAACCAAGCTCTCTCAGTTTTTGTTGAGTCATCAAAGATGTGTTTGTCTGTCGTTGTCATAATGGAAAACATCAACATTTCGGTTGATTAATTCTGGATCTTTTTTTTTAAATATTGTACTTCAATGTTGTTGTTAATTGCTGACAATACAGATCGGAATCAATCGTTTGACCGTCGGGTGCTAGTAGTTCATAATAAACGATTCGCTTCCAATCCCACGAAACACACACCATTACCTTTTTTCGGTGTTAATCCAAGCTTTGGTATCGTTTTAGGACCTTCAACTTGCTTGGACCATTTCGTACATTATTATCGTATGTGATCCATTTTTTTGAACACCTATAATCATTCGCTTTAAAATTGAATCGATTTTGTTCCGTTTCGGCAGCGTTTCACAAATGAAAATTCCGTCCATTAAATTCATCGATGTTAATTCATGTGGCACCCAAACATCGAGCTTTTTCTTGTATCCAGCAGCCGTTGTCAAACGGGGTTAAAACTGTTGATGGTGATGGATGTTTAGTTCTTAAGCGATATCATACAGCTTACGTGCCAGTTTTGTTCCATTTTTTGTATGATTTCATCGACACGACTCAACGATTGGTTGACCAGAATGAGGTGCATCGTTGACATCAAAATTATCAGAACGAAATCAAACAAACCTTTTCTTGGCTGTTGCTTTTAATAACGTTCCTTCACCGTAACATGGAAAAATTTTCTCTGCGCTGCATTTTGTTCCCACAGTTACTAAATATTTCCCAGCCGGACGTACGGTAACTAGAATCATTTATCCGATTTTTTCGAAATTGAAAACCAACATAATTTAGTAATGAATTTTAAGGTACGGTGGAAGTGAGAGAGAAAATACCGCCACCGTTTCTAGATCATTTTTTTAATGTAATAAAAATGTTTTTAGTGTTAACATTTTTTTAATAAAATTTTGAATGAGTACCGAAGTACCGTTACTTTATATTGCAATGAAGTGTTTGGTGTTGTTTTGTGTGTGTGTGTGTGTGTGTGAGTGCTTATTATTTTTACCATTGGCTTTAAATTTATAATGTCGGTGACGAATTTAAATCAATTTTTACGGAAGACGAATTCTATTGAATTAATAACTATATTTTTGATCATCATCATTTATTTCTGTTACTCTGCTCGTGCACGAGAAAAAGGATAGTATAAAAAATGAGCTATTTCATTTGATTTTGGGCAAAAGTCTTCACAAGATTTTTGTCTCTACTACTAGTACTACTACTACTGTGTCTAATACTGGGTAACATAGGTGCAAACCTCACATCCACAATGTAGATGGATGTGGGCCAATCCAATAACCTACTCCATTGAACTCAAATTTATTAAAAAAAAACTTCGTCATAATTCAAAAACTCACATGAAAATGGAATAGAATTTTATCCGTAACAACATTTGACACATTAATATTATTGTTCCAATTCGATCATCTGTCAAATTATTATTCTCTGATGCGAACCCCTTCGAAAAATTATTAACACTTCGCGCGTGATATTTTTTTCTGTTATGACGCGTCATCAAAACGAAGAAAAACACAAATCCTTTGATATGGGCTAGCGTTTGCGGCTATGCAATAACGAAAAGCAATGTGTTTAACATTATATTTATATAAAATTGTAGGTTATATTATATAATAAAATATAGAACTAAACGATATTCATTCATTCAATTTCATATAACACATTCACACACACACACACACACACATCGGTCTAGCAGAAAAAAAAAGGAAAAATTGTGGTTGAGTACGGGTTGGTTTGGTATATCGGGTGAGCTGATGGTGTGATATAATTTTTTATTTATTTTTTTATTTGGGAAATATATAATAATAGTTCAGAGATCGGGTCACAAAATAATAAAATATTGTTCTAAATATATAAATGTGTCTATATTCTATATATGGATCAGAGAAGAAGAAGAAGAACTAGAACAAGATGATATAAAGTGTGTGTGTGTGTGTGTGTGTGTGTGTATCTAAGGATTACACAAAAATATGAAATGTTATAGATATGATGTTTAAAAAGGTAAAAGATTGTTGGTTTTTTTTTCCCATATATTATGGGACGAAGACAATGACTTTGAATATCCTTTACACACACACACACACACACACACACACACACACACATATGTACATAGGATATGAATGAAAAATGCGGTAATCTATGTAATAATTTAATATAATGTGTGGGTGTGTGGATGGAGTGTTGTGGGTATAGTTATGGTTATTTGTTTGTAATGATGTTGCACCAAATGTACTTAATTGCATTCATTGCGTTCCATTCACATCCTTCGTCGTCGGCACTATACCGACTATCCATTAAATGCATATTCATTCCTCGTATATATGTATTTTATTCACAATGCATTAAAATGAATATTCATATTTTGCATTTCCCATAGCGTCGTGTTAATAAATATAAATCTATCGGATATTTGAATAAATTTTTATGCTTTTTTTATGGTACACAAAATGTGTAGAAAATGATAATGATTATTCATTTGAAGTCAAAAAAAAATTATTAATCTTAATGTGTAGAACTGCCGCAAAATTGGCGATACTATGTTCGATTAAGAAATGTGGGGCAAGTCTACGTATTGGGCTGGCTAAAATTGCTTATTTTTCCAAGAAGTTTAACCACAAACTTCCCTGCCAAGGTGATGTGTAGGAACTTGCGTTCGGTCGACCCTGCTGCTCGTTCTCATTCTGTTGCTGCCGATCGATTTTCTCCCTAGATGAAATAAATAGTGTTGTGATTGTTAATCACTCTGCGATGGGTTGTTCGTCATTTTCTGGAAAAATTGTTGGAGCCGAACATCAGCCTGATACTGAAAATCATTTCTCTTTCAGCATACTATGAGGAGACTACTTCGGCCCTTTCATCTTTGCGGTCAAATTCGTTATCGGCTATGACCCGTATACCGTTTTCGATTTGTTAAAATGATATTAGTTTTGATACTCATATATTTAATATCGCCCCAACTACATCTCTCTTTCCTGGCCCTAGGAAATAATTCCAAAATTATTTTAATTCCTAAAACTAAAACTGTGACAACACTAGCCAATGACCTATTTGTTTACTCTCTTGTTTATCTAAGGTGTTGGCAGAAATCATTAAGAACCAGTTTTTAAGCAGATATTACGAAATTTGACTTGCTGCATAAGTTTCAATCTGGGTTTCGGCCTGCTCATAGCACTTCTATTGCATTATCAAAAATTACAAATGATATTTCAATTTCAATGGATGCTGGAATGTGTTCGTTTTTGGCTTTGATGGATTTTCCTAGGGCACTTGATCCCATATATTATGATTATTTATAAATGGCCTGCCGGCATCTTTGAATTACACACGGTGCAATTTATATGCTGATGATGCACAATTATATCTTAGCTGCACACTGGCAGAGTGTTCTCGTTATGCAGCAATTGTAAATGATGATCTGAATGCTATGGATTTTTGGGCACTTAAAAATAAATTGATATTAAACCCATTGAAGTGTCGTGATTTCATCGATGGGTGCTGCGGTACGGGTTAGACTGAACATTTTGTTCAATGACTGCGGTCGTTATGTTGAAGGTGTGCGTCGATATCACCATATTTTATATTGTGTAATTAAATTTCTTGGTAGTTCAATGGATTGAATATTTGAATTTTAGGTATCTTATATTTTTGTACAATAATGTGCATGCAACGACATGTTCTGAAAACCGTTATGTTTAGATTTTTGTATTTTTATGACGAATATTTACATAAATAAATTAGTTTGATCGTGACTCGTCAGCGTAAAAACATCGGGCCAGTTTTGTGAGTGGTTTATAAGTGGTGCAAGAAATTCTTTTGTGCGTAATATAAATTTAATCGAGAAAAGGCAATCCGCTAGAGAAATAGTTGGAAAATTAGGAATTGGAAGTAAGTATAATAGAATTGGAAAAGAACTGTACATGGATGACAATTTATCGAAAGGAGGTTAGAAAAACCGAAGTTAAGGGACAGCGAAAAATGTTGTTGATGCTGCCAAATATATAAATCATGGAACCTCTGCAGATGTATCAGAGGAAACTGTGTGTGAAGAGTTTTACGTGGCTCAGGTTTCAAGGCCAGAACTATAAATAAATAAATAAATTTTTTATTGATTAATAAACCAAAATTAATAGAATTGGATCAGATTTCATTTTGTACAAATGCACAGAAAAACCTAAAAAAATACATTATTGCAACAGAACAACGATCCAAAACCCACAATGCCAAATATACTAAAAAGTGGATAATGAAACATAGAATCAAAGTTACAGACTGGCCATCTATGTCGCCCGATCTTAATCCAATAGTGAACTTATGGATGACGATGAAAAGAGAGCTCAATAAAGATGAAATGGGCGCCCAAGAAGTATGGTGAAAAATAAATAAAAATACTTGTGATATAACCTTGCAAGTTCCATGAATAGAATAGTATTGCTGCCAGTGTAAAGGCTACAGGAAGATACACGAAGTATTAAGGCGCAAAGTTATTGAATTATTTTTATTGGGTCTCATAACTGTTCCAATGTAGTCGGGTTTTTTTTTATTAATTAAACTATAATTTTTCTATATTTTCAAGGAATATGTCTTATTTAACTGATCGTCCTATGTCTTATTTTATTAGCCAATATTTTGTTTGCTGCCATTAACATTACGTCTGCAGTTTAGTTAAGCAGGTAGCTATTTGGGACCAATTTCTATTAATTTACATATTAATGATTTGCCGTCATTTCTTTGGAATGTATGGTAAAATATTTGCTGATAAAGTAAAGATCTTTCAAACTATTTAAACGCTTACTGATGCACAATTATTACAAACAGGATCTTAAATTAAATACTATGGAATAGTGACACTTGATCTGCGGTTGTTTATATTCATCGTAGATTAAACTTTAAATCTCATGTGCAAATGTTTCACGATGCGATTAGTTATTCGAAATTCTCGGGCATTGTCTAATCCATATTGTAATACGATCATTATTTTATGTATTGGATCGTTCTCTACTCGAAAATGCTTGTCCCGTGTGTATAAAGGGTCATACACACCGGACAAGCATTTTGTTGGCGAAACTATAGTTTGGAATTAGTAGATCTGCAGTATTCCATGAAAAGATTGCCTACTTATATGCCAACACTTAAGAAATACATTGTATAATTTGTTGGTACTGAAATGTTCGATCTAATGATTTTTAGTTTCATTTGGCTAATTGTCTTACCAATTTAGGTTGTTTTAATCACACTGTAAATGTTAAAAAATTCATCAAAATTGTGATATGGTGAAATATTGAAGTTGGCATGCTTTCGAAGTTCCAGTTGTTGTTGTGAATAAGAAAGAACTTATTTACACACCTCATTAATTATTGAATAGGTGCGGCGGTGTCTAATTATGTTATTTAAATATAAATATATATCGAGTTTTAAAATCACGTGCCGAAAACCTTTTAATAATCACCTATCTATAACTAATTTATATGCACATAGTATTTGAATTACCACACCACCAGTACAACTACACTGCTACTACTAGTACTAGTACTACTACTACTACTACTACTACTACTACTACTACTACTATTACAATCAACTTCCACTTCCCATCATCATCACCACCACCACCACCACCACCACCAGCCACAACCATTAAACTAACACAATTTCCCAATTTCCTCATAATATTGTAGATATATAACCTTACTTTTAATTACATTTGCATAATAAAATGTTATTATTGAAAGGTAAATGGCCCAAAATTTTATAATTAATTTAGAGATTCTTTGTTTTGTGAAAATTTTGTAATTTATGAATTCTCATAAAATAATGGTGTGTGTGTGTGTGTGTGTGGTATAAGATTAAAGTAATTACATAATACTATACAAATACATATATATAACAATATTTGGTGTATACTAAATACGGAATGAACTATATAATACCAATATCATTGGCTGTGTTTTACTCAATCTAAATACAATTTATATATATTGGGTCTGCAAGTAAGTCCTGGGGATTATGTGATAGGTGTCGTAAGTAGAATTGCTTGTACGCCGTGTGTGAAGTGGCAATACTTCGCTATTGTAGTAATTGAATTCATCTTTCATATTCAGTGTATGACATTCAGTTGAAGTGTAAAGAAGTATTTGTATGGTAAATTTTGTACCAACAAAACAGCATTTGCGCAGGAAGTTATGTTAAATAATTTTATTCGGGAAGAAAACAGCAGCCGAAACTTATAGCTTTTTGTTACAAATTTTTGGTGAACATTCCCCATCACAAAACAATTGTGAGTATTGGTTTAGACGACAGTTTAAAAATAATGATTTTGATGTGAGTGATCAGGAACGCGTTTGGAGCACCAAAAAAATTTGAAGACGAAGATTTGGAAGCTTTACTCAGTGAAGATCCATGTTAAAAACGGAAGTAGAATTAACATTGACATTAGATGTTACCCAAGCAAGTGTGTCCAAACGTTTAAAGAAGATGGGAATGGTCCTAAAGCTATCGTATTGGGTACCACATGAACATTGACGGAAAGACAACAAGAAAATCGAAAGACAATGTGTGTGAAATTTTGCTTCAAAGACATTCAATTTTGCATCGAATTGTGACTGGTAATGAAAAGTGGATCCATTACGATAATCCAAAACATCTGAAAGCATGGGTGAAGACAGGTGAACCAGGTCAATTGACACCAAACCGCAATATTCATGGTTCTAAGGTTATGCTGTGTATCTGGTGTGACCAATGCTTGATGTAGTGTACTATGAGCTGTTTAAACTGGGACAAACCATCACTGCTGAACGTTACCGAGAGAAATTATTCCAACTGAGCCGAGCATTGCATCAAAAACGACAAGAATATGCCAACAGACATGACCGTGTGTATGAAAAAATGGCTGGATTTATGGATCGCTTCAAAACCTAAGAAGTTCTTCTATGAGGCAATCTATAATTTGCCATAAAAATGGTCAAAATTTTTAGCTTCAGGTGGCAAATACTTTGCGAATAAAATATAATGTACCGTTACTTTCAAATAAATGTGTTTTTCTTACCAAAATATCCCCAAAACTTAGTTATGGACCCATTATATAATATAATAGTTATATATGGTTGGCAACAAAGTCAGTGCCAATGAATGTGAATGACAATTCTATTCAATAATGTATTGTCCTTTTTAGTTTGATTTTTGTATCCAAGTTATTTTAAACACACGAATGTGATACAACACGTGTTTTGAACTATGACGATCCGCATTGATTATTGCTTTATCATTTGGTCGTCATCCATCTCACCTGTACCTACTGAACGTTGTTCATCTTTGAAATGAGAAATCTCTAGAACGACCGTTTTACAAACCCATTTTTGACACTGTCGTTCTTTTTTTAACGCTTTGTCACCATACACAGCACTTAAATTTTTGTGAGCTTGCGATACGGTGTTTCCATCGTTGATCGGAAAAAAAACAAAATTTGACGAAATTTTTCATTAACCAGCAAAAACCAAAACAAAAAAACCGATCGATACAAAATTATTCACCAGAATGACAACTGAAGTAGCAACGGTCAACAGAGTAAACATTTAGAATATAAGTGAAAAACCGCACTGACTATGTTGCAAACCCAATATATTGCTCGCTTTTCATACCTTTATTATTTGTTTTGGTATGTTTGCATGTGTGTGTGTGTGTGTGTGTGTGTGTGTGTGATAAAGTATTAAAGTTAAATGATTGGAAAATTTTTACCTGTCTAGACTTTTATGCGAATTTAATATATTCAAATAAATTCAAAAGACAAAATCTATTCAAAAATCTTTAATAAACTTTGTTGTTTTTTTTCTGTCTTGTATTTAACGTGTCTTGTATTTGGTACGTAATATTGTTTTAGTTTTTCAGTTAGCAACATCTGCTTTCCGACTATATATTTATTTTATATTTCACAAAATATATCTATCAAACTTCATCAATACAAAATAATTGAATAAGTAATTTTATTCAATACCAATATTAAGATTTTCTATTTATAGTGATTTATGTAACGATTTTATAATTGGATTAATTTTCCTTTTTGTGTTCGATCTGTTAAATCTTAGATTATGCAGATTAAATTTTACGATGTTAAAATTGTCGTAAAATGTAAAATGATATTAAAATAAATATATGGAAAATATAGCAACAAGTAAATGTGAATCTTCATGTGGTTGTTCGTTTTTTTTGCAATTCGTTTACAGTTATGTGTTAGTTCATTTTAGTTAACACGGAATTGCTATCAATTTTCCGGCTGTATCTATCAAGCATTTGAAATACTTTGTAAGTACAGTCGATTCGCCGTCTCTATAAACAAACACCTAAACAAGAAAATTTTTGGGTTTTTTTTTCAAATTTATATGAAAATTTAACCTCCTCCCCAAAACCAAATTTATAATATAGCTTTTAATGAATTCTTCCACAATTTATATCTAATTTTGTGTGACACATTGATAACCAGTTCAATTATTTTGATATCCTTCCCAGAAACTTAATTTAGTAATTTCTTAACCGATTTTGAATGTAGGTAAACGCCCGGGATTCTATGAACAGTTCCTAATGAAATTTTCTAAAATTAATTAACCAGGTCATTTATTCTGACAAGTTTCCTGAAACCTGGTTAATTTGGCTATTTTTCAATCAAACCGTAATGTTACTATGTATTACTAAACTATTAAAGTACTGTGAACAATAAACCAATGGCATTTATTTTTATGTGTTTTCTATGCTAACATTATTATAATATATGGAATTGAGCTGACTTTAATATCCAGTTGAAGTTATAAACAACATTGTCCTAGTAATGATCAATATAATTATTCGTGCAATACAATAAAACTGACGTGATTATTGCGCTATATAAAACTATAGCCTATGACTTACCGTACTGATTGAAATGCTAACAAAGTGCTAAGAAATTGGTCGGAATAACTGACCAGAGTATCGATTTCTCAAAATTTTCTTATCAATATACAAAATTTAAAAAAATTTTATTTTGTGAAAAAATAACGAAAATTATTAGGTTCCAAGAAACTAGTCAACGTAACTGACCTTCGTATTGATTACTTGATTTGCTTACGAACTGTTCTTACTTTATTTTACTATGAACCTATGAACAAATGTTCGTAACACTTGATTGAGAAATATTTTTTAGCAGATTTTAAAGATTATTTAAGACTATAATTTTTGGTAATCTTATTGAATGGCAAAATTGATTGCCCAAGATTAGCGTTCTCGAAAGTCAAATGTGCTTGCTGGTGGTGGAATATTTAATGCATATGGCCGCGATCGGTTAGAAATTTTTTTCCAAATTTGAATTTTATTTGCAATCCTCACAGTGTGTATTTGTCAATTTGAATTTAACATATACAAAACTTAGTGCCATCTATTGAAAATTGGTTGCATTAAAAAGATACATCTTTCCTTTTTCAAACGCACCCAACTGCAAGCGATTGACAGGCTAAAAAGTTACACGCCAATTTGAGTGACAGAAATTTTTCAAAATGGAGAAAATATTAAATTTTGTTTTAAAATTGGAACTAAAAATGTGCGGCGACTTACAAATTGTTGAAAAAAAGTTTAAGGTTTATGGATTGTGTACGGCTCAACGACAAGTTTATGATTGGTTTTCAAGTTTCAAAAATGGTCGTAAGGATTTTAATGATACCTGAACACCAGGACATCCTGAACATAAAAATCGTATTGAATTTGTGGTGGATAAAAAAACCGGGTTAAATCATTGTTTTCGATGGAAATTTCACTGTGTGAATGTTTGTGGCTGAGAATTGTTCGACTTAATGTTAGAGCTGAATTTACAATGAGAAAACAGCTGTTTTTATTTTCACAATAATGCACAACACGTCACAAGACCAAAAATGGGAATTTTTGATAAAAAAAAAAATGTTCTATCACCTTGTGACTATTTTCTGTTCCCGAAACTGAAAACCATGTCACGAAAGAAGCGTTTTATGGTGATGTTCAAACCATCGAAGTAACCGTGAGGTGGTGATGAAGAATATTGCTATAATTAACAAATGGAACAAAATTTTAATAAAAATCATGTTCCAAAATTTATTAGAATAAGTTTTCCATATTTTTTATTCGAACATTACTTACTCAATGGTGTTATAACCCAGCTGCAGTTTAGCCTTCTCCAACACGCTTCTTCAACCTCACCGATTCCGCAGTCAATGTCTTCCAATCCCGAATTTTAATGATCTTTATATAACAGTTTACTGCATCTAGCCGTCTTACTTTTCTAACATACCAATATGCAGGTTTTAAATCATTGTCCTTAAATTTTCATTGCTGGAGTCGTTGCCGCATTTATCCTGTTCCTGTAATCACTGAATCATTAACTCAGTTTTAATCGAGTTCTGCTTTCACACAACAACCCCAAAGTAATTCTCATACACAGCAGCCAGATTGTCCGCGACTACTTATTCAATATTCGTAGCTAACCTATAAGTTTCATTGGTCTTTCCACTATCCGCAATCCGTGGACGCGTTCGGTCGCAACTGGCATTGCAAGTATGCTATACACAAAATACTAATCCGAACCTGGGTTGTAATGCCATGGAGAAAGTAAGTAAGTTGATGGGTTAAGATTTTAGTAATTGGTAAAATAATTAAGTAACAATTATTGGTAATAATTTGACCACAGTGACGATTTACATTCAGTAAAAATGTCAAATTTTATATTTTTGCAAATATTGGTGTAATCAATATAAATGTGTGGCAATACCGTCGAAAATTATCGAACAATCACGAATTATATGTCAATGCATTCTATTTTTTCATAAATCTGGTAACACCTATTTCTTTTTTATTACTACTTGCTTATCTCAACATTCCATCAATGGCAGTTATAAAATAACATTCAAAGTGAACGGACGTTACTTTTAGTTTTTAAGCGAGAGGTTAAAGAGAGATTGTTATCATTAAAATATTATTTTTTTAAGAAATTACTCGGAAATTCAATATAATTTATTTTATTTCGTAATTGTTCAAAGCAACCAGTGAAAAAGAAAAGTATTTTAGAAATGGAAGAAAAACCAAATCAAACTTTAGCAACTGACGAACATTTGTTAAAATGTAATATTTGTAACGGAACTTTTACAACGAAAGAAAATTTACATGATCATCAAATAGTGTGCAAACGAACGTGTAGAGTTTGTTCGAAAATACTATCGAGGAAAGATATCTTAAATCGACATATGAAAATGCATAGAGGTGAAAAGAATTTTGAATGTGATATTTGTTGCAGTAAATATTTACGAAAAGATGTATTGATTGATCATATGAAAATACATAGTGGCAAATTGCACAAATGTACCAAATGTGAGAAGAAATGTTCAAGCTTGGCAAATCTACGACAACACTTGCTAATACATAACGCAGAGAAAACATATAAATGTGATATATGTTCGAAATCATTTAAACAACCGCAGGTGCTATGGCAACACAAATTAGTTCATTCCGATATTAAGAATCACAAATGTACCAAATGTGAGAAACGATTTAAACAAAGATCCCATTTAACTCGACATATGAAAAATGTGCACAAACCGTTTCCATGTTCTATGTGTCCGAGAACATTTAAAAATTTAAATCTTCTATTGAATCACAAACACAAAAGTCATGCAAATGTCAACAAATTACTTTCCAATGAAAATCGACCGGGTCCAAGTGGATTATGTCAATCACATATTGTGAATAATAATAATATTGACATTCAATCCAATGCTGCAGATATAGATTCCGATAACACATCTAGTGAATGCGATAAGGAGTGGAAAAACAATCAAATGATAAATTGACATTTTACGAGTAATTTCAAGAAATTTCAAAAATATTATAATATTTACATCCACACACCAACCAATAAAATGACGTGAAAACTTATCGTAAAATTCAAGATAATAAAATTTGACGATGGCAACCATTTTGGCGGATAATAAATGTCACGCAGTTGATTGATTTAAATTCGAATTCTATATTAAAATTATCGAACATATAAAAAATGAAATTTAACGAACAAATTGACAATTTTTCGGATAAATGATCCAATTATTTTCCGCGGAATAATAATTAAAATTTATTGTTTATTGACTAAAAATTATATAAAACAATTTGTTGTTTCAAATAAATACTTTGAATTTTTATTATCGTTAAATTATAAATTAAATTTTAACTTTTGCAATTCATGGGTTACAATGAGTAATTAAGTGCTGTTTACAACATTAATACGTCCATTATTAAAGTATGGTTCTGAGGCTTTATGACGGACACAGAACCTGGAACAATTACTTCGGGTTTTTGAAAGAAAGGTATTCCGTGGCATGGCATATTTGGTTCATGGTTTAAGGTTTAAGAATGGAGTCGAAGATACAATTTTGAATTGTACAGGTTCTACGATCAAACAAATATTGTAAAAACTATCAAAATCAATGGATTAAGATGGCGGAGGAACGTGTACCAAAAAAACCTGTTAAATGGTAATCCAGAAGGTATAAGGAGAGACGGAAGATCTAAAGCAAGATGGCTAAATGCATTAAATTGTGATATAAAGATCCTTAACCGTCTTGTGTTGTAATACTTACTTACTTACGCCATGGCGTTACAACCCGGGTGCGGTCTTAGCCTTTTCTAACACGCTTTTCCAACCTGATCTATCCGCAGTTAATGTCTTCCAATCCTGAATTTTTCGGATCTTTATATCACAGTTTACTGCATCTAGCCACCTCGCCTTAGGTCTTTCTTTTTTCCTTCTACCCTCTGGTTTACCATTTAACAGTTTTTTCGGCACACGCTCCTCCTCCATGCGTTCTACGTGTCCAAGCCATCTCAATCTATTGATTTTGACTGTTTTGACAATATTTGGTTGGCCGTACAATTTGTCTAATTCAAAATTGTATCTTCGCCTCCAACCATTCTGTTCTTTGACGGGACCAAATATGCCACGGAGTACCTTTCGTTCTAAAATCCGAAGTAGTTGTTCCTGGTTCTGTGTCATGCACCAAGCCTCCGACCCATACGTTGATAATGGATCGCCTTGTCGTAGTCCATCAACCGTCTCAAAGTGATCAGATAATTTACCTCGGATTCGTACCTGTGACCTCACATTTTCGTCATGGCCACCAAATCTATCAGTTTTTTTGGATAACCAAACTCTTCCATAATTTTCCATAACTTTGATCTATTGACGCTATCATATGCCGCTTTAAAATCAACAAACAAATGGTGTGTATCAACATTAAATTCCGTACACTTTTCCAAGATCTGCCGTATACTAAATATTTGATCATATGTAGATCGATCTGCGCAGAAACCACACTGGTATTCTCCGATAATTTCATTGGCGTATGGAATAAGTCTATGGTATAGTATTTTAGCAAATACCTTATAGCTAATGTTTAATAAAGTTATTCCACTGTAGTTGTTACAATCTAATTTGTCACCCTTCTTGTACAATGGACAGATAACACCATCCTTCCACTCATCTGGCACCTGTTCATTATTCCAAATCTTTACAATTAGCTCGTGCAGTTGATACCATAATGCATTTCCACCATATTTAAAGAGTTCACCTGGTAAGCTGTCAGATCTGCAGGTGATTTATTATTCTTGAGGTTCTGATTAACATTCTTTACTTCGTGTATTGATGGTTTAGCTATAAATGGCTGGGCGGTTTGAAATTGCACATCTTCCATAGTATTCACTGGCGTATTCACATTTAATATATCTTTAAAGTACTCGGCCCATCTTTCGAGGCACCTTTCCTATTGCTCCATAACCTGACCATGTCTGTTTTTGCACAAGAAAGGTTGTTGATTGTATCCGTTGCGAAAACGATTGATATTCCGGTACAATCTTCTATTATCGTTGTTCCTGTTAAATTTTTCCATTTCGACTTTAACCTTTCGTTCCAATTCTCGTTTTTTCTTACGAATCAATTTACGCTCGAAATCCCTCTTCTCGCGATAGTCTTCCACAGTGGTCCGTGTAGCCCGCGTTAGCATTTTCAGCCTGGATGCATTTTTTACATCCCGAGCATTTCTAATGTTACTATGTATTACTAAACTATTAAAGTACTGTGAACAATAAACCAATGGCATTTATTTTTATGTGTTTTCTATGCTAACATTATTATAATATATGGAATTGAGCTGACTTTAATATCCAGTTGAAGTTATAAACAACATTGTCCTAGTAATGATCAATATAATTATTCGTGCAATACAATAAAACTGACGTGATTATTGCGCTATATAAAACTATAGCCTATGACTTACCGTACTGATTGAAATGCTAACAAAGTGCTAAGAAATTGGTCGGAATAACTGACCAGAGTATCGATTTCTCAAAATTTTCTTATCAATATACAAAATTTAAAAAAATTTTATTTTGTGAAAAAATAACGAAAATTATTAGGTTCCAAGAAACTAGTCAACGTAACTGACCTTCGTATTGATTACTTGATTTGCTTACGAACTGTTCTTACTTTATTTTACTATGAACCTATGAACAAATGTTCGTAACACTTGATTGAGAAATATTTTTTAGCAGATTTTAAAGATTATTTAAGACTATAATTTTTGGTAATCTTATTGAATGGCAAAATTGATTGCCCAAGATTAGCGTTCTCGAAAGTCAAATGTGCTTGCTGGTGGTGGAATATTTAATGCATATGGCCGCGATCGGTTAGAAATTTTTTTCCAAATTTGAATTTTATTTGCAATCCTCACAGTGTGTATTTGTCAATTTGAATTTAACATATACAAAACTTAGTGCCATCTATTGAAAATTGGTTGCATTAAAAAGATACATCTTTCCTTTTTCAAACGCACCCAACTGCAAGCGATTGACAGGCTAAAAAGTTACACGCCAATTTGAGTGACAGAAATTTTTCAAAATGGAGAAAATATTAAATTTTGTTTTAAAATTGGAACTAAAAATGTGCGGCGACTTACAAATTGTTGAAAAAAAGTTTAAGGTTTATGGATTGTGTACGGCTCAACGACAAGTTTATGATTGGTTTTCAAGTTTCAAAAATGGTCGTAAGGATTTTAATGATACCTGAACACCAGGACATCCTGAACATAAAAATCGTATTGAATTTGTGGTGGATAAAAAAACCGGGTTAAATCATTGTTTTCGATGGAAATTTCACTGTGTGAATGTTTGTGGCTGAGAATTGTTCGACTTAATGTTAGAGCTGAATTTACAATGAGAAAACAGCTGTTTTTATTTTCACAATAATGCACAACACGTCACAAGACCAAAAATGGGAATTTTTGATAAAAAAAAAAATGTTCTATCACCTTGTGACTATTTTCTGTTCCCGAAACTGAAAACCATGTCACGAAAGAAGCGTTTTATGGTGATGTTCAAACCATCGAAGTAACCGTGAGGTGGTGATGAAGAATATTGCTATAATTAACAAATGGAACAAAATTTTAATAAAAATCATGTTCCAAAATTTATTAGAATAAGTTTTCCATATTTTTTATTCGAACATTACTTACTCAATGGTGTTATAACCCAGCTGCAGTTTAGCCTTCTCCAACACGCTTCTTCAACCTCACCGATTCCGCAGTCAATGTCTTCCAATCCCGAATTTTAATGATCTTTATATAACAGTTTACTGCATCTAGCCGTCTTACTTTTCTAACATACCAATATGCAGGTTTTAAATCATTGTCCTTAAATTTTCATTGCTGGAGTCGTTGCCGCATTTATCCTGTTCCTGTAATCACTGAATCATTAACTCAGTTTTAATCGAGTTCTGCTTTCACACAACAACCCCAAAGTAATTCTCATACACAGCAGCCAGATTGTCCGCGACTACTTATTCTTTATTCGTAGCTAACCTATAAGTTTCATTGGTTTTCCACTATCCGCAATCCGTGGACGCGTTCGGTCGCAACTGGCATTGCAAGTATGCTATACACAAAATACTAATCCGAACCTGGGTTGTAATGCCATGGAGAAAGTAAGTAAGTTGATGGGTTAAGATTTTAGTAATTGGTAAAATAATTAAGTAACAATTATTGGTAATAATTTGACCACAGTGACGATTTACATTCAGTAAAAATGTCAAATTTTATATTTTTGCAAATATTGGTGTAATCAATATAAATGTGTGGCAATACCGTCGAAAATTATCGAACAATCACGAATTATATGTCAATGCATTCTATTTTTTCATAAATCTGGTAACACCTATTTCTTTTTTATTACTACTTGCTTATCTCAACATTCCATCAATGGCAGTTATAAAATAACATTCAAAGTGAACGGACGTTACTTTTAGTTTTTAAGCGAGAGGTTAAAGAGAGTTTGTTATCATTAAAATATTATTCTTTTAAGAAATTATTCGAAAATTGAATATATTTTATTTTATTTCGTAATTGTTCAAAAAAGCAACAAGGGAAAAAGAAACGTAAATTAAAAATGGAAGAAAAACCAAATCAAAATTTAACAACTGACGAACATTTGTTAAAATGTAATATTTGTAACGGAACTTTCACAACTAAAGAAAATTTAAATGATCATCAAATGGTGTGTAAACGAACGTGTAGAGTTTGTTCGAAAATACTATCAGATAAATATGTCTTAAATGTACATATGAAAATTCATAGAGGTGAAAAGAATTTTGAATGTGATATTTGTTGCAGTAAATATTCACGAAAAGATGTATTGATTGATCATATGAAAATACATAGTGGCAAATTGCACAAATGTACCAAATGTGAGAAGAAATGTTCAAGCTTGTCAAATCTACGACAACATATGCTAATACATAACGCAGAGAAAACATATAAATGTGATATATGTTCGAAAACATTTAAACAACCGCAGGGGTTACAAAGACACAAATTAGTTCATTCCGATATTAAGAATCACAAATGTACCAAATGTGAGAAACGATTTAAAGAAAGATCAAAATTAACTCGACATATGAAAAATGTGCACAAACCGTTTCCATGTTCTATGTGTCCGAGAACATTTAAAAAATTAAATCTTCTATTGAATCACAAACACAAAAGTCATTCAAATGTCAACAAATCACTTTCCAATGAAAATCAACCGGGTCCAAGTGGAATGTGTCAATCACGTATTTTGAATAATAATAACATTCAATCCAATGCTGCAGTAATTGATTCCGATAACACATCCAGTGAATGCGATAAGGAATAGAAAAACGATCAACTGATTAATTGACATTTTACGAGTAATTTCAAGAAATTTCAAAAATATTATAATATTTACATCCACACAACAACCAATAAAATGACGTGAAAACTTATCGTAAATTTCAAGATAATAAACTTTAACGATGGCAAACCTTTTTGGCGGATAATAAATGTCACGCAATTGATTGATTTAAGTTCGAATTCTTTAGGAAAATTAACGAACATATAAAAAATGAAATTTAACGAACAAATTAATAATTTTTCGGATAAATGATCCAATTATTTTCCGCGGAATTATAATTAAAATTTATTGTTTATTGACTAAAAATTATATAAAACAATTTGTTGTTTCAAATAAATACTTTGAATTTTTATTATCGTTAAATTTTATAAATTAAATTTTAACTTTTGCAATTCATGGGTTACAATGAGTTATTAAGTGCTGTTTACAACATTAATACGTCCGTTATTAAAGTATGGTTCTGAGGCTTTATGACGGGCACAGAACCTGGAACAATTACTTCGGGTTTTTGAAAGAAAGGTATTCCGTGGCATGGCATATTTGGTTCATGGTTTAAGGTTTAAGAATGGAGGCGAAGATACAATTTTGAATTGTACAGGTTCTACGATCAATCAAATATTGTAAAAACTATCAAAATCAATGGATTAAGATGGCGGAGGAACGTGTACCAAAAAAACCGGTTAATTGGTAATCCAGAAGGTATAAGGAGAGACGGAAGATCTAAAGCAAGATGGCTAAATGCATTAAATTGTGATATAAAGATCCTTAACCGTCTTGTGTTGTAATACTTACTTACTTACGCCATGGCGTTACAACCCGGGTGCGGTTTTAGCCTTCTCTAACACGCTTTTCCAACCTGATCTATCCGCAGTTAATGTCTTCCAATCCTGAATTTTTCGGATCTTTATATCACAGTTTACTGCATCTAGCCACCTCGCCTTAGGTCTTTCTTTTTTCCTTCTACCCTCTGGTTTACCATTTAACAGTTTTTTCGGCACACGCTCCTCCTCCATGCGTTCTACGTGTCCAAGCCATCTCAATCTATTGATTTTGACTGTTTTGACAATATTTGGTTGGCCGTACAATTTGTCTAATTCAAAATTGTATCTTCGCCTCCAACCATTCTGTTCTTTGACGGGACCAAATATGCCACGGAGTACCTTTCGTTCTAAAATCCGAAATAGTTGTTCCTGGTTCTGTGTCATGCACCAAGCCTCCGACCCATACGTTGATAATGGATCGCCTTGTCGTAGTCCATCAACCGTCTCAAAGTGATCAGATAATTTACCTCGGATTCGTACCTGTGACCTCACATTTTCCAACGTCATGGCCACCAAATCTATCAGTTTTTTTGGATAACCAAACTCTGCCATAATTTTCCATAACTTTGATCTATTGACGCTATCATATGCCGCTTTAAAATCAACAAACAAATGGTGTGTATCAACATTAAATTCCGTACACTTTTCCAAGATCTGCCGTATACTAAATATTTGATCATATGTAGATCGATCTGCGCAGAAACCACACTGGTATTCTCCGATAATTTCATTGGCGTATGGAATAAGTCTATGGTATAGTATATTAGCAAATACCTTATAGCTAAGGTTTATTAAAGTTATTCCTCTGTAGTTGTTACAATCTTATTTGTCACCCTTTTTATACAATGGACAGATAATACCATCCTTCCACTCATCTGGCACCTGTTCATTATTCCAAATCTTTACAATTAGCTCGTGCAGTTGTTACCATAATGCATTTCCACCATATTTAAAGGTATTCACCTGGTAAGCTATCAGATCCAGGTGATTGATTATTCTTGAGCTTCTGAATAACATTCTTTACTTCGTGTAATGATGGTTCACCTATAAATGGCTGGGCAGTTTGAAATCGCACATCTTCCATAGTATTCACTGGCGTATTCACATTTAATATATCTTTAAAGTGCTCGGCCCATCTTTCGAGGCACCTTTCCTCTTGCGCCATAACCTGACCATGTCTGTTTTTGCACAAAAAAGGTTGTTGATTGTATCCGTTGCGAAAACGATTGACATTCCAGTTCAATCTTCTATTATCGTTTTTTTAATTGAACTCAAACAGTTATGCAATAAACTCAGTAATAAAAAGGCGCCAGGATACGATCTTATCACTGCACAAGTATTAAAAGAACTACCTAATGTGGCGGTTACCAAATTGCAGCATATCATTAATGCATGCTTTAAATTAAGATATGTGCCTAGGAAATGGAAAATTGCTGAAGTTATCGTAATTCCGAAACCGGGTAAACCAACATCTGAGGTTTCATCATATAGACCGATTTCCTTATTGCCACAAATGGCAAAGGTTATGGAAAAATTATTACTTAAAAGACTTTGTGAAATCATTGAAGAAAGACAGCTAATTCCAAATCATCAATTCGGCTTCCGGGCCAAACACTCTACTATGGATCAGGTACATCGTATAACCAACGTCATAGAGGGGGCACTCGAGGAGAAGGGGGTCTGTACTGCGGTTTTTCTGGATGTAAAACAGGCTTTTGATAAGGTTTGGCACAGGGGACTTGAATATAAACTACATAGGGATCTGCCAAGACAGTATTTTGAAATACTCAGGTCATATATGGAGGACAGATATTTTCGAGTTCGTTGTGGCACCGAATATTCTGAATTAAAAAAAATCAATGCAGGTGTTCCACAGGGTAGTGTTCTTGGGCCTGTGCTCTACCTATTGTATACAAGAGATATTCCTTGTTGCGAGGATACATTAACGGCCACATTCGCAGATGATACTGCGATCCTTGCAGTTGGGGACGATATAGAAAATGCAACAAAGAAAACTCAGAATGCTCTAAACCTCGTTTTAAGTTGGACACAAAAATGGAGAATCAAGCTAAATGAAACAAAGTCTACACACATCAATTTTACATATAAAAAAGTGCCACTAATACCGGTATTCATCAATAACAAGGTGGTACCATATGCAAATACAGTCAAATACCTCGGCATGACTCTTGATGTAAAACTAAAGTGGAAAGAGCATATCAAAAAGAAGAAAGAGGAATTGAATATAAGATACAGAAAACTGTGGTGGCTGCTGGGACGAAATTCAGAACTAAATACCCAGAACAAAATGCTGATATATAAACAAATTTTAAAACCTATTTGGACGTATGGACTACACCTACAGCTATGGGGCTGCTCATCAAAATCAAATATCAAAATGATACAAACTGTACAGAACAAGGTGATACGTGGAATAGTCAATGCTCCATGGTATGTGCGTAACCGGGATCTACATAGGGATCTGGGGTTAGAACTGGTATCGCAGGAGATAAAAAGGGTCTCCATGGCTCACAAAGCAAGATTGGATCTACACCCAAATATGGAGTTGGGGGGTATACTAAACACGGATGGCCTCCGTGGACTCAAGCGAACCAAGCCTTATGAGCTAATGGCCTAAAACAGCTATGGCAAGCATGTTAATTGACATCTTTCCAAACACGTGAAAATACATATGAAGGTAAAATCAATTGTCGATCTTATGGATTGGGTTTGATAAAAGGTGGTGTTTTTTTAGTGGGTGCAAGCCCCACACTACTATGTGCTCGGGTACATAGTGTCCGTAAGGGATTTTTCACCAACCTCCGTTTAAAAAAAAAAAAAAAAAAAAAAACCTTTCCACTTGCGCCATAACCTGACCATGTCTGTTTTTGCACAAAAAAGGTTGTTGATTGTATCCGTTGCGAAAACGATTGGCATTCCAGTTCAATCTTCTATTATCGTTGTTCCTGTTAAATTTTTCCATTTCGACTTTAACCTTTCGTTCCAATTCTCGTTTTTTCTTACGAATCAATTTACGCTCGAAATCCCTCTTCTCGCGATAGTCTTCCACAGTGGTCCGTGTAGCCCGCGTTAGCATTTTCAGCCTGGATGCATTTTTTACATCCCGAGCATTTCTACATTCATCATCAAACCACTCATTTCTTACTACCATCCCCTTTCCAATCACCTCTGTTGCGGCACCTTCAATGCATGATTTTATTTTCTTCCACATACTATTTATATTAGTTTCCTGCTGGTAAGCCTCCAAATCTGTAATAATTCGTTGTTCCATTGCATCCATTTACAATTGTTTTACCGCCGACTGTTCAAGTCTCTCGACTGCCCATTTCAACCCTACGGGTTTTGTGTTATTACTGGCCGAAATTCTGGCTCGTAGCACTATCCGAACTAGATAATGATCTGAGTCAATATTTAAACCACGACAAGTTCGAACATCCATTATATTTGAACAGTGACGTCCATCAATTAATACATGATCAATTTGATTACTTGTTCTACCACCTGGAGACATTCACGTAATCTTATGAATTTCTTTATGTGGGAAGTATGTACCACTAATGACCATGTTTTCAAACATGGCAAAATCAATCAATCTTAGCCCGTTTTCATTCGTTGTTTTATGAAGACTGTGCTTACCTATAGTTGGGTGATATATTGTTTCCTGTCCCACCTTGGCATTAAAATCGCCTAGGACAATCTTAATGTCGTGGCCGTGTGCAGCTCTATATGTTGCCATCAGCTTTTCATAAAACTCATCCTTAACCTCATCAGTTTTCTCTTCAGTGGGCGCATGTACATTGATGAGGGTCAGATTGAAAAATTTTGTTCTTACACTTAGTGTACAAATGAGTTCATCAATCGGATTAAAAGCAATTACTGAATTTCTTGCTTTTCCAAAAACTACGTAACCGGTTTCGAACTCTCTTCTTTTACTACAATCGTTGCCGCTGTAATAAAATGTGTATCCATTTCCTTTCAATAAATTTTTTCCGGGCCACCTAGTTTCTTGGATAGTTGTTATATCCAATTTGGCTGTTCTTAGTGTATCAGTAAGTGCTCTTAACGCACCTTGTCGTAACAAAGTTCTAACATTTCAAGGTGCAAATTTTAAATCATTGTCCTTAAATTTTCTTTGCTGGGGTCGTTGCAGTTTATTCTGTCCGATCCGAGGCCGTCTTGTCGAGTTCATAACTGGTTGTTTTTCCGAAGTTGGTAGTTAACCATACGTCCAACCTACTTAATTATTCTGTAAATTCGTTGGGCATTTGTATATTACCTCTTTCGAAGGTAGTTCTATAATGACGCCATTACTGTGTAATCACTGAATTATTAACTAACATGTAAACGCAGGCTGCTTTCACACAACACCCCATAGTAATTCTCATACACAGGTGCCGTTTCACTATCCGCAACCTGTGGACGCGTTCGGTCGCAACTGGCTCTGGCAAGTATGCTATACCCAACAAACCATCCGAATTGTAAACCTACCATTGCGATTATTTAAACGACACACTGTGTATAAAATCTGGTTATGTATTGTATATTCCAAATTCCAAAACTGTTCTTATATTGTATTTTTAAAAATTCCATCTGTTTAGATAATTTTCGTTGATTTTCGTCGTCAATCAATTCGTTCGAACACTTTGACATAACATAATCCAAAAACGCGGTGTCAAATTTGAAAGACACATTTTTGACAGTTTTGACTAATTAATTGATTATTTCACAGCCACAATATCTCAAGTGGATGAAAGCTGCCTCAGTAATATACCATTTTTTTTAATTTTTGTAAATTTTCACGTACCATTTAATTTATCGCATTAAAATCTTTACATTAATCTTTTAAACCGCCGCATAAAAAAAAAATAAAAAAAATATGAAAATCTTAATACTTAATCCAAAAAAAAAATGAAGAAAAAAAATGAAAAATTAATTCGTCTTAAATAAAATAATATTTATACCAAAAGTAATTACACTAAACCATACATTTTCTTTTAATAATAAGATCGAAATAAATTATTATCTTATAAAACGATAATTCTCTTTAGTATCTACCACCGTTTTTGTGTTGTTGTTGTTGCTGCGTTATATATATGTGTGGGTGTGTGTGTGTGTGCCTGTGTGCGTATACCATAAAAATAAGACAAATTTAATTTAATTAATTACAGGAAAAGGTAAATTAATATTATTAGTAAAATAACAACAACAACAACAACAACAATAACAACAACAATTAACTAAATATATACAGACACTTTTGCTTTACATTTATATTGTACTTCCGCACAACGATGCCAAGAATGGAAGAGGTTATAATAATAATAATAATAATAATAATATTAATAATACAAAACAATGGCATTCTGCATGAAGGAACATTACAAAATGGATACTCTGCCTACACTAAAAACATTTATTTTCTTCTATTGTTGGTATTGTTATTGTTTTTATTGTATGCGAATCTCGGGAGTACATTATGTAAAAGTTTTATAAAAAGATTCACAGATGTGTTGCTTGCTGTGTTTTGTGTCGTTTCCTTGAATACTTTATTTGTAATGTTCCTTCGTTTTGTTTTTACCTATGGAAGTATATTTATAATACTAATTTTTAGTATTTTCTTATTTTAATTTGAAATCAACCTCTATTTTCATTTGTTTTCTATTTTCTATTTTTTTTTTGCTGGCCGTCTTTTATACAACATTTTATTATGCAAAAAGAAAAATTGTAAAAAAAGCAGTGGTGTGCACGTGTTTTTATTATTATTACTCTTATTATTAGTATTGTAATTGTGTACTTTCAGTTATTAATTTTATTCACAGAAATATAAAATAAAATTCGACCGGAATATGTCAAAAGGTGTTCGGGCTAATGTTAAACGCTCTTTGGCATCGAGGACGAAATACTATTTGAAGCGCATTTATTAAGTCGATGCAAATGGGGTTAGAGCAGCGAACCACCACGAATCGATGAGATAGAAAAACGGGATAACTTTTTTCGAATCGATAATAAAACTAAATGTTTTTAAATTTGGTCAGTCCACACTGATTTTGGTATACAAAAGTTGATTCCCTTTTATATATTGAATCGATTTAGCTAATAATTTGCGATTTAGCCAATACACTGAAAATTGTCAATTTGCTCTCCTATATTTTGGATCGATTTAGCTAATAAAGTGAAAATGAGAAGTGAAAAAATCAACTGTCAATTTGTTCACCTATATATTTTGGATCGATTTAGCTAATAAACTAAAACTGAGTAGTGAAAAATCAACTGTAAATTTGCCCACCTATATTTTGGATCGATTTTGCTAATAAAGGGAAAATGAGAAGTGAAAAAATCAACTGTCAATTTCACAATTAAATTTCTTCTTTTCCACGTTTCCAATTATTCGAGATTGGTTTATTGTTGCATTTAAATCGTTATTTAATAATTGTTGCGTTTCATCCATTTTAATTAAATTATTAATTAATTAATTCACTTTCAATTTATTTATTAATTTAATTTAATTCTTAATTTATTTTATTCTATTGTTTTGATATAGAAGTTATAATTTTTTATAATTATTGGAAAAATATCTCGAATAAATTTTTTATGAACAACCGAAAATTTTGGAATAAAATTTCGAAAATAATTGCCTTTTGAATCGTTTAACGTTTGCGGTCTGACTAAAATTGTGAATTCAATAAATTATAAATTCTATAGTTCCACAATAAATTAAATTCGATTTAAGGTGATTTCTAGAAAATTCATGTCAATTATTAATTAAACAATAACTTCGAATAATATTTTTGGTGTTATCAGATGCATTAATTTTTATTCGAAATTTGAGAAATAAGATAAACGTATTTTTGCTTCTGAAGTACTGATCAACTTGTCATTATGTGAATATTTATTATTATTAATTACTTTCCAGTAATTGGTGTTAGTCTCTCTAATTGTGGGTATGCAGCTTTGAATTTGCTTTCGATAGGGTTGTTGGTGAAATGGTTTCCGTTTTTGATTTGAACTATAATTTGTTAACATATAAATTGATCATAAGTTATACAATGTTTAGAGATACATTACTTGGTAGCATCAACTTTCATTGCATTTATAATTTCAAAATTTGGGATTCGTTGAAGTTTCCATTAGATATGATGGCATTGTAACCATAATTTTAAAACAGTTTTGCGTTTTTTGTGATCTAAGACATGATAAAAAATAAAATATTTCGTATTTGAATAAGAATTAAATTTATTAAATTACTGAAAAATAATGGTTTCTAACAAATAATTAAATGAACTTATTCTAAATTTTATAATTATTTCAAATGTCATGATTTAATAATTGTATTTTCCATTAAGAATTTGTCAAAGCGTCAATTCGAAACGATTAATGATTTGTGGAAAATTGTATTTTATTTAAAATATATAAAATATGTCTTATCGTTGCTTAATCAATTAATTATGAAGAATTTTCATGTGATTGTGTCCATTTAAATGTTTTTTTTGTATTAAGTGGAACCTCAATCCAGGCGTTGATCTAAATCTGGTTTTACATACGAAACAATGATAAGGTTTCTCGCCAGTGTGTGTTCGTAAATGTTGTATTAAATGTGGTTTTCGTGTGAACTTTCTCTCACACACATCACAATCAAACGGTTTCTTGCCAGTGTGTGTTCGTAAATGTTGTGTTAAATTTGGTTTTAGTGTGAACTTTCTTTCACACACATCACAATCAAACGGTTTCTCGCCAGTGTGTGTTATTAAGTGTCGTTTCAAACTTGATTTTTGAGTGAACTTTCTTTCACACACATTACAATCAAACGGTTTCTCGCCAGTGTGTGTTCGTAAATGTTGTGTTAAATTTACTTTTTGTCTGAACTTTCTTTCACACACATTACAATCAAACGGTTTCTCGCCAGTGTGTGTTAGTAAATGGCGTTTTAAATTTTGTTTTCGTGTGAACTCTATTTCACACACATTACACTCAAACGGTTTTTCGCCAGTGTGTGTTCGTAAATGTTGTTCCAAATGTGGTTTTCGTGTGAACTTTCTTTCACAAACATTGCAATGAAACGGTTTCTCGCCAGTGTGTGTTCGTAAATGTAATTTTAAATCTTGTTTTCGTCTGAACTTTCTTTGACATACATTACAATCAAACGGTTTCTCGCAAGTGTGTGTTCGTAAATGTAGTTCTAAATCTTGTTTTCGTCTAAACTTTGTTTCACAAACATTACAATCAAAGGGTTTTTCGCCAGTGGGTGTTCGTAAATGTTGTTTCAAACTTGATTTTTGTTTGAACTTTCTTTCACACACATTATAATCAAATGGTTTCTCGCCAGTATGCGTGACCTGGTGTATGATTAATTTAGAATTATAAGTGAATTTTTTCGAACACAATTCACAATTAAATTTCTTCTTCTCCACGTTTCCAATTATTCGAGATTGGTTTATTGTTGCATTTAAATCGTTATTTAATAATTGTTGATGCGTTTCATCCATTGTAATTTAATTATTAATTAATTAATTCACTTTCAATTTATTTATTAATTTAATTTAATTCTTAATTTATTTTATTCTATTGTTTTGATATAGAAGTTATAATTTTTTATAATTATTGGAAAAATATCACGAATAAAATTTTTATGAACAACCGAAAATAATTGCCTTTTGAATCGTTTAACGTTTGCGGTCTGACTAAAATTGTGAATTCAATAAATTATAAATTCTATAGTTCCACAATAAATTAAATTCGATTTGAGGTAATTTCTAGAAAATTCATGTCAATTATTAATTAAACAATAACTTCGAATAATATTTTTGGTGTTATCAGATGAATTAATTTTTATTCGAAATTTGAGAAATAAAATAAATGTATTTTTGCTTCTGAAGTACTGATCAACATGACGTTATGTGAATATTTATTATTATTAATTACTTTCCAGTAATTGGTGTTAGTCTCTCTAATTGTGGGAATGAATTTGCTTTCGATAGGGTTGTTGGTGAAATGGTTTCCGTTTTTGCTTTGAACTATAATTTGTTAACATATAAATTGATCGTAAGTTATTCAATGTTTAGAGATACATTACTTGGTAGCATCAACTTTCATTGCAATTATAATTTCAAAATTTGGGATTCGTTAAAGTTTCCATTAGATATAATGGCATTGTAACCATAATTTTAAAACAGTTTTGCGTTTTTTGTGATAAAAAATAAAATATTTCGTATTTGAATAAGAATTAAATTTATTAAATTACTGGAAAATAATGATTTCTAACAAATAATTAAATAAACTTATTGTAAATTTTATAATTATTTCAATTGTCTTTATTTAAAAAGTATTTTCCATTAACAATTTGTCAAAGCGTCAATTCAAAACGATTAATATTTTGTGGGAACTTGCATTTTATTTAAAATATATAAAATATGTCTTATCGTTGCTTAATCAATTAATTATGAAGAATTTTCATGTGATTGTGTCCATTTAAATGTTTTTTTTGTATTAAGTGGAACCTCAATCCAGGCGTTGATCTAAATCTGGTTTTACATACGAAACAATGATAAGGTTTCTCGCCAGTGTGTGTTCGTAAATGTTGTATTAAATGTGGTTTTCGTGTGAACTTTCTCTCACACACATCACAATCAAACGGTTTCTTGCCAGTGTGTGTTCGAAAATGTTGTTTCAAAATTGCTTTTCGTGCGAACTTTCTTTCACAAACATTACAATCAAACGGTTTCTCGCCAGTGTGTGTTAGTAAATGTTGTGTTAAACTTACTTTTTGTCTGAACTTTCTTTCACACACATTACAATCAAACGGTTTCTCGCCAGTGTGTGTTCGTAAATGTCGTTCTAAATCTTGTTTTCGTATAAACTTTCTTTCACAATCATTACAATCAAACGGTTTCTCGCCAGTGTGTGTTCGCAAATGTTGTGTTAAACTTACTTTTTGTCTGAACTTTTTTTCACACACATTACAATCAAACGGTTTCTCGCCAGTGTGTGTTCGTAAATGTTGTATTAAAAGTGGTTTTCGTGTGAACTTTTTTTCACACACATTGCAATCAAACGGTTTCTCTCCAGTGTGTGTTCGTAAATGTTGTTTCAAAATTGCTTTTCGTGCAAACTTACTTTCACACACATTACAACCAAACGGTTTCTCGCCAGTGTGAATACGTAAATGTTGTGTTAAATGTGGTTTTCGTGTGAACTTTCTCTCACACACATCACAATCAAACGGTTTCTCGCCAGTGTGTGTTCGCAAATGTTGTGTTAAACTTCCTTTTTGTGTGAACTTTCTGTCACACACATTACAATCAAATGGTTTCTCGCCAGTATGCGTGACCTGGTGTGTGATTAATTTAGAATTAGAAGTGAATTTTTTCGAACACAATTCACAATTAAATTTCTTCTTCTCCACGTTTCCAATTATTCGAGATTGGTTTGATGTTGCATTTAAATCGTTTTTTAATAATTGTTGTTGCGATTCACCCATTTTAATTGAATTTCTATTTAATTAATTCACTTTCAATTTATTTATTAACTTAATTTATTTATTTTATTCAATTGATTTGATATTGAAATTATAATTTTTAATAATTATTGGAAAAATATCTCGAATAAATTTTTAATGAACAACCGAAAATTTTGGAATAAAATTTTAAAATAATTGCCTATTGAATCGTTTAACGTTTGCGGTCTGACTAAAATTGTGAATTCAATAAATTATAAATTCTATAGTTCCACAATAAATTAAATTCGATTTAAGGTAATTTCTAGAAAATTCATGTCAATTATTAATTAAACAATAACTTCGAATAATATTTTTGGTGTTATCAGATGCATTAATTTTTATTCGAAATTTGAGAAATAAGATAAACGTATTTTTGCTTCTGAAGTACTGATCAACATGACGTTATGTGAACATTTATTATTATTAACTACTTTTCAGTAATTGGTGTTAGTCTCTGTACTTGTGGGTATGCAACATTGATTTTACTTTTAAACTGAACTATTTCTCTTTCAGATAATGAGCTTTAGAAGAATGATTTAGATTCCATTTTCTCAGTTTTTTTTTGGTTCGATATTAGAATGAGTCATCCATCCATTTAAAAATGTAAACCATCGACATGTCTCATGTACTGCATGATATACGTACTCATTTTAATTGATAGATCTTTAGAAATATTTTCTAAAACAGATACAAAACAATGTTTCAAAAAAAATTGTCAAAAATTTTCCGGTACCTTTATCTGTGGCAATGACTTTGACCATCTGGTCAAGTTTACTTTTTTAAATTGGAACCTCTGCTAAATAAAATGTTATTTCAAAATTTTTTTTTTGTGACCTTATTAAGGTCAAATCAAGATTGAATGTTTATAAAGTACCCAGGTGATGTGAGAGTGATATGATTTGTATGATACCTACGACCTTTTACAATTCTTGAAACTGTACTTTGTGGTATTCACGTTTCCTTTTCAATCTGGCGAGTACTAATATGAGGATCGATAGGAATAATTGCTGGAGTAGTTATAACACGAGCATTGAACTAACTTGGGAAGCATCTGAGGTGTACCGTCTCGATACCAATGAAATTTTGTCAGATTGAGCACAACCATGAAAATATAGAACAAACATTTTTTTTAATTATATTAAAAGGCCTTTAGTTGTGACCTAAAATCAACACCTTATTGACTACACCTTTATTATTATATATTTCAAAAAATAAAACAATTCAAATCTTAATCAATACAACTAATCACCAATTACCGAAATGACTTATTCAAATTTCTATACACACCAAATAAAGAATAAATGTCTAAAAAATTAGTTGATGAACATTCCGGAATTGTCACAATCCACTCTAGGATTAACGCTATGAATAAAATGAAAGAACATCGAAAAATAAAGAATATTATAGAAACCATTAATAGAATGTATTTGAAAATTCAAGAACCTTCAAATAAATAAATGAATAAATAAATGTGAATGGACTTAACATCAATTGTTAACAATTAACAAAACAGTTAAATGACAAATCCAAAACAATACAATTAAGAACAATTGAAAAATTTAAAAAAAACCTTTTTCATTGCAAACTATTTAAATTCAATCATTATTGATAGAAACGAAAATAAGGCAGATCTTATCGTGGAATGCATCCGCGTGGTGTTCAAACCAATCTCTTTGTTGATTCGCATGTAAATACTTTGATAGACATCCAATTGAATAGATCTGTAAACTTCTGGTGATAACTTAACGTCATCTAAATTAGCTTTATAATAATTATATTCAATGGCATTCGCATTCAATGGCCATCGCAGATTTTTCAGAAGAATTGTTTGCAATACACCTGATTACGTAATTCATTATTATTACCACCACACTTTATTCTACATATTCCAGATTACCCTAAAATAGTAGTTTTGTCCTTTTTAGTTTTCAACAAATTCTTTAACTTATTAACAAATTCTTTAACTATTTAACTGTCAATTTGCTCACCTATATATTTTGAATCGATTTTGCTAATAAAGTGAAAATATGGTGTGAAAAAATCAATTGTCAATTTGTTCACTTATATTTTGACTCGATTTAGCTAATAAAGTGAAAATGAGAAGTGAAAATATTAACTGTCAATTTGCCCACCTATATTTTGGCTCGATTTTGCTAATAAAGTGAAAATGAGAAGTGAAAAAATTAACTGTCAATTTGCTCACCTATATATTTTGAATCGATTTTGCTAATAAAGTGAAAATATGGTGTGAAAAAATCAACTGTCAATTTGCTCATCTATATTTTGGCTCGATTTTGCTAATAAAGGGAAAATATGGTGTGAAAAAATCAATTGTCAATTTGTTCACCTATATTTTGACTCAATTTAGCTAATAAAGTGAAAATGAGAAGTGAAAAATCAACTGTAAATTTGCTCACTTATATTTTTTTGGTTAAACATGTGGAATTTATTATGAAAATCCGTATTTTAAACAACAAATATAAACATATTTTATTTTATTGAAAAAAAAAACGAGATCTAAAAAAGACATATTGAAACACAGTGTGTCGCCTGAATAATAAAAATTTGAAAAACAAATACATCTTTCTCACCCTGTGATTTCATCCTTGAAGCGTCTGTACACTGTATAGTTATTCAATGTTTTTTTTTCCAGAGCCATCCCAATAATTTAATTACATTAAACGGCACACAAAAACCTGCAAACAGTACCTCCCACATATTACACCTATCGCAGTATCTTTCACACAACAAATTGATATGGCATTTGCCAAAATTTTCGGCCCTCATCCTTTTTGCCCGTCCACTAAAAAAAAAATTGGCAAAAAAATATTACGGAATATAATTTTATTTATGGTTGAATAATTTTTGTATTTTGTTGGATAAAATTTATGTAATTGATTTAAAATGAGTGAATTTATGTGCGATAAATTAAGAAAACTGCTACTACATAACTGTGCAATGTAAGTGTATGTAACAAATATACAGAAGAATCGCTCCATGATGATATTTTAAGGGACTTGAAAAATATATCATTATATCGAAATTATCATTATGCAGAAAATACGCACTTTTGTCACTTATGTTTTTTTGGCGTTATAAGTCAAGCAATGCTAATGAAATTTTATACGTAAGTTTAAAATCGGATTGGACCAACATTTTTTATGAAGTTTCGAGAAACTGATGATCGGGTGGGGTGACCAGATCAGTTATCAATAATCTGATAAATTTTGACATTTCTCAATTTATTTCGACTAAATTTTGGTACACACTTTTATAATAGGATTATATAAACAATTTTTATGAACTTCCTGGATAATGATGATTAGGTGCGGTGACCAGACCAGTTGTGAATAACCTGACAAATTTGGGCATTTCTCAACTTATTTCGACCAAATTGGATATGTACGTTTCCATTAAGATTATTTAACCAATTTTTATGAACTTCCTTGAAAACGATGAACAATTGGGGTGACCAGACCAGTTATCAGTAATCTGATAAATTTCGACATTTCTTAACTGATTTTTTTTCAAAATTGGTATATAATGGTTTATAATGGGAGTTTATAAAAACAATTTTTATGAGGTTCCGAAAAACATGATAAATGATAAAAATTGGTAATATAATCCTATTGAAAATTTACATACCAAATTTGAACACAGTCTGTTAATAAAGATAGAAATTTGCCCGGTTACTGATAACTGGTCTGAACACCCCATTTGATAATCATTTTTCAGGTAGTTCATAAAAATCGGTTATATAAGACTGTTAGAAACCTACATTCCACCTTTCGTTAAAATTTGCGTAGAAATTAATTGATAGATTCCTGGAATCTACTCTAGAAACCTGACCCGGTCATCATTTTACATGAACTTTACATTGTTCATATAATTCACATTTTAAACTTATGTACCAATTTTGATAAAAATCTGTTGAGAAATGACAAAATTTCAATCATTGTATCACTATGTAGAAGTTAATTTACCCAGAAATCAATTTCAACGGACCAGACTATGTAAAAATCAATATATAAATAAATAAAATAAATTCAGTGTGCCGTAAAAACTATTACTTTGTAGAAATTATCGTTATAAATGTCATCGGTATGTAGAAGAACGACTGTATATGTATTATTTTGTGATAACAATTTTGTGAAAAGAAAGATACCAAAGTTCTTCCCGTACATTTATTATTATTTCATTTATAGAAATTGTATTTATTTATTTATTTATTTATTTATTTATTTATTTATTTATTTATTTATTTATTTATTGCTTGATACACACCACCAATAAATTTTATCGCAATGAAAATGTGTCTATTTATGTTTTATGTTGGTTAAATATTACAATTTTAATTGCTACTCGTTTTTATCTAAAATGGAGGGTGTAAGATTTTCAAAAGATCATGTTGTGAGTTTTTGTTTTATATGATTCCCAATGGGATTAAAAGAATACTCTAGACTACCCGTATACACCATATAAGTGTGTAGAAAGAAATATACTGTGAAAATATTGTCGTACATTTATTTGGAAAGGTAAAACTTTTTTTGCAACTAAAAATATATTTTCCAATATTTCTTTCTCTTTATAATACGTACGTACGTACGAGTATGAGAATGTCTTTAAGACACACTTTATGTATTACTTACACATTTCCGTATGCACATATACACACAGAGTACAAGGGAAAATTCTTCCGATTGAGTTAATTTCAATGCAAGGACATATACAAAAATATTTTCCACTTTGGTGGATAAGATTATTTTTGATTGGATAACCGGGCGCTCTACATTTGCTTTAGTTTAATTATTAGTATGGGATTTTGTGGACACATGAAGAATTATCAAATTATTTTTTCCTTTCAGTATAACATTTTGTCTATATATCTGTAGTTTGAAATGAATAATTAATGATAACTTTTGCTGCAACATATTCAATCATCAAATCAAAATATGTATTATGTCCGACAAATTGTTTAATATTAACATCCAGATGGAAGTGCTTGAGACGAACTTCCCGGAAATTTGTAAATCAATCATTTCTTTACCGATTTTGATGAAATTTTGTATATCAGTTGAAAGTGGGATTATATGAACAGCTCTTACTTCAAAAATATCGATACTCTGGCCAGTTTTATTGATTAGAGTTGGTTATCACGGTTATTGTAGGGTTTTTTATACGATTTTGGTGAAATTTATTATGCAGTTCCCACGGTAGTTCTGGAAAATCAATACTCTGGGCAGTTTTATTGATCAGAGTTAGATATCTGAGAATAATTTGGTCATTCCTTATACGACGATTTGATGAAATTTTGTATATAAGTTCTAAATGGGATTATATGAATATTTACCATGAAAATTTTAGAATGTTGATGTCTTTGTGGATATTAAATGTAAAGTATTTACCTACTTTTTGGAACATTTGTTTAGAATAATAAATTGCGTTATACTCTCGCATGGAGAGTAACTTACCATTTGACTGTAATTAATATTTTGTACAGATGTCACATAGGATTCGCTTCGATTAAAATTATGAACTTTCCAAATGATTTCAACAAAATTTAATTTTGGAATTAAAAGAAATTGGATATTTAATTGAACAAAATCGGATCAATTGGATTGATATCGATTTCATTTCTTCCTGTCTTGCTGTAACCCGTTATAAATATGCGATACATTGCCATCAGGTCGCAACTTCTGAACGGCTATGGCCCGTACATTGTAATTGATAAGTTAACTAATTCATATGGCATTCATGTGATATGAATCTTTGTAGTCCGGATGACAATATGCTTAAAATTCTTTATTTTAAAATATTTGTTTGAAACAACTTTTCGATTGATTATATGTTTCTCGAATTAGTTCACTGTGGTACTTTATTATTTCTTGCAGTTGTGTATTTCGTTAATCTTCATTTGTCCCGTACCTATTGTCACCGTTGGTTGTGGCGGAACTTATGAAATTCGCAATCCCATCATAACTGCACAGGTTAACGTTACTTCAAATTTAATAGAAGAACAGTGTTTCTCCTAGTTGACTACTCGAATGAATAACGATATATTGCGTAGGGTTTAATTTGAAAAGTGTCGATATCGTTCAGAACCTTTTTCCCTTTTTTATTTATCACCTTGATTTTCACAAATCTTATTTTAGAAATCGCTACTGTGAAATTCAACTGCTTATCTAAATGTAATCCATAGTTGAACATCATTTTTCACCGTTATTTAGCCATCATTTATAGTGCTCCTGTTACGGCTGTCACATTTGACATAGGAACAGTCTGTCTGTCAACTATCAAATATTGTTTTCTAAAATATCGATGGTGTCTATGGTCTGTCAATACTATTGAAATTACAATTTATATATATCAAATCAAACCACCAGGTTCGAGTTCATTTTAGTTTCCCTACCGAGTAAACGATATGCCGGTTGATTAGTCTACCATGCACTAAAAGTAATACCCCGCAATAGTACCACTCATCAGTTACCCATCTAACTTTGTTGGTAAATTACTCATATAATATGCTCTGTTGAACAATTTTCTTGGGTTTTATGTGACCGTTCGAAAGGAGAATGGAGGTATTGCCCACATATATCTTTTTTCATTAATTACAATAATTATCATTATCATTGACTTGGGTCAATAAATACAATTTAAAACGGATAAGTCCGTGCTTTTCAATAATTGTACACAGAATTTATAGAAGTTTCCTATAAACTTCAATTAATTCACAATGTCACCCAGCCACAATACCATATGACTCAAATTAATGGTGAAGAATTTTTCCATCGACTTTATTTACAATAATCTTTTAAAAAACTTACTCCTGACAAAGTTATAAGCATAAATTCACATTTTTTTACATAATTTTCAAAATTCGATACTTTTGGTCACAGGGTCCAATTAATTTTTAAGAATTTTTTTTGTGAAATGAAGCGCACTTTAGATAGTTATTATTTTGCAAATTCAAAAAATTATTGTGGCACTTTGGGATCAAAAGTTATAGATTTTTATAAAATGCCATGTTTTTTAATCCTTGGGCGAAATCGTTACACCCTTAAAAGTGAAAAATTGGTGAAAAAAAAAAATTAACTTTGTTCTATACGTTGGTGAGTACTACAACCTGGCAAAATTTCATTGAATTCGGACTACGACACCTCAGGTGGTTTCCTTGTAAGTTAAGGATACGCCATCGGTATCGTGACAATTAATTGATTGTGCCTTGTGGAGTAATACATCTTTTGGTTCGAAATGTAATCAAAAATCCGTAAATTAAAAGTATTATAGCTGACCCGTGCCGCCTTTATAGAAGCTATACATTCGTATATTTCAGTGGATATTCTAAATATTGCTGAAGATTTGCTTTTACGTCTATTTACGGGGAAATTCTAGCCGCGATATCGTAGGAACCAAAAGTAGGCTTAACTTCTAATTTAACAAAACAATAGCCTATAGACTTAGATTTATGAGAACTGACTCTTTATTGAAAAAAATATACAAATTATTTTTTAACATTTCAATTTTTGCAAATTTAAACGATGTTCAAATTCTAAAAATTGTTAATTCTAAAAAACAAATTAAGTCCTTTGGCGTGCATAGTTTCTTTTCCTTTTTTATTGTTGTTAGCCTTAGTTACAATTACAATCTTACAAGTTTTGTTTTACACGAAAAGTTGTGTTAAAAGAAAAACTGATTTTATCGGACAAAAATATCTTTAATTTTATGGTATGTATTTGTGAAATGTGTATGGGGTACGAGTGCGGGTGATTAAATTAAATAAATGGTTCGTTGGATTAAAGGACGAAATGATACGTAATGTAATGATAAATAAATTGTATACGGACAGGAAAATACACACACACACACACACACACACACACACAGAAGGATACACAGATTTTTTGTTCTTCTAATGATTATTTTTGTCTGTTCCGTTGACATCTAATTTTAATGGTAAACAAAAAGGTTTCCATCGAAATGGAATACAATGCCGCCTTTTCCTCTTATAAAATCATTTAATATAAACATATTATTTTGTATAATCGTTACAATTATTTGTTTAGTTGTTGTCGGCTGTTGTTGTTGTTGTTGTTGTTGTTGGTGTTTAACAACAGAAACAAAATAAAAAAGTGCCCGAAACTTTTGATGAGATAAACTTTCTCTGCCGTACATTTACTTACAGTAACAAAAAAAAGTAAAACATAATAAAACTTTCTATGTCACAATCTTTTTGTTGTTCATTAAATTTCTTGTGCGCCTACATCCACTTTGTTTTCTCATTTGAATAAATTTATATCTGTGTCTCAAAATATATTGAAATAAAATACACAGTTAATATTTAGACTTAAACTTTTCTTTAACTTTCTTCAAATAATATCATTATTTATTTATTTATTTTACATTTATAAATTATGTTGTATTTATTTTGTGTGCAAACAATTGCAAAGCGGGGGTATGAAATACACACACACACACACACACAAAACAAAAAAAAAACTTTCTAATGATATTTAATTTATTAATTTTCGTTGAGGGAGAGACAGATACAAAAAATAATATGTGTGTACTTTGTTGTATTTAAATTGAAATTAGTTAGGCCAACCAACAACAACAAACAACAACAACGAAAAATGTTAAAAATAGATTATGACACTTTTTTACAACTTGCATTTTTTTTCCATAATAATAATAATAATAAGCGTTCATTTTGTAAATCGAATTAAAACAATTGAATCAAAAGCGATTTATCGTTAACCAATTCAAAATGGATCGTAATCATTTTAATATAGCGAATGCTGGTCACACCACACATTTATTTAATTCAATTCAGCCATTAAGTCAACTAATGACAAATAAAATTATTATTAAATAAAAATTATATATTTAACACTAAAACTACCAGAAGGGGTCAAAATAACCCGTTTTAGACATTTGCTTATTAAATTTTTTTGAAATTAACATTAAAATCAGATTCTTTTTATACCACTTTTATTGAAAACATATACACAAGTGTTCTTCCAAATTGGCTTCTCTACTGGCTACTGTTTATTGAGAGACTAAAAAAAATTGACTAAACTACAGCATGAATATGAAACATGAGGATTTATATCTGTCGTATAATTGTAAATACATTTTTCTTGTTTTTGCCGTATATTCCTTCTCATTCTTACACGTTGCAATAACTATGTTGACCATAATTTCCTCTTGTTCGGTCATTTCCTATGGACAAATATCAAAAATGATCAATCTGTGTACGCATATGTATGTCCACATAATAGATGTAGTAGTATAAGTGGATATGGTCTTATAATTTGAAAATGGAGTATTTTTCCACTATAGTCTAGATTTTAAACATCTCATTTTTATGGAACAAGAAATGGGGTCCAGCAGCTATTTCAAAAACCATGAGCAGGAATACGTTTTGTTGAAATTATGCGTTTTATCCGATGTGATACAAAAAAATAAACGAAGTCAGCATCTACAAACTGATAAATTTGCATTGATATCAGAAGTATGGTACAAATTCATCCATAACAGTCAAAAGTGTTACAAGCCCAAGGCCACATGTAACCATCGATGAACAACTTTTTCCAACCAAAGTGAGGTGCAGGTTTACACAATATGTGCCAAACAAATCTGATAAGTTTGGAATTAACAAATATATTATAAATGGATTCGCATATTTAGGGAAGGATGATATCAGTCGATACATCAGTTCCGCTTGGGGAATTCGTAGTTCTAAAACTGTTAGAACCGTTCACAGGTTGTGGAAGAAGAGTTACAACTGATAATTTTTTTACAACTTTATCTTTGACTACAAAGTTGCTAAAGAAACAAAACCACAATTGTTGGAACCAAATAAAAAAGAATTGCCAAAATTTGCCAAACAAACGAAAGATACTGATATGTCACGTTTCTCAACGAAATTATATAAAACCAATCATTGTACCCTTAATATTTACAAAAGTAAACCGAAGAAAAATTGTATTATTTTTAGGTTATTATTTTTTTTTTATTTAATAAATCAGCAATTTGTAATTTTTGTGTTAAAAAAAAAAGGTTTCATTCTGGCAACTAATTTGCCAAAACATAGTAGAAAATATGACTTTTTGTATATAGGCTCATTTGACCCCCCCTTTGGTAGGAATAGGTATACATGACGTGCCGGTACGTTTGGTGTTAAAACTTAAACTATTTATTGCATCGGGCAATAACGGGAAACAATGCTAAGCAAGCTCACAAAAAATTCGGTGCTGTGTGTGGTGACAAAGAAAGAAAGACAATATCAAATATGGTTTGCAAAATTTCGTTCTGAAGATTTCTCACTCAAAGGTGAACAACATTCAGTTTGTCTACGAGAATACTCGACATATTGGTTCCTCATGAACTTAAAGAAATTCATTTGCCATTTGCTTATGAAACATAACGAAAATACCGATTTGCACGAAGTTAGGTACATTTGAAAGGAGAAAAATGTACCTTTCTAATTCTGCCAACATACAATGGATGGCGCTCTATGAATTATATAAAAATTGCCTTTATATATTGAACAAACTGGGTATGTATAAAGGTGGTAGAGACCGGTCAACGACAGCGGTTTTACCCTATGAACGAGCGACTATTTTTGTTTTCGACTAAACAAAATTAACGATATCCCCGTAAAAACGGGCATGCCATCCATTTTCCGAACCATTTCGAAACCCTCTCGTAGTTTCTGAATTCAATTATGACAACGATAAATGTAACAACAGGAAATCATCGAAATTGGGTTTCTTCACTTATATCCACTTATTGATGATGATGATGATGATTAAGATTTTATAATAGAGAGAATTAATTTCGGCGCTTACAATTAGACCAAGGAAGAACCACTGTGCTGTCCCTGTGAGTTAATCCTCGAAGTGTCCCGTTTCAGAAATGAGACCAGAGATTTTCCTTAACTATGTTCATTGTGATGACATACCGCAGGTGTACAAGGATGAAATTCGGATTTTTTTTTTTGTAAAAGACAAGTTAAATTCGAAAGAATGATAAAAATTAAAATTCAAAGAACACACACATAGCTATAATTATTCATGTTACCCATTTTTGGGATAATTTGTGTATACCAAGTCAGTAAAAATTTTTCTCTTTTCCCGCACATCGATGCAAACAAGTGGTTATCGGAAGAAACAAAGTCTGCAGTGACTAGGTCTTCCCAAATAAGTGTTTTCAATGTGTCGCGAACCGGTGTTGCCATATGTATTGGAACATTGTTTTGTAAAAACCGTTTCATCAGGCTTTCCTATCTCTCGTAGCCGATTCAAAACAGTTTGCAATTCTACAACTTCGTATCTTTTGACGATTCTCCTTGTTTGCAACATCGAAATCACCATTTTTGAAATGCCAGAACCATCATTCACACCTATCTAGGGATAGAAAATGGCCACAATAAGCTTCTCAGAGGTGCAATCGGTATGTTTTAGCAGCATTTTTTTTTTTTTTTCAATAGAAACCACAAAATTAATGTTGTCGGCAAATGCTCTTTGCACAAATTGTGACACATTGCAAAAACGATATAATGCAAACGCTTTCTTTAATTTATCACTGATGTAAATAAATAGTGATTTAAAATTGAAATTCGTAATAACTGAATGAAAATTCAGCAGGACCAATTGTGGCCATATTTATATTGTAATAAATTTGTTTAATAATCAAATTGAGAGGAGTTTTATGAGAATATTTGACTTTTTCAAAATAAGGAACATTCTTATGTATTCGTCAATTTGGTTTTGTGAAAATTGGTATACGAAACAAATGCGTATTAGTCATTTATTAGGAATACGAAGATATAAAGGTGATTTTCTGTCAACGATCTGTCAAACGGGTATTCACAGAATAAAATTCATATTTTTCTTTCATCAAAATTCACAGTTTGAAATATAAAATGACAATTGTTGTTGTTATGCACATAAAATGTCATCGTTCATACGCACATCAGTTTTATATCAGGCACGCAATATTAATCTGTCTTAAGCGCATCTTCGCGAGGATAAAAAATAAAATGAATGATTTTGTTAATTTTTAACATTTGACAGACAATAAAATATGGTATTATGTAGTCCAATACATAATAATAATAGTGTCTTTGAGATGTAACCATTTTTACTTGTGCTACAAAAAATTAATTTAGAATTTATAATTTTATCCCTTAAAAATTTTGTATTTCAATAAAAAGTTTTACACATATTTTTTTTAATTTAATTATAACATTATTTATTTTTCGTTTCTTTTTAGGTAAGTGTTACTTTCAAATGAGAATTGAATAAATATTTTTTTGACGGCGGCAAACATGACGTTATACTAATTTTTTGGTAAATTTGCATTTTTAATTAATTGAATAATTATGATATTTGTATATTTTTCTCCAAAAAACATGTCAGTGTAGCAGAAAATTGTTTGTATGGTGTCCGTGTGTGTTTGTTGTCAATAGCGATCGGCATTAACACCAGATTTTAATAGTTCATAATAATAGCAAACCATTCTGATGCCAACCAAATGCTCGGTGATTCTCTTTTTTTTCCAATTCCAAATTTGTTATAGCAGTGGATGTTGCTGGTTGGTGTTATGCAATCCATAATTTTTTTGCAATTAGGATTCTCATAATAAGACCACTTTTCATCATCAGTCACAATTCGATGCAAAAAAGATTTCCTTTCATTCCTTTGAAGTAAAATTTCACCCGTTATTTTTTGAAAATGCATTTGGCTTTTCTTCAGTTCTTGTGGTTCCCATTTTCCATCTTTCTCATATCATTTAAACATCATCTTCATGCAGCAATGATTACAATTCGGTATATTCAAACTGTACGATGGTTTTTAACCGTTTTTTATTTTTCAACATCGAAATCATGCTTGTTGAATCGTTGAAATCATTGAATGAACAAAATTCGTAAATTATGCTTTTCTAGAACCTAACTCCCCATTTTTGATAAGATAAAACCAATGTTTTTGTAAAAAAATTGTATTGTTATGTACTAAATAATGGTTGACACATGTCAAAACAATAAAATAAAACGTATGAGTACGCCTGATTCACAATAACTCTATCTATATGGTCTTACTTACTTACTTATGGCGTTACAACCCGGGTGCGGTTTTAGCCATCTCCAACACGCTTTTCTAACCTGACCTATCCGCAGTTAATGTCTTCCAATCCCGAATTTTTCGGATCTTTATATCACAGTTTACTGCATCTAGCCACCTCGCCTTAGGTCTTTCTTTTTTCCTTCTACCATCTGGTTTACCATTTAACAGTTTTTTCGGCACACGCTCCTCCTCCATGCGTTCTACGTGTCCAAGCCATCTCAATCTATTGATCTTGATTGTTTTGACAATATTTGGTTGACCGTACAACTTGTCTGTTCTTTGACGGGACCAAATATGAAACGGAGTGGCATATCTATATGGTCATCTATGTGCTAATTACAGTTTCATATGCATAAACATGATGTACTTTCAATCTTTAAATATTGTAACCGTTCACTTATTGTATATTAATTGATTACTCCAAATGCACCAACACAGTGTCAGCCTTTTAAATAACCGCAAATTGAATTTCATAAATAGAATATGTAGTGTCTTCTATTGAAAACTGAAATCATTAAAAACATACATCTTTTCTCTTTCGAACGCATCCAACCGCATGCAAATCGGTTGACAGGTAAAAAAAATTTACACGCCAATTTGAGTGTCAGTTGTTTTGATGCATGCGCCGTAAAAATACGCAATGGAACAAAGAACAAATGTTAAATTTTGTTTCAAAAATGTAACTAAAAATTGGAGAACACTTACAAATTATTGAAAAATGTTTATGGTTTATGGATTTTGCATGTCTCAACGACAAGTTTATGATTGGTTTCGGAATCACCTGATCCATGTAAATAACAACATCATTAACATTATTTAGAATTTAATTAATTTTATTTAACCTAACTTTTTACAATCAGCGGTTAGGCTTTCACATACTGATCTGATTTGAATCCATTATCCTATACTTTACTTTTACGTTAGAAAATAATCGTATATTTACGGCAATAACTAACATCAATGCGAAGCGTTATATCGAAGTTACAAAATAACGTTTTCTTTTAGTAAATAAGCGACATCTGTAAATATAACATCGCAGTAAGATTTGCAACGTTGCTGCCAATGTGGTACGTCTAAGTATTACAATTTGGGGATAATTTTCTTTCGACACAATTGGTTTCAGTTTCTCAACGATTAGGAAATTTTCAAACCAAGCTCTTAAAGAAGATATGGTTCCAAAAACTAAAATTCACAATATGAATGATTTATTTGTGAACATATATCTTTTGAAGGTTAGCACTATTGAAATATCGTGTGATTATTTTCTGTACACAAAACTGTAAACCATACAATGAACGGAAAATTTTATGTTGATGTGCCAACCATCCACGCAGCTGTGACCCAGCTGATGAAGACCATTGCTATAAGTGACACGAAAAAAATCTATGTATGCATTAGTTGATTGTGAACGTGTGAACGTAGTATTAAGTCAAATGAAACCAAATTAGTATGAAAACCATATTTCAAAAATTATTATAATTTGTTTTCTATATTTTTTAACTTAAAATTGCTGTCATTTAAACGACACACTGTGTAACCGATACTCAATTAAAAAAAAAATAAATAAATATGCAGAATCATTTCAATCGATGTAATAACAAAAATTCAATTTTCAATTAAAAATCAATTACAACATCCAATAAATATATGTTAATCATCTATGGTTTGAAATGAAGCAATCGATTTTAATCCGCAACGCAATATTAAGAAAACAAAATTAGAAAACAAAAACAATTCGAAATCTTAAAATGAATAATTTTACATATAATTTTATAAATTTTAATTCACTTCCTCCTCCTTTTTTGTTATCTACAGCACACCATTGTCTTTGTGCCCGTATGCCCGATGGGGTTAATTAATAAGACACTGCTGCTGCAAATGCAAAAAGGAGATGTAAATAAATAAATAAATGAATGTACCTTAGAAAAAATAAAAAAAACGAAAAAAGGAACAAGAATATAACAAATTAATATTTATGTGAAAAAATAAGAAAATGTCCTTTACACGCGCTAGAGAATATTATTTTATTTAACAAAAGGAACTTTTTTTTTTCTTCCTTTTTGCCTCTCTAAACGATATCACAATTGAAAAACGAAATTAGAAATAATGACTCTTGGGGTAACAAAACGAACAAAAAAAAATAGAAATAAAAAATAAAAGAAAAGATTATGTGTTTCGCTCCTCGCTCGTCCTTGCATAATATGTTAAGTTCTTTCGTTTACTTCCCTATTATTGTCGCCTCATTTTATTTATGTTGCCTTCTGTGTGTGTGTGTGTGTGTGAATGTTTTTTTTTTCCACACTAAAAACATTATTTTCACTTTGATGAGACTGCAAAGTATTAAATAAAATATAAATACGGAAGAAAAAAAAACCATAATCCCCCGATGTCAGAGCCGATGAAGAATAAAATAATATTCTAAATTCCAACAACATGTTTTTTTTTCCAAAATAAAACCAAAAAATTATTGTTTAAGGTAAGGTATCTAGCGATATAAGTTTTAAATATACAAATAATAATGCTGGGGTTGTTATTTACAGTGTAATGTTTGCAGGAATCTGAATACGTTTAAAGAAACAATTTCTTATAAATTACATTGGACTTGCTTGACCTGCTTAATTGCTGTCAAATTTGTCCTGGGGATAATCTGATAGGTGTTGTAAGTAATATTGCCGGTACGCAGTGTGAAGTGGCAATACGTCGCTATTGTAGTAGTTGAATTCATCGTTCATATTAAGTGCATGACATTCAGTTGAAGGGTAAACAAGTATTCGTTTTTAGTTGATTAAAAATGGAAAATTTTGTATCCCAACAAAACAGCATTTGGGCGGGAAGTTATGTTAAGTAATTTTATTCGGGAAGAAAACAGCAGCAGAAGCTTGTGGCTTTTTGTTACAAATTTATGGTGAACATTCCCCCATCACAAAACAATTTTGAGTGTATTAGTTTAGACGACGGTTTAAAAATCATGATTTTGATGTTGTTTTGATGTGATTAGGAACGCGTTGGAGCACAAAAAACTTTGAAGACGAAGAATTGGAAGCTTTACTCAGTCAATACATGTCAAACGGAAGAATTTTGCTTCAAAGACATTCAATTTTGCATCGAATTGTGACTGGTGATGAAAAGTGGATCCATTACGATAATCCAAAACGTCTGAAAGCATGAGCCCATCAAAATTACACCAAAACGCAATATTCATGGTTCTAAGGTTATGATTTATATCTGGTAGGACCAACTTCGTGTAGTGTACTATGAGATGCTTAAACCGGGACAAACCATCACTGCTGAACGTTACCGAGAAAAATTAATCCAATTGAGCCGAGCATTGCATCAAAAAAACGACCAGAATATGCCAACAGACATGATCGTGTGATTCTGCGTAGCATGATAATGCTAGACCACACGTTTCAAGACCGATCAAAGAAACGTTAGAAGCACTTGGCTGGGAAGTTCTACCCCACCCGCCATATTCATCAGACATTGCTCCATCAGACTACCATTTGTTCCGATCGATGCAGTCAGCCCAGAAAGGACACAGCGGTTCAATTCATATGAAAGATATGAAAAAATGGCTGTATTCATTGATTGCTTCAAAACCTAAGAAGTTCTTCGATGAGGGAATCCATAATTTGCCACAAAGCAGGTCAAAAGTTGTAGCTTCAGATGGCAAATACTTTGAATAAAATATAATGTACCGTTACTTTCAAATAAATGTGTTTTTCTTACCAAAATATCCCCAAAACTTAGTTATAGGCCCTATATGAAATTAAGTCTGTTCTATAAATTTTTTACAAAATTTAAATATCATTGAATTGCAATAAGGTCCTGTAAAATGTGTACGGATTTTTGACCTTACTTTGATAATAGACTTAACTCGCATGGAACGGTATTTTGAATTTATGGTTCTAACTGATTATCTGATATATCTAATATCGATAAATATGGTGACCGAAAATTTGAAACAAGCGGATAAAAGAACTTAATGTTAAAATTTACTTATCTAATGCCAGTTGCCGTAGTACTGTTGTGTGTAAAATCAATAAATCTGGGACAAGAATTTTATCAGTATTAGTAAGAAAAAATTGGAGTCCCTTCACATTTACATTTTATTGTACTAAATTAAGTTAACAGTTATTTACTGCCAACTTAACAGTTTCAAAATATTTACTTTTATCTTGAAAAGTAAACTACAATATATATTTTTTTAAACTTTTTGAAAATGTCGAATTTCGTGCCAGAAAAATATGCTTTTGTTTTTGATGGACCATTGTTGCTTTTGTTCCAATTTAAGAAAACTGATTCTTCTGAAAGTTATTGAATTTTTTTATTAAAATTAAATTATATGCAGAATCTGGTATCATAGCGTTGCCCATGATCACAAAATTAAAGTTATGCAATTTTTGTGGGATCCAAAAAGATGTGATTTATCTGCGAAAGTTGCTATTTTTCGAATGAATACTTGCCATTATGTATTGTCAAAAAATGGTACAGTTAGTCTAAATTTTTTAAAAACATAATTCCACAGAAATTTTTACATACACGAAATGATAAACACAATCTTTGATCCTCATTCGATCGTCTGAATTGCATCTAAATATTTCTTTTATCATATTGATCCATTTTCTTATAGAATTATGTATTCGCTATTTTTTATATTATAGTTGTTGTAATATTGTTCTGTATTACTTACCAAATTGGGGTAATTAGTTTGTGGAACAGATTAACCCAATTTTCGAAAGCGAAACGAAAACTTTAGGTTTTCTGGTTAATTTTGAGTTAAAAATATTAATATTAAGGTTAACTATTAATTGTTTGATTTTTAAAGGATATTAAAAATAGAATTTTCCACACCTCCGCCCCCCACCATATCAAGGTCCATGTTGTGCTTCTTATGAGTTGTTCACCATCGAGGTGAAACTATTAAATGATATACCATATTTGTTATTCACAAAGAATAAATAATGTAGTCTCCAAACACTCCATGAATTCCTCAAACGAAGCTTAAAACAAAACCAAAATATATGAAGATTATAATTTGGAATGCAATGGAATGTGTCAAACATACAGCTATTAAAATTAATTTGTTTCCAGACATTGTAGAATCCGTCTTCTAATTTGGACAGCAAGCGAATTTTCTCGTATGACAGTTGTCGTCATCCAGTCTCCACATACATCCAAACTAATAATTTACCCAGCCAGTAAATGTAATAACTCTATGCACAATAGGTGCAGGACAACGGTAGACATGAATCAATGAAAGTTAAACAAGAAACATATGGCACAAGCATATCGACCCGATAATATCACCAGCTCTTTTCTCCTAATCTCTGTATAAAATAAACCCATCACTAGATAGCTTACCTTATTTGACTAAATTATTAAATGGTGTGGTATAAACTGTGTCATATATATCTATTTTTTTACACTTTGTTATTTCATTGTTATCTCATGTGAGTAATTATAATTCATTAGGAAAATTTTACTGTGATCTCTATGTATGGGTATATTTTAGATATATGAATTTAAATATGTACCACAAATAAAACCGCTGCTGCATTGTTTCTAGATTTCATTTACCCTTACCATTATCATTTGCCATTTATATCTATGGAATAGTAGTAAAACTCAGTAGAATTGCAAGGATGTATATAATAAAGGAGGGAACGTATTCAAAGGGAATAAAATTCATAGAACTAATGTATTTTCTATTACCAATGGTAAAGGTAAATATTAAGTAACTTAACTCATGGAGCTATAAAATTACGTTTACAACTGGTAAGAGAGCTACATCACATTGATGGTATTCCGTGGGATGGTATCACGGGTAATCTGTAATAAGCGAATCACAACAGTACCAGATTGCTGAAATAATTGCAAAGACCTAACTTAAGGACATATGGTTACTTACATGTGTGGATTTCAACAAAATCCAAAAAGGACAAAGTGATAATCGAATAATATAATTTTAACTTAATTCACTCATAAGAATAATGGAATTATTAAAACATGTGTCGTATGTTGAAACATAAGTGCAGACCAATTGATGAATTGTACACACATACGGAACAATTTATCAACTGGGACTGCAATGTTAGATGGTTAGATGGAGTAAAGACAGGGATTTGGCGTATACCTGAATAATCAGTCCATATTATATGCTACTCGGCATTGGAATGAAAAGAGATCTAGATAGTGATCTGATTCAATATACCCCCAAATATTTATATAAATCCTTTTTTATTAAATATTCAAACAAAATATTAATGCATTTTATTGAACGGCTTAACAATTCCAGCATCGGTTGGTATAGCAGTTTTTATTGTTCGAATAAATCGGCAGTCAGAAATGAAAGAAAAAGAAGTTAACATTAGCATATATTGTCTTTGCTATTAACAGTCGAGAAGCAAATGGTTGTGATGTTTTAATACAATGCCTTTCTCAGATAATACACATATTCACATAAAATACATAAAAGTTGGTATGCTGAACTAAACAGACGCATACCCTAATGCAAATAGACAAATTTACTATAGTACAGGAACCTTCTTACTTACGAATCCGTAGCATACATTTACTTTGAGGATTTACTTTTGTGCGTGTGAAATATTGCATTTGTATGATCCACACAACGAATCAAATTTATTGGTAAAGTGACATTTTATATGCCACACTGAAACAGGGCAGTGATAACTTATCACCGTATTGCATACAAAGCAAATATTGCTTTAGGATACATTTATACCTAAATGTTTATGATAAACTTTAGAGTCGCAGTAATGCCTTGAATGCCTATTCTATAAAGATGACTTCGTCATTTTTGAAGATAGTTTTGGGAAAGGCCATTAATTTTCGTTGAAATTACCATTTGCTGTAATAAGCTGGAATTAACTGTACCACCGTAACAATTCTTTTTACTAATAGGAAGAACTTAAATTCAGATCAATGAGAAGATCCTTAAAATTTTTACAAATTAGACTCTCAATGGAAGGTACCCGTAGATCAGACACCGATTTTAATGAAATTTGAATATGTTGCACAACTCGAAAAATACATATTAGATGTATCAATTTCAACTGTCCAACATTGGATCTTTACAGTAAAATTCAAAATGGCGACGAAAACGAAAAATTTCCATAACTTTAATTGGCTCAACAATTTTAACTGTAATTTATTTTTGTAAAAATAGTTTCTTCTACAAAACATAGGAAATGTTTGAATGAAACTATTTTACAAATATCCAAAATGGCGGCATCAACAAAAATGGCGCACGCAATGCTACGAAAATAGTTATCGAAATTATTATCGAAATCGTACTGTTTTGCTCCGAAATTGATGTACAACAATTAAAAAAAAGGTTTCCGAGTAGCACAATAAATTCAAAGTTCATTAAAATCGACGTCTGACACCCGTCGTCGACCTTCCCTTGTCAGAAGAATTTAATGATCATTAAATAAATAAACAAATAAAAATTGTCATGTAAAATATTTTGGGGTAACTATTTGATGTCAAAGTAACAAAATACAAAATTGATGCGAGAAACCTACGCTAAATTTTGGGCATCTAAACAAACACATCATTGTGGGCACTTGTACCTGTTGGATTTTTAAAATATTGGAATATTTTATTGTTATGGTGGGTAACTTTCAATTTGATTTGTCAATTCATTCCTTGTTTATAAGCCATTTGAAGTTGACGTGCCAGTGATTTTTTTTTAACATTTTAAAAAGAAGACAACCGATTGTTTGCGTCGTTTTATAACTATGGATAAGACTTGAATCTACCACCGCATGATCCTAAATTGTAGCGTGAACGTTTACAGTGGACTAAAGCTGACGGTTTGGCTTCAAAGCAAACTAAGCATGAACAAACGACGGAAAATCGTTATGGCATCCGTTTTTTTTGGAATGTTAAAAGAATTTTATTGTTCGCGTTATTTTCAGATAGATAAAACACTCAACGCGGAAATATTATTGTAACCTTTTTGGATCAATTGGACGCAAAAATCGGTAAGAATAGAACCGATTTGCAACACCAAAAAATCATTTTTCTTCAACACATAAGTGTTTTGACCATGTCTAAATTGAAGGAGTTATAATAGAAGAATTGTTTGAGCGTATCCACCGTATTCACCAGATTTGGCTCCCAGCTACAACTTCTACCTCTTCCGAAATCACAAACAATTTCTGCGAGGAAATTGTTTTTCGTCGAATGAAGAGGCAATAGCAGCCGCAGACGGGTATTATGTAGAGTTTCCGAAATCGTTTTTCAGCCACGGCAAGTTCATTTTAATTCAATTTTAAATTTAAATACTGCAGGCAGCAATTGTTATAGAGTATTTTGTTGCAAATAAAAAAAAATCAAATTTTTCCCACATTTTGGTAGCCTGATCCTGTTGTTGTTATTATTAAAATATTCGTACAAACAAATTTCCAACAAAAAAAAAGTGTCAACAATTTTTTTCTATTAATTTTATCTTTCTTGTTACAAAGAACTCTAAAAATAAACTTATACATCACTTAATTTTTCTTTCACTAGTTTTTTTCTCATTTCTTTTATATAGTCAATTTCCCAAAAGTATCAAATTGGAATCACGAGCCAACCAAACCAAACCAAAAATAATAATAATAATAATAATACTAAAATAAAATAAAAATAAATAAAATTAAGTATAAAAAGAGAAAAAAAATAATGAAAGCTTCAAATTATACAAAAAAGCTATTATCGAGATAATGATGAATGGCAACAATACGAACAACAACAACAACTCTACAACAACTCTACAACTCCACAACTACCACACTACACGACTACATTAATAATAACAACGACTGGCGCTATTTCTAAATAAGTTAAGTTAGAAAATAAATAAATAAATAAACAAAATACAGGGTTATCCGAAAGTAACGCAGTTGATAGTTTGAATAGTTTTTTTACTACCACCACCACCACCACCGCCGCCACAGCTATCGTTCCATTATTTATGGCATAGACCATAGATTTCAATAAATAAATCGATAATGTGGTGAGAAGAAGAAAAACCGATTGTGTGCGTCGTTTTATAACTATGGATAAGACTTGAATCTACCACCGCAGGATCCTAAATTGAAGCGTAAACGTTTACAGTGAACTAAAGCTGACGGTTTGGCTTCAAAGCAAACTAAGCATGAACAAACGACGGAAAATGGTTATGGCATCCGTTTTTTTTTGGAATGTAAAAAGAATTTTAATGTTCGTGTTATTTTCAGATATGTAAAACACTCAACGCAGAAATATTATTGTAATCTTTTTGGATCAATTGGAGGCAAAAATCTGTAAGAATAGAACCGATTTGCAACACCAAAAAAATCATTTTTCTTCAACACATAAGTGTTTTGACCATGTCTAAATTGAAGGAGTTATAGTAGAAGAATTGAATAGTTTTTTTTACTACCACCACCACCACCTCCACCGCCACAGCTATCGTTCCATTATTTATGGCATAGACCATAGATTTCAATAAATAAATCGATAATGTGGTGAGATATAGCTCGTACTGGAACATTATTATGGACTTTGTTGGGTTCTGACGAACAAATGATGTGTACCATCATCTAATGTGACGTAGGCGTCATTATTGTAAATGATTTTTCTCCAAACAATGGAATATTGTAGCTTTTAATATTGCCATTAGGAATATGCGTACCCATTTTGAGAACGATTTGCTTATTTCGAACGTTTTCACCAGCAAAGTTTTCGATTTTTAATTAAAATTTTTTACAACCAGAAATTTTAAATTAAAGAACAAAATCACACTTTATTAATATTTTTTTTTCACTAATCACTAAATCACTAATTCATTTGGTCGATTATATTATGAAATTGTCACTTATTTACGAGAGTATATGTTTTAGAAAAACCTTAATTTTCATAATGAGTGTAAAATAATTGTAATACGTTTCTCTATCATCCATTATTTCTTATATCTCAAGGCATCTCTTATGGATAACCTTTTAAATAAATCCAATATTGTGTCCATTGTTTCTTCTTTTATTTTTTTTTTTACTCTATAATGTCGGTGGTCCTTATTCTTATATTATTTTGGGTTTTTTGTGGTTGTTGTTTTTTTATTGTATTTGATGTTGTTGTTGTTGTTGTTGTTGTTATTGTTGTATTATTGTTATTATTATAATGGAACAGATTTTCATTTCATTATAGTTTTTCGTAAAAATGTACCAAGCACAAAAAAAAAAACCAAAGCATTGTTTTGCAAAAAAAAAGATTTTCAGTTTTATACTCTTTCTTTTGAGGTTTTTTTTGTGTCCATTCTTTTATTAGAAGTATGTGTGTTTTCCTTTCAAGTGGTGGCCAATCGAAAAAATTGGGGATAATAGATTTAAAAGGAAAATGAAAATAATTATATCTATTATTATGTGTAGAACTGCCTAACGCTAACAGCCATCATCATCAAATTAACATACACAATTTGTTCAATAATATATAACGACAATTTTAATGGAAATGATAGAGCACGTAGCGCCATCCATTGAAGCGTTGAATAGCGTTAGAAATGTACATTTTTCTCTTTTCAAATGCATCCAACTTCGCGCAAATCGGTTGAAAAGTTACACGCCAAAATGTGTATGTCAATAGTTTAGACACGCATGTGTCGTAAAAAAATGGAACAACGGGACAAAGAGCAAATATTAAATTTTGTTTTAAAATTGGAAAAAAAAAATGGACGGAGACTTACAAATTGTTGAAACAAGTTTATGAGTGGTTTAAACGATTTATAATTGGTCGTGAAGATTTAAATGATGACCCGAAACCAGAACGTCCGGAAGCTCTGTAGAATTGTGTAGAATTGCTGGAAAAAGTTCGATGATATTATTGTAATCGATGGAAATTTTTGCTGTGAGCATGTTGGCTGAAGAATTAAATTCATCGGTTGAAACTATTTGGACAATTTGATTTGAAGAATTGAGTAAAAGAAAGGTCTGTGCAAGTTTTGTGCCACATAAATTAATGGAAGACAAAAAATTGCGTCGGCAAAGCATTGCAAAGACATCATTAAAACTGTTGAAGACGATTCAGGTATTCTTGATTCGATCATTACCGGTGGTGAAACATGTTGTTGTTAAAATATGACCCAAACAAAAAAAAGTACGTTTTCAAAAGTCAAGAATCAAGATATTGTTGATAACTTTCTTTGATTCATGAGGTACTGTCCACAGAGAGTTCGTGTCAGAAGGTGAAACTGTTAATATACAATAAAATACTATTCAGGTGTTTTGCATCGTTTGTGGTCGATTTAGACCCAAATATCAAGAAGGAAAACAGTTGTTTTTATTTCACGATAATGCGTCGCGTCGGAAGACGAAAATAAAGAGAATGAATTTTTGATGAAATAACGGATTTCTCTCATCAGTCAACCTCCTCCTTATTCGCCTAATCTATCACCGTGTGAATATTTTTGTGTTCACAAAACTGAAAACTGCCATGGAATAACCATTTTATGATGATCTAACAGCCATGTAAGCAGCCGTGACGCAGGTGGTGCTGAAGATCATTTCGATAACTGAGTTTAAAAACACTATGCATAAGCTGGTTGATCGTGACCCACACATGCTGCATTGAAACTAATGGAACCTATTTTGCATATAAAATAATGTTTGAAAGATATATTGAACTTACTGTGTAGAATGTAGATCGTTAACAAAAAGTTTCAAAATCGGACTATGTTTCGTGCCTAAGCCAATACTTCATACAAGCACGGTTCTTAACGGTTCATAGCAGTGCTCCTCCCTTTGGTCTACCCTAGTCTGTTCATTTAGCAAATGGTAATATTTCACTAATTATCTATTATTATCTATAACATACGTTGAGGCTGTAGGTGAGTGATAGTGCAATCGTTCCAGTTGGAGACATAATTTTCAGATCAAAGACAATAGAGGCGTTGCTTTTCCTACAAAAATTTACTTCGAACCCTTATTTTTTTTAAATGTTTATTAAAACTATTAAAAAATTTTGGTGAAATTACATTCACAAATAAAGAAGATATTTATTTATATTTATTATTTCAAATCATTGTTGAACAATCTTATTTCGGTAATTTCTCGACTGATCAATTCAATTCACATTTTGTTTCACTGCATAATCCTGTTTCGCCGGATACAACCGGTAATCCTCACACTTCTTCCACTTTTAGTAATTTCGGTGGTTCATTTAACTGTCGACACGCTCGATCTTTTTCTTTCTCAAATGTGGACTCAATGGCACTTGATGGCATTGGGCTTCGATTCATCAAACTCGTCCCACAAGTTATTCTATCTTACATTATTTATATTTTTAATTTCGGGATGGATGATTTTTGCCCTATCAGTATTTTATACACTTATACAAAGGCATTGGAATATATATAATGAAGCATAGTGATAAAGAACTGTTGTCGCCTTTCCAGTCCGGATTCCCTCGTCAACATAGCACATCCATGGCACTTCTAAAAATTACTAACACCATACGTTCTGTTATGGATGAACATTTTATTACAATTATGGTTCTGTTGGATCTTAACGGGTTATTTGACACAATAGACTATAGTGTTTTGTGTAATAAACTTGCTGGGAATTTTGGTAGACGGATCTGCAATTAAATTATTTGATAGTTATCTTTCAAATCGCTCGCAATTGGTTTCGGTGAACGAATAACCTGTCTTATTCTATTTTTGTATTGTCCGGTGAACCTCAAAGTTCAATTTTTGGTTCTTTTTGTTTTTGTCTGTTCATCAATGCATTGGCTTCTTCCACGTTTTCGTCTAAAATTCACATGCCCTCTGATGATGTCCAATGTTTCATCATGGTCCTCTTTTCTGGATTGATATGTATATTTCGGCGGTAAATGATCAATTAAAATTAAATCATTGTTATTGTCTCATTTCTTGTATTGCAATGTTGTCATTCGATGCCTTCCGTTTCCGATGGTCGTATTAAACCGAATGTTCTATTTAATGCCTGTGTTAGATATATTCAAAATTTGAGTCGATGTGATCATGTATCTGCCCATGCTAGAACAGTAGGTTTTCTTATATCGTGCCAATAAAATTTGAAACTTTCTGAAACGTTTCCATCTGAAAAAATTATGATTTTCCACTTTCCTGTCCGCCACATACCATACATTTTTGTTCTGGCACCTTCTGACAAATATCTTTATGAAGTTGTGTAATGGCTTGTTTTACCCCTCGTTTTTACCATTTAAATCAATTACAGGCTTTTAAATTTTGTTGTACACGTCATTTCTGGACGGGACGCTCTTATTAAATGCATTAGAATGACTTTGCAATGCTAGCAACATAGCGTTCGGATTTTTTGCAACGCTTAAGGTTTTGGTATTGGGTAGAACGTAAATAAATTGAGTTTTTTTTAATGAAAATGAATAGGTAATTTTTGGGTAAAATTTTTAGTCAGTGTTGTATGATCCATTTTGTTCGATGACCTATTGCCATATTTTGGGCAACTTCTAGTAAGTATAGAAATTCTTAACATCCAAGAAATTTTGCAAAACTACGAAATAAATGGTAATTTGATGGACTATATTTATGTTGGACGTAGCAACACTTCCCAACTATACTTCAATAATTCTTAACAAGTGTCCAAAGATGTATGTGTGATCTTGCGATATCATGGTGGAACAAAACGCTTTTCAAACAGAAGCTTTTTTTGAATTGCATTGTTCAATTTGTTGTATGTACACTTTTGAATTGTTCGGCGTGGTAAAAGTTCAAAATAGACAAGACCTTTGTAATCCTAACAAACCGATAACATTACCTTCATTTGGAGACTATCTGCTTTAGATGATGTTTGCGCTCGTGTGCATCTTTCTGGCTGCACGAACTGTTTTCGATTTACGGTGTTGTACACAATTTATTTTTCATCGTCAGTCATCAATCGAATTTTAAAAAATGAATCATTTTCGTTACGTTAAGCATAAGCAAATGGCAGTTGAGTTTCTTTCTTTAAGTTGATGATGATGACCTATGTAACGTGTTTTTTTTTCGTATCCAAGTTGTTTAAAGCTCTTTGCAATGCAAGTACAATATTTGCTTCTCTGTAATTTCACGTGTTGTCGTATGATTATTCGCATCGATTATTGCTTTGATTTGGTCGTCATTAAGATTAAGTGTGAAAAATGTAAATTCATCAAAAATTCAGCTATATATGTGAAAAGTGTAAATATTATTAGAGTGCAACCCAATAATTGAAAATATTGACATCCTGTCTTCATATATGAAACGCTTGACAGCCAGAAACTTCTCGTAACACCCGCTTCCATATAAATAATTATTAACTTTATGGAACTATAACTCGTGTAACGCTACTCAACAACAAAATTCCAGATCTACTATTTTATTTTCTTTTTCTCTCGTGTGTCTTCTTATCTATAAATTACATAACAATAAAATTTTATATGGAAAGCCATTTAATAAATATAAAAGCACACAGACGTTAACTTCTAAACACACCAACACACACACACACCGACACAATCGCATTGAAACAAACATTTATAAATGTAACAAAACTTGTTTTAATTATCATCGACTTATAAAAGAAATATTACGTAAAGCCATGGTAGGAAAAATAGACATATGAATTGGCCTTTTTTCGTGTGAACCCCACTTAATAAATTACATATCCTTTTTATTTATTACATCATTTTTATATACCATATATGCATGTGTGTGTGTGTGTGTGTGTGTGTGTGCATAAATCGTTTTGAACGTTATAAAAATGTATATAAGCCAAAATAATTAATACATATACAGATGAATATAACAGTAACAATAACAGTAACAACAACAACACCAACAACAACATCTAGCCAAAAAAACTCTTTTTATTTATTTGAAAATGAATTGATGGAAAATTCAATAAATTAATAATTTTTTTCTGTTTTCTATTTCCGGGAATTTGGCTGTACATAGATACGAATGTGGAATGCGAAAAGTGTATAAATATAATATGAAATTTATTGTTATAGGAAAAGTATAGAAAGAGAGATTTAATCGCATGTATTCTAGCTATTGAATTTCAATACTATTTTGTAACAGAAAAGTTAAACAAAAGGCATTTTAGGTTGGTTTTTTTTCTGGTTTTTTATACCAACTGAGGTTTTTTTTGTGTGTGTGTGTGTGTGTGTGTGTATTAAAATTGAATAAAAAATGTATAGGGGACGGGTGGGTACAAAAAATGCCTGGCTCCAAATTAAAATTTTAAATTTTCTGTGTCCATTTCATATTTACTGAATAATAAGAACATATAAGAAATGGGTTTGTTGCAAACAAAAAAATGTTAACACAAAGGTTTCACTTATTTACGATCCCATTACAACAAGCTCCCATACGACACCATGACTACATCTGTGTTATTATAAAATGAACTATAAAATGCAGCTTTATATTAAAATTAAAGTTTTACTAACCTTTTCGAACTTCTATTCTAATGAAGTTATCCACATTTCTGCATATGAATGGAATCCGTTGGATCAAAATACAACAAAAATTATAATAAAAATTTTCCATTGGCTTGGTTCAATCTTTTGTCCATTGCAATAGACGCCAATGCCGAAAGCGTTAAAAGCGAACACAATAATATATTGTTTTTAAAAATTATTAAAATAATTTTACTATAAAATTAATAAATATTCACTCACACAGATCTCTCCAATACACCTTCACACTTCAATAAACGGTACCATCGTAAGCATTCAGAAAAATTTCGACAAAAGACATACTATTTACGTTTCCCATAATGGTATTTTTGATAAATCTGGGTGAAATCCGAATTTTAAGGATCATGCAATTGAAATTTTTCTGATTATATTTGACTTATAACACTTGTTCATTATCTGTCAAAAATTCTCATTCACTTGTGCATACGTCTGAAAAATGGCAAGTGCTCGACTGAACCGGTATTATTTTATACATTTATTTGGCACTATTAATTTAGTGTAGGAATAAACATAAATGTACGGATTATGCTATTGAAACAGCAATCAGAGTGGTTTTTAATCATTCAAAAACGATGATTTTATTTGGTGCAATGAAATGAAAACGGTGGATGATCACCGAAAAAGTTTAAAGTCACCGAATTGCATCGATTGCTGAAAAATGACAATGACTCACAAAAACAGAAATAAATGGCGGAAGCTTTGAATGTTGATCAAACAACGGTTTTTTTACGATGCTTAACAGTGTTATGGGAAAGTGTATAAAATGGGTGCCACATAGACCATATTGAAATTTTAAATCATAGACATAAAAAGCAGTCTTTTTTTACATCGAATTGTGACTGGTAATGAAAACCGGTTTTATTTTAAGTATCCAAAATGTAGAAAACATTGATTGGAAAAACCAAATTTGGATTTGGATAGAAGAGAATGAATGCTTGGTGTGTGCTTGGTTGGAGCAGATAGGTATGACATATTATGAAATATTAAAATCTGGTGAAACTGTGTTAATACTGATCGCTATCGAAAACAAACAAATTAATTTGAATTATGGTTTAATCGAAAAACAACCAGAATTGCCCACATGACACGATAAGGTAATTTTGCTACATGGCAACTCACAGTCATACATTAAAATTGCTTAGCTAGGATTTTTTAACCCACCCGACATATTCACCGGACATGAATTTTTCCCATTACCAATTGTTTTCATCGGTGGCATTTAAACGGATCTGAAAAACTCAAAAATTGGGACTCTGAATGGTTTTCATCACATGAGTAACAGTAAACTGATTAACTGTTAGTAGAAAGGATTACACTATATGGCTTGTATAACAGCATCCCGTCGCCGTAACGACTTAAGTTTTAGTACCAATTATACATTATTATTTTAGGTTTTTGAATGACTCATTAAATCATTATTAGATTGTGTTTACCTTCAGACCATTATTGTTTTGCTTAAATTTCACCCGCTCTATGATAAGCGGCAGAGATATTGGGTATACTCTGTGTTTCAACTTGGTGCCATTAGAATTGTCGATATCGGTGTACGTATTCAAAAGCAAATATCCATTTGGACTATTTAGCTACTGTCTCCCCTATAATAAATTAACATAATATTTATTTATTATGCGTATACGCGAGGGAAGCAAACGCGAGAAATATGTGTTTTGTATAAAGAATACAAATTAATAACGAAAAAGTTATATTCGCATTCAATTTTTATTAGATTTATTCTGTGATGAAATCCTTAGAAAAATAGACTTTCCTTTTTAATATGCAAAACTAAAACTTTATAGTTTGATAATTACTCAATTTGTAAACAATAATTTTGTACAATTTTTGTAAATGTCAATAATTTGCAAATAGAATAGATTTTGTTATTTTAATAAATTAATTTTTATAAGAATTCGATAAGACTTTGCTTGTTTAAGGATAACGATCAGGACGCTAACAATGAATTCCTTGAAAATTTTGTATCAGTATCGTACACGATTGTAAAGAGATCACCGCAATCAAACTGATTTATCTCTTGTCGCCACTTTACATAATTATTCACTCTATTGAAAGCGATCATCCTAATTGTATGTATTTGGCTTGTTGGCAGCTTCTATATTAGTGGTCTTACGTTTGACGATATACAATTCGCAGTAATTGAGGAATTGTCATTGGGAACCAATTAACATGGTCGTGAAATATTCAGACTATTCCAGAATAATTAGTGCGAAAAGATACGTGGAAAAAATTACGCATATGTTAATATCAAACCCGCATTTGACCAGATGTAGCAGCCAATTTTGTATCATCCCGCAATCCACCAATTTCAAAAAAGTTCTGTATTCAGTAAAGATGTTTTTTCGGCTTATTATTATTATTATTATTTAAATTTTATAGGTTTTCGGAGCTAAATAGTTTCGTAAAATACGCCATGTTGTGGTTTTATTAATTTGTCCAACTTGTTGTGAACGTCAACTAATTGACATTTCAGCGTCTTCAGTAACACTTTAAAATCACCAAATTATAATATTCTTGTGAACAACATGCGATTGAAAATTTTGACAAAACAGTGGACATCTTAGGGTCATTTGGAAGATATTGTTTTTCGTATATAAATGTCATAACTGAAATAGTTTTTTATGAATGGGTTGATTTCAAGGTGGTGGTGAAAACGAAAATTTGTCATAACTTTTGCAATTATGAATTTACTCAAATCTTAATCGTTGCTCCATTGAACCATTTCTGTTTCAATGATTTTATATTATAATAATATTTTTAAATTGTTTCAAAGCATTTTCCAACTACAAAACTAATCACTTCACAATATCTCAAATTATAGTAATTAAATTTTAATATTTTAACCGCTTTTTTATGCATTGCATTGCATTGCGCCTGTATATTCTAGTGGATAACTAAGTAATTGCTTTTTTTTTTATGAAAACATAACGCAATCATTTGATTGAAACGAAATAACTTGTTCGATGTCCTTTGCCATCTTTTAGGTAGCATCAAAATTTCACCATACCGGCGCAACGGAAACGGATCTATAAGTGCGTTTTGACATCATCGTCATTATTGAAATTTTCACCATTCAAGAAGTTTTGCAAACTTCGGCAAAAATAATAATGTGGTGGTGCAAGGGTGCGAACGATTTGTTGGATGTAAATTCACATTTCAACCAAAATTCAATATCTTTTGACGATTGGACTGGTTCATCTTACTCCACAATATATTTTACATGATTTTTAACAATACATATTTCATCACCAGTTCTCAATAGCGTTTCAAAAATGGATTAATTTTTTTACGTTTCAAAAGCAAATGGCCGATGAATTTCTTTAAGTTGATGAGGAACCTAAATATCGAGTTTTTGTAGCCAAGTTGTTTTAAAAGCTTTTCAATGCATGTATGTGATACATCGAGCTACTCTGCGATCTCATGTCTTGTGACGATGACGACCGGCATTGATTATAACTTTTATTTGTTTATCTTCAACTGGACGATCTGAACGTTGTTCATCTTTGAATGATAAATCACCACAAAAAAATATATAGTAAACCAATTATAACACAGCAAGGTTTCGTATGGAACCACACAAAATTAAATTACAATACAAATTTTTATTTTTATTGTCCATTTTTCAACAAAAACAAAGACAATACACATCCAATCTGTCCGAAACTAAACTCTCCGAATACATAAACATAGGTGAAAACTCAACTGACATCATCTATATGTGAACAGAGCAATGATTTAGTTATCAAACCAATAGAGTGCCGGGGTTAACTGGCAACATTAATTGAAATGAATTGTATATTTATATTGGAGAGCGTATAATGAGTGATTTGTAGGTATTTTCTGTGTAATTGCTAAATATTACCAGGTTTCACTGAAGGAACTTTCTGACATGCTTTAATATCCGAAACTAATTTTGCTATTTACTATTTGCAGAGAATCATAAATATTTTTGTAATTCCTTTACTATGTAGCCAATCGCATAGGCCCCGTGAAAACTATATATATTAAGGGAACAAAAAATCATGCCATGGTCACTAATGCCGATACCAGAGATTTGAATAAAGCTTTTAATTGGTTGCTGAGAAATAGCAGAACCTATAAACTGATCGCAGCTAGCATTTACATAAGCTGGTTCTAACCCACCACTAGATTTTCGTATTTTATAGTTGCCGGTACAACTTAAATTAAATAGCTGGTTTGTATCACCGTATTGACCCCGTCTCGATTTTGACGATAGATTTTATATCAATTGATAAGAATCTAATCTGTGACAATTTAAAATTGGTGGCTGGTTAATTTATTTATTTTCATAAAATTCTAAATTACAAAGTAAAAATCAGATAATTTTTTCATATTTTACTATAATGGCGTCCCTAATTTTTCTAAAAATGTGGCCCTATTTTAGTTTTGCCTTTAAAAATTTGAGTAATAAAATATTTGGTACTTTAAAATTAGAGTATCCGAAATGTTAGTTTTGTCAATAGTCACTGTATAGTGCCAATTGCAATTTTTGGTACTCAATCAGTCCATAACGATGGCTGTTTATATTACCCAAGACTTTTACGTAGCGCTGGCAGACACAAAATATGGTACAACAGTTTTCCAACAACATTATAGTACCAATTTTTGTTAACAGTAAAGTTCCAGCTATTCATAAATAGTACCAATAACTCAATCTCAACTTTTTGCGGAACAATAAAATGGTAGACGGTGTCTAACAAGGAGGAAGTGGCCGTATAAATACAAGCTGTATTTGAAGTCAACTCTATTCTTTATTGCTTCTAAATAGCTGCCACCATTTAATTTACTGTGGTGTTGCATGACAATGTTTAATTTTTTTGTTCTTCAAAAGCAAATATAAAACAGATCCCGTTTAACTGAATAGTTCTCCTAGTCAAACAATTAATGCAATTGCATTGTACCATTTGATTAGTGTATCTTTCAAATAGACAATTATTCAAAAACTTTAACAGGTAGAGTAATTTAGGATTGCCTATATGAAGAACACCGGTTTGTCCAACATTAATTCCACCCATCCATGTCGGTATAGTTAATCGGTAATCATACTTTTTGTAGCTTTAAAGAAATTATTCATTTGTGGAAATTTATTTATTAAATTATGGGCAAATATTTGAACTTTTACATATTTATCATTCTTTGGTTGTGTAAAGGCAAAAAAGTATTGAATAATTTGATAGTTGCATGTCTTCAGACACGTAACAGAAATTCACTGTAAATAGGAACTGGCAAAAAGTGTACAGAAAATAATCTTATTTCTAACGATTTGGATGCGGTCGAATGAGTACCGATGCAGTACAACATGATCCTAGTATTTTAATAATGAACAATGTGTACGAGATGGACGGTGTACGGAAGTGGCGATTATTTCTTTCTTTCATTTTTTTTCTGTTTTTTTTGTAAATAAATAACGTTTAAAAATAAATGGTATTTTTTTTTATATATATTTATTTCCCGGAAATATATCGTAATTTTTTATTTTTATTTTTTTAATCCTTAAAATGTCGTTTTATTTATTTCTTTTTTTTTTTTTTTTTCCTGTTATACATAGCGCAATTCATTCCTCTCATCACATTTTGCTACCGATCAGACCATATACGGTGACGGCAAACACAGTGTACCCTTTAAATAACCACAATTTTAGGTTAGAAAATATGGAAAACGCATTATAAGAATTTTTGGGACATAATTATTATCCGAAATTGGTTTCATTTGACTCACAATGCAGCGTTCACGGCACGATTAACTAATGCATACATAGATTTTTTCGTGCCAGTTATAGCATCACCAGTTGCGTTGAGCGGTTGCTTCGATGACCGGAACATCAACAAAAAAAACGCTTTTTTCATGGCACGATTTTTAGTTTTCGGTACAGAAAATAGTCACAAGGTTCAGGCGAATACGGCGACGATTGACTGATGTGAGAAATCCGTTTTTTCATCACTCATTTGTTCACGAGGTGGTGTACATTATCGCGTAATAAAAACAGAAATTTTAATATTAGTATTCTCCAGTTTGACAGTTTGACCATCTGGAACACATTTCTTGTAAACAATAACTATTGAAGCGCATAAAATTATTAACATTGTTTTGATTCTTGATTATTGAAAATCTAATTTCTTTGATTTTGGCTCCCCGTTCAACTTCCATTCTTCCGATTGATGCTTAGTTAGTTCAGAATCATATTTAAAACACCATGTTTCATCACCACTTATGATGGAATCAATAAACTCTAAGTCGTTTTCATCAGTTTTAATGATGTCCTGACAAAGCTCTACAATTTTGTTGGTCTTCATTTAATTCATGTGCAACAAAATGTGCCTTACTTAATTCATCGGCCAACATTCTAACAGAGAATCCATCGTTTCTCCATCGAAAACAATGATTTTACTAGTTTTTCCTCTAATTCAGCACGATTTTTGTGTTCTGAATGTCCTACGGTTTTGTGTTATCAATCATTTAAACTCTCACGACCATTTCGGAAACGTGAAAACCAATCATAAATTTTTTCGTTGACACATACACAATCCATAAACCTTAAACTTTTTTCAATAATTTATAAGTTGCCGCACATTTTTTGTTTCAATTTTAAAACAAAATTTAATATTTGCTCTAATTGCGTAATTTTACGATGCAAACATCAAAACTATTGACACTCAAATTGGCATGTAACTTTTGCGGCCGACAACCGATTTGCTTGCGGATGGGTGCGTTCGACAGAGGAAAGATATATCTTTTTAATGCGGTAAACTTTTAATAGATGGCACTACGTTTTATATATATATATTTTAAAATACAAATTGTGGTTATTAAAACGACACACGGTGTCGTATATAATAGAAAGATTATTGTTATAGTGTGGGGAATGGCGCGCGCGAAGAAACGAAAAGCAGTAGTAGCAGTACATTTTATCTTATGATGATATTTTTCTTCATTTTTATTTTTTCAAATCCCTAGTTACAATTTTTTTATTTAGTACAAAGCTGTTACTTTTGTTAGAATGGAATAAAAATAAAATACATGACACTATCTCATCATCAAAGTGAGAATACACATTTTCCTATTTGTTATGTACACATTACACACTTGTATGTTTGTGTAGTACACTGAAACCCAACGCCAACAACAACAACAACAACAACACCACCAACAACTCCATTATTCCAGTTAGTATATACATGCACATGATACATACAATCTACTTAATAAGCTTTATTTATTGGGTATCTTCTTATGATGCTGTACCAACAACAACAACAACAACCACCAGCTTTTTTTATTATTTTCTTTTAAGATTTAACGTAAAAGTAGGAAAAAAAAAACTGAATGAGCTAGAAAATAGAATTTAAGATGAGATATTCTATTATTTAAATTTTTGGTTTGCATTAAATTTGTGGGTTTATTGCCGAAGAATATTACGTAATATAAAATTTTGCTGTATTTTTAAGGGTTATTCTCTTCCCCATTACATTTGTTGGTTATATTTTGTTGCAACAGTTTAAAATTGTTTGATTATGTGTGAATTGGCGTTTTATATCCGGTGTGTCAATAATAATGCAATTGGGTTTTTTAATTTTTCGAATTGCTAATTGACCGAGTTGCCAGAGTTGACCTAAAACAATTTGCATTTGGTGGTTTTTAATAACAGTATAAAATTTTAGCATTTTATATATCGACTATTTTGAACCATTCCTTACATCACAAAGTCCAACGAATAAATGGTTTTGTTTAAGCTTTACTATTCCGCCATTTGTGGGTATTGGTCAAAAAGTGTAATTGTACATAGATTTCGGTTGCCATTGCCGACAAAATATACAGTAGAGAGATGAGATAAAAAGTGAATTAATTTTTTTTTGCTAAGGTGATACTAACCTATTTGAAGTGGTTTAGGTTATGTCAGGGGGATGATAATTTCACCAGTTAGCTTTTATATTACCGAGAGATAATTTGAGATTATTATTATTGGCAATATTTATGGATTAATAATAATGTTAATAATTAAATGGTATAAATGTGGTAAAGTTATTGTAAAACTATTGAACCATATTTTGTAACTGGAATAGCGATGGCGGCATCATCTATTGGTAAAATGTATTGTGGCCGGTAGACATAAAACTATTCCGGGATTTTAGCGGGGAATTTGTCGGAAAAGTACATTTTCTTTAAAAATTAAAAAGTAATTAAAGCTTTTTTTTCTTCACTTACTTGAAATCACATATTAAACTTGCAATAACTTTTTTGATTGCGTAAATAGAGGTTGGAAATATTGGCTAATCAAAAAAGTAATGAGCCGTAAAGACATTATCCCATCACTGTAGAGCCTCTGGGTTTTTTGAGCAAAAACCTGATCCAAGTGATACTTGCAGACCTCTACACGGAATTCAAATTTTAAACCATTAACGAAGTTCTACACGGACCGGAACAAATGGTAATGTGAAGGTGCCAGGTTCGAACTATATGGTGGATGTGACAACACTTCCCAACCGAGCTCCAATCATTTCGGACGAATGATCAAATATATTTGCTCTTATGGAAGATTTCGTTTTCCTATTCCTATCAAAATTTTTTAATTTTTTTTCTGCCGTTTGGTTAGATGTTGAATATGTATTCCTCTGAATTGTTAGTTTGGCTGCCTTTTAATAATTCAAAATACATAATGCCATTGTAATCCCACCAAAAACCAGAACGGAAATTAGCCGTACAATTTTGATACCGTAGTTTAATTAACACTTCGTCACCGAACACATAACTTTTTGTAAGTTTACTATGCGTTTTTTCCTTTCCGGAAGCGAACAAAATCAAAATACGATAAAAATGCTCATTTTGATTGACTATTTTCAACAAAAACTAAACACAAAAAATAAACAACCGATCGATACTATATTTTTTACAGACTGACAATTGAAGTACCTACTCTTAATAAAATTTAGATACGTCAAAATTTGTCGATTGGTAAATTGGCTCAATACTTTTTCGACTGTATAAAAAGTTATGATTTGAGAATTTATATTTAAAGGGACTGGAACGAACTGCATACAACGGTGAAATTTTGGTATTATTATGTGGTATATTACTGACGATATTAAGTAGCAGTAAAGTGATAACATTTTAGAACTATAAAGTTCCAGGTACTAATTTTACGGTACCAAATATTTTATTATTTTAAATTTTAAAATTTTTCCACATAAAGTTGAGTGTGTGGAAAAATTCTAGCAATAATTATGGGCATTTCAAAATTTGGGGGTTTCTGGTGCAGAAATCCTAACCGTATTCTTGTTGGAGACATCATCCGGAATCGGTATACATGAGATTGATTTGTCTGTTCGTTTGACCGTTCTGGGCAGAATATATGCAAATGCTTTGATAGTAAGTCTATACTGCTGGCACTCATCACGACTACAATAAGATCGATGTTGTTAAACGAATGCATTGTCATTTTAAATAAAATAACTCTGTGTTACGATGTAGTATTTTTGTGGGTACCGACTCACACAACAGTATTGTGGGTAATTGTAATTGTAATTGGGTTAAGCGGTGCATAAATAGCGGTCTAAATAGATGTTGTTTGTGTATGGACACTGTGTGGCAATTAACGAAAAACAAAATCGGTGGATTGTGCTGCCAATGGTCGAGCTTCTGCTCCGTTACTGGGGTTGCTGCCAACGAACAAATTAAGATTGATTGTTTGAGTACTTACATATCTACTGCACACTAATCTATCACTTTCATAAAATGCGTTTGCTAACAAATTCCTTTTGTGCTAAATGTTCTTGTCGCAAGAATCGGTGTGGCACTGTTTATATCCATATAGAGGCGCGAAGTATTTTGAAAATTAAACCATTCTATAATGAATGAAACAATTAGAAACATCTCTACATGAAAAATAATATTGAAGCGATATATAAATGGTTGGGTTAACACTACAGTAGATGGCATCTATTAAATGTTTGACTGATGGTCAGTGAGTAGTTTTCATGTTTTTCTTTTAGCCGCCGACACCCGGTTTTTATTCCAATTTAAAATACACCCCACTCCCACCCACTTGACAAACGATAATTTTTTTTCCATATCAGATAATTAACCGTAAAATTAGAAATTTTATGTATGAAATAATATTCGTTTTCTTGTACGCATAATTTACTTTTATTTAACCCCATTACTTTTTTAATCTTTGCAATTTAAATTATTTTGCTACAAAAATTTTTATATTCAATTTTATATTTAACTTTTTATTTTTTCCGAATATAACCAACCCAATATTTCATAATTTTATTCGTCATCAACTTATGTACAGTCGCATCTCTCTATAAACAAACCCCGCTCCCGCGTATAAGCAAAAACCTTCTTTAAGCAAGAAAATTGTGGCTTTTTTTAAAACTCATATGAAAATTTAACCCTCCACAAGCAAATTTACAGAGTTTGGTTTATATGAAACAGGTTTATGTATCAATCATTTTCTTAGTGATTTCATCCCAAATTGTTTCCAACATTTCTGTATAGATTTGGATGAGAAATAATAAAAGAATATTTTTGAGAGATCAATACACACATTCTTGATTCTCTTTGATTAATATCCATCTCGGAACTTGGTAGTTTCAATATTTCTTAATCGATTTTGATGAAATGTTGAATGTAGGTCACGCATCGATTTCCAGAATTTTTCTTAGAAACTATTTATAGAATCCTATTGTTAACCTTTAATCAAAATGTCATCAAAATCAGTTAAGAAATGACCTAGTTATGAACAAAAACCCTTCTATCATCAAAACCACTCTATGCGAGTAACTATACCTTGTAACTTGCTCATGCACAGAGAATCGACTGTATTTGGTTTTGCATATTTAATGCTTTTGTATATTTAAGAATGTTGTAGGAGGAAATATCGCCTTCGGTTTTTCTGCGTTTTTATTATTTTTTTCCCATTTTTTTCAAGAATACACAAAAAACCAAAGAGTCGAAATAAATATGTTAAAATTTTTATTACGAAAAATGAAAATTAAATACATTAAAATTATACAAATTTTATTGTAGTATTAGTTGCATTAATAGTAGTCCCAATGACAATTATTGCCACTAATGCTTAAGATGTTGTTTATGATCGTGAATCATTAAATCCTGGTTAAATTCCAGAAATTTACATTAGAAAAGTGGGTTAGCATTTGGTCTGTAATTGAATCGTTTACTGATCGCTATTACAAAAATTAACAATTACTGGACACACCGTTTTAGATTGGTACTGATATGAAAATAATGCATTTACGGAAACATCTCAACATTTAGATACATTCACATTCTATAGTTGATGTGTTCGTTGATCATTTTGAGACGATTGATTGACTACGACAAAGCGATCCATTAGCAACGCTACTCTTTAATATTACGCTGGAGACGACAGTACACACAAAATAATCATGGAACGATTTTAAAAAACAAAATCCGATCAACTATTGGCGTATGCTGATGATATGGGTCACAACTGTAAAGGATATTTTTGAATTTTTAAACAAGGAGGCATCCATTCTATAGGTCTCAAAGTGAATGCAGACAAAACAAATGTATGGTTGCAATGAATGCAATACATCTTTTAGACAATAAGATCTTAGTAATTTGCATAGACATGTGCCAAATATGTAGCTAATCCGTTACAGTCTTATTCACTAACTCCTACGTGTGGAAGAGTTGGGTTGCAATTAACTTAAATTAAAAATATGCAATAACCAACATAATTTCCGATTAATTAGTGTTAAACAGCAAATATATAATAAAATTTTGAAATTTCACATTTGATGATGCAGGTCCGGAAAATTGGCTTTTCTAAAATTTGAATGTTGAAATTTCCAATGGAAATTTTCCAATGTTTTAGCATTCCAATAGATGCAAGGGTTCCAAAAATATAACAGATTTCATATTTCATGTCACCGTAAATCTATTTGAATATGAAATTCCGTACAGTCTCACAGCATATTCAATAAATTTACCCGAACATCGAATGGAAAATTACCTATAATTTTTAAGCTCGTTTATACATTTTAATGGTCATTTCCGTGAAACATAGGAAATTAAAATTGAATTTTTAAAATCGATATGAAAATTTGGAAATCGGTAATTATTTGGAACAAAATTCAAATAAGAAGTTATTGTTTAAGGTAATTTTTAGGAAAATTATTCATAGGTCCCACCACATTTTTTTTAATTTTTGAGTCCATATAATTATTGTAATTTTGATAGAATTTTAAGAATTTCTTAGGAGCCATTACCATTACCATTGCATGCATTTGTTTGTTGTCAGAAATATTTATTAAACTAAAACGAGCAATAAAGGACCAAAACTATTGCAATAATACATCAACATTTTCTCCGATTTACAAACACCCACGCCAAACAGTATGAACATAAAGGATTTTAGTAAAGCTAAAAATTTCCCAACCAATGGGTTTACTGACTCTTATTGCTGTTTTATTGTTTACTGATGATGGTTGAGTTACCGCTGCTGGTGATTTTCATATTATTATTATTAATAATATTCCACTTTTATAAATATTATTATTATTATTATTATTTTCCATCGTCTTTTGTAGGAAAAATATGAAACGCATTAAAATTTTTTCCTCATCGTTATTTGCTCTTATATTTTTATTGTTATGATTTGCAATTTTAATTTTAATATAACATCTGATTTGTTGTTGTACGCTGTGAGCTGTGTAATGTTTAATTAAAACGACGGCAATGTAATTTTCAACTGGAACTGTTTTGAAAATTTTATGAAGGAACATTGATAATTTGTATGAAATTAACTGTTACGGTACATCCGTCATTTTTCAAAACAAATAGTAATCGGGTGGATTAAAGTCTGGTGATTATTGCGGTTAGGGCAACATACTGTGTAGCCAAGCGATTTGAATGTATCCGCAATCGGCTCTGCTTTCTGTGACGGAGCGTTGTCAGCGAACTAAATTGCCTTACCTATACTTTCTGGTCATTTTTCGATCAAAGGAAATGTTTCTGCATAATTTGTTTGTTGTTGGTAATGACCATTATTTACAGTTTCACTAGATTTTAATATCACAGTGGGCGAACGGTACGTATGATAACATTGATGATTGTCTACTTGTCTACTTGTCAGCACTATGCCATTCTTGCAACACTTTCTACATTACTTTTGTACAGAAATGTCATTGGTGTTAAGTACTCCTTCTCTAGATGGGAGTTGTTCATGGGTTCGGAATGGGTGGAATTTTCATGTGTCACAGAACAAATTCAACAAATTCGAATATTTTGATGAAAATAAAATGATGAGTTCATTGGTAAATTCAATCATGAAATTGGAAGTACTTACAATTTTTGTATGTATTCATTGAAGAAATTTAAACTACATACAAAAATTCCCACTGGCATAGTTCATGTTGCTGCATTTGACCAGTTGTAATTTATGATTTTTTTGATTTAGGATTCTCAAAATAAATCCACTTTTCCTAACCAGTCACAATTCGATGTAAAAAACACTTCCTTTCATGTATTTGAAGCAAAATTTCACTGATCGTTAATTTCAGTGTTCCATTTGTCATTCATTCATTTCATGTAGCACCCATTTTCCATTCTTTTGGATATTTTACATAACTATTAAACGTCTAGAAATTATCTAAGATGGCTAGCGGCACACATTGAATATGAAATTGAACAAGAAAAAAAATATTTTGTATGCTAATCCAAATGGAAGAAGAAGAGCCGGCAGACCTGGTAGATGGCTAGATGGCTTGATGCACTAACCTATGTTATTTATTTATTTTTTTTTACGTCATATATTGCTCCAAGTGGAGCTTTACATATCTTATCTACAGTAATAATCCTTTTATTACATCCAAATTGGTAAATTACTCCGCATGGGAATATATATAACAATTTACCAATTGTACTGCGATTGATAAAAGATAGATGTTTCCATAATTCTATTAATTTTTATATGGGTGGGTGATTAGACCATAGTGATGTGTGTGTGTGTGTGCAGACATTGTTAATCTTTGAGTAGTGTCCAACACCATATATTTTCAGTTTTTCTTTTTATTCCGTACGCGAACAAATGTGTCACCCAGCAAGAAAATTTTAGTATTTTTATAATTAATACCGAAAAATTTCCTATGACATTGGGCGGCAATTGAACCGGCTATATTTCAAGATTAATAATATATATATTTCGGTGCTATACCACTGCACTACTGAGTGTTAACTGTGTTATTAATATAATACTTAAAATTTAGGATTCGAAGAAGTGTGTGTTGGAGATGGCCAAAACGTCACGCTCACCTACTGAGTGTTAACTGTGTTATTAATATAATACTTAAAATTTAGGATTCGTAGAAGTGTGTGTTGGAGATGGCTAAAACGTCACGCTCCCCTACTGAGTGTTAACTGTGTTATTAATATAATACTTAAAATTTAGGATTCGAAGAAGTGTGTGTTGGAGAAAGCTAATACCTATTGCCTATTTATGTATTATTGAAGTGTACTAGGATTAGCTTAAAATGGCTATAGTATTTCTAGTGACGAACATTTATATTTATTTCGTAGATACGGGAAGTTTTCTTCGTTAATTTGAAATACAATTCTTTTATGTAGGACAACTAAAATGGAGCTCATTAAAGTGAGGCGCATTGATCGATGGTGAATCACTCTCCTTACTCGATTCGGTTTCCGAAAATTCAATCTAAAAATTATTCACGCTAATTATTTTAATAGTTTCGCAACTGAGGTGTTAGCCAAATACATTAAATAAATACTTTTCAACTTATCTAAAATGCTATTATTGCATTCTTCCAGTATTGTATGGCCTGTCTCGCCTCAATTTATCAATCACATAATTTACCATTAATTTACAATATTACTCCAACACAAACGTTAGTTTTCTTTTCCACTTTTCATTGCCCATATTTGAGTGATTAGTGATTAGTGATTTGATTAGAATATTTTTGCAATTCCTTCATTTGAAAGCAATTACTAATTAGTAATATATTTATTCGAAGCAATTATCAATCAGTCAAAATAGTATGTTATTTAAATGAGTATTTATTGAAATGTGATTTATGCATGAAAAGATATTTTTTTATTGGTTCGTCTACGACGAAATTGACTCATTTGAAAATATTATTAAATATTCAATAATATTTAAATAAATAAATAACAAATACTGTATGATTTTTTTTTTCTCATCTTAAAACATGTAAATTTAATATTATTATATTTTGTATTATCCAAAAAAAAAATAAATAAAATAAATATTCTTATCCCTTCAATTCACATAATATGGTACACATAAGCGTTACAGAGTCACCCAATTGAATGGGCACACCTGAAACAATTGACAGATGTTATTGTGATGAGACACATTGATGAAGTAACTGATTTTAAAGTTGTTAACATTTTTGTTAGGCGCCAAATAAGTAAAATTTAATAAAACATTTTGAGACCTTGACGCACAAGCGTCAACCAACGAACAGAACTCTCTTATACCACATACGGCTTATTAGAATCGTTATAGCACAACACATGCGATTGCAGAGCAGCTATGCGTAACACATACGCATGCATTGCAAAGTACTTAAAACAACTTGGATGCGCAAAAAAAATCTCGATACATAGATTCATCATCAACTTAAAGAAATTCACTTAACAAAACGCATTATCCATCGGCTATTTGCTTATGACGCGTAAAACGAAAGTGATCTATTTTTGCAATGCTGGCGATGGATAGCTGGCGATGAAAACGGCATTGTTTGCAATAATGTAAATCGGAAAAGATTGTGGAACAAGAATGAAGGCAAAGAATATCGAAAGCAGACATGCATCAAAAGAAGGTTATACAATTTTGATGGGATTACAAAGGTATACAATCAGAATATCAAATTTTAACATATGATAACATTCAGTGGGATATATGCAACAACTATCCAAATTGAACAAAGACGACCAGAATTAGAAAATGAGAAAGGCGTTGACCTTACACCATCACATTACACCATTTATTTCGCGAGGTTTACAAAACTTCTTGAATGATCAAAATTTCAATAATAATGATAATGATGATGATGATGATGTCAAATCAAAAATTTCAGTTTTTATTAAAAAAACTTCGTACTGACTATGATGCCAACCCATAAAAAATACTTACTTCCTTATGCCTACATGGCGTTATAAACCAGTTGCGGTTTTTGGCCTTCTCCAACACACTTCTACAACCTGACCCATCCGCAACCGCAATGTCTACCAATCCCGAATTTTACGGATCCTTATATTACAGTTTACTGCATCTAGCCATCTTGCCTTTCGACCATTCCAAGATGTAAGTTTTTTAATCATTGTCGTTAAATGTTCGTTGCTTGAGTCGTTGCCGCTTTTATCCTATCCAATAAACATAACTGGTTGTTTTGCCGAAGTTGGTAGTTAACCATACGTTTAACCTACTTAATGATTCTGTAAATTTGTAGGTCATTTACAGGGGTATATCACCAGTTCCGAAAGCAATTACTGTGAAGGCACTTAATCATTAACTAAGTTTTAATCGGTTGCTGTTTTCACCTCATAATAATTCTCATACACAGCTGCCGTAGTAGCTAATTCATAGTTAACCCATTATATTATAGGCCGTTCGACTATTCTGAACCCCGGTTCGGACGCATTCGGTCGCAACTGGCTTTGCACGTATGCCATTCTCAACATACCATCCGAATAGCCATAATTAATACTGCAGTTGAATTCTGTGAATCCTTAACTCACTCATCTTAAAAAATTGTACAAATCACTGATATGTATGCAATTCACTCCACATAATTTAATTCATTACGAAATTAGTGCATTGAAAATGGGCAACATACACAGTTGCATGGGAATTTTTGTTAACACTGTAACCTAATCGAAACTAATTGGGTCTATAACTTTGGGGATATTTTGATAAGAAAAAACACATTTATTTGAAAGTAACGGTACATTATATTTTATTCAAAGTATTTGTCATCTGAAGCTACAACCATTTTGACTATCTTTGTGGCAAATTATGGATTCCCTCATAGAAGAACTTCTTAGGTTTTGAGGCAATCCCTGATTACAGCCATTTTTTCATATCTTCGAATGAATTGAACAGCTGTGCAGAAAGGGTTGACTGCATCGACCGGAACAAATGGTAGTCTGATTGAGCAATGTCTGGTGAATATGGCGGGTGGGATAGGACTTCCCAGCCAATTGCTTCTAACGTTTCTTTGACCGGTCTTGCAACGTGTGGTCTAACATTATCATGCTGCGCAGAATCACACGGTCATGTCTCTTGGCATATTCCAATCGTTTTTTATGAAATGCTCGGTTCAATTGGATTAATTGCTCTCGGTAGTGTTCAGCAGAGATGGTTTGTCCCGGTTTAAGCAGCTCATAGTACACTACAACAAGCACTAAATACACAGCATAACCTTAAAACCATGAATAATGCGTTTTGGTGTCAATGCACCTGCTTCACCTGTCTTCATCCATGCTTTCAGACGTTTTAGATTATCGTAATGGATCCACTTTTCATCACCAGTCACAAAATTCCATACAAAATTGAATGTCTTTGAAACAAAATTTCACACATTGTATTTATCGATTTTCTTGTTGCCTTTCCGTCAATGTTCATGTGGTACCCAATACGATAGCATTTGGACCATTCCCATTTTCTTTAAACGTTTGGAAACACTTGTGCTTGGGTAACATCTAATGCCAATGCTAATTCTTCTTCCGTTTTTAACATGGATCTTCAATGAGTAAAGCTTCCAATTCTTTGTCTTCAAAGTTTTTTTGGTGCTCCAACGCGTTCCCAATCACTAACATCAAAATCATTATTTTTAAACCGTCGTCGAAACCAATACGGTCACAATTGTTTTGTGATGGGTTATGTTCACCATAAATTTGTAACAAAACGCGATAAGTTTCGGCTGCTGTTTTCTTCCCGAATAAAATTACTTAACATAACTTCCCGCCCAAATGCTGTTTTGTGTGGGGTACACAATTTTCCATTTTTTTAATTCAACTAAAAACGAATACTTGTTTACACTTCAACTGAATGTCAAAATAGTGAATATAAAAGGTGGATTCAATTACTACAATAGCGAAGTATTGCCACTTCACACTGCGTACCGGCAATACTACTTATCTATCGGATTATCCCCAGGACTTAGTTATAAACCCAATTAATATTAATATTGCGATCTTGACCTGTACCTGAAATTTTCTCCCCTAAATTCTTATTATTTCAGCTATAATCTTTTCAAATGGACATTCCGACGTATTTATTCTGCAATTGTGAGAGTGATTTCTATACAATTTCACAATGAAAATTTGGAATCAAAATAAAGAGTAATTTTTACACACTTTAAAAAATACAGAGATAGAAAAATGGTGTGAGAATTATCTTAGCAATGAATTTGTATTTTGCCGATAACTATTTCGGTACAAATAAACATTCACATATCCAACCGATTATTTCACCACATCCAGTGCCGCCCCGCATTCATTCAAATGGAACACTCTGTAAATGTAAACATAAATATATTCTTTTAAATCGCCAAACATCATCTCTTCATATATAAATTCGAGTATAACTTTATCATATATATTTATATATTGTATTATCATTTGTGTGTCTCGTTGTCGTTATCATATCGTGTCTTCGTCAACCCCTTTATAAATTTTTTTATTTTCTTTTCGTAATTTATATTTTTCTATGTACAGTCGTTTTTCACTTAGAAAGACGTTGGGTAGGGTCTTTGGGGGTATGGGTTTATATAAATATATAAAATAAAATGAAATAAAAATTTATAAGAAAATTCATTGATGGGTGCCTGTTGGCGGCTGCTGCTGCTGCTGCTGTTTTTTTTTTCCTCTGGTAACACTAACAGTGGGTAATAATGTTGGGTTCAATTTTGTTATACATTTTTATACGGCATTGTATATATTTTTTGGATAAATCTCTTTGAACATAACTAAAACATAAAATTTGGATAAGTGGCAAGGGATGTTTTACATTACATTTGTTGTTGTTGCAGTTGTTGTTGTTGTGTATTTTATTTTATTATGTACATTTAATAATATAGCAACAACAACAACACGAAGACGAAGACGATGACAGAGCACACACACACACACACACACACACACACCGATAACAATAAGAAAAACATATCATAGTTATATTGAAAAGTTTTCCAATGAAATATATTAAATAAAGATTATATTGCTATCAAATATATTATTGTATTTTGTATAATTTTATCATTGCTGTTACTGTTACTGTTGTTGTTGTTGGTTTTTTATTTTTTTTTTAAATTTGCATAATCCAGTCAAAAAGAATAATTTATTGTTAGACTTTTACACGGACCATGTAATGAATATTTATCCATAATTTATGGAAACTTCTTTTATCATTGAGATTTCGAGAGATTCAGTAAATAACTAATTTCGTTTATTTAAATTCAAGAACATCAAATATTAATTATTGGTTAAATTTTATATGGACACCGTCGCCGAGATTGTCTGCCGAACAGCTGGTTTGATTACATATAAAAAGTAATCGATTACTTTACTCGATTACCAGAAAATAAAAAAAGTAATCAAAACAAACTAACATGGGAACCATCTGCTGTGTGACACTCCAAATCCAATGAAATTTTGTCAGATTGTAGTACTCATCAAAGTATAGAACAAAGTTTTTCGTTCAACTAATTTCACTTTAAAGGGGGTAACTATCCGGTGGTGGGACCGGTATGTATGATAACATCTTCTACTTGTTGTCAGCACTACTCCATGCTGCCAATACTTTCTAGATTACTTTTGTACAGAGGTGTCATTGGTGGTAAGTACTTCTTCTTTAGATGAATTGTTCATGGCTTTGAAATGGGTGAGTTTTCTTGGGTTCAAAATTGACTTCATTTGTTCGAAATGGACTAATTTTTATGTTCAAAAATACCGTACACCATCAATCCAGTGTTTCACAACACTTTCTAAAACCTCGATGAAAGCGATAGCAATAAGTTGAAGCCCCTGTGGAAATGAAATGAGGTAGCATTACATGACCGTCGTTGCTCACAACTCATAAAATCGTAACAGTAGCTGGAAATTTCTTGTACACTTTAGGTACGGGTAACGTCTGTAGTTTCTGAACATAGCCATCATTTTTTTCACCGATTGTTCTTGTTCGAAATTTTTAGCATCAGAAAAACAAAAACCATTTCATGTTGAAAGCTTCTGCGGGTGCTTAAGTTAAGTTTGTTTAAAAGATATTTTCCTGTGATAGTTGTCTGTTGACGAATTGGTGCGCATAACGTAGATTTTAAGGCTCTCACGAAGGCTTTTATATTGACTTCCAATTCAATTTGAATCTTAACGTACGATTGATCGGGCGCTATAGAGAAAATTGGAAATTCATCGATAAATTCTTTGTTGAAAATTTTTTTGTTTAATTATTTGGTTAGTTCATTGGTGAATTCATTAGTGAAATTGCATCCAAATTTATGGATGCATTCATTGAAGAAATTGCAACTACATACAAAAAGTCCGACTGAGTATATATTAGAGCACAATAAGTATAATTCAGCGGCTGGATGTGTACGAATTCAGAGTGTGGAATAATTGTGTTGATTCGAAAACATTAATCCACATACCCGTCACAATATAATTAAATTACAATCATTTGTTCATGACCAGCCGTCAGCTGACGAGATATATTAACTTATTATTAAATATTCAGAGTTTGCATGCAGCTATTTGAACGAGAGACCACTAAAATTTAATCATTTTCATAACAATTAAATAAGTACATTTCGAAATAATGCCGAAAAGAAACCCAATTCCAATAATTAATTATAATTAATTCTTTTGAATGTATTTTAAGGGTTTCAAAAATTATCGGAATTTATGAAAACTGTTGTAAAATGAATTGAAATTTAATAAAATTAAGTAAAAATGTTGTTTTCATTTTTCTAAGACAGACTTTATTTTAACTATTTTGGGCCGCTCAATCACAAAACTGACATCACTTTTAGATTCTTCCAACCAGTGTACCTCAGATACAATCATAAGAATGACAATTTTACCATCAAAAATATTGAACATATGAAACACCCTGTTATAAAATTAAAAATAATTTATAACGAACTGGACTACAAAACATAACATTTTATAAAAATCTATAACTTTTGATCCTGAAGTGCCACAATAATTTTTAAAGTTGGAAATAATAGATACCTAAAGTGTGCTTCATTTCAAAAAAATTAATTGAATTTTTGGTCACAGGGTGTATCATAAGTATCGAATTTTGAAAAATTGCCTGAAAAAAATGTGAGTTTATGCTTATAACTTTGTCAGGAGCAGTTTTTTAAAAAATTATTTTAAATAAAGTCGATGGAGACATTCTTCACCTTTAATTTTAGTCATAATTTTTTAATATAGGGTTACCAGTAATAAAGTTATGTATATTTTTATAACAGGGTGTTTCATATATAAATAATATTTTTAAAGGTAAAATTTTCATTTCTATGATTGGATCTGAGGTACTTTGGGGTTGGAAGTATCTAAAAGTGATGTCAGTTTGGCCATTGAGTTGGCCAAAGTCAGTGAAAATACTTAAAAAATCATGAATATTTAAATAAGTTAATATTGCCCATTGTTGACAACTGATTATGGACAAGTGATTGTAATTTAGTTATAATGTTCTGGTGATATAGATTATATTGTCTCGGGACACTATAATTAAATGACAATCACTCTACCATAATCAGCTCTCAGCACAGAGATATATTAACTTATTTAAATAGATTTATGGTTTGCAAGCGGATACGTGAACTAGAGACCACCAAAATTTGAAAACTCGATAGACTTCGTTTTTAAGGACTCACAAAGTTGTTGATGGTGTAAAATAACTTTTTTTTTTTACAAATTATCACTTTCCTAACGATTATTAAATAAGTACATTTCGAAATAATGCCATAAAGAAAATCAATTACTAATTAATTATACAATAATCAATGTATTATTTATATGTAAATTTTATAAAATCATTTAAAATAATTTTTTAAAAAACTTGCTTCCGACAAAGTTATAAGCATAAATTCACATTTTTTTCCGGACAATTTTTCTCCAAAATTCAATACTTATGATACATCCTGTGCCCAAAAATCCAATTATGTTTTAAGAATTTTTTTTTGTCAAATGAAGCACACTTTAGATATATTATCTATTATGTCCAAATTCAAAAATTATTGTGGCACTTCGGGATCAAAAGTTATAGATTTTTAAAAAAATTTTAAAAAAATTGGGGGAACCCAAAAAAAAAACTATGTTCTATACTTTGATGAGTACCACAACGTGGCAAAAAAAAATTCATTGAATTCGGAATACTTATTTAATGTTAGACAAAAACTAAAATAAAATGTGTATTTATTTGGGAAGTGTTACTTGTACGATGACTTCGCGGCACGTATCACATGTTGGACGTGTTGAACGTGTGCCTAAAAAGAAATTATTGAATGGCAATCCAGACGGATTGAAAAAGAGTCAGCTGACTTAAAAGCCTAGATGGTTAGATGCAAACAACATTAATTGACCGATTGGTATTACTGTATCTGCTGCTCCCATCACTTTGACCATACGTTACAACCAGTGGCGTCTGATGAAAATTTAGCCAATGCATTCACTCAAGTAAAAACATAATTATATAGTGTACCATGTACCACTCAAATGAGCGTTATAGTTGGTTTATCCATGTTTTTTGATGGGCTGAGTACAAATAAAATCAAGAAGGTGCCTGTAAATGACGATCTATTAGCTCCATTGAATTTCACAGAAGAAATACTTTCAATTTCCATGCTTAGCGTGACCCAGGATCAACGACGTGGACGTGGCGAAAAAACGATCCCTTCGGGGTCCGTGATTTTTGTGAGTCCACTTGCCTCTCACATTGGTTGCTTGATTTTATGTTGATCTCGCTTACATGCGATTACTTTATATTATATTTATATATAAAGTTAATTCTACGCGTTTTTTCACAGAATATACTTTTAACGCCACCGAAAAAGGTAGGCGAAGCTATGAGGTTTTTTTTAGCATTCTTTTCTCAATGGCCATTAGTGAAAGACCATTTAAGCGCTCTTGTCCAATAGTATTTCTGCAATAATTTTTAATCCTATTTAAAGATGAAAACAATGTTTCACAACCAGCTGGAAAAATAAGAAAAAGTAATTACACACAACGGAAGGAAGATCAGCAGTAAAATAACCATGCGCAACACATATATTATTTATATTTGTGTACCGATTTTTCAATGACCGTCGAGTAGAAGTGAATAGAGATCAAAACAATTTACAACAACAGTCCATTGAATTCAGTACTGCTTTTTATTTTGTTCATATAAAAAGTTGGATTCTCTATTTGATTTCATTTACACATTTATGAAATTTTGATTAAATTTTAAATGAAAATAAGCTTAACAGTCGAGTGAATGCAAATTAAAGTGTGTGGCTGGTGTTGTCTTGCTTATTTTCCAATTAATTTAGGAGTGTGTGTTTTTTGCGCTACTATTTTATTATAAGTTTTTATACTGATTTTTTATTTTTTTTCACATAGTCGTCATCGTCATTGCGTGTGTGAGTAATTTTGTATAACACGTCGGCTGAAAAGTTTCCGAAAATTCTAAGAAGTGGCGCCACTAGAATTTTTTTCATATGATTTTTAGTTAGTACCAACCTTCAAACGATACGTGTCAAAATTTGACAGCAGTCCGACCATTAGTTTGTGAGTTATTGCGTTGTGAGCGTGTAGCTACTTTTGTTATTTGAAACAAAAAAATGGAAAAACACGAATTTCGTGCTTTCATTAAACATTATTTTTTGATTGGAAAAAATATTTCCGGAAGCCAAAAAACTGCTTGACGAGCATTATCCCGACTCCAGCTCCAGCGCTCTTTCAACAGTACATTTGTGGTTTGCAAAATTTAAAACCGACCATATGAGCCGCAAGGACGATGAAGGCAGTGGACGTCCAAAGGAGGCTCTGTTATTCCAGAAAATATCAAAAAAGTCCACAAAATAATTTTCCGATGACCGTAAAGTGATGTTGATCGAGATAGATGAGGCTCTGAAGATATCCAAGGAGCGTGTTGTACATATCGACATGCAAAAGCTCCGGTGAAAAGTGGGTGCCGCACGAACTCACAATCGATCAAAAACAACAACGTATCGATGATTCAGAACAGTGTTTGGGCTTGTTCAACCGCAATAAAACAGACTGTTTGCGTCGATATGTGACAATGCATGAAACATGGCTCCATCATTACACTCCGGAGTCAAATCGGTAGTCAGCCGAGTGGACAGCAAACGACGAACCTCGTCCACAACGACCAAAAACGCAACAGTCGGCTGGCAAGGTTATGGCATCTGTATTTTGGGGTGCACATGGAATAATTTTCATCGACTATCTCGAAAATGGAAAAACCATCATAATAGTGACTATTATATAGCCTTGTTGGAGCGTTTGAAGCATTAAATCGCTAAGAAACGACCGCATTTGAAGAAGAAAAAAGCACTGTTTCATCAAGACAACGCACCGTGTCATAAATCAATGAAAACTATGACAAAATTGCATGAATTGGTCTTCGAATTGCTTCCACATCCACCGTATTCTCCAGATCTGGCCACCAGCGCGACTTTTTCCTGTTTGCAGACCTCAAGAGAATGCTCACTGGAAAGAAATTTAAGAGCAATGAAGAGAGTGATAGGCCGAAACAGAAGCCTATTTTGAGGAAAAAACAAAATCGTACTATAAAAATGGTATCGAAAAGTTGGAAGATCGTTGGAATCAGTATGTTGATGAATAAAGTTTAATTTTGCAAAAAAAATATTTTTTTCTTAGAATTTTCGGAAACTTTTCAGTCCATGTGTTAGAAGTGGGTAAACGAATTTTAAATTTTATCTGACTTAATTTTTATTACTATGTACTTTTGAATTTGGAATTAAAATAAAATAAAATCTTATAATGAATTGAATAAAGTCGTTGGAAAAATTTCAACGTATTCAGTGAATGCATTGAATACATGGACGAAACGCTGTTGGTTCCAACGTAGCATAAGATTTCTAAATATGTTTTTTTTTATTTTACTAACTTTAAACTATTCGCAATAATTTTCTTAACACAAAAAAAATAAATTTTCTTTTACAACAAACATACGCAAATAAAAAAAAACCCCGAACAAGACAAAGAAAACACCAACCAAACGGTTGAAATTGAATTTAATTTATACACAAATTGATGAAATATATAAAGATTAAATGCAATTATAATTTCTTTTATATATAAATAAATAACTACTGTTACTTCCCGCGCTGCAAAAGCTTAAAAACGGAAAAATAGAATAGATAAGGAAAAAAATTAGTAAAAAACAAAAACATGAAATTGAATAAGTAAAATATAGGAATGATGATGATGATGATGATGATGATGATGATGATGATGATGTTGTTATTAATAATAAAAGTCATAGCGGAAAATTGATTACACAAAAGTCAAGAATATGAATTTTCTTCTTTCATCGTAAGTAAATATACGTTTCTGTATATATAAATTTTTTGGTTTTGTTTGTACTGCTCTCGTACGTGTATGTATTTACAGTTATAATACAACGTGTATCTGTATGTTTTTTTGGGCACATCTTACAGATATGGAAAATAGGAAAAATAAAACAACAACAACAACAACAAAAAAAGAAAAAAGGGTTGTGTATGTGTTATGTTCTTCTATAAACATAATTTTGCATATATACGAATAATAAATATGTATAATACATAAACATATTAAACATATATAATACCGTTATTTTACAAGAATACGTTACACAAGTTATGTACATCCATACGCTTTATATGCATATAATAATAATAATAATAATAATAATAATAATAATGTTATGAGCACTATTTCATATATTTTATATGTATATAAATGAAATATTATTATATTGTGTATAACTGTAAATAATACATATATAGATATATTGTATATGTATGTGGATGGAGAAACAGAAGTAGAGGATTAAAGTTAAGGTTTTTCGTGAAACATCTGGTTATGTTAAATATTCTCATCATTTTATAAATTTTATATTATATATTTTGAATGTATAGCATTACAATACCAAATATATTGTATAAATACCCTGCAGGAAAGAGTATTAGTTCTACTACTAATACTAGTGCAACTAGTTACAAAGTATATAATATTGATTCCATGCTAAACCCCCGTTTACGTGTTGCCAACTGTTTCTTTTAACATTGAGATGTCCTGCGAAAAGACAATTGTCCTCAGCTGCATTACATTTTTCAACGAAGTTGAACTATTAGTTAATTTGTTACCAATTACTGAACTAGTTAAAATGTAAACACTTAAGTACTAGTACTAGTTCTTTTGCAACTAGTTACTCTGCTGGTTAATTTTAATTTGAATTCGATTTTATATTCTTTCGCCAGTACTTTAACAAGTTCTTTAAAAAAAAAAAAAAAAAAAAGTTGTATTCAATTTTAACAAAAAAACGTAGACAATTATTAATATTTAATAATAATTTACTTCATATTTAAAAAAATATTATAAATTATTGCAACTGGTGCTTCATATATTGTAGTTCATATCACCATTATTTAATTTACATCAGCTTCATTTTAATTATGCGTGCTACCTCTAAGTTTTCATCGCATAAAATAAAACGCAATTCTTCAAATTAATTACGGAATGGTTTATTCCTAATATATACCAATCGATTAAAAAAATATTTTTGGTAGCGATTCGTCATATTGTTGGAACAATTTTTCCGTCACAAAGTTCTCGTTAGATACAAATGTGCATATCTTCTTCTGCTGCACTAAAATTGTTGGATATTTTGGATAGTTATTTACTTCTTTTTCACTTCACAATCACTACTACGTGTTTTTAGCACGAAATTCTAGACACCATTAAAAATATAATCAAAACAGTGTCTAAAAACAGCCCATATATTTCTTTAAATTACTATAACAGTTCCAGTACGTTTTTGTTTCTCTTCGTTTCGTCACACATTTGTATTATTGCATATTTAAATTGGTTCCTATTATCTCTGCATTACTTTAGTAATGCAGTAACTGTAACTAATTCTTTTTACACATAGTTGAAGAATTCGTTTTTATACGGAAATAGTTTTAAAAATTTACTGCAGGGATATATATACAAATGTTATGTGTTTATACATACATACTCGTATAAACGCATATAAAACATACAAACACATAACATACATACACACACACACACACGCCATAATAAATACAATAAAATATTAATATTAATAATATAGATTGCGGTTTGACTGTGGGTTATTGATATTTTCGTTGTTGTTGTTGTTGTTGTTGTTGTTGTTGTTGTTGTTGTTGTTATTGGTACGAGGGCAACCGCGAAAATATGTGCCGTAGCAGTCTCCGTATGTTGCACCAGTGGCACTGGCAAATGTATATTTTTGTGCATTAAAATTATATGTCCGGTGTACCGGTATCAAATGAGCGTTTTCTTGTGAAAAAATTATACACTAATTTTAAATGGTAAAGTAAAAAAATATTTTATTCTAAAAATATTGGCCATTGCTTTCTACACATTTTGACCAACATTTCTGGCAATTTGTTGGGGATACCACACGCCAATAGAATTGTTCGTCTTTTGAAGCAATAACCAATGCAACACCCAATTTTCGAGTTCTTCGTAGGAATCGAAGTGCTGCTCAATGCTCAATGAGTGTTCCATCGATGTAAACAAATGGTAGCCGGAAGGAGCCAAGTCTTGTGAATAAGGCGGCAGGCGGGGTAGCAGCTCCCAGCCAAGTACTTTGATTGTTTCTTGTTTGAAGCAAAATTATCTTGCCGTGCCTTCTGGTCCATTCTGGTCGTTTTTCGATCAATGCATGGTTCAAATTGATCATTTGTTGGCGGTAACGATCAGCATTAACAGTTACATTAGATTTTAGAAGCTCGTGGTACATCACACCTTTCTGATCCCACCGCAGACACACAACATCTTTGTCTTCTTGCCGACACGATTTAGTTTTACAGTCGATGTTGTTGATTGTCCTTGATTAAGCCATGATTTTTTTTCGTTTTGGATTCTTAAAATAAATTCATTTTTCATCGCCCAGTAACAATGCGATGCAAAACAAAATTTTCTTTCGTGTCTGGCAAGCAAAATTTCACAAGTGTTTTTTCGGTTTTCCATCTGTCTTTCAACTCAATTCATGTGGCACCAATTTTCCACACTTTTTGGAACTTTCCCATAGCTTTTAAACGGTCAAAAATTGTTTGTTGTGCAACATTTACCATTTCTGCCATTTGCTTTTAATTCAAAGTGTCATCTTCATCCAATATATTGCTTGAAATTCGGTGTCTTCAAACATTTTTGATGGTCTTCCTCCACGTTCATTATTTCTCACATCAAAATCATTATCATCTCTGAACCGGTGTTGAAACCGTCTTTTGCATGTTGCTACTGATGGAGCATGCTATCACCTGATATGCCTCGACAAGCATTCGATGCGACTCTGCAGCATTTTTCTTCAAATGAAAACAAAAATTTAATTTAATTTCCGCAAATCATCATTTGCTGGTACAAAATTCGACATTTTTAACTAAAGAAGAAAGAAAAATAAACATTAAAGACTCGTTCACAACAAACGTTCTCTATCCAGACGTTTGTATCTTGACGCTCACCGGATACCGGTACACCTGACACTTTGTAAGACTTTTGGCAAAAGTTTCAGAAATTGAGTATTTTTTTTGTAACACAGGTGATTGCAATTTTTGTCTTTTTCATTGCACTTCTTCAATCCATTGTTTTCATTGTTGTTCGGTTTTTTGGTATGTAGCGCGATGGATTCATGTTTCCGAAACAGGGATGTACCGATGTAAAAATAGATTGTTAATGGTTACTCACAACGTGTGTAACCGATTTTATATTATATTTTGTGGCAAATTCAATAAACGCTGCATCCATCTGACTGACAGACAGCAGTTCGTCATGTAAACTATTCCAAACGATGTTCATCTTCTGTGCTTGTACGAGACCCAAATTTTATATTATTATCGCCATAATTTTACGGTGTAGTCTGCGTTCATGCATTATCACCACGAATAGAATCCAATTTGTCTTGGATACATTTTGGTGTATAATCTTTCATCTGGACTTGTTTATTCATTGCACGAAATTCGTTTTTGTTTTATTTAAAAAAAAAAAAAAAAACGCACATAATTTTTTTACTGCTGCAATCACCTGTGACAAAGATTATAATGTTTTTTAAAAATATAAATGACAGAGAATGACAGTGGCGAGGCCAGAGAAATATCATCATATATATTTTTCTTATAAATGTTGGGTGAAATTAGACTAAATTATGTAGTTAAAGTGTGTGTGTGTGTGTGTGTTCACCGAAACGAAAATTTGCCGGAAAATCGACTTTTACGAATTATCATCTTTTTGAATTTTGGGACCATAGTTTTTACGGATTTCTATTTTTCTATACATAATTGTAAATTATAATCAATTTTCAATCTTTCATAGACAACATTTTCTAAAAATTCATTCACGCAATCAAAAGATATGACCGATTTTTCAATCGATGATCGAGACAAATTAAAGAAATTTGTGGTACTGTAAAAAGTGAATACCCAAAATGTTACAAACAGTACCAGTATATTTCATACAAAATTTCACTGATGTCAAAAGGAAAATTGGTTATATTTTTGAAAACATTTTTTCACGCATCGCCCTTTAACAGAAGTCTTTTAAAGTATATGGTTCATTGTGAACAAAAGAATTTATATTCATATGCGACTCATTGTCAGTGAAACACATGTAGCGGCTGCTGGGGCGCTTACTTTTACGGTTTCCCTCGTATTGGTTTTTAGTTGTTGTTGTTGCTGTTGTTGTTGCTGTTGTTATTGTTGCTGTTGTTTTGATAATACTAATAATAATATGTTGCTGGAACAAATATAAAATGACTATAATTTTATTTTTATTTTGGTATACACAACGGAAGACATGAAATATTACGTACGTGTATAAATTTATAATTATAAATAAATTAATTTATAATTAAATAATGTGAATTTTACCGCGATAGCTAATGTAAAATTAATATTGTAAATTATTAATGTACCATCTTTTTCATAATTTTATGAATCTTCTTTCATGAAATTGGTATTTACATACAAGCCGTCGATAATGATGATAATTGTGACACATAAATTAAAACCCGTTTTTACATTTTTTTTTTGTGGTAAAGTGGCAGGTACCATAGAGTGACTTGAAAAAATTTTTCATTTTTTTTCATACTAAAAATTATTTAACTGAATTAATATTTGTTAGTTTATGAAATCAAATGACGAATATGATTTAAAACTATGATGCTATCCAGAGATTAACAATTTCTTCATACACAACGCTATGGGCGATTCACGCATAAGAATAATTGAATTAATAAAACATCTATCGAAACATAAATGCACAAATCAATTGGTGAACTGCTGTTGTATAAACTCATCTACGGAGTAATTTACCAAATTTTAACAAACACTTATGGTGTCATCATTTGTTTGCCTAATTAACGCAAAGCTGAATAACGTTCTTGTCGGCCAGTTAAAATTGATGACGACCAAATCAAAGTAACAATTGATCCGAATCGCCACAGTACAACATGTGAGATTGCTGAGCAGCTAAAGACGAATCACAACCGCATACATTGTATAGCTTTTAAAAGAACTTGGCTATACGAAAATAAAAAAACTCGATATATGGACTTATAGAAATTCATTTAACACAATGCATTAACAAGTTCGTGGAGAAATTAAAATGAACCAGAAGAAACAACACCTAAAGTTGATACTCATCAAAGAAGGTTATGCGTTATCAATTAGATGGGATTACAAAGGCATTGTCTATTTGGAACTTTTATCACGCAACCGAACAATCAATTCAGATATAGTATTTTTGAGCCTGGAAACGGGTTGTGCGCATGTTTCATATGTGAAGTTAAATGGCATTTTACTTGAAATTCTTTCCCACATTTGCTACATTTGTGGTTCTTAATACCGGCATGGATCGATTTGTGATGAATACATGACGACCGCTGTTTAAATGATTTCAAACATGTATCATATTTATATATTTTCTCTGCGTTATGTATTACCATGTGACGGTGTAGTTTTCTCAAGTTAGAAAGTTTTCTCTCACATATGGGACATTTGTGCAATTTGACAGTATGTTCTCTCATATGATCAAACAACTCTTGTTTTCGTAAATATTAACGATAACAAATATCACATTCAAAATTCTTTTCATCACTATGAATTTTCATATGTCGAATTAAGTTCGATTTATCTGATAGTATTTTCGTCAGACTCTACACGTTCGTTTACACACCATTTGATGATCATGTAAATTTTCTTTCGTTGTAAAAGTTCCTTTACATATATTACATTTTAACAAATGTTCGTCAGTGGTTAAATTTTGATTTGTTCTTTCTTCCATTTCTAAAATTCGTATCGTTGTTCCTTTATTACGGAATTAAATAAATTATATTTAAATTTCGTGTAACTTCTCAAATAAATCGAATTTTAATGTTAATAACACTTTTAATGTCTCACTTAAAAACTGAAAACTAACGTCCGATCACTTTGAATATTATTTTATAACTGCCATTCATGGAATGTTGAGATAAGCAAGTATTAATAAAATAGAAATTGGTGTTACCAGATTTATGAAAATATAGAAAACATTGACATATAATTCGTGATTGTTCGATAATTTTCGACGGTATTGCCACACATTTATATTGATTACTCCAATATTTGCAAAAGTATATAATTTGACATTTTTACTGAATGTAAATCGTCACTGTGGTCAAATTATTACCAATAATTGTTACTTAATTATTTTACCAATTACTAAATACTTAACCCATAAACTTCCTTAATTACTCCATTGCATTACAACCCAGGTGCGGTTTTACTCTTCTGCTACCTGATCTATCCGCAGTCAATGTTTTCCAACCCCGAAATCTAAGGATCTTTATATCACAATTTACTGCATTTAGCCATCTTGCCTTAGGTCTTCCGTCTCTCCTTCTACCTTCGGGATTACCATTTTACATTTTTTTCGGCACACATTTCTCTTCAATGCATAATACATGTCAAAGCCATCTTAATCCATTGATTTTGATAGTTTTGACAATATTTGATTGATCGTGGAACTTGTCAAATTCAAAATTGTATCTTCGCCTCCGACCATTCTGTTCTTTTACCAATGAACCAAATATGCCACGGAGTACTTTTTGTTCAAAAATCCAAAGTAATTGTTCCTGGTTCTGTGTCCGGCACCAAACCTCAGACCCATACTTTAATATTGGACGTATTAATGTTGTAAATAGCACTTAAAATCTCATTGTAACCTATCAATTGCAAAAGTTAAAATTTAATTTATAATTTAACGATAATAAAATTTCAAAGTATTTATTTGAAACAACAAATTGTTTTGTATAATTTTTAGTCAATAAACAATAAATTTTAATTATAATTCCGCGGAAAATAATTGGATCATTTATCCGAAAAATTATTAATTTGTTCGTTAAATTTAATTTTTTCTATGTTCCATTTTTTTAATATAGAACTCGAATTTAAATCAATCAATTGCGTGACATTTATTATCCGCCAAAAAGGTTTGCCATCGTTAAAGTTTATTATCTTGAATTTTACGATAAGTTTTCACGTCATTTTAATGATTGGTGTGAGGATGTAAATATTATAATATTTTTGAAATTTCTTGAAATTACTCGTAAAATGTCAATTAATCATTTAATTGTTTTTCTATTCCGTATCGCATTCACTGGATGTGTCATCGGAATCAATATCGGCGGCATTGGATAGCATATAATTATTATTCAAAATACGCGATTGATACATTCCACTTGGACCCGGTTGATTTTCATTGGAAAGTGATTTGTTGACATTTGAATGACTTTTGGGTTTGTGAGACATTACATGAAAAAATTTTTTAAATCTTCCCGAACACATTGGGCATGAAAACCGATTGTGTACCTCTTTCATATGTTGACTTAAATGGTATTTTAGTTTAAATCGTTTCTCACATTTGGTACATTTGTGATTCTTACTATCAGAATGAACAAATTTGTGTTTCCTTAACCCCTGCGGTTGTTTAAATGATTTCGAACATATATCACATTTATGTGTTTTCTCTGCGTTATGTATTAGTTTATGCTTTTTTAAACCCTGCGGTTGTTTAAATGATTTCGAACATATATCACATTTATATGTTTTCTCTGCGTTATGTATTAGTTTGTGTATTATTAGCCCACTCGGTTGTTTAAATGATTTCGAACATATATCACATTTATATGTTTTCTCTGCGTTATGTAGTAATTTATGCGTTTTTAAACCCTGCGGTTGTTTAAATAATTTCGAACATATTTCACATTTATGTGTTTTCTCTGCGTTATGTATTAATTTATGCGTTTTTAAACCCTGCGGTTGTTTAAATGATTTCGAACATATATCACATTTATGTGTTTTCTCTGCGTTATGTATTAGCATATGTTTTCGTAAATTTGCCAAATGTAAACATTTCTTCTCACATTTGGAACATTTGTGCAATTTGCCACTATGTTCTCTCATATGATCAATCAATACAAATTTTTGTGAATATTTACGGCAACAAATATCACATTCAAATTTATTTTCACCTCTATGAATTTTCATATGTCGATTTAATTTCGATTTATCTGATAGTGATGATGTTCGTTTACACACCATTTGATGATCCATTAAATTTTCTTTTGTTGTAAAAGTTCCGTTACAAATATTACATTTTAACAAATGTTCGTCAGTTGTTAAATTTTGATTTGGTTTTTGTTCCATTCCTAAAATACGTTTCTTTTCCTTGGTTGGTTTTGAACAATTGTGAAATAAAATAAATTATATTGAATTTCCGAGTAAATTCTTAAAAAAATAATACTTTAATGAAAACAATCTCTCTTTAATCTCTCGCTTAAAAACTAAAAATAACGTCCGATCACTTTGAATATTATTTTATAACTGCCATTGATGGAATGTTGAGATAAGCAATTAGTAATAAAAATGAAATTGGTGTTACCAGATTTATGAAAAAATAGAAACCATTGACATATATTTCGTGATTGTTCGATAATTTTCGACGGTATTGCCACATATTTATATTGATTACTCCAATATTTGCAAAAGTATATAATTTGACATTTTTACTGAATGTAAATCGTCACTGTGGTCAAATTATTACCAATAATTGTAACTTAATTATTTTACCAATTACTAAATACTTAACCCATAAACTTCCTTAATTACTCCATTGCATTACAACCCAGGTGCGGTTTTAATCTTCTCCAACCTTATCTATCCGCAGTCAATTTCCAAACCCGAATTTTAAGGATCTTTATATCACAATTTACAGTATTTAGCCATCTTGCCTTAGGTCTTCCGTCTCTGCTTCTACCTTCCCGATAACCAATTAACATTTCTTCGGCACACATTTCTCTTCCATACATAATACATGTCCAAGCCATCTTAATCCATTGATTTTGATAGTTTTGACAACATTTGATTGATCGTAGAACTTGTCAAATTCAAAATTGTATCTTCGCCTCCGACCATTCTGTTCTTTGACCAATTAACCAAATATGCAACGGAGTACCTTTCTTTCAAAAACCCCAAGTAATTGTTCCAGGTTTTGTGTCCGTCATCAAGCCTCAGAACCATACTTTAATAACGGACGTATTAATGTTGTAAACAGCACTTAATAACTCATTGTAACCCATGAATTGCAAAAGTTAAAATTTAATTTATAAAATTTAACGATAATAAAAATTCAAAGTATTTATTTGAAACAACAAATTGTTTTGTATAATTTTTAGTCAATAAACAATAAATTTTAATTATAATTCCGCGGAAAATAATTGGATCATTTATCCGAAAAATTATTAATTTGTTCGTTAAATTTAATTTTTTCTATGTTCCATTTTTTTAATATAGAACTCGAATTTAAATCAATCAATTGCGTGACATTTATTATCCGCCAAAAAGGTTTGCCATCGTTAAAGTTTATTATCTTGAATTTTACGATAAGTTTTCACGTCATTTTAATGATTGGTGTGAGGATGTAAATATTATAATATTTTTTGAAATTTCTTAAAATTACTCGTAAAATGTAAATTAATCATTTAATTGTTTTTCTATTCCATATCGCATTCACTGGATGTGTCATCGGAATCAATATCGGCGGCATTGGATAGCATATAATTATTATTCAAAATACGCGATTGATACATTCCACTTGGACCCGGTTGATTTTCATTGGAAAGTAATTTGTTGACATTTGAATGACTTTTGGGTTTGTGAGACATTACATGAAAAAATTTTTTAAATCTTCCCGAACACATTGGGCATGAAAACCGATTGTGAACCTCTTTCATATGTTGACTTAAATCGTTTCTCACATTTGGTACATTTGAGATTCTCAATATCGGAATGAACTAATTTGTGTTTCCTTAACACCTGCGGTTGTTTAAATGATTTCGAACATATATCACATTTATATGTTTTCTCTGCGTTATGTATTAGTTTATGCTTTTTTAAACCCTGCGGTTGTTTAAATGATTTCGAACATATATCACATTTATATGTTTTCTCTGCGTTATGTATTAGTTTGTGTCTTTTTAAATCCTGCAGTAGTTTAAATGATTTCGAACATATATCACATTTATGTGTTTTCTCTGCGTTATGTATTAGTTTGTGTCTTTTTAAATCCTGCAGTAGTTTAAATGATTTCGAACATATATCACATTTATATGTTTTGTCTGCGTTATGTAATAATTTATGCCTTATTAAACCTTGCGGTTGTTTAAATGATTTCGAACATATATCACATTTATATGTTTTCTCTGCGTTTTGTAGTAATTTATGCGTTTTTAAACCCTGCGGTTGTTTAAATGATTTCGAACATATATCACATTTATGTGTTTTCTCTGCGTTATGTATTAGCATATGTTTTCGTAAATTTGTCAAATGTAAACATTTCTTCTCACATTTGGAACATTTGTGCAATTTGCCACTATGTTCTCTCATATGATCAATCAATACATATTTTCGTGAATATTTACGGCAACAAATATCACATTCAAATTTATTTTCACCTCTATGAATTTTCATATGTCGATTTAATTTCGATTTATCTGATAGTGATGATGTTCGTTTACACACCATTTTATGATCATTTAAATTCTGTGTAGTTGTAAAAGTTCCGTTACAAATATTACATTTTAACAAATGTTCGTCAGTTGTTAAATTTTGATTTGGTTTTTGTTCCATTCCTAAAATACGTTTCTTTTCCTTGGTTGGTTTTGAACAATTGCGAAATAAAATAAATTATATTGAATTTCCGAGTAATTTCTTAAAAAAATAATACTTTAATGAAAACAATCTCTCTTTAATCTCTCGCTTAAAAACTAAATATAACGTCCTATCACTTTGAATATTATTTTATAACTGCCATTGATGGAATGTTGAGATAAGCAATTAGTAATAAAAATGAAATTGGTGTTACCAGATTTATGAAAAAATAGAAACCATTGACATATATTTCGTGATTGTTCGATAATTTTCGACGGTATTGCCACATATTTATATTGATTACTCCAATATTTGCAAAAGTATATAATTTGACATTTTTACTGAATGTAAATCGTCACTGTGGTCAAATTATTACCAATAATTGTTACTTAATTATTTTACCAATTACTAAATACTTAACCCATAAACTTCCTTAATTAATCCATTGCATTACAACCCAGGTGCGGTTTTACTCTTCTCCAACCTTATCTATCCGCAGTCAATGTCCAAACCCGAATTTTAAGGATCTTTATATCACAATTTACAGCATTTAGCCATCTTGCCTTAGGTCTTCCGTCTCTCCTTCTACCTTCCGGATTACCAATTAACATTTTTTCGGCACACATTTCTCTTCAATGCATAATACATGTCAAAGCCATCTTAATCCATTGATTTTGATAGTTTTGACAATATTTGATTGATCGTAGAACTTGTCAAATTCAAAATTGTATCTTCGCCTCCGACCATTCTGTTCTTTTACCAATGAACCAAATATGCCACGGAGTACTTTTTGTTCAAAAATCCAAAGTAATTGTTCCTGGTTCTGTGTCCGGCACAAAGCCTCAGACCCATACTTTAATATTGGACGTATTAATGTTGTAAATAGCACTTAAAATCTCGTTGTAACCTATCAATTGCAAAAGTTAAAATTTAATTTATAATTTAACGATAATAAAAATGCAAAGTATTTATTTGAAACAACAAATTGTTTTGTATAATTTTTAGTCAATAAACAATAAATTTTAATTATAATTCCGCGGAAAATAATTGGATCAATGATCCGAAAAATTATTAATTTGTTCGTTAAATTTAATTTTTTCTATGTTCGATAATTTTAATATAGAATTCGAATTTAAATCAATCAACTGCGTGACATTTATTATCCGCCAAAAAGGTTTGCCATCGTTAAAGTTTATTATCTTGAATTTTACGATAAGTTTTCACGTCATTTTAATGGTTGGTGTGAGGATGTAAATATTATAATATTTTTGAAATTTCTTGAAATTACTTGTAAACTGTCAATTAATCATTTAATCGTTTTTCTATTCCGTATCGCATTCACTGGATGTGTTATCGGAATCAATATCTGCCACATTGGATTGAATATTATTATTATTCAAAATATGTGATTGACACATTTCACTTGGACCCGGTTGATTTTCATTGGAAAGTGATTTGTTGAGATTTGAATGACATTTGTGTTTGTGTTCCAATAGTTGATTCAATTTTTTAAATGTTCTCAAACATATTGGGCATGGAAACGGTTTGTGAGCTTGTTTCATATGTTGAGTTAATTCTGATCTTTGTTTAAATCGTTTCTCACATTTGGTACATTTGTGATTCTTAATATCTGAATGAACTAATTTGTGTTTCCTTAACACCTGCCGTTGTTTAAATGATTTCGAACATATATCACATTTATATGTTTTCTCTGCGTTATGTATTAGTTTGTGGTCTTTTAACCCCAGCAGTCGTTTAAATGATTTCTCACATATATCACATTTATATGTTTTCTCGGCGTTATGTATTAGTTTGTGGCTTTGTAACCCATGCGGTTGTTTAAATGATTTCGAACATATATCGCATTTATATGTTTTCTCTGCGTTATGTAGTAATTTATGCGTTTTTAAACCCTGCGGTTGTTTAAATGATTTCGCACATATATCACATTTATGTGTTTTCTCTGCGTTATGTATTAGTTTGTGCATTATTAGCCCACTCGGTTGTTTAAATGATTTCGAACATATATCACATTTATATGTTTTCTCTGCGTTATGTATTAGTTTGTGTCTTTTTAAATCCTGCGGTTGTTTAAATGATTTTGAACATATATCACATTTATGTGTTTTCTCTGCGTTATGTATTAGTTTGTGCATTATTAGCCCACTCGGTTGTTTAAATGATTTCGAACATATATCACATTTATATGTTTTCTCTGCGTTATGTATTAGTTTGTGTCTTTTTAAATCCTGCGGTTGTTTAAATGATTTCGAACATATATCATATTTATGTGTTTTCTCTGCGTTATGTATTAGTTTGTGCATTATTAGCCCACTCGGTTGTTTAAATGATTTCGAACATATATCACATTTATATGTTTTCTCTGCGTTATGTAGTAATTTATGCGTTTTTAAACCCTGCGGTTGTTTAAATGATTTCGAACATATATCACATTTATGTGTTTTCTCTGCGTTATGTATTAGCATATGTTTTCGTAAATTTGCCAAATGTAAACATTTCTTCTCACATTTGGAACATTTGTGCAATTTGCCACTATGTTCTCTCATATGATCAATCAATACATATTTTTGTGAATATTTACGGCAACAAATATCACATTCAAATTTATTTTCACCTCTATGAATTTTCATATGTCGATTTAATTTCGATTTATCTGATAGTGATGATGTTCGTTTACACACCATTTTATGATCATTTAAATTCTGTGTAGTTGTAAAAGTTCCGTTACAAATATTACATTTTAACAAATGTTCGTCAGTTGTTAAATGTTGATTTGGTTTTTGTTCCATTCCTAAAATACGTTTCTTTTTTCCTTTATTACGGAATTAAATAAATTATATTTAAGTTTGGTGTAAATTCTCAAATAAATAAAATTTTAATGTTACTAAAACTTTTAATGTCTCACTTAAAAACTGAAAACTAACGTCCGATCACTTTGAATATTATTTTATAACTGCCATTGATGGAATGTTGAGATAAGCAATTAGTAATAAAAATGAAATTGGTGTTACCAGATTTATGAAAAAATAGAAAGCATTGACATATATTTCGTGATTGTTCGATAATTTTCGACGGTATTGCCACACATTTATATTGATTACTCCAATATTTGCAAAAGTATATAATTTGACATTTTTACTGAATCCTCATTGTGATCAATTTATTATCAATTAATTGTTATTTTTGTAATTGTGATCAGTTTTTGGTGAGGCCGTAGTTGTTATTCACTAAAATATTTGTGTTTTATCTGACAAACCGATCAACATTCATAAAAAAAGGTGGTGCGTTAAGTTTAGCTAATTTTCCGATTAATTATCTTATTTCGATCACAAATAATGTAGTTCTTGTTATTAATTTGTGAGTTCTACACTCAATTGGATTAAAAGTAGCTTATAATGCGCATACAAAATTTGAATCAGTGTCATGTTTTTTCGTCAAATCTCCCCAACCAATTATTTACCAATTACTAAAACCTTATACCATCCGTTACTGCAAATGTTAAAATTTAATTTATATTAATTTAACGATAATAAAAATTCAATGAAATTGTGGAACAAATTGTTTTTTATAATTTTTGGTCAATAAACGATAAATTTTAAATTGGAAATTTTTCGATATTTTACTACTGAAATATTGTTAATAAAATAATTATATTAAAATGTTAAGTTGTGTGGAGATATGTATAGCAATTAATATTACTCCAAGATGGAGTTTATATGGCATCTTCCACAACATATTAATCCGTATCGAAGTATATAACAATTTACCAATTATACTGTAATCATTGTTTCAATATTATTTTTCTTTGTACTTCCGTGGAAAGTAATTGTATCATTTATCCGAGAAATTATTAATTTGTCCTATATAACTTATTGTTAAGTTATGTGTGCTTGGATTTCAATAACATTTTAATTGTAAAATTCGCAATGGTTAACATATGCGAAGACTGTTATTATTGTCAACACATTACAGAGCATTACAATCGATCTGCTTATCATTTGCATTTAATCACAATATAATAGTGTCCCACTCATTTTTTGTATATTTGTAATTTATATTATATGTGCACACAAATTTAAATTTATCCTATTTAAATGTGTTCTATTTAATTTTTATAAAATGTTAAATAATATGGAAATTAAAAATTAAAACTAAATCAACAAAATTGTTAGAATTTAAGTGTTATTTATACCAACATTAAAATATGTTTGCTTAAAATATGATATCGCACAATTATTGTACGTACCCAACACTACAGCCGAAAAGCATAACCGCACACACACACAAACTCATTTATTAATAGTCATCTATTATGAAACGGCTGTGGCACTCTGTTGCTAATGATATAAATTTCTAATGAATAATAAATATACAATAAAAGGCAAACAAAAAGTGTAAAATACGAGAAAATAGAAAATACTTTAAGTTTATAAATATTTATACAGAAAAGAATTGCACAAAATAATACCGAAAAATAACGAAATGCGAGGATCCATTTTTTCCTAATACTTCAGTTCTAAATAATAGCATAGGGTGTGTTCTTACGAAATCTTTTCATTGAAACAAATACATTTATATTGATATTACTTTAACACACGCACACAAATCATGTAACCTAAACAGAAATGTTAAACAAAATTTATTCCAAATCACAGTACGGCTAGTTCTGCGACCGCACGCGTCCACAAGTTGCTGATAGTGAAACGGCCTATAATATGATGATTGTCTACTTACTTCTTGTCAGCACTACTCAATTCCGGCAATACTTTCTAGATTACTTGTGTACAGAGATGTCATTGGTGGTAAGTACTTCTTCTCTAGATGAGAGTTATTCATGGGTTCGGAATGGGTGGAATTTTCATGTTTGCAGAACAAGTGTATTTTTCATGGGATCGGATTGGATGAGTTTTTCTTGGATTCGGAATGAATGAAATCTGCATTTGTTCGGAATGGACTAATTTTTATGTTCACACGCACCATACACTATCAATCCAGGATTTCCCAATACTTTCTAAAACCTCGATGTAAGCGATAGCAATAAGTCGAAGCCCCTGTGGAAAAGAAATAAGGTAGCATAACATGACGGTCGTTGCTCACAACTCATAAAACCATAACAGTAGCTGAAATTTGCTTGTGCATAACACAGGCGACCTCTGTGTACGTTCTGAACAAAGCCATCATTCATTTATTCAATTAATTTTTTTGGTCTTGATCGAAATTTTTATTATCAGGAAAAAACCATTACATATTGCGAGCTTCTGGGTGCTTAAACTTGTTTAAAATACATTTTCCTGCGATAGGTCACTGCTCACGAGTTGGTGTCGACATATGCGCATAACGTAGGACTAGTAGCGTAGGCCTTCGTGAACGACTCGGCGAACTACACTTTCAGAGATTTTAAGAAGCCTCTGATTGACATTGAAGGATTTTCGTTAACGATTGCTTGTATCTAAATGTTGACTAAAATGTATAGTTTTCACAGATACATTCACTGATAATTACGAAAAGTACTTACAATTTAGGTATGCATTTAGTGAAGATATTGAAACCGCATAACAAAAAGTCGCACTGGATCGTTTATGATTCAGTGATTACGCAGTAACGGCGAGTCAGCAGCACGCCATTATAGCTTTTGTTTTTGCAAGAGGTGAAGTATATCCCTGTAAATGCCCTACGAATTTACAGATTGATTTAAGTACGGACGTACGGTTAACTACAAAACTTGGGAAAAACCACCAGATAGGAACTGTATAACACGTCCTTGGATCGGACAAGATAAACGGCAACGATTTTATAGTTGATGCCATTGTATGAATGATCCGACGATAAATGCAGTCAGAACTCACACCACACCTAAATTTTCTGGTATTCCCGAAATTCAGCACTTCTTGTATTTCACAATGAGTATTAGTAGGTCATAATTTGTTTGTTGATCCGTTGACAGATGACACAATTTTAATTCTTTTATTGTCATAAATAGTTTTCTATACCCTTCTGGGTTATGGTTCTTGTAGTTCAATACACCAAGGGACTAAGGGTTTTGTAGTGCGATTGTAAATAGTAAAATGGGTTTTTGATATGAATATTGGGTTGGCAATAAAGTCAGTGGTGTCTTCACATATAGATTGTTTTTGATGAATATTGACTTATTACTAACGTTTTCGAAATATCAAAAATTTTTTTTTTTTGCGGTTGGTACTTCAATTCTGATTTTGTAAAAAATTTTGTATCAATCGGTTGTGTATGTTTTCGGTTGAAAAATACAAAATCAAAATGAGCATTTCGTCATATTTTCCTTTTTTCCAACCACGAAGGAAACAACGTAGCGCAGTCACACAAAAACATTTTGTGTTGTGTATGGTGAGCCGGAGCCATAAAATAACGGCAATGTCAAAAAATTGGTATACAAGTTTTGGTTCTGAAGGTTTCTCAGTCAAAAAGATACACAACCTTCAGGTCGTCCAGTTGAAGTGAATAATGACCAAATCAAAACAATAATCGATTCGGATCGTTATAGCACAACACGTGAAATGTAAAACAAAAATGATCGATTTTTTAAAAACGAGCGATTGATAACTGGCGATGAAAAATGGATTGTTTACAAAAATGTAAATCCGAAAAGGATCGCGGAGCAAGAAAGATTTTACCGAAGCATAAACAACATCTAAAGCTGATATTCATCAAAAGAAAATTATACGGTATCAGTTTCTGGCGATTACAAAGGCATTGTCTATTTTGAACTTTTACCACGCCAAACCAAACGATCAATTCGCATAGGCATAAACATTCAGCAATTAACCAAACTGAATAATGCAACTCAAGAAAAGCTATCAAAATTAACAAATCGACGTTGTTGTGTCCCATCTTGACAAATCATGACCACTCAATATCTTTGGTCACTCTTCAAAAATTTGCAACTAAATTATTGCTTTGGAAAAGTAGGTTGAATTTTTTAAATTTTCATATTCAAAATCTATCGAATTTAGGACTTTCATGAATTCACTACATCAGCCAAAGATTTCTTTTGTTCACAATGAGTTTTACAATAAATTAATTTGTTTGTTTATGCGAGATAGACATCGATTTAAGCATACTTTTAATCATGTTTAAACAAAAAACACATGAAATTTCCTAGTATTAAAATCGAACTTATACTACACAATTCGGATGCCTTTTTATATACGTAATTTCTTAAGGATATTTCATTACATATTTTATAATTAAATTCATATTTTATACTCTAAATATATTTACAAAAATAAATAATAAACACAAAAGTCAGAAAAAATGAAAACGAAAACCTAATTACCATAAAAGGATTTAACATAATTTATATCGTTTGTTCTTCATCTATTTTATCTAGATACATTTATATGTATTTGCGTATATTGCGTGTGTACATTATTATCCTTTTTACTTATGCTATTTATTCTACTTCGATAAATAACTGGCAGAAGACAAAAAAAATTAAAGGAATACGAAATGCCTTAGTGAGAAAAAAAAAACAAGGAGTAAATATAAACAAAATAAATTCATAAGAAATGAAACTGTGTAGAAAACACACGAAAAAAATGCTATCTATCTATAGCTCTATCCACCGAACATATATTGTATTTATGTGCTTAGAAATATGTTGATAAGACACAAGGACATTGTCGTGTATTTTATATAATGTTTTCATGTTTGGCCCATTCGGTTTTTTTTTTTTTGTGGTACACATCACATTTGGGGGTGAAATTTGGTGCGGGTGGTGATGATAGAATCAGTAGACAAGGACTGTATGTTGAAAATTTTTTTGTGAGGGATGAGAGCCGCTTAAAACTTATCGAAATAAAATATAAATATAAAATAGATGAAGATATAGAAAATATGTAAACGCTATATGTTCACTGTATGTCCGCCAAATAAACAGAACTTTTATTTGCCAGAAAAACAAACAATTAATTTATAATATAATTTAATCCGAAACATTATGCAATGTCACTGTCACAATACATCGATTGACACAGTTCAGCCAGTGTATCAAATGATATTTTAAGTATATTTTTAATAAATCTATAATTTATTTAATAAATAATAATTATTATTTAAAGCCACACATTGATGCTGCATGCTTGATGGCCAAGAAAATGAATATGTGTGTGTGTGCTTGGTTGGCCATAAGTCAAATTAATAATTTCTGTTAATTCTGGCAACAATTTACAATTTTTGTATTTTGTTACAGCATTACTTACAATACTTACTTACACCATGGCGTTAAAGTCCAAGTGCGGTTTTAGCCTTCGCCAAACTGACCTATCCGCAGTGTAACTGTCTTCTAAACCCAGAATTTTAAGGATCTTTATATTACAATTTAATGCATTTATCCATCTTGCCTCGGGTCTAACCTCTCTCCTTCTACCTTCTGGATTACCAATTAACGGGTTTTTTCCATCACAAGCTTTTCCTACATGCTTAATACGTATCCAAGCCATCTTAATCCATTGATTTTAATAGTTTTGACAATTTTTTTGTTGACCGTACAACTTGTCTAATTCAAAATTGTATCTTCGCCTCCGACCATTCTGATCTTTCATGGAACCAAATATGCCATGGAGTACCTTTCTTTCAATAATCCGAAGTAATTGTTCCAGGTTTTGTGTCCGCCATTAAGCCTCAGAACCATACTTTAATAACGGACGTATTAATGTTATAAATAGCACTTAAAATCTCGTTGTAACCCATCAATTGCAAAAGTTAAAATTTAATTTATAAAATTTAACTACAATAAAAATTCAATGAAATTACAAAATTCAAAATATTTATTTGAAACAACAAATTGTTTTGTATAATTTTTAGTCAATAAACAATAAATTTTAATTATAATTACGCGGAAAATAATTGGATCATTTATCCGAAAAATTATTAATTTGTTCGTTAAATTACATTTTTTATATGTTCGATAATTTTAATATAGAATTCGAATTTAAATCAATCAACTGCGTGACATTTATTATCCGCCAAAAAGGTTGCCATCGTTAAAGTTTATTATCTTGAAATTTACGATAAGTTTCCACGTCATTTTATTGGTTGGTGTGTGGATGTAAATATTATAATATTATTGAAATTTCTTGAAATTACTCGTAAAATGTCAATTAATAATTCGATCGTTTTTCTATTCCTTATCTCATTCACTGGATGTGTTATCGGAATCAATATCTGTAGCATTAGATTGCATGTTATTATTATTCACAATACGCGATTGATACATTCCACTTGTACCTGGTCGATTTTCATTGGAAAGTGATTTGTTGACATTTGAATGACTTTTGGGTTTGTGAGTCATTACATGATAGAATATTTTAAATTTTCCCGAACACATTGGGCATGGAAACCTATTGTGAACCATTGCCATATGTTGACTTAAATTGTATCTTAGTTTAAATCGTTTCTCACATTTGGTACATTTGTGATTCTCAATATCGGAATGAACTAATTTGTGTTTCCTTAACACCTGCGGTTGTTTAAATGATTTTGAACATATATCACATTTATATGTTCTCTCTGCGTTATGTATTAGCATATGTTTTCGTAAATTACCCATATTTGAACATCTTATATCACATTTGGGACATTTGTGCAATTTGCCACTATGTATTTTCATATGATCAATCAATTCTTGTTTTCGTAAATATTTAAGGCAACAAATATCACATTCAAAATTCTTTTCGCCTCTATGAGTCTTCATATGTTGAATTAAGTTATCTTTCCTCGATAGTATTTTCGCACAAATTTTACACGTTCGTTTACACACCATTTGATGATCATTTAAATTTTTTTTCGTTGTGAAAGTTCCGTTACAAATATTACATTTTAACAAATGTTCGTCAGTTGTTAAATTTGGATTTGAGTTTCCTTCCATTTCTAAAATAAGTTTCTTTTTCCCTTGTTGTTTTGAACAATTACGAAATAAAATAAAATATATTCAATTTTCGAGTAATTTCTTAAAAAAATAATATTTTAATGATTACAATCTCTCTTTAATCTCTCACTTAAAAACTGAAAACAAACGTCCGATCACTTTGAATATTATTTTATAACTGCCATTGATGGAATGTTGAGATAAGCAAATAGTAATAAAAAAGAAATGGGTGTTACCAGATTAATGACAAAATAGAAAGCATGACGTGATTGTTCGATAATTTTCGACGGTATTGCCACACATTTGTATTGATTACACCAATATTTACAAAAATATAAAATTTGACATTTTTACTGAATGTAAATCGTCACTGTGGTCAAATTATTACCAATAATTGATTTTGTGATCAGTTTTTTGTGAGGCCGTAGTTGTTATGCACTAAAACATTTGTATTTTATCTGACAAACCGATCAACATTCAAAATAAAAGTGGTGCGTTATGTTTAGCTAATTTTCCGATTAAATATTGTATAGAGTTCACAAATAATATAATTCTTGATCATAAATTGAGAGACTTACACTCAGTTTGGTTAAAAATGACGTATATAATGTGTATGAGAAATTTGAATCAGCTTCATGTTTATTCGTCAGATCTCAACAAACAATTATTTTACTAATTACTAAAATCTATATCCATTAACATACTTACTTACTCCATGGCATTACAACCCAGTTGCGGTATTAGCCTTTTTCCACACGCTTCTCCAACCTGACCCATCCGCGGTCAATGGCTTTCAATCCCGAATTTTAAGGATATTTATATCACAGTTTACTGCATCTAGCCATCTTGCCTTAGGCCTTCCTTCTCTCCTTCTACATTCTGGATTACCATTTATCAGTGTTTGCGGCACACGCTCCTCCTCCATGTGTAATGCGTGTCCAAGCCATCTTAATCTATTGATTTTGATTGTTTTGAAAATATTTGGTTAAAATTTAATTTATAATTTAACGATAATAAAAATTCAATGAAATTACAAAATTCAAAGTATTTATTTGAAAAAACATATTGTAATTTTTAGTCAATAAACAATAAATTTTAATTATAATTACGCGGAAAATAATTGGATCATTTATCCGAAAAATTACTAATTTGTTCGTCAAATTTCATTTTTTATATGTTCGATTATTTTAATATAGAATTCGAATTTAAATCAATCAACTGCGTGACATTTATTATTCGCCAAAAAGGTTGCCATCGTTAAAGTTTATTATCTTGAATTTTACGATAAGTTTTCACGTCATTTTATTGGTTGGTGTGAGGATGTAAATATTATAATATTTTTGAAATTTCTTAAAATTACTCGTAAAATGTAAATTAATCATTTAATTGTTTTTCTATTCCATATCGCATTCACTGGATGTGTCATCGGAATCAATATCGGCGGCATTGGATAGCATATAATTATTATTCAAAATACGCGATTGATACATTCCACTTGGACCCGGTTGATTTTCATTGGAAAGTGATTTGTTGACATTTGAATGACTTTTGGGTTTGTGAGACATTACATGAAAAAATTTTTTAAATCTTCCCGAACACATTGGGCATGGAAACCTATTGTGCACCTTTGACATATGTTGAATTAATTCTGATCTTAGTTTATATCTTTTCTCACATTTGGTACATTTGTGATTCTTAATATCGGAATGAACTAATTTGTGTTGTATTAACCCCGGAAGTTGTTTAAATGATTTCGTACATATATCACATTTATATGTTTTCTCTGCGTTATGTATTAGTTTGTGTCTTTGTAACCCCTGCGGTTGTTTAAATGATTTCGAACATATATCATATTTATATGTTTTCTCTGCGTTATGTATTAGTTTGTGTATTATTAGCCCACTCGGTTGTTTAAATGATTTCGAACATATATCACATTTATATATTTTCTCTGCGTTATGTAGTAATTTATGCGTTTTTAAACCCTGCGGTTGTTTAAATGATTTCGAACATATATCACAATTATGTGTTTTCTCTGCGTTATGTATTAGCATATGTTTTCGTAAATTTGTCAACCGTGAACATTTCTTCTCACATCTCGGACATTTGTGCAATTTGCCACTATGTTCTCTCTTATGATCAATCAACTCTTGTTTTTGTAAATATTTACGGCAACAAATATCACATTCAAAATTCTTTTCACCTGTATGAATTTTCATATGTCGAATTAAGTTCGATTTATCTGATAGTATTTTCGAACAAACTCTACACGTTCGTTTGCACACTATTTGATGATCATGTAAATTTTTTTTCGTTGTAAAAGTTCCGTTACAAATATTACATTTTAACAAATGTTCGTCAGTTGTTAAATTTGGATTTGGTTTTTCTTCCATTTCTAAAATACTTTTCTTTTTCACTGGTTGCTTTGAACAATTACGAAATAAAATAAATTATATTGAATTTCCGAATAATTTCTTAAAAAAATAATGTTTTAATGATAAAAATCTCTCTTTAATCTCTCGCTTAAAAACTAAAAATAACGTCCGATCACTTTGAATATTATTTTATAACTGCCATTGATGGAATGTTGAGATAAGCAAGTAGTAATAAAAAAGAAATTGGTGTTACCAGATTTATGAAAAAATAGAAATCATTGACATATATTTCGTGATTGTTCGATAATTTTCGAAGGTATTGCCACACAAACCAATATTTGCAAAAATATAAAATTTGACATTTTTACTGAATGTAAATCGTCACTGTGGTCAAATTATTACCAATAATTGTTATTGTGATCAGTTTTTGGTGAGGCCGTAGTTGTCATGCACTAAAGCGTTTGTATTTTATCTGACATACCGATCAACATTTAAAATAAAGGTGGTGCGTTATGTTTAGCTAATTTTCCGATTAAATGTCTTACCGCGTTCACAAATTATATGATTCTTGATCATAAATTGGGAGACTTACACTCAATTTAGTTAAAAATGACGTGAGTAGAGTATACGAAATTTGAATCAGTTTCATGTTTTTTCATCAGATCTTACTTAATTATTTTACCAATTACTATAATCTTAAGCCATCAACTTACTTACTTACTCTATGGCATTACAACCCAGGTGCGGTTTTACTCTTCTTCAACACGCTCTCCATTTCCCCAACTTGCCTTATGTCTTCTACGGCTATCCTTCTACCATCTGGATTACAATTCAACAGTTTTATCGGCGCACGCTTATCCGCCATTGATTTTAATTGTTTTAACAATATTTGGTTGACCGTACAACTTGTCTATTTCAAAATTTTATCTTCACCTCGAACAGTTAAAACTGTGATCTCAAATTTCTGATGTATTCGCTGCCACCATATATTTTGTTTTGTCTGCATTCAATTGTTGTTACAGCATTGTCATATAAAAATCACATAAATATGGCGGTAAATTTTGAAACCAATAAATTTAATAGTTTAGTAAATCTGTGACAATTGTTACATTATTTAATAGAATTATGGTGCAATAATTGCCATCAACAAATGTGGGGCTTGGTAAACGGGGCAATTGAACCAGCAGCTATGTTAATAAAAATCAGTAGCAGTTGTATGGTGACAGTTTGACGTTTTGAGTGTTGTCTGGTTAGCAATGGAAAAACACCACATTACAATTGAATTTTGACTTATACTAAAGAAAATTTCATAAAACAATTCACTGGATACGAAGATCGGTTCACAATACTGGTCTTACCAGATCCATATGTTAGAAAGTCAGTTCCGGTTATTTTCCGGATAGATGGTGTACATACACACACACACAAATAGATTTATCCTTAAGATATTTTGAAGTATAATTTATTTATATCGAACATAAATTTTGATTATTTAATGATAATGATGTGTAAGTTGATATCACGTTATTACGTCATTTGTAAATTTATTTATTATCATTAGCATTATTTGTGTGTTGGTTGGGTGTATACATTGAAAACTTGCCTAATTGTGTGTGTTAAAAATTCAGATTATTTTTAAGAAACCGTATAATTTGGTGTAATTAACGAAATTATAAATACGAATGTGTTCCGATTTAGCCGGATTTCAATGCAATGTTATCAATTTCAAGTACACATCAAACACGATTTAAAGAAATATTAATTGACCAATTTTTACACTTTACTTAGAAAAGGAAATTTTAGCAACTGTCATTATTTATTTATTTATTTATTAGTGGTGCAATGGCACAATGGTAAAAGCACAAGTCATTCAATCCAGAGATGTAGGATTCGATTCCCCATTGTTGGTACGAAAACATTTTTCAGTGTTTTTCATACTAAAAATTATTCAACTGAATTATCGAATATCATTGAAAATATGCGATATTTGACGGATTAATATTGTCTGCATATATAACGTTGTGGACGATTCAATCATAAGATGTGTATTGATCCTAGTCGATATTTAAACCACCCGACAATTTCGAACATTCATTATATTTGAATAAGCGAATGCCATCAAAAATAGATTATTTGAACTACAAATTCGGTTCCGAAATCTCTTCTTTGGCTACAAATTTCTTAATCATTGCTGCTATACACCGATACCTCGCTATACGGCCTAGATACGTTCCGTTTTTTATAAAATTAGAACATTTCCTCTATTGAATTTGTATGGGTTTGTATCAAAATAATTGATTCGTTTATAACTTTTCGCTTTGCGGCCAATTTTCCCGGCAAGTATGTATATCGAGGTATTAGTGTATTTGAATTTTTTTATTGCCTTAGTAGTTTAATATCGTTGCCGTTTATTCTATCCTCTCCGAAACCAATTATTGCACGATTCATTACTGATTTTTTTTTTCTGCAATTTTTTCGGCAGTTTACTCTACGTCCAACCTATTTAATTATTCTGTTTGTTTTTCCTAGGCCATTTGCAGGGGTAAATTTCATCTCTACCTAAATCAGATATATAATGGCACCGATAACTATTCATGACACTGGGTAATCATTAGTTAAATTTTCAGACAGTACTCCTTTGCAATTCTCGTACACAACTGCCACACTGTTTGCGACTAATTAGTTGTTATAGTTGACCATTTACACGCCATTCTACTATCCACTACCGTGTAGACGCGTTCGGTTGCAATTGCTTTTACAAAAATAATATGCAACACGTAATACTATTTCTATTTTAAAATTAAATGATGAATAAAACTATTCAATGAACATTAACTGATGAGTAATTAAATTATTTAAATGTTATCAATGTTAATAATAGTGTCCATCGTAATTGAAAAACTTATAAAAGCGAAAATGAATGCTTAGTATTTCTCGTATTTAAATTCCAATTTTACATAATTTTATATTATTTATTTATTTTGTATTCAAAATAGCTCTATTCACTGGTGATTGTTATATGCAAATTAGAAATCAATTATTGTAATATATTTGTAAGAGAGAATCGATTGTGTCTATAATAGCCACACATACACACACACGCACACATTGTGTTTTTGGAAATTATGTAAAATACAGAAAGGATGATTTGGCATTTATGTTTTATAGTACAATAATAATAATAATAATAATAATAATAATAATAAAATATGTTACAAAATTGAATAACGAAATTTTTTTGTGGCTAATATAAAAATATAAAATATGACGTAAGAATGGATCAGTAGACGTAACAAACGCACGACTTTTAAATCATTTTATTATTATGTTTTGCAAGAAATAACAATGCTGTGCGTACCGAAATTCGTATGTGTGAGCCATAAATAAATTTTTTAATATTTTTTTGCAATGGGCAATTTATTAGATGCAAAACAATAAATAATGTAGAACATAAAATGTTCATGCCATTAGCGAAAAGAGCATTTGAGAATTGCCTTTGAAAAAGTAAAATTTCTATTGTATTGTAATAATAATTATTCATAATCAAAAAGTTTCTAAAATAATAAAATATGTTATGTGTTATGAGAAGGTTGGAAGATGGAGATTGTAATAAGATGACCTGGAACATGTGTACGATAAAAAATGTATTCCTTTTGCTATTGTTTCGGTGTGTAAAAATTGGGTTTCAATGGTTCCATTTCCATTTTTAATTCTATTTTTCTAAACATCTGTCGGATGATGCATAAAATGAATTCATTTTCCAACATCTTCTTCATTTGCTATTTAAAATGAGTATTAAATATCTATTTACCAATAGATGTCATTCCAATTGAATTTTTCTGGTGGTAATAAAAATCTGATCAGGTAACACCATAACACATAAATTGTCAAAAGATGACAATTAAATTTGTTTATTCATTTGAAAGTTTAAAAGTGTCTTAAAAAATGAGTGAAATTTGTGAAAAAATTCGATACATTTTGTAATTTTAATATGACCGAGGTAAAAATGCAGCTCAGGCTCATGAAGTAAAATTTGGCACAGTTTGCGGTGAAGTAACTTAAACTCAAAAGCAACAGCCAACAGATGGTTGACTCGATTTTATTCTGTTCATTTTGATGTCAAAGGTGCACCTCGTTCTGGTGGTCCACCAATAATTGGAAAAGTCGTTGAAATCATACAAAAAATTTCAAAAAATCCGCATGTAAGCGAAAAAACCAAACATCCATCACCAAACAGATTTAACCCCGTTCTATCAAAGGCTGGATTCAAGAAAAAACTCGATGTTTGGGTGCCTCATGAATTAACAGTAAAAAATTTAATAGACCGAATTTCCATTTTCGAAATGCTGCTGAAATGGAACGAAATAGTGTCATTTTTAATGCCAATGATTACAGGTGATCATAAAAAAAATGGATCACATACGATAATAATGTACGAAAAAGATCGTGGTCCAAGCAAGATAAAACTGCTGTGTGTGAATTAACACTCAAAAAAGGTAATGCTGTGTGTTTGATGGGATTGAAAGGGAATCGTTCCTTTTGAACTACTAGAACTCGACGGCCAAACTATTGATTCCGATCTCTTTTGTCCGCAATTAACACCGAGATTGAAGCACGAGATTTAAAAAAAAAGTGTTAAGAATTAATCAACCGAAAGGGTTGTGTTGTGTTCCATCATGACAACGTCAGATCACACACACATCGTTGTTGAGTCGACCGAAACTGAGAGTGCTGGTCTGGGAAGTTTTAATACATCCACCATATGGGCCGGACATTGCACCCTCAAATTGCATTTATGAAATGCGTTAGTGCTAGATACATTTACAATAATTCACCATCAAAATATATGTTCATTTTCATTCCCGCCTTATACAATTAAACTCTTTTATCCAAATTGGTAGTGATTTCAATGTCTGCAATAATGTTAAGTTTCAACAATGAATAAAAACAATGAAAAATGTTTCGAATACAAAAATATAAAATTACATAATACGAATGTTGAACGATGTTCTCTGTTATTATACCAGTTGCAGGGTCATTTTGGTATATTCTTTTACCATATTTATTTTACGGTCGCATATCTATGATCAAATTATTTGTGACATTTATTGTCAGATGCATTAAAAAACATTTCGTCATGAATAGAGATACACAATTAACGCTAGTAAATTATTAAAATTTATTAGCAAGCCATCGGAAATTAGTTCAAAAGTATCCAAGAAACGAAACGTAGACGCCTTTGAGGTCATATGAGTGATGTCAATAGGACGGAGTTTGGTCGCCACTCTTGTGATTACTAGTGGTGGATGAGCTCCTATTTAGATTCAAAGACGAGAGCCTGCAATGCGTAGAGTATGTTGATGGTATTGCAATTATGGTCCAGGGAAATTATAAAGATACCGAGATGCAGAGAGAATGCAACGGGGACTTAAAATAGTAGGCAAGTGGTGCACAGAAGTGGGACTTTTTGTAAACCCTCAAAAAACGCACTGTGTGATCTTCAAACAACGAAGAAAACTGAAATACAGGTGTCCGGCCGGTAAGTATTTCAAAAGAAATCAATTATCTCGGAGGAATATTGGACACAAAATTAACATGGAACCCCGATACCAAATATATGATAAAAAGTGCAAACAGGGCTTTTCATGCTTGTAGGCAGATGATATGGAAAACTTGGGGTCTAGATCCCAAAATGATTGCGGGTACGGCTATTCATCTTCATTATAAAACAAATTATCATGTTATGCGGCCCTACTTCAAGGAACAATTTGCTTATGTGCAACTGGAGCAATCCACTGTGTCTGGACACGGACGATAGTCCATAGAATAAAATCGGAAGGGGATCTCCTAAACCTCTCAGACAATGTGCACAAAGGGGATGCAATCAAAAAGAAAATTGCGTCCTTGCCGAGTCATGCAATCACATGGTATACGGATGGAAGCAAAACCCCTGATGCTGCCATGGATTTCCGGTCAGGAAGGCATCAAGTGTAACGAAAAGGCAAACTGTCATAGCTAACCCAACATGTTGAATGGCTACATGCCTAAAAACATGAAGTTCGAATTAAAGAAATAAATATTGGCTTTCTGTAGCCCGGCTATCAAATACCATGCGGTTCTTTAAAAAAAACATTGTTGGACTGGAAAATCCCATTAACATGAAAAGCAAGAAACTAAAACAACTTAATACGTGGTTTGTTTCAGGTCTTGAACCGTTTAACAGCCACCTCCAACAAAATTCACAATGCCAACACAGATAAGTACAGATTCTGTAAAGTAGATACGGAAATTAAATTATTATAAAATTTCATCAATGAATTGCATCCTGACTTTTGAATTTCACATGAACCCCTGGGACTACAATTAATTCTATGAGTGGCGGTACGCCGAGCAATATATACTCTCAACCCAAAGGTAGAGGTTTTAGTCGGTAAGAAATCATCGCGATGAGGAGTCCGACACCCGGTCCTTAAATGGATTTCCTCTTCCATAAAAAAAAAAAAACAGAAGCTTTCAACAAACCACAGCTCTACAGAAATGGAATACGTAAATGAATTGAAAAAACATTAGCAACGTTGTAGCTTCAACTGGTAGCCTACTTTGCAAAAAATTTCTATTTAATTGTATTATATGCACAAACAGGCGTCTTTTATTATTCCACAAAAGAACACATTCATTTTTGGTGTACCCGCAATAATATGTAATACCTCAAAACAGTGTGAGAGAATGGTATTATTGATAAAAGGCTGAAGATATGATGTTGATGCTATGATTATTATGTGACTTAGTTGGGTGGACGATAATCGTGGTATATATGTTTTGTGATACTTTAAGCCTTCTCTCTTTCTGCATTACCAGTTCTATTTATGGAATGGTCTTTTATTATTAGAATAATAGTTTCGATAGTGTGGGTTGTTTTGTTATACAAACGATATCATTTCTTCTTTTTTTTCGGATACATAGAATTACGTTGGATTTTTTAAAAATAATATTTATGTGGGGATTGTAAAAATGGTATAAAATTTACATTTAATGGAATTTAAATGAATTCATATGACTGAAAATGGGGGATGAATTATTTAAATAAAATTGAGTTGATTTGTAATGTAATTTTTAATAAATTATTATTAAATATGGAACATTTTATTAAAAAAAAAAGAAAAGGGTTGTTTTCTAATTTTTGTTATTACTATTTTTTCCCTTAAAAATATTATTTATTTCAATTTTTGATATTTTTAGATCATTAGTTCGATGATGATCAAATAGCTAATAAATTTGCATCTGAATCTAAAGCTAATCAAATATTATTTGTACACTACACTAAAAAATGGTGGATTGGTACAGTAGCGATAGGGGGGCGATGTTTACTGGACGAAACGCAAGTACTTGACGTTGGGGAATTGATTTCCAATTGAGATTGACCGTCAATCATGTTACCTATAACCAGTTTCTGAAAAAAAAAAAACAAACCAGTTTCATTGTGCTTAAGAGCTTAAGTCTGACAAATCGTCCAGCTCGTCACAGAATCTATTCCTAAACATAAGAGGGTGTAGTTTTAGCTATATAACACAACAATTTTCGTAGAACTGTTCGCCATCTTTGCCGAAGTAGTCGCCATTTTTAATTTTTGGAAACAAATTTCTTCTACAAAACATAGGTCAGGGTTAAATGAAAAAACGATCAAAACCAATTCTAGTTCATCATTGCAAAAGTTAAGGCGAATTTTCGTTTTTACCGCTAAAAACCAACATTTAGCCGGCTATAAAACAATATGTGTCCAATATTTTTTCGATTTCTACAAAATATCCATAACATTTCATCAAAATCGGCACCAGAAGACCTTCAAACTTTCATTTTTATTTATTTCACTGACCTATCAATCCGTACACGTTTATCTCAATGAATCATATAATTTCGATAACGTATTACATTTCATGTATTTTTCCAATAAGTAAGTAAGTTTTTACGTGCCTGTGTGCGTGTGTGTGTGTGTGTGTCTATCTATTTTGAAACGCACGAAATAAAATATATATTTCATCACACCGCAATGACATACGATAAAAATAAAAATGAAAATGAGATGATAAAATAAAAACAAAAATAAAGAATAGACAAAGAAAAATGAGATTTTTGTTGAAATTAATTATTTGTTCTTGTCACAATGTTTCCCCAAAAAACGAACAAAACGAACCTAGTACATAATATACAATTATAAATATATGTGCAAATCTGATCAAAAAATAGCCGAAACTGTGAAACGAATTTTTTCCTACCCCATTTACGTGTCTAAAACTTATAAACTTAACTCATAGGATATAACGAACCATTACATTAGCTCATTTCCTGATCGTATTTTCATAAATTTTGTAGTCAGGTATGTGAATATGAGGAACTTTTAATAGAAATGAAAATCTATAGCTAATTAAGGTTGAAAAGATTAAAAATTAAATTTTTGAAATATTTTAAAAATTGCGATCTCTTTTTATTTCTCATTCAATCACACAGGGAACCACCTGAGGTGTCGTACTACGAATCCATTGTAATTTTGCCAGATTGTAGTGTTTACCAAAGTGTAGAAGAAAGTTTTTTTTTTTCCACAATTTATTACTTTTAAGACGGTAACTATCTCTCCGAAGTACTACAAAACATAACATTTTATAAAAATCTATAACTTTTGATCCCGAAGTGACACAATAATTTCTAAAGTTGGAAATAATAAATATCTAAAGTGTGCTTCATTTCACAAAATAGAAAATTGTTTTTAAATCAATTGGATTTGGTCACAGGGTGTATCAAAAATATCGAATTTTGAAAAATTGTGTAAAAAAAATGTAAGTTTAACAGGCCAATTGAAAAGTCCCCGGTCTGACACACCGATGGCAGTGATAGTATTAAATCCATATGATTTTTAGTTATTACCAACGATCAAACGATACGTGTCAAAATTTGACAGCAGTCCGACTATTAATTTGTGAGATATTGCGTTGTGAGTGTGTAGCTACTTTTGTTATTTGAAAAAGATGGAAAACAAAGAATTTCGTGTGTTGATAAAATATTGGTTATTGAAGGGAAAAAATACAGTTGAAGCAAAATCTTGGCTTGATGAAGAGTTTCTGGAGTCTGCCGCAGGAAAATCAACCATCATTGATTGGTATGCTAAGTTTAAACGTGTGGTGAAATGAGCACCGAAAACGGCGAACGCAGTGGACGCCCAAAAGAGGCTGTCGCCGACGAATGCATCAAAAAAGTGCACAAAATAATTTTGAATGACCGTAAAATGAAATTGATCGAGTTAGCAGACATTGTGAAGATATCATCTGAACGTGTATTTCATATCATTCACGAATATTTGTACATGAGAAAGGTGTGTGCAAAATGGGTGCCGCGTGAGCTCACAATCGATCAAAAGCAACAACGTGTTAATGATTCTGAGCAGTGTTTGAAGCTGTTCAAACGCAATAAACCTGAATTTTTGCGTCGATATGTGACAATGGATGAAACATGACTCCATCATTTCACTCCGCAGTCTGAGTGGACTGCACCACGATGAACCGAATCAAAAGCGAGGAAAAACACAACAGTCAGCTGGCAAGGTTATGGCATCAGTATTCTGAGATGCGCAAGGTATAATATTCATTGATTACCTCCAAAAGGGTCAGACCATCAACAGTGATTATTATATAGCGTTATTGGATCGTTTAAAGGATGAAATCGTTAAAAACGGCCCCATTTGAAGAAGAAAAAAGTGCTGTTTCTTCAATACAATGCACCGTGTCACAAATCAATGAAAACAATGGCAAAATTGCATGAATTGGGTTTCGAATTGTTTCCGCATCCACCGTATTCACCAGATCTGGCCCCCAGCGCTTTTTCCTGTTCTCAGACCTCAAAAGAATGCTCGCTGGAAAGAAATTTAACGCCAATGAAGAAGTAATCGCCGAAACTGAGGCCTATTTTGAAGCAAAAGACAAATCGTATTACAAAAATGGTATCGAAAAGTTGAAAGATCGCTATAATCGCTGTATCGCCCTCGCCGGCAACTATGTTGAATAATAAAATCAAATTTTGGCAAAAAAATGTGTGTTACTATGGTAGACCGGGGACTTTTCAATAGGCCTGTTATGCTGATAACATTGTGAGGAGCAAGTTTTTTTTTAAAAAAAATTTCCATTAAATAAATTCGATGGAGAAATTCTTCAGCTCTAATTTGAGCCATATTTTTTTAATACAGGGTTACCAGTTATATAGTTATATATATTTTTATAACAGGGTGTTTCATATGTTCAATATTTTTGAAGGTAAAATTTTCATTTTTATGATTGTATCTGAGGTACTCTGGTTGGAAGCATCTAAAAATGGTGTGAATTTGGCCATTCTTTGTTGAGACTTTGTTCTACGCTTTGGTGAGTACTAAAACTTGGAAAAATTTCAATGGATTCGGAGTACCACACCTCAGGTGGTTCCCTTGTCAGTTCATAGCATTTCATTATTTAATTATTTAAGATCTAAATTAATATTGGGTTGAACATTAAAAAATTGTGCTTTCCACATGAATGCATGAAGTTTGATGAACTTTGACGTATGTGCAGGTTTATGTATATTTTTTGTTGGAAATAGTTGGTACTACAATTGTGAATTGGTAAAAAATTTTGAATTTATTTTGTATTTTTTGTTTAGTTTCCACCATAGAAACAATGCATCCCAAGCTCACAAAATATTATGTGTCTGCGTATGGTGGCAAAACCTTAAAAGTAGTGCAGTTGCAAAAATGGTTTTTGCAAAATTTCTTTCCGGCAATTTCTCCCTCTCAAAGATGCAACACATTCAGATCGTCCATTTGAAGTTGTTGACGACCAAATCAAAGCAATAATCGTGAGATTGCAGAGAGGCTGATTCGAGAAGCTCACTTGCATTTACCTAATGCTGTGTTTTGTCCATTTTTGTTTTAACATTATAATTGCATTAAGTTGCTTTTAAATTGAATTGTCTAATTGGTGAAGTTCTTATGTTTTAAATTGGACCCTTGAAATTAGAGGAACTATTTAATTCATATAAAATATGATACTATATCAGTTTCAACTATACATTCCAGATATCTTGTGTAAAAGTCAATCTTTCGCGACAAGTTAATTATCGTTCCACAAGTTCGGAATATTACATATTTTTATTAAGGCATGTTCAAGTGTAAGACTTCAAATGTCGAACTTCTTTTGGGGTTAATCCATATATGAATAACAGAAAATTTTAATGCGAATGAAAATTTTTTTATGTACTCACAATATAGTCTAAATCCAAACAAAAATTAGTTCTCCATAACATTCCATCAACTTTTGGTATTGACCCAGCTACATTTCCTAATTTATTCTTTGCGTTTTATTTTGGGTTGAATGATTTAGTTATTCAGCATATTTTTGTATTTTAATTGTATCATTGAGGTTCTCATATGGTTCACATAACTTTGAATGTCAAAAATCGTTAGCATTAATAAACCAACACTAAGTTTAGGCATAACTTCGGTCACACAGAAATGTCTGCGTCATTTTTCATCAAAACTGTAAGTAATGATGTGATCATTTATGTTTCGTTCTGGTGCTAGAATCGATACCTTACTTGAGTGTCAAAATATCATCAGTATATCAAATCGTAAGAAAAATGGTAAAGAAAATTTAATAAATAATGAAAATTTTGATCAATAGCATTCAATTATTTGGGAACACAACAACTGTCTTTCCATGGTCATTTTGAGTGGCTTGGTTTATGCAACCGTAATGTAGTACTGAATTTAAGGAGTATTTTGCAATTATCATAAATAAAAGATATAACATGTGTTGCATTGATGTGTGATGAATCAACTGAAATTATCATTTTGGTCGCTGCTGTCCACATTATTGCGTTATGTCGATGTAGATGGAAATGCGCAAGAAAGATTTTGTATATGATGCCCGGACGAAATTGAAAATCGATTAGCTAAATTCCTGTTTGATAACGTTGTCCAAATAATTACCGCATTTAATTGTAAATAATATATAATTATTTTCCAAATATATGTGACAGAGGCAGCTGTTGTGTTGGCAGAAATAAATAGTTTACGAAAGCGGATGAGAAATACATTTTCCAGAAGCTATTTTGTATCCACACCATTTATAGCAGCTATATTCATTTCTAATATATTCATGTGATTGTTACTGTTGGGATGACAGGTGCTTGCCTTTAAATACTAATAATCACCACACGTATTCTCCTGATTTTAAATCAATATGAAAAGAGAGGTTTATTTTGACAATTTTTATTTATTAACTAATTTAATTATTTGACACACAGATCCAATGTGGCTGGTAAATTTTGTGTAGAGATATTTGAACTCATTTTTGCGATTTTTATTAGTAATTCATGACACTGCTACATTCGACAACGTTTATCGAGCTCTACGCTACTGTATTCAAAAGACGTAATTTTAGTATGGCATTGTCATCGGCTCTTTCTTGTGTTTCATGACCAATAATTATGAATTGATTGAAAGTTGTTTCAATGGAATGAAAGTAATTTTTAACACCAAACTTTTTGTTGCATTTTTGTCTAATTGGTGTGTGGTTGTAGAGACACATCAACCATCACATATGTGCCAAGTACTATTTAATAGAACTGGAATTTGGTGGCTAACAAACGTTAATTTATACAAACTTGAATAAAAAATCAAACTATTTTCTATTTTCACGTTGACACACACACACACACACACAGTCGTTCGGCACAGTAGTTCGGGTTATTTTTGTACAAAATATAGACTTGCTGTGTGCAACGAAATACACACACACATGTGTATGTAGTAATAAAGCATGTTATATAATTTACCAAGTCATGATTCCTTCCTTATATGGGAAATGTTTCCTACATACTTTTACACCATTCACAGACATTTTATGTACGAGTTAGTTCTTTCTTTATATTTCCTATCTTCAGTTCATTCTCTGTTGATGATTATTTTATTATTTATGTGTGTATTTATTTATTTATATACGAATACATACAATACAAATATATATATATATAAGAAAAATAGGAAACATAAATATACAGGGTGTCCACGAGTGCAGTGCGATCCTTCGTACCGAGACACATAATTCTAATATAAGTCAAACATACAAATTAATTTAATTTTTTGATTTATGAATCTATGTTTCGGTCCTATGGATTTATTATTTCGATAGTTTTATCTTTAAAGTATCTGTGCGCAAGTAATGTTGCTGCAAATTGAGTTTATTGAAACCGACAAACTGTGTGTTACATTCAAGTTCGTAAATAACGCGACATGGGAACGAACAACAATTCACCAATTGATCTGATTTTATCGAAACCATAGATGTGTCTTTAATTACATTACATTTTTAGTATGTTAATGAGTGTAATTAACTTCAAAACTATGAAAAAAATTCAGAAAATTTAGGTTAACCCAAACTTCTATAAAGTACCAAATTCTTAATTTAATTGGTAATAATTTTTAAATTTCTAGTGATTGGATAAGAAAAAATTATCGTACTTCTTCTTATAATAAATTATCTAAAAATCTAACGGTACAATCTTTAATTTTTTTTTTTTTGCAACTGCAAAACAATGTTTCTTACGAAACAATTATGTTGAAAGGGTACAGCTGTTGTCCAAATGGGACGGTTACTTCTGCGTTGTACGTTGGTCATATGAAATACATTGATAAGTGCAATTTCCTCAAGTTTCCGCAAATTACTTTTTATGTCAATTATTTGAATGTTGATTTTTGAATGTCTTCAACTGATGCGAAACGGTTTTCTTTCATAGCCAAATGTAGTTTTTGAAATTAGAATGTGTTCGCAGGAAGATCAATCTGGTGGAAAATGGTTGAATGATTAAGTAAAAAAAAAAAAAAAAAATTTTATTTTCCAAATTTTGAACATCACTTTTTTTTGATGTGGAACAAACTTTACAGTCATACATTTCGTTGAACAATTTTTTGCACCCTAAATTAGAGTAGTCGTTGTCAATATTTGTTTTCGGTATTCCAAGACGCATTTCCATAAATTTCACTGAAGATTTATTAGAAATTTTATTGAAATTACGTAAATTTTCAATATTTTCTTCACTAATTGATGCCGCATCATATGTCCCATCACGTGTGAGTTAGTATTGTTTACAGTTATTTAGAATTATGCAATCTTATTGTTGATCCATCCTAGAAGGATTGCACTGCAATGGCGGACACCCTGCACAGAGAAAATGGACACAACGAATTATATTAGCATCATCACCAAAAACAACCACCAACTCCGGCTATAAGAAACATAAATATATAAATTTTTGATTTATAGATGCTACAAAGTTTTTTGTTCTATTAATTAATCGATTTCTCACTTCATTCATTAAATTAGTGTGTGCATTGGTATTATTTTTTTTTTTTTTTTTGGTTGTGTGTGTGTGTGTGTGCGAGTTTTATGAAACATTAAAAACGATCATATACAATTACAGTAATAGTTTTATAATTGAATTGGTAACCCAATTTGTAAGCAAACTTATTTTGTCACACACAAAATTTGAACACACACTCTGTTAACAATTGAAAAATTTACTTCATTTTAAAATAGCTTATGATTTTGTTTGTCATTAATGTTAAGAGTATAAGAACGGGCATCAGTTTTACTAACAACAAAATCATCCCTACGTATGGGGAACTTAATTGCAGAAATTGTCTTTTGCGTTGACATAGTACTTTTAGCTGGTCAGTTCAAAAGTTGAATATTTTTAGTTGCCAAGGTGCTGGATGGGCCTCGTGAATATCTTTTTGGAAACTCTGTTTATCCCAAACACTCCATTACCAGGTAAAGGAGTATGAAATGAGCCTTTTTTAAAGAAGGAAAAACACATTATTTAGAATAGAAAAATCAAAAATATTTTATTCAAAATAACTTCCATCGCTTTCTACACATTTTAACCAACTTTTAGGCAATTTTCGTATACCACGTCGAAAAAATGGTGTTGCTTTGGACGAAAACCGAATTCAGATAGCCAATTTTCAACTTCTTCAGATGTTTTGAAGTGCTGTTCTTTCAAAGCATGTCCCATCGATGAAAACCAATGGTAGTCCGAAGGAGCCAAGTCTGGTGAATAAGGCGGGTGTGTGGTAACAGCTCCCATCCAAGCGACTTTATCGTATCCTGAACTGGTTTTGCTTTGTGTGCTGGTGCATTATCATGTTGCAAAATTACCTTAACACATTTTTTCTTTCTTTCTGTCCATTCTGGTCGGTTATCTAATAATGCATGGTTCAAATCGATTATTTGTTGTTGGTAGCGAACCGTATTAACAGTTTCACCAGGTTTCAGAAGTTCATGATACACCACCCCTTCCTGATCCCACCAAACACAAAGCATTCTGCTCTTACCGAATCGTTTTGGTTTTGCAGTCGATGTTGCTGCTTCACCTGGTGTAATCCATGATTTTTTGCGTTTAGGATTCTCAAAATATATCCACTTTTCATCACCACGATACGATGCAAAAAAGACTTCCTTTTGTATTGTTGACGGGTGCAATTCACAAATGGTTTTTCGATTTTCTTGTTGCCTTTCAGTCAATTCATGTGGAACCCATTTTCCACACTTTTAAATCTTTCCCATTGCTTTTAAACGATTAGAAATCGTTTTTTGATCTACATTTAAGGCTTCTGCAAGTTGTTTTTGAGTTTGTGTATCATCTTCGTCCAACAATGCTTGCAATTCTGACTGTCTTCAAACTTTTTTGGTGGTCTTCCACGTTCTTCATTTCTCAAATCAAAATCTTTGTCTCTAAATTGTTGAAACCATCTTTTGCATGTTGCTAATGATAGAGCATGATCACCAAAAGCATTCGTTGAGATTCAGGTGCGTTTTTCTTTAAATGATAACAAAAAACTAATGATATCCGCAAATCGTTTGTTGAAGGCACAAAATTAGACATTTTTAACACGATAAAATTTTATGTTGTTGTATTACGAATGGAATTTACCACACTGAATGTTGTTGACAGATGTTAAAACAATAAAAAAACATCGCATTAAGGCTCTTTCACAATTACTAATATAAGTACAGCCATTTAAAAAACCGACCGTATGATACTAAACGATGTGCACCAATGCAATAAAATTTTTCAACTGACAACGAAAATATATTCAATTTTATTCCTAATCTTGTTTGGAATCAAACAATTTTTTTCAAAAACATGCCTAAGTACACATTACGAATAATATCATTTAATAGAAATGTTTTTCAAGAATTTTAACTGTATATTATAATTTTAGATTTGTAATTATTCCTAGATTGAATCGGAATTAAACAAATTTTTTGCAAAACCATTCCAAAGTAAATTAGGAATAATAATCAAATTTGTTATAAACCATTAAATATTAGTTATTATTAGTTTTAACGAATTTAAATTAAAATTGCGTACAAAACTTACAAACTAAATTTTGAAATTTTGGGAATTTTTTTACAATATTTTACCGCATTAAAAAAAAACCGACTTTTCACAAAAATTTGTTCCCAATGCATGTGGGTATTCATGCAGACTATTCCAAATTTGGAATATTTTCCGAAAATGCTCTGAATTTGGAAATCTTTGGATCCTACGAAAAATGTATTCTCATTTTACTGTGGAATCTAGAGAATAACTTCCAAATTTTGAGCATTTTCCAAATATTCCAAATAACATTCCAAATTGGAAACTTTTGAATACGGAATCGATGTGTACAATTTGTCAATAGGGTACCAGCCATTCAAGCAGCCGCCGTAACACAGGTGCTGAAGAAAATTTCGATACCTGAGTTTAAAAAACCTATAAATCAGGTGGTTGATCGTGCCACACATCCTGCATTGAAGCTAATGCAACCGATTTTGAATAAAAATAATATTTGAAAGTTAATATAATGTGTGTTTTATTTTATATCTTAAAAATTGTCGTTATATATTGAACATACTGTGAAGTTTACTTCCTACTCAATACATCATTCATCAAATGGCTTTCACGTTTTTTTTTTGATTTAGCAAGACCTCAGCAATAACCTCATCCGTTGACGAGCATTTTTTAGCAGTGAGAAATTTTTTTAGATTCGAAAACATGAAATTAATTAGATTATTGATGGCAACCTTTTTGGCGGTCATTGAATGTCCTGCAACCGTTTAAAATTCAATCGAATTCTATATTAAAATAATGGAACATATAAAAAATGAAATTTAAACGAACAAATTAATAATTGTTCGGATAAATGATCCAATTAGTTAAAAGAATAATATTGAAATAATGATTACAGTACAATTGGTAAATTGTTATGTACTTCGATACGGAGTAATATGTTGTGGAAGATGCCATATAAGCTCCATCTTGGAGTAATATTAATTGCTGTACATCTCTCCACACAACTTAACATTTTAATATAATTATTTTATTAACAATATTTCAGTAGTAAAATATCGAAAAATTTCCAATTTAAAATTTTTCGTTTATTGACCAAAAATTATAAAAAACAATTTGTTCCCCAATTTCATTGAATTTTTATTATCGTTAAATTATATAAATTAAATTTTAACATTTGCAGTAACGAATGGTATAAGGTTTTAGTAATTGGTAAATAATTGGTTGGGGATATTTGACGAAAAAACATGACACTGATTCAAATTTTGTATGCGCATTATAAGCTACTTTTAATCCAATTGAGTGTAGAACTCACAAATTAATAACAAGAACTACATTATTTGTGATCGTAATAAGATATTTAATCGTAAAATTAGCTAAACTTAACGCACCACCATTTTTTATGAATGTTGATCGGTTTGTCAGATAAAATACAAATATTTTAGTGCATAACAACTACGGCCTCACCAAAAACTGATCACAATTAAAAAAATAACAATTAATTGATAATAAATTGATCACAATGAGGATTCAGTAAAAATGTCAAATTATATACTTTTGCAAATATTGGAGTAATCAATATAAATGTGTGGCAATACCGTCGAAAATTATCGAACAATCACGAAATATATGTCAATGATTTCTATTTTTTCATAAATCTGGTAACACCAATTTCATTTTTATTACTAATTGCTTATCTCAACATTCCATCAATGGCAGTTATAAAATAATATTCAAAGTGATCGGACGTTAGTTTTCAGTTTTTAAGTGAGACATTAAAAGTTTTAGTAACATTAAAATTTTATTTATTTGAGAATTTACACCAAACTTAAATATAATTTATTTAATTCCGTAATAAAGGAAAAAAGAAACGTATTTTAGGAATGGAACAAAAACCAAATCAACATTTAACAACTGACGAACATTTGTTAAAATGTAATATTTGTAACGGAACTTTTACAACTACACAGAATTTAAATGATCATAAAATGGTGTGTAAACGAACATCATCACTATCAGATAAATCGAAATTAAATCGACATATGAAAATTCATAGAGGTGAAAATAAATTTGAATGTGATATTTGTTGCCGTAAATATTCACGAAAATTTGTATTGATTGATCATATGAGAGAACATAGTGGCAAATTGCACAAATGTTCCAAATGTGAGAAGAAATGTTTACATTTTACAAATTTACGAAAACATATGCTAATACATAACGCAGAGAAAACAAATAAATGTGATATATGTTCGAAATCATTTAAACAACCGCAGGATTTAAAAATACACAAACTAATACATAACGCAGAGAAAACATATAATTGTGATATATGTTCGAAATCATTTAAACAACAGCATGGGTTAAGGAAACATAAATTAGTTCATTCCGATATTAAGAATCACAAATGTACCAAATGTGATAAACGATTTAAACTAAAATACCATTTAAGTCAACATATGAAAGAGGTTCACAATCGGTTTTCATGCCCAATGTGTTCGGGAAGATTTAAAACATTTTTTCATGTAATGTCTCACAAACCCAAAAGTCATTCAAATGTCAACAAATCACTTTCCAATGAAAATCAAACGGGTCCAAGTGGAATGTGTCAATCGCATATTGTGAATAATAATAACATTCAATCCAATGCTGCAGATATTGATTCCGATAACACATCCAGTGAATGCGATACGGAATAGAAAAACGATCAAATGATTAATTGACATTTTACGAGGAATTTCAAGAAATTTCAAAAATATTATAATATTTACATCCACAGACCAATCAATAAAACGACGTGAAAGCTTATCATAAAATTCAAGACAATAAACTTTAACGATGGCAACCTTTTTGGCGAATAATAAATGTCACGCAGTTGATTGATTTAAATTCGAATTTTATATTAAAAAAATCGAACATATAAAAAATTAAATTTAACGAACAAATTAATAATTTTTCGGATCATTGATCCAATTATTTTACGCGGAATTATAATTAAAATTTATTGTTTATTGACTAAAAATTATACAAAACAATTTGTTGTTTCAAATAAATACTTTGAATTTTTATTATCGTTAAATTATAAATTAAATTTTAACCTTTGCAATTGATGGCTTACAACGAGATCTATATACAACATTAATACGTCCGTTATTAAAGTATGGTTCTGAGGCTTGATGACGGACACAAAACCTGGAACAATTACTTGGGGTTTTTGAAAGAAAGGTACTCCGTTGCATATTTGGTTAATTGGTAAAAGAACAGAATGGTCGGAGGCGAAGATACAATTTTGAATTTGAAAAGTTCTACGATCAATCAAATATTGTCAAAACTATCAAAATCAATGGATTAAGATGGCTTGGATACGTATTATGCATGGAGGAGGAACGTGTACCAAAAAACCTGTTAAATGGTAATCCAGAAGGTAGAAGGAGAGACGGAAGACCTTAAACAAGATGGCTAAATTCATTAAATTGTGATATAAAGATCCTTAAAATTCGGGGTTGGGAGACATTGTCTGCAGATAGATCAGGTTGGAGAAGCATGTAGGAGAAGAGTAAAACCGCACCTGGATTGTAATGCCATGGAGTAAGTAAGGAAGTTGATGGGTTAAGATTTTAGTAATAGGTAAAATAATTAAGTAACAATTATTGGTAATAATTTGATCACAGTGACGATTTACATTCAGTAGAAATGTCAAATTTTTTATTTTTGTAAATATTGGTGTAATCAATACAAATATGTGACAAGACCGTCGAAAATTATCGAACAATCACGAAATATATGTCAATGATTTCTATTTTTTCATAAATTTGGTAACACCCATTTCTTTTTTATTACTACTTGCTTATCTCAACATTCCATCAATGGCAGTTATAAAATAATATTCAAAGTGATCGGACGTTATATTTAGTTTTTAAGCTAGAGATTAAAGAGAGATTGTTTTCATTAAAGTATTATTTTTTTAAGAAATTACTCGGAAATTCAATATAATTTATTTCATTTCACAATTGTTCAAAACCAACCAAGGAAAAGAAACGTATTTTAGGAATGGAACAAAAACCAAATCAAAATTTAACAACTGACGAACATTTGTTAAAATGTAATATTTGTAACGGAACTTTTACAACTACACAGAATTTAAATGATCATAAAATGGTGTGTAAACGAACATCATCACTATCAGATAAATCGAAATTAAATCGACATATGAAAATTCATAGAGGTGAAAATAAATTTGAATGTGATATTTGTTGCCGTAAATATTCACGAAAATATGTATTGATTGATCATATGAGAGAACATAGTGGCAAATTGCACAAATGTTCCAAATGTGAGAAGAAATGTTTACATTTGGCAAATTTACGAAAACATATGCTAATACATAACGCAGAGAAAACACATAAATGTGATATATGTTCGAAATCATTTAAACAACCGCAGGTTTTAAAAACGCATAAATTAATACATAACGCAGAGAAAACACATAATTGTGATATATGTTCGAAATCATTTAAACAACCGCAGGGTTTAATAAGGCATAAATTATTACATAACGCAGAGAAAACATATAAATGTGATATATGTTCGAAATCATTTAAACTACTGCAGGATTTAAAAAGACACAAACTAATACATAACGCAGAGAAAACATATAAATGTGATATATGTTCGAAATCATTTAAACAACCGCACGGGTTACAAAATCATAAACTAATACATAACGCAGAAAAAACATATAATTGTGATATATGTTCGAAATCATTTAAACAACCGCAGGGGTTACAAAATCACAAACTAATGCATAACGCAGAGAAAACATATAATTGTGATATATGTTCGAAATCATTTAAACAACAGCATGGGTTAAGGAAACACAAATTAGTTCATTCCGATATTAAGAATCACAAATGTACCAAATGTGATAAACGATTTAAACAAAGATCAGAATTAACTCAACATATGAAACATGCTCACAAACCGTTTCCATGCTCAATATGTTTGAGAACATTTAATAAATTGAATCAACTATTGGATCACAAACACAAATGTCATTCAAATGTCAACAAATCACTTTCCAATGAAAATCAACCGGGTCCAAGTGCAATGTGTCAATCACATATTTTGAATGAAACTTATATTCAATCCAATGCTGCAGATATTGATTCCGATAACACATCCAGTGAATGCGATACGGAATAGAAAAACGATCAAATGATTAATTGACATTTTACGAGGAATTTCAAGAAATTTCAAAAATATTATAATATTTACATCCACAGACCAATCAATAAAACGACGTGAAAGCTTATCATAAAATCCAAGACAATAAACTTTAACGATGGCAACCTTTTTGGCGAATAATAAATGTCACGCAGTTGATTGATTTAAATTCGAATTTTATATTAAAAAAATCGAACATATAAAAAATGAAATTTAACGAACAAATTAATAATTTTTCGGATCATTGATCCAATTATTTTACGCGGAATTATAATTAAAATTTATTGTTTATTGACTAAAAATTATACAAAACAATTTGTTGTTTCAAATAAATACTTTGAATTTTTATTATCGTTAAATTATAAATTAAATTTTAACCTTTGCAATTGATGGCTTACAACGAGATCTATATACAACATTAATAAGTTCAATATTAAAGTATGGTTCTGAGGCTTGATGACGGACACAAAACCTGGAACAATTACTTCGGGTTTTTGAAAGAAAGGTACTCCGTTGCATATTTGGTTAATTGGTAAAAGAACAGAATGGTCGGAGGCGAAGATACAATTTTGAATTTGACAAGTTCTACGATCAATCAAATATTGTCAAAACTATCAAAATCAATGGATTAAGATGGCTTGGATACGTATTATGCATGGAGGAGGAACGTGTACCAAAAAACCTGTTAAATGATAATCCAGAAGGTAGAAGGAGAGACGGAAGACCTTAAACAAGATGGCTAAATTCATTAAATTGTGATATAAAGATCCTTAAAATTCGGGGTTGGGAGACATTGTCTGCAGATAGATCAGGTTGGAGAAGCATGTAGGAGAAGAGTAAAACCGCACCTGGATTGTAATGCCATGGAGTAAGTAAGGAAGTTGATGGGTTAAGATTTTAGTAATAGGTAAAATAATTAAGTAACAATTATTGGTAATAATTTGATCACAGTGACGATTTACATTCAGTAGAAATGTCAAATTTTTTATTTTTGTAAATATTGGTGTAATCAATACAAATATGTGACAAGACCGTCGAAAATTATCGAACAATCACGAAATATATGTCAATGATTTCTATTTTTTCATAAATCTGGTAACACCCATTTCTTTTTTATTACTACTTGCTTATCTCAACATTCCATCAATGGCAGTTATAAAATAATATTCAAAGTGATCGGACGTTATATTTAGTTTTTAAGCGAGAGATTAAAGAGAGATAGTTATCATTAAAATATTATTTTTTTAAGAAATTACTCGGAAATTCAATATAATTTATTTTATTTCGTAATTATTCAAAGCAACCAGTGAAAAAGAAAAGTATTTTAGAAATGGAAGAAAAACCAAATCAAACTTTAGCAACTGACGAACATTTGTTAAAATGTAATATTTGTAACGGAACTTTTACAACTACACAAAATTTAAATGATCATCAAATAGTGTGTAAACGAACGTGTAGAATTTGTGCGAAAATAATGTCGAGGAAAGATGCCTTAATTCCACATATGAAAATGCATAGAGGTGAAAAGAATTTTGAATGTGATATTTGTTGCAGTAAATATTTACGAAAAGATGTATTGATAGATCATATGACAATACATAGTGGCAAATTGCACAAATGTCCCAAATGTGATATAAGATGTACAAATATGGGTAATTTACGAAAACATATGCTAATACATAAAGCAGAGAAAACACATAAATGTGATATATGTTCGAAATCATTTAAACAACCGCAGGTTTTAAAAACGCATAAATTAATACATAACGCAGAGAAAACACATAAATGTGATATATGTTCGAAATCATTTAAACAACCGCAGGGTTTAATAAGGCATAAATTATTACATAACGCAGAGAAAACATATAAATGTGATATATGTTCGAAATCATTTAAACTACTGCAGGATTTAAAAAGACACAAACTAATACATAACGCAGAGAAAACATATAAATGTGATATATGTTCGAAATCATTTAAACAACCGCTCGGGTTACAAAGTCACAAACTAATACATAACGCAGAGAAAACACATAAATGTGATATATGTTCGAAATTATTTAAACGACTGAAAGAGTTAAAAACACATAAACTAATACATAACGCAGAGAAAACATATAAATGTGATATATGTTCGAAATCATTTAAACAACCGAGTGGGTTAATAAATCACAAATTAGTTCATACCGATATTAAGAATCACAAATGTACCAAATGTGAGAAACGATTTAAACTAAGATCAGAAATAACTCGACATATGAAACAAGCTCACAAACCGTTTCCATGCCCAATATGTTTGAAAACATTTAAAAAATTGAATCAACTATTGGATCACAAACACAAATGTCATTCAAATGTCAACAAATCACTTTCCAATGAAAATCAACCGGGTCCAAGTGCAATGTGTCAATCACATATTTTGAATGAAACTTATATTCAATCCAATGCTGCAGATATTGATTCCGATAACACATCCAGTGAATGCGATACGGAATAGAAAAACGATCAAATGATTAATTGACATTTTACGAGGAATTTCAAGAAATTTCAAAAATATTATAATATTTACATCCACAGACCAATCAATAAAACGACGTGAAAGCTTATCATAAAATTCAAGACAATAAACTTTAACGATGGCAACCTTTTTGGCGGATAATAAATGTCACGCAGTTGATTGATTTAAATTCGAATTTTATATTAAAAAAATCGAACATATAAAAAATGAAATTTGACGAACAAATTAATAATTTTTCGGATCATTGATCCAATTATTTTCCGCGGAATTATAATTAAAGTTTATTGTTTATTGACTAAAAATTATACAAAACAATTTGTTGTTTCAAATAAATACTTTGAATTTTTATTATCGTTAAATTATAAATTAAATTTTAACCTTTGCAATTGATGGCTTACAACATTAATACGTCCGTTATTAAAGTATGGTTCTGAGGCTTGATGACGGACACAAAACCTGGAACAATTACTTCGGGTTTTTGAAAGAAAGGTACTCCGTTGCATATTTGGTTAATTGGTAAAAGAACAGAATGGTCGGAGGCGAAGATACAATTTTGAATTTGACAAGTTCTACGATCAATCAAATATTGTCAAAACTATCAAAATCAATGGATTAAGATGGCTTGGATACGTATTATGCATGGAGGAGGAACGTGTACCAAAAAACCTGTTAAATGGTAATCCAGAAGGTAGAAGGAGAGACGGAAGACCTTAAACAAGATGGCTAAAGCATTAAATTGTGATATTAAAATCCTTAAAATTCGGGGTTGGGAGACATTGTCTGCAGATAGATCAGGTTGGAGAAGCGTGTTGGAGAAGAGTAAAACCGCACCTGGATTGTAATGCCATGGAGTAAGTAAGGAAGTTGATGGGTTAAGATTTTAATAATAGGTAAAATAATTAAGTAACAAATATTGGTAATAATTTGATCACAGTGACGATTTACATTCAGTTGAAATGTCAAATTTTTTATTTTTGTAAATATTGGTGTAATCAATACAAATATGTGACAAGACCGTCGAAAATTATCGAACAATCACGAAATATATGTCAATGATTTCTATTTTTTCATAAATCTGGTAACACCCATTTCTTTTTTATTACTACTTGCTTATCACAACATTCCATCAATGGCAGTTATAAAATAATATTCAAAGTGATAGGACGTTATATTTAGTTTTTAAGCGAGAGATTAAAGAGAGATTGTTATCATTAAAGTATTATTTTTTTAAGAAATTACTCGGAAATTCAATATAATTTATTTTATTTCACAATTGTTCAAAACCAACCAAGGAAAAGAAACGTATTTTAGGAATGGAAGAAAAACCAAATCAAAATTTAACCACTGACGAACATTTGTTAAAATGTAATATTTGTAACGGAACTTTTACAACGAAAGAAAATTTACATGATCATCAAATGGTGTGTAAACGAACGTGTAGAGTTTGTGCGAAAATACTATCGAGGGAAGATGTCTTAAATCAACATATGAAAATTCATAGAGGTGAAAATAAATTTGAATGTGATATTTGTTGCCGTAAGTATGCACGAAAAGATGTATTGATTGATCATATGAGAGGACATAGTGGCAAATTGCACAAATGTCCCAAATGTGAGAAGAAATGTTTACATTTGACAAATTTACGAAAACATATGCTAATACATAACGCAGAGAAAACATATAAATGTGATATATGTTCGAAATCATTTAAACAACCGCAGGGTTTAAAAACGCATAAACTAATACATAACGCAGAGAAAAGAGAAAACATATAAATGTGATATATGTTCGAAATCATTTAAACAACCGAACGGGTTACAAAGTCACAAACAAATACATAACGCAGAGAAAACATATAAATGTGATATATGTTCGAAATCATTTAAACAACCGCAGGTGTTAAGGAAACACAAATTAGTTCATTCCGATATTAAGAATCACAAATGTACCAAATGTGAGAAACGATTTAAACTAAAATACAATTTAAGTCGACATATGGCAAAGGTGCACAATAGGTTTCCATGCCCAATGTGTTCGGGAAAATTTAAAATATTCTATCATGTAATGAAGCACAAACCCAAAAGTCATTCAAATATCAACATATCACTTTCCAATGAAAATCAACCGGGTCCAAGTGGAATGTGTCAATCGCGTATTGTGAATAATAATAACATTCAATCCAATGCTGCAGATATTGATTCCGATAACACATCCAGTGAATGCGATACGGAATAGAAAAACGATCAAATGATTAATTGACATTTTACGAGGAATTTCAAGAAATTTCAAAAATATTATAATATTTACATCCACACAACAACCAATAAAATGACGTGAAAACTTATCATAAAATTCAAGACAATAAACTTTAACGATGGCAACCTTATTGGCGGATAATAAATGTCACGCAGTTGATTGATTTAAATTCGAATTCAATATTAAAATTATCGAACATATAAAAAATGAAACTTAACGAACAATTATTTTCCGTGGAATTATAATTAAAATTTGTTATTTATTGATTAAAAATTATCCAAAAAATTTGTTGTTTCTATTTAATTTCTTGTTCTTGACTAAACTTGGTATTACAATTATTTCGTCGAAGTATATTGCAGTGTTTTGACAAAAAATGATGGAATAAATTTTCACTATATCCATTGATTAACGTCACTCGTTTAATATTATTTAATTCTATTTTATAATTTTTTATGCTTTATGGTAATTTTATTAATGATATTTATTGAATAGTTTCAGTTTTATCTTGGTATGGCGTAAATGTGCAAGCGGGAATATACCAATATCAGTATGCGTAGCTTTTCTGTATACCGAAATATAAATTTTTCCATTCTTCCTTGTTAATAGTAGATCCAAAAACGGGACCTGTTTGTTTTTTCTTCTTCACAAGTGAATTGAATTGAAGGATGTAATCCGTTTAAATTATCTGAGATATTATCGTTTTTTATTACTGTAAGAATTATGGTTCTGTATTCCAAATATAAAAAATGGTACAAAAAATTCATGAAGTTTAATTATTTACATTTTACAAATTATTTTTGAAACAATAACAAATTGCTGATAAATATTTATGTGTTTTTAAAATTGTGATGCTGCACGACGACAATTCTTAATTTGAATTATAAATAATAAATAATACATTTTAAATTTGAAAATATTTAATTCGATTTAAATATACGAAATATATGCAAAAATGGATTTGCGATACGATAAATTATGAGATTAATTTTAAAAATAACATTGGAATAACGCATTAATGGTGTCTTAATTAATTAATATTCTGATATTATTTGTGATGATTTATTGGCTACGCCGCACTGGACCTTATACGTACGATATGACGCCTGTATTACCACCAGTCACTTTCCTTCTGCGTTCACTTTTTTGGAGAAATTATAAAAATTTCTATTATTCTTTTACGGATAGTTGCCACAAATGTATTTGTTCTCAATTGGTATCGTGCTATCAAAACTACTGTAAAATATTTCGTATTGGCGGAACGTTATCGTATTAAGTAAATGGGTCTAACACTGTTTATCAAAGTTTATCTAATGTACAGTGGCGTACGTTGAATATTATTTCAAGGGATGCACCTGTCCTAATAACAGATTATGTAAAACAACGGAAGCTGCCGGAATCGTAAGAAAAAATACGAAAAATGAAAATATATGCGATGAAGTATAATCTGTATACTGTAGTTTTAAATGTATTAAATTCATCGTCAGATTGAAATAAGCTAAGATAATGATTTATTATTTATACATTGGTCTTAATTCACGACACATTTGCGATAACAATATACCCAGAGATAAAGAATTTAGCACGAAATTAATATTCACACAGCAATTAAATAACACTTTTTATTTACATTATTTACAATTGAACGTTTCCATCTGCATCGACATAACGCAATAACGTAGACAGCTGCGATTTATTGGTAACATCAATTGATTCATCACAATGCGACCAATGGTGCCTCGCTTATTTCCAATTTAATTTTTTGTAGAAACTATATAGAGCTTATGCAATCAATTAAATCATTTTGAATACGATTTGATAAACCTGAAAAATTTGCTAATGTTTCCAAATGCTCCTTCAATTCAGTATTGTATCTTCTCACAAGCATTTGAATTAATTCAACATAATTACCTCTGTTGGATGAACTAGGTCCCACGAAATGACTACGGCAAGACAGTTCTTGTGTTCCCAAATAGCATACAACATCGATCAAAATTTTCATTATTTGTCAATTTTTTTTTAATATTTCCTTGTGTTTCGATATGTTGTGATTATATTGACTAATGTTTCAATTCGAGCACCTGAGCCAAATTTTGCAAGCATCAGCACAGAATTTAAATGATCGCGTGATTGCCTAACATGCCTTACTATTGCCGTATCCAAATTGTTTAGGTCAGTAGAAAACCCATGGTTCTCCACACATTATTTTCTGTGGAAAATAGTAAACATGGCCAACAAAACAATTTTTCCAATGAACTGCAACCTGAAAGCCATTCTCCTTTATCATACAACTTTGATGAAAAATGGCGCACAGATTTCTTTGTGATGGAAATTATGCCTAAACTGGGGGTTGATATACCTCTATCAATGATATAGCAGCTTTACGTTCAAAGCTATGCGAACCAAATGACTGCTTTAATAGAGACTCAATAATGCAATTGCAGCTATTAGTATCCATAATTTCTGTATAACAATAAAATTTCCAAATAAAAAAATTATCCAATATATAATACACAAAGAATAAATGAGGGTCTAAAGCTGGGTCAATACCAAAAAATTCTATATATAATACCAATTATTTTTAAGAAGTCGTAATAGAAAATAAAGAAAAAGTCCGTAGAATATAGCTGTGTCAAATCAATCCAAAAATATAAAATAAACCGAATATCAATGTATAACTTATATCACAACGTGAGCTAAAACAATTTTAATTTTGAATTTCATATATCTAAAACAATAAAACTACAAAACAAGAAAATATAGATATGTTTGTGTGGATACGTCTAAATAAAAATAATTTACACGCACACAACTTCACCGAACTTTATAATAATTCTCCAGTAAATGACAATAAAAAAATTTTATAGATGCAAAAAATGTTGTAGCATCTCAATAACATATACCAGGTATACCGGTTAATGTCCGCCGTTCACACATATATGGCTCCACAAGCGGTAGTAGTAGTAGTAGTAGTAAACAAAAATGGCAGAATTTTTAAACAAAGAGTTGTGACATTTCTCTCCAAAAATTAGTCGACACCAGACTTCTTATCGAGCAACAACATTGTTAAAAAAATAAATTAAAAATGTCGAATTTAGTGTCAGTAAAACGCGTAATGCGGACATCATTGCTTGTGTTTTCGTTTGAAGAAAAAAACTGCGGCAGAATCACATCGAATGCTTGTAGAAGCCGATGGCGATAACACATTATCAGAAAGAATATGCAGAGAATGGTTTCACCTCGATTCAAAAGTAATGATTTTGAGGGTGGTAGACAGCCGAAAAAGTTTAAGGAAACCGAATTGCAGTCTCTATTGAATGAAGACGACACGCAAACGTAACAACAACTTGCAGAACAATTAGGAGTTGCTCAAAAAACCGTATCCGATCGCTTGAAAGCAATGGGAAAGATCCAAAAGGAAGGTTACTGAAAGGCAACAAGAAAATCGAAAAACCATCTGTGAAATGCACCCGGCAACGATACAAAAGGAAGTCTTTTTTGCATCGAATCGTGGCTGGTGATGAAAAGTGGATTTATTTTGCGAATTCGAAACGAAAAAAAATCATGGGTTTCACCAGGCCAGCCATCAACATCGACTCCAAAGCCAAATCGTTTTGGTGAGAATAGAATGCTGGTGGGATCAGAAAGGTGTGGTATACCACGATCTTCTAAAACCTGGTGAAACTGTTAATGTTGATCGCTACCGACAACAAATCATCAATTTGAACCGTGCTTTGTTGCAAAAACGACAAGAATATCAAAAGAGACAACAGACAAGGTAATTTTCCTACATGACAATGCTTCATCACACAAAGTAATACCGGTCCAGGAAACGTTAGAGACGCTTAACTGGGAAGTTTTATCGCATCCGGCTTATTCACCAGACTTCAGACTACCATTTGTTTTCATCGATGGGCGACGCCCCTAATGACCAGCACTTCAAAACGTTTGAAGAACTCGAAAATTGGGTCTCTGACTGGTTATCATCAAAGGAACAACAATTTTTTTGGCTTGGTATCCACAAATTGCCTGAACGGTGGACAAAATGTGTAACTAGTGATGGAAAACATTTTGAATAAAGAATTTTTGGGTTTTCTCCCACAAAAAATATGTTTTTTCACTTTAAAAAAGGGCCGACATTAACCGGTATACCTGATACATACACATCAAATATTTTAGTTCATGTCAAACGTATCAAATATAATAATATACAGGGTGTCCCAATTTTCGACGGCAATACGAAAACCCTAGGTTCTCTGGGTCATTTTGCGTCGAAAATATTATATAACATTTTGGCCGATTCGACTTCGGTACGAAGTTACACGCAAATAACCAAATTTTCAATCAGACCGTGTTTTGCGCTCTACTGGGATCAATATCTCAATAACTTTGAAATAACCAACCATATGGACGTGACAGGTAATTGATTTCATACACTCCTATGCATTTCACACAAGCCTTCACACACACACACACAAACGATCTCAAACACAAAGGCCCACACACATAAACCCACAAAAGCACAAGCACTCTTATCACCACAGTTTTAAACAAACAAAGCCTAAAGTAATTGCTGAAAATGTGCTTCTTCAACTCGAATACATAGACAACAATGCTTTTTCAATAGACCGAACCAACCTAAGTGTTTGCTGTTAATTGTGGCGAATGTCTTGGATACTGTCTTCAATACGCTGAATTGTTGCATAGACTTTTTCTGTAATACAACCCCATTAATAGAAATCTAATGGATTTTAGGTCGGGAGAACTTGGCGACCATCGTATGGGCCATCCTCTACGACTCCGTCTTCAAACGAGTGCAGATGTGGTTTAAACATGATAGCACTATGGAGGAAATGTTAGATGCTGACTGGACGCAAACTTTTATCAAAGATGGATTGGCAGAGGTGGGCCCATAAGATGGTCGCCAAGTTCTCCAGACTTAAATCCATTGGATTTCTATATATGGAGTTGCCTTAAAGAAACAGTATATGCAACTGTGATTTATTCACTTGAAGAGTTAATTCAGATTATTGAAAACTGTATTCAAAACGTTCGCCACAAGCAACAGCAAACACTTAGATTGGTTCGGTCTATTGAAAAGCATTGTTGTCTATGTGTTCGAGCTGTAGGAGCACATTTTCAGCAATTACTTTAGCCTTTATTTGTGTTTAGCATACAATGTGTATATATTTCTTATGATGCATAAGGTATTATGAAGGATTATATAAATAAATTCTTATGATGGCAGTAATTTTAAGAAATTTGATAGAATTTTATATGAACTTATTTTTTGTTATGGTTATGGACAATGCTTCAAAAAAATTAAATACTATGCAATTAACGTATTCTTCTGATGAAAAATTATAATTATTTCTTAGACTACTTTGAATGAAAACGTTTAGGAATGCAACGCATCCGTTGCAGCCATAGGCCCGTACGCCACTGCTAATGTACTAGTAAAAATTATAAATAATGACAACAATGTCAACTAAATATTCAATGTATTTTTAATGGTTAGTTAGTGTCTCTGATAGGGAATGGAGCAGCAGCAGCAATAGACATAAAAACAAAAAAATAACAAACAGAATATTTAATTAACGGCAACAACAATTCAATGTACGTTTTACATTTACATTAAATTACACGAGCACAACCATTGACAAGATTATCTTTAATAATTTTAATACCTTAACTACAAAATTGTGTCTGTGGTAACAAAATTCTATATTATAAAAGCTTCATATATTCATAAAATTATAAGGCATGATGGGGTTTGGGTGTGTGGGTTGGTTAGGCTGTTTCATTTTATTCAGTTCTTTAGCATAATAATAATAATAATAATAATAATGATAATATGTCTCTTTAGCTTTAGCCTTTATAGTTAAATATATGGAATATTAAATGTGAAATTTTGTGTCGCTGTCTGGTGATTTAATGAACTGATTATTATTATTATTATTATCATTTGCATTCATATGACAAAATATAACAATAACATATTTTCTATTTTAAATTCTTTATGTTAATGATGTTTGTGTTACGTGTGTGTGTGTGTGTGTGTGTGTGTGTGTGTGTGTCTGGAGAAGAAAATAAATTATTTATATTAAATACACCCATCACCCAAAAGAAAAGAAACACATAAAAAATTTAGGTTAAATTTTCCTTTTGCTAGAAATAAATACATATAAAAATAAATTTATTTAACCTTATTCTTACCAGATCAATTTGCTTCCGCACAAACAACGAGGTAACTTATATTACCTATATAGATGAAGTTCATGCATTTGACTGCGCTTACCAAATATTAAACTGATCTGTGGCCGTACAGCCACCATAACCTCATATTTATTACGACAAACATGAATATTGTTAGTTTAGTAGAATTATGCAGCCAATATGTTTACAATCAAACCGATATAATACTTTTGGAATATATATTTCTGCTACACCGAAAATTAGCAAAATTCATTAGCCTAGCTGTCGACAATATATTGTATTAAATGTGGCTAAATTTAAATTATTGGATCTATAACTAAGTCACGGGGGATAAACTGATTGGTGTAGTAAGTAATATTGCTTGTATGCAGTGTGAAGTGGCAATACGTCGCTATTGTAGTAGTTGAATTCACCTTTCATATTCACTATATGACATTCAGTTGAAGCGTAAACAAGTATTCGTTTTTAGTTGATTAAAAATGGAAAATTTTGTACCCCAACAAAACAGCATTTGGGCGGGAAGTTTGGTTAAGTAATTTTATTCAGAAGAAAACAGCAGCAGCAGAAAACTTATCGCTTTTTGTTACAAATTTATGGTGAACATTCCCCATCACAAAACAATATTGAGTGTATTGGAGTTTAGACGACAGTTTAAAAATAATGATTTTGATGTTAGTGATTAGGAACGCGGTGGAGCACCAAAAAAATTTGAAGACAAAGAATTGAAAGCTGCTCTCAGTGAACAATCCATGTTAAAAACGAAAGAAGAATTAGCATTGGTGTTAGATGTTACCCAAGCACAAGTGTGTCCAAACGTTTAAAGAAAATGGGAATGGTCCAAAAGCTATTGTATTGGGTACCATATGAACATTGACGGAAAAACAACAAGAAAATCGTAAAACAATGTGTGTGAAATTTTGCTTCAAAGACATTCAATTTTGCATCGAATTGTGACTGGTGATGAAAAGTGGATCCATTACGATAATCCAAAACGCATGAGTGAAGATAGGTGAATCAGGTCCATCGACACCAAAACAAAATATTCGTGGATCTTAGGTTATGCTGTGTATCTGATGGGATCAGATAAGTGTAGTGTACTATGAGCGGCTTAAACCGGGACAAACCATCACTGCAGAACGTTACCGAAAGCAATTAATCCAAATGAGTCGAGCATTACATCAAAAACGACAAGAATATGCCAACAGACATGATCGTGTGATTCTGCGCAGCATGATAATGTTAGACCACACGTTGCGAGACCGGTCCGAGAAACGTTAGAAGCACTTGGCTGGAAAGTCCTACCTACCCACCTGCCATATTCACCAGACATTGCTCCATTTGTTCCGTTCGATGCAGTCAGCCCAGAAAGGGCAAAGCGGTTCAATTCATACGAAGATATGAAGAAATAACTGGATTCATGGATTGCTTCAAAACCTAAGAAGTTCTTCTAGGAGGGAATCCATAATTTGCCACAGAGCAGGTCAAAAGTTGTAGCTTAACACATTGAAGACGGTTCACGTTTTTTTCACGTTTTTTTTTCCAATCGTTGGAGACGGGTGACGTTTTTTTCACGTTTTTTAAAATTTCAACCAATGATGTAGGTAAATTGTGCCCTGTTCAATTCATTCACAGAATACAACAAGTTAAACGATAAAGAAAGGGTAAATTATAAAAAATGTTTACTGCAATTAGTTAAAAAATGGGCTAGTGATGATTCTGAAGTAGAAGAAGATGTAGCAGATATTACACAACCGGGAACTTCTACTCATACCATGCATGCTTTTTTTTGCGATCCATAATCTGGTATATATGAGAAAATTGTCGATAGCGGGAAAAAAAAGTATCCATGTAAGACATGTCTTGAATGTAAGGCAAACAACAAGAGGAGCGAAATTCGATATATTTGCAAATTTTGTTTAGTACCTCTCCATAAGCGGACTTCTTTTCAAGCATATCATACGAAAAAAACACATTAAAATAGCGTTATAAATCTTTAATAAGTTATCCGATTTAATTATCATTTTTTATTTATATAATTTTAATATGCGGGAATTGGGGATATCTGCTATTCATCACATACCGTCTTCAAAGTGTTAAGATGGCAAATACTTTGAATAAAATATAATGTTCCGTTACTTTCAAATAAATTGTGTTTTTCTTACCAAAATAACCCCAAAACTTAGTTGTAGACCCAATACATAAAATAAAATATAAAAGTTTAACAATTTTACGAACCTTATCTACAGCACATTGTAGTTAAACAAACAAATTGTAGATAGAACTAACTCACATAAATTTTTCAGTTGAAGCAGACCTTTAGTGTCGTTTATACATATGATTATAATGTGCTTAAAGTCAATATGTGATATGTTTTGCAAAGGGGTATTGTATAAAATTCATTTGTAACCATTTCTACGTACGAATTTTAAGAAGAATTTATAGTAAATCCATTTTTTTGTTGTTTATTTTTATAAATAAAATTCTAATAAAATATTGTTGTCACTGATCGAATAATCTGTGATTCCACTTTTTGCAATACCACGCACACACTCATAATTTATCTTCAAACCAAACTTTCCTCTTAACTTCCAGCAACTTCACCATCTTTTCCCTTACATACTATCGCTCTTCATTCGATCTTCTCCCCCCTACCCAGGACTGCCGTGTGCTTACTATTATAAACGGTCTTCAATAAGCAATAGAAGTTCATTCATTAAAAGTATAAGTAAAAATTCAAAAAATAACCGGATAAATAATTCTTTAGTAATTCTAATGGGAATTATTTAGGATTTATGATTGGAGGGGGAGGGGGGGGGGAGAAACGGTGTAGAATTATTATCACTCGTAGCCATTAAACTTTAAAATTTATATTAACAACAACCAAAAGCAAAAAATTCAATATATTATTCCTTAAGAGGTCAATTTCCCAAAAACTTTTCCACCTCTTACCTTCAAAACCCCTGTGGCTCAGTCCAAAATATTTTCAGGAAAATTCTAAATCATAATATCCTTTCAAGTGACCTATATATAAAGTTCAATTTTGGGTTGCACTTAAGTATGTTCAGGAGTAAGTACTTACATTTGATTACAAAATACAAAGAGTGTCAAAGGAGCAGTAAACAAATAATTTCTGATGTTATTTGACACTCAAATTAATAACTATAAATAAATTTTGCAAGAAATTCCATGGCAGTCAATCTTTCGTTGAAAATGTTATTGGTCAATGTCCAACACTAAATTGTAAACATTGTACTTTACGAGCCATAATTTTAATGGATTTCAAATTTTTATTATTAGCTGTGTGTATTAATTTGTGCGGTTTTAGAAAAAATATCGTAAAACTACTGTCATTGGACGGCTTTGTTAGTATATGTCATTTGGTTGAAGTGTAAACAACAAATTTTTTTTTATTAAAGTGAAAATGTCGAATTTTGTGCCTGATAAAGTGTTTTTGCGGAGAATTCTTCTTCATTACTTCAACATAAAAAAAAAGTGCATCCGAAAGTCTTGGTATTTTTTGTGTATATTTATGGTGATCATGCTCTAGACAAACGAACATGTTGGAAGTGGTTTACACGGTGTAAAAATTATGATTTTTGGTTGGGGAATACGAGGAACGCCCACTAGTGATGAAATTGAATCAAAAATGGAAGGAAAAACGCCCGGCACTATCATTTCCAGTACGAGCAATACCAACGCAATTCATTAATTTCAATTTCTTTTTCTTATTTATTTACAGTTATCGAGCACCATCGCACAGATCTACCGTATTTCGACGATGTCAATTCAAGAAATATTACGGCCATCATCGGTGAGTCCGTAACATTAAAATGTAGAGTGAGGAACAAAGGCAATCGAACGGTAAGTACTATTTAATATTTATTAAATTTTTTCCATCTTTTTATGAAACCGTTTAAAATGAGAAATTACTAAAAATTGACTGATTTGTTTAATTTTATTAAGATTTATGGTGAAACAATTATCGCAACTATTGTTACGAATAAAAATTCATGTTTTAAGTCTTTTATAATAATTTATTGTTAAAATATAAATTTGTTTATGGTAACATCAATTCTAAATTTAAGGTTCATTATTTAAAAATTATTACATAAATATCAAGAAATACAAATCTAGTTAAAATTATGTGATTTTTCTCGAATAGGCGTCGAACAATATCCTGTGCATCTAATTTACAGGCAAATAGCGAACGTCATTATATATCCATTAATTTTTTTTAGCACAATTTCAACAATTTGAACAGTTAGCATTATTTCATTCAAAATTTCACAAACATGAAACAAAATATCGTTCGTTCGTCTTATGACGCAATTTAAAAATAATACTACACCCTCTGTCCCAACAAATGGCTTTACAAATTACAATACATAAACGTCGCTACTAATTGGTATATGTAGTGTGAACCGATCTTAACAAAGTGTCGAAATTTCACGACATTTCCTTCAGTGCAAGTCAAAATACAAACCATAGTTTTGGAACGTCTGTCGATAAATGTAGTTCTACAAAAAATAATATTTGAATTTTAAATAACATGGATAAAAAAAGGAATGCAGTCAACTTCCGTTGAACATTTTTTTGAGATAAAATTGATTTTCTCGTTTTCAGTGCAAATTGACAAATTCCGATTACTAACACGGTTTGACAGTACTGTAGTCCTAGTCTGTACTCTTCGGTTCGGTTCGGTATATTTCTACGTATTTTAAAATATTAATAGCAAAATTATAATTCTTATTTATTTGACAACAACAATTCTTGCAGAATTTATTTGGCGAAATCAATCTGAACTATTAAAATTTTGTATAAAAAAGAATTTGGTTTGGTTAGATTCAATGAAGTCGAAATTTGTAAATGACAGTTTTTGCCGCTATATAATATTTATTTAGTCATTTTGCCAAATGGAATTTATACTAATATTTTATAGGAATTTTAGGGGACCCACCTGTTGAAGGCAATTGGATATTTTCATTGTGCATTGTCCATAAGTCATGCAAAAATATAAATAATTTCTATTTGAATATAAATTTATTTCTTAGAAAAATATGTAAACTTATTTATTGGCCAATAATTACTTAACATTACAATTAAAATTTTACAAAAATAGCAACCATCACAGAAATTACAAACTAAATGGTGTTACTATAATTGTTTTTTTATTAACAATGGTCAATTCGTCACTGCTATTAAAAATTACGAAATATGTGTGTGGAAATTGTGTTTTATTTTATATAAAAACTTGTCACTTTTTAGCGGCTTTAATTGAATCGATTTTAATTATGAAGAATTTTCATGTGATTATGTCCATTTAAATGTTTCTTCTGTTTTAAGTGTTGCCGCAAAGAACTAATTGTTGAAAATCTTTTTTTACAAACAAAACAATGGTAAAGCTTTTCATTAGAATGCAATAATTTATGATTTTTCAAATTATTTGATTGAGAAAATCTTTTAAAACAATGTCCACATTTAAATGGCTTTTCTCCCTTGTGTGTTAGTAAATGCATTTTTAAATTTGATTTTTTGATGAATTTTCTTTCACACACGTTACATTCAAATGCCTTTTCAATAGTGTGTGTTCGTAAATGATTGGTTAAGTCAGATTTTTGGATGAATTTTCTTTCACATATGTTGCATTCAAATGGCTTTTCACCAGTGTGAGTTCGTAAATGATAGGTTAAATGATGTTTTCTGGTGAATTTTCTTTCACATATGTTGCATTCAAATGGCTTTTCACCAGTGTGTATTCGAAAATGCATTCTTAAATTTGATTTTCCAGTGAATTTTCTTTCACATATATTGCAATCAAATGGCTTTTCACCAGTGTGTGTTCGTAAATGATAGGTTAAATGATGTTTACTGGTAAATTTTCTTTCACACAAGTTACATTCAAATGCCTTTTCACCAGTGTGTGTTCGTAAATGATTGGTTAAAACTGATTTTTGAATGAATTTTCTTTCACATATGTTGCATTTAAATGGTTTTTCACCAGTGTGTGTACGTAAATGATAGGTTAAATGTTGTTTACTGGTGAATTTTCTTTCACATACGTTACATTCAAATGGTTTTTCACTAGTGTGCATGCGTAAGTGTACAATTAATTCCGACTTATGGTTAAATTTTCTTTGACACCACTCACAATTACTCATTTTGTTTTTCTTATTGGCATCAGTCTGTGATTGAATTAAATTCGAATTTTCGTTGGTATTTATCAATACTTTACAATCCATGACATCTTGTGGTTTCTCAGCCATATTAATTAATATTTAGTTTTGAGTCAGTTTCAACTTTTTTTATTTCAATTTAATTTTTTATATCGAAAATAAATGTCAATAAATTACGATTCCCCGTCCGAAATAATCTTTCAATATTTTTTCAATGAACAAATTTTTGTACATTTGCTTATTCGTCAACGTTTGTTTGTCAACTGATTAAAAAATCATTTAAAATCACCAAATACGATCTTAATTATTCAATGTTTATTCTAGAAAGATTCTGTAATTGTCAAATAAATAAAAAGTTGATGGAATAATATTTTGGTGTTGCCATATCGTAATTATTTGTTCAATAGAAATTATTCAAATTGGTAATTTCTAGCCTTATTGAAATGATATTAACACACAAAGTTCCCTAAGATACACAATATCAATTGCGATAATAAACAGATATATCGAATTAGCGACCAATTGTCAAATTGCATTAAATATTTCTAGAATTAAAACATTAATTATAGATTTTGGTTTAGATGATGATTTTTAAATATCATACAAATTTGTATGTTGTGTAATGGTTAAAAATGTCGTCCTCACAAGACTCAGTTATGCTACAAATTAACAACATTTTCATTCCCGCATATCTTATTATCAGAAATTCTAACATTTGATGCGATGCATGACATAGAAACGAAATATCCATTATGAATTTTATAGAAGATCAATACAATTTCTTAATTCTGAAAATATACCTTTTATTTATAAAGCGTTGATCCGATCAACGATCACGATTCATACGTTCCATGTGGCCAATAAAATTGCAAATGAGTCATACTTAGGGTGCTCAATAAGAATTATATTTATTGGATCAATTATATCCCCAGAAAAATCACAATCAATCGATTCACCTAAAAATAGTATAAGCGGCAACATTTAACCTGAGGTCCGGCAGATCGAAATTATTTTCTTCCTAATGAAAATAAATTTCTAAGAAAAATTCAAATACTTCTTTAAATTGATATTCAATAAATTTAATTATTCATAAAACTTTAATTATAGTCATACAAAAGATACTTTTCACAATATTTGCCATTTATAATAAGAATATATTTTAATTTAGAATAATTCCGTGTAAGTCACTTTCCATAACAATAAATTTGATGGATCGTCCTTCTAAAATAGTTTAATATGAACATTTTGTTTTTTGATTTTGAAAACTTGTCATTTTTCCATATTTGAAGAGAATTATAAAGTTCAGTTATGCAAAATTTTCATGTGATTATGTCCATTTAAATGTTTCTTCTGTTTCAAGTGTTGCCGCAAAGAATTTGCTGTTGAAAATCTTTTTTTACAAACAAAACAATGGTAAAGCTTTTCATTAGAATGCAATAATTTATGATTATTCAATGTCCGTAATTGAGAAAATCTTTTAAAACATTGTCCACATTCAAAAGGCTTTTCACCAGTGTGTGTTCGAAAATGCTTTTTTAAATCAGATTTTTGTGTGAATTTTCTTTCACATACATTGCATTCAAATGGCTTTTCACCAGTGTGTATTCGTAAATGCATTCTTAAATTTGATTTTTGGGTGAATTTTCTTTCACATACATTGCAATCAAATGGCTTTTCACCAGTGTGTGTTCGTAAATGATAGGTTAAATGATGTTTACTGGTGAATTTTCTTTCACACAAGTTACATTCAAATGTCCTTTCACCAGTGTGTGTTCGTAAATGATTGGTTAAATTTGATTTTTGGATGAATTTTCTTTCACATATGTTGCATTTAAATGGTTTCTCACCAGTGTGTGTACGTAAATGATAGGTTAAATGTTGTTTACTGGTGAATTTTCTTTCACATACGTTATATTCAAATGGTTTTTCACTAGTGTGCATGCGTAAGTGTACAATTAATTCCGACTTAAGGTTAAATTTTCTTTGACACCACTCACAATTACTCATTTTGTTTTTCTTATTGGCATCAGTCTGTGATTGAATTAAATTCGAATTTTCGTTACTATTTATCAATACTTTACAATCCATGACATCTTGTGGTTTCTCAGACATATTAATTAATATTAAGTTTTGAGTCAGTTTCAACTTTTTTTTTTTCAATTTAATTTTTTATATCGAAAATAAATGTCAATAAATTTACAATTCCCCGTCCGAAATAATCTTTCAATATTTTTTCAATTAACAAATTTTTGTACATTTGCTTATTCGTCAACGTTTGTTTGTCAACTGATTAAAAAATCATTTAAAATCACCAAATACGATCTTAATTATTCAATGTGTATTCTAGATATATTCTGTAAATGTCAAATAAATAAAAAGTTGATGGAATAATATTTTGGTGTTGCCACATCGTAATTTTTTGCTCAATAGAAATTACTCAAATTGGTAATTTCTAGCTTTATTGAAACGATATTAACACTCAAAGTTCCCTAAGATACACAAAATCAATTGCGAAAATTAACAGATATATCGAATTAGCGACCAATTGCATTAAATATTTTTAGAATTAAAACATTAATTATAGGTTTTGGTTTAGATGATGATTTTTATATATCTTATAAATTTGTATGTTGTGTAATGGTTAAAAATGTCGTCCTCACAAGACTCAGTTATGCTTCAAATTAACAACATTTTCATTCCCGCATATCTTATTATCAGAAATTCTAATATTTGATGCGATGCATGACATAGAAACGAAATATCCATTATGAATTTTATAGAAGATCAATACAATTTCTTAATTCTGAAAATATACCTTTTATTTATAAAGCGTTGATCCGATCAACGATCACGATTCATACGTTCTATGTGGCCAATAAAATTGCAAATGAGTCATACTTAGGGTGCTCAATAAGAATTATATAATATTTATTGGATCAATTATATCCCCAGAAAAATCACAATCAATCGATTCACCTAAAAATAGTATAAGCGGCAACATTTAACCTGAGGTCCGGCAGATCGAAATTATTTTCTTCCTAATGAAAATAAATTTCTAAGAAAAATTCAAATACTTCTTTAAATTGATATTCAATAAATTTAATTATGTATAAAACTTTAATTATAGTCATACAAAAGATACTTTTCACAATAATTGCCATTTATAATAAGAATATATTTTAATTTAGAATAATTCTGTGTAAGTCACTTTCCATATCAATAAATTTTATTGATCGTCTTTCTAAAAACGTTTAATATATTTTTTTTTGATTTTGAAAACTTGTCATTTTTCCATATTTGAAGAGAATTATAAATTTCAGTTATGCAAAATTTTCATGTGATTATGTCCATTTAGATGTTTCTTCTGTTTTAAGTGTTGCCGCAAAGAACTAATTGTTGAAAATCTTCTTTTACAAACAAAACAATGGTAAAGCTTTTCATTAGAATGCAATAATTTATGATTATTCAATGTCCGTAATTGAGAAAATCTTTTAAAACATTGTCCACATTCAAATGGCTTTTCATTAGTGTGTGTTCGTAAATGATTGGTTAAAATTGATTTTTGGATGAATTTTCTGTCACATACGTTGCATTCAAATGGCTTTTCACCAGTGTGTATTCGTAAATGCATTCTTAAACTTGATTTTTGGGTGAATTTTGATTCACATACGTTACATTCAAAAGGCTTTTCACCAGTGTGTGTTCGAGAATGCCTTTTTAAATCAGATTTTTGTGTGAATTTTCTTTCACAAACATTGCATTCAAATGGCTTTTCACCAGTGTGTTTTCGTAAATGATAGGTTAAATCACATGTTTGTGTGAATTTTCTTTCACATACATTGCATTGAAATGGCTTTTCACCAGTGTGTGTCCATAAATGCTTTGTTAAATTTGATTTTTGGATGAATTTTCTGTCACATACGTTGCATTCAAATGGCTTTTCACCAGTGTGTATTCGTAAATGCATTCTTAAACTTGATTTTTGGGTGAATTTTGATTCACATACGTTACATTCAAAAGGCTTTTCACCAGTGTGTGTTCGAAAATGCTTTTTTAAATCAGATTTTTGTGTGAATTTTCTTTCACATACATTGCATTCAAATGGCTTTTCACCAGTGTGTGCCCGTAAATGCTTTGTTAAATTTGATTTTTGGATGAATTTTCTTTCACACACGTTACATTCAAATGGTTTTCCACCAGTGAGTTTTCGTAAATGCATTCTTAAATTTGATTTTTGGCTGAATTTTGATTCACATACGTTACATTCAAATGGCCTATCACCAGTGTGTGTCCGTAAATGATATGTTAAATGACGTTTACGGGTGAATTTTCTTTCACATATGTTGCATTCAAATGGTTTTTCACTAGTGTGCATGCGAAAGTGTACAATTAATTCCGACTTATGGTTAAATTTTCTTTGACACCACTCACAATTACTCATTTTGTTTTTCTTATTGGCATCAGTCTGTGATTGAATTAAATTCGAATTTTCGTTACTATTTATCAATACTTTACAATCCATGACATCTTGTGGTTTCTCAGCCATATTAATTAATATTAAATTTTAAGTCAGTTTCAACTTTTTTTATTTCAATTTAATTTTTTATATCGAAAATAAATGTCAATAAATTACGATTCCCCGTCCGAAATAATCTTTCAATATTTTTTCAATTAACAAATTTTTGTACATTTGCTTATTCGTCAATGTTTGTTTGTGAACTGATTAAAAAATCATTTAAAATCACCAAATACGATCTTAATTATTCAATGTTTATTCTAGAAAGATTCTGTAATTGTCAAATAAATAAAAAGTTGATGGAATAATATTTTGGTGTTGCCACATCGTAATTTTTTGTTCAATAGAAATTATTCAAATTGGTAATTTCTAGCTTTATTGAAATGATATTAACACACAAAGTTCCCTAAGATACACAATATCAATTGCGATAATAAACAGATATATCGAATTAGCGACCAATTGTCAAATTGCATTAAATATTTCTAGAATTAAAACATTAATTATAGATTTTGGTTTAAATGATGATTTTTAAATATCATACAAATTTGTATGTTGTGTAATGGTTAAAAATGTAGTCCTCACAAGACTCAGTTATGCTACAAATTAACAACATTTTCATTCCCGCATATCTTATTATCAGAAATTCTAACATTTGATGCGATGCATGACATAGAAACGAAATATCCATTATGAATTTTATAGAAGATCAATACAATTTCTTAATTCTGAAAATATACCTTTTATTTATAAAGCGATGATCCGATCAACGATCACGATTCATACGTTCCATGTGGCCAATAAAATTGCAAATGAGTCATACTTAGGGTGCTCAATAAGAATTATATTTATTGGATCAATTATATCCCCAGAAAAATCACAATCAATCGATTCACCTAAAAATAGTATAAGCGGCAACATTTAACCTGAGGTCCGGCAGATCGAAATTATTTTCTTCCTAATGAAAATAAATTTCTAAGAAAAATTCAAATACTTCTTTAAATTGATATTCAATAAATTTAATTATTCATAAAACTTTAATTATAGTCATACAAAAGATACTTTTCACAATATTTGCCATTTATAATAAGAATATATTTTAATTTAGAATAATTCCGTGTAAGTCACTTTCCATAACAATAAATTTGATGGATCGTCCTTCTAAAATAGTTTAATATGAACATTTTGTTTTTTGATTTTGAAAACTTGTCATTTTTCCATATTTGAAGAGAATTATAAAGTTCAGTTATGCAAAATTTTCATGTGATTATGTCCATTTAAATGTTTCTTCTGTTTCAAGTGTTGCCGCAAAGAATTTGCTGTTGAAAATCTTTTTTTACAAACAAAACAATGGTAAAGCTTTTCATTAGAATGCAATAATTTATGATTATTCAATGTCCGTAATTGAGAAAATCTTTTAAAACATTGTCCACATTCAAATGGCTTTTCACCAGTGTGTTTTCGTAAATGATAGGTTAAATCAGATGTTTGTGTGAATTTTCTTTCACATACATTGCATTGAAATGGCTTTTCACCAGTGTGTATTCGTAAATGCATTCTTAAACTTGATTTTTGGGTGAATTTTGATTCACATACGTTACATTCAAAAGGCTTTTCACCAGTGTGTGTTCGAAAATGCTTTTTTAAATCAGATTTTTGGGTGAATTTTCTTTCACATACATTGCATTCAAATGGCTTTTCACCAGTGTGTATTCGTAAATGCATTCTTAAATTTGATTTTTGGGTGAATTTTCTTTCACATACATTGCAATCAAATGGCTTTTCACCAGTGTGAGTTCGTAAATGATAGGTTAAATGATGTTTACTGGTGAATTTTCTTTCACACAAGTTACATTCAAATGTCCTTTCACCAGTGTGTGTTCGTAAATGATTGGTTAAATTTGATTTTTGGATGAATTTTCTTTCACACATGTTGCATTCAAATGGTTTTTCACCAGTGTGTGTACGTAAATGATAGGTTAAATGTTGTTTACTGGTGAATTTTCTTTCACATACGTTACATTCAAATGGTTTTTCACTAGTGTGCATGCGTAAGTGTACAATTAATTCCGACTTAAGGTTAAATTTTCTTTGACACCACTCACAATTACTCATTTTGTTTTTCTTATTGGCATCAGTCTGTGATTGAATTAAATTCGAATTTTCGTTACTATTTATCAATACTTTACAATCCATGACATCTTGTGGTTTCTCAGCCATATTAATTAATATTAAGTTTTGAGTCAGTTTCAACTTTTTTTATTTCAATTTAATTTTTTATATCGAAAATAAATGTCAATAAATTTACAATTCCCCGTCCGAAATAATCTTTCAATATTTTTTCAATTAACAAATTTTTGTACATTTGCTTATTCGTCAACGTTTGTTTGTCAACTGATTAAAAAATCATTTAAAATCACCAAATACGATCTTAATTATTCAATGTGTATTCTAGATATATTCTGTAAATGTCAAATAAATAAAAAGTTGATGGAATAATATTTTGGTGTTGCCACATCGTAATTTTTTGCTCAATAGAAATTACTCAAATTGGTAATTTCTAGCTTTATTGAAACGATATTAACACTCAAAGTTCCCTAAGATACACAAAATCAATTGCGAAAATTAACAGATATATCGAATTAGCGACCAATTGCATTAAATATTTTTAGAATTAAAACATTAATTATAGGTTTTGGTTTAGATGATGATTTTTATATATCTTATAAATTTGTATGTTGTGTAATGGTTAAAAATGTCGTCCTCACAAGACTCAGTTATGCTACAAATTAACAACATTTTCATTCCCGCATACCTTATTATCAGAAATTTTAACGTTTAATGCGGGCCATAAGAATAGTATTTATTGGATCAATTATATCCCCAGAAAAATCACAATCAATCGATTCACCTAAAAATAGTATAAGCGGCAACATTTAACCTGAGGTCCGGCAGATCGAAATTATTTTCTTCCTAATGAAAATAAATTTCTAAGAAAAATTCAAATACTTCTTTAAATTGATATTCAATAAATTTAATTATGTATAAAACTTTAATTATAGTCATACAAAAGATACTTTTCACAATAATTGCCATTTATAATAAGAATATATTTTAATTTAGAATAATTCTGTGTAAGTCACTTTCCATATCAATAAATTTTATTGATCGTCTTTCTAAAAACGTTTAATATATTTTTTTTTGATTTTGAAAACTTGTCATTTTTCCATATTTGAAGAGAATTATAAATTTCAGTTATGCAAAATTTTCATGTGATTATGTCCATTTAGATGTTTCTTCTGTTTTAAGTGCTGCCGCAAAGAACTAATTGTTGAAAATCTTCTTTTACAAACAAAACAATGGTAAAGCTTTTCATTAGAATGCAATAATTTATGATTATTCAATGTCCGTAATTGAGAAAATCTTTTAAAACATTGTCCACATTCAAATGGCTTTTCATTAGTGTGTGTTCGTAAATGATAGGTTAAACTTGATTTTTGGGTGAATTTTGATTCACATACGTTACATTCAAAAGGTTTTTCACCAGTGTGTGTTCGAAAATGCCTTTTTAAATCAGCTTTTTGTGTGAATTTTCTTTCACAAACATTGCATTCAAATGGCTTTTCACCAGTGTGTGTCCATAAATGCTTTGTTAAATTTGATTTTTGGATGAATTTTCTGTCACATACGTTGCATTCAAATGGCTTTTCACCAGTGTGTATTCGTAAATGCATTCTTAAACTTGATTTTTGGGTGAATTTTGATTCACATACGTTACATTCAAAAGGCTTTTCACCAGTGTGTGTTCGAAAATGCTTTTTTAAATCAGATTTTTGTGTGAATTTTCTTTCACATACATTGCATTCAAATGGCTTTTCACCAGTGTGTTTTCGTAAATGATGTGTTAAATCAGATTTTTGTGTGAATTTTCTTTCACATACATTGCATTGAAATGGCTTTTCACCAGTGTGTGCCCGTAAATGCTTTGTTAAATTTGATTTTTGGCTGAATTTTGATTCACATACGTTACATTCAAATGGCCTATCACCAGTGTGTGTCCGTAAATGATATGTTAAATGACGTTTACGGGTGAATTTTCTTTCACATATGTTGCATTCAAATGGTTTTTCACTAGTGTGCATGCGTAAGTGTACCATTAATTCCGATTTAAAATTAAATTTTCTTTGACACCACTCACAACTACTCATTTTGTTTTTCTTATTGGCATCAGTCTGTGATTGAATTAAATTCGACTTTTCGTTGGTATTTATCAATACTTTACAATCCATGACATCTTGTGGTTTCTCAGCCATATTAATTAATATTTAGTTTTGAGTCAGTTTCAACTTTTTTTATTTCAATTTAATTTTTTATATCGAAAATAAATGTCAATAAATTACGATTCCCCGTCCGAAATAATCTTTCAATATTTTTTCAATTAACAAATTTTTGTACATTTGCTTATTCGTCAATGTTTGTTTGTGAACTGATTAAAAAATCATTTAAAATCACCAAATACGATCTTAATTATTCAATGTTTATTCTAGAAAGATTCTGTAAATGTCAAATAAATAAAAAGTTGATGGAATAATATTTTGGTGTTGCCACATCGTAATTTTTTGCTCAATAGAAATTACTCAAATTGGTAATTTCTAGCTTTATTGAAACGATATTAACACTCAAAGTTCCCTAAGATACACAAAATCAATTGCGAAAATTAACAGATATATCGAATTAGCGACCAATTGCATTAAATATTTTTAGAATTAAAACATTAATTATAGGTTTTGGTTTAGATGATGATTTTTATATATCTTATAAATTTGTATGTTGTGTAATGGTTAAAAATGTCGTCCTCACAAGACTCAGTTATGCTACAAATTAACAACATTTTCATTCCCGCATACCTTATTATCAGAAATTCTAACATTTAATGCGGGCCATAAGAATTGTATTTATTGGATCAATTATATCCCCAGAAGAATCTACAATCAATCGATTCACCTAAAAATAGTATAAGCGGCAACATTTAACCTGAGGTCCGGCAGATCGAAATTATTTTCTTCCTAATGAAAATAAATTTCTAAGAAAAATTCAAATACTTCTTTAAATTGATATTCAATAAATTTAATTATGTATAAAACTTTAATTATAGTCATACAAAAGATACTTTTCACAATAATTGCAATTTATAATAAGAATATATTTTAATTTAGAATAATTCTGTGTAAGTCACTTTCCATATCAATAAATTTTATTGATCGTCTTTCTAAAAACGTTTAATATTTTGTTTTTTGATTTTGAAAACTTGTCATTTTTCCATATTTGAAGAGAATTATAAATTTCAGTTATGCAAAATTTTCATGTGATTATGTCCATTTAGATGTTTCTTCTGTTTTAAGTGCTGCCGCAAAGAACTAATTGTTGAAAATCTTCTTTTACAAACAAAACAATGGTAAAGCTTTTCATTAGAATGCAATAATTTATGATTATTCAATGTCCGTAATTGAGAAAATCTTTTAAAACATTGTCCACATTCAAATGGCTTTTCATTAGTGTGTGTTCGTAAATGATTGGTTAAAATTGATTTTTGGATGAATTTTCTGTCACATACGTTGCATTCAAATGGCTTTTCACCAGTGTGTATTCGTAAATGCATTCTTAAACTTGATTTTTGGGTGAATTTTGATTCACATACGTTACATTCAAAAGGCTTTTCACCAGTGTGTGTTCGAGAATGCCTTTTTAAATCAGATTTTTGTGTGAATTTTCTTTCACAGACATTGCATTCAAATGGCTTTTCACCAGTGTGTTTTCGTAAATGATAGGTTAAATCAGATGTTTGTGTGAATTTTCTTTCACATACATTGCATTGAAATGGCTTTTCACCAGTGTGTATTCGTAAATGCATTCTTAAACTTGATTTTTGGGTGAATTTTGATTCACATACGTTACATTCAAAAGGCTTTTCACCAGTGTGTGTTCGAAAATGCTTTTTTAAATCAGATTTTTGTGTGAATTTTCTTTCACATACATTGCATTCAAATGGCTTTTCACCAGTGTGTTTTCGTAAATGATAGGTTAAATCAGATTTTTGTGTGAATTTTCTTTCACATACATTGCATTGAAATGGCTTTTCACCAGTGTGTGTCCGTAAATGATAGGTTAAATTTGATTTTTGGATGAATTTTCTGTCACATACGTTGCATTCAAATGGCTTTTCACCAGTGTGTATTCGTAAATGCATTCTTAAACTTGATTTTTGGGTGAATTTTGATTCACATACGTTACATTCAAAAGGCTTTTCACCAGTGTGTGTTCGAAAATGCTTTTTTAAATCAGATTTTTGTGTGAATTTTCTTTCACATACATTGCATTCAAATGGCTTTTCACCAGTGTGTTTTCGTAAATGCCTTTTTAAATCAGATTTTTGTGTGAATTTTCTTTCACATACATTGCATTGAAATGGCTTTTCACCAGTGTGTGTCCGTAAATGCTTTGTTAAATTTGATTTTTGGATGAATTTTCTTTCACACACGTTACATTCAAATGGTTTTCCACCAGTGTGTTTTCGTAAATGCATTCTTAAATTTAATTTTTGGCTGAATTTTGATTCACATACGTTACATTCAAATGGCCTATCCCCAGTGTGTGTCCGTAAATGATAGGTTAAATGATGTTTACGGGTGAATTTTCTTTCACATACGTTGCATTCAAATGGGTTTTCACTAGTGTGCATGCGTAAGTGTACCATTAATTCCGACTTAAAATTAAATTTTCTTTGACACCACTCACAACTACTCATTTTGTTTTTCTTATTGGCATCAGTCTGTGATTGAATTAAATTCGACTTTTCGTTGCTATTTATCAATCCTTTACAATCCATGACATCTTGTGGTTTCTCAGACATATTAATTAATATTAAGTTTTGAGTCAGTTTCAAATTTTTTTTATTTCAATTTAATTTTTTATATCGAAAATAAATGTCAATAAATATACAATTCCCCGTCCGAAATAATCTTTTAATATTTTTCTAATTAACAAATTTTTGTACATTTGCTTATTCGTCAACGTTTGTTTGTGCACTGATTTAAAATTTAAAATCACTAAATACGATCTTAATTATTCAATGTTTATTCTAGAAAGATTCTGTAATTGTCAAATAAATAAAAAGTTGATGGAATAATATTTTGGTGTTGCCACATCGTAATTTTTTGTTCAATAGAAATTATTCAAATTGGTAATTTCTAGCTTTATTGAAACGATATTAACACACAAAGTTCCCTAAGATACACAATATCAATTGCGATAATAAACAGATATATCGAATTAGCAACCAATTGTCAGATTGCATTAAATATTTCTAGAATTAAAACTTTAATTATAGATTTTGGTTTAGATGATGATTTTTAAATATCATACAAATTTGTATGTTGTGTAATGGTTAAAAATGTCGTCCTCACAAGACTCAGTTATGCTTCAAATTAACAACATTTTCATTCCCGCATACCTTATTATCAGAAATTCTAACATTTGATGCGATGCATGACATAGAAACGAAATATCCATTATGAATTTTATAGAAGATCAATACAATTTCTTAATTCTGAAAATATACCTTTTATTTATAAAGCGTTGATCCGATCAACGATCACGATTCATACGTTCCATGTGGCCAATAAAATTGCAAATGAGTCATACTTAGAGTGCTCAATAAGAATTATATTTATTGGATCAATTATATCCCCAGAAAAATCACAATCAATCGATTCACCTAAAAATAGTATAAGCGGCAACATTTAACCTGAGGTCCGGCAGATCGAAATTATTTTCTTCCTAATGAAAATAAATTTCTAAGAAAAATTCAAATACTTCTTTAAATTGATATTCAATAAATTTAATTATGTATAAAACTTTAATTATAGTCATACAAAAGATACTTTTCACAATAATTGCCATTTATAATAAGAATATATTTTAATTTAGAATAATTCCGTGTAAGTCACTTTCCATATCAATAAATTTTATTGATCGTCTTTCTAAAAACGTTTAATATATTTTTTTTTGATTTTGAAAACTTGTCATTTTTCCATATTTGAAGAGAATTATAAATTTCAGTTATGCAAAATTTTCATGTGATTATGTCCATTTAGATGTTTCTTCTGTTTTAAGTGTTGCCGCAAAGAACTAATTGTTGAAAATCTTCTTTTACAAACAAAACAATGGTAAAGCTTTTCATTAGAATGCAATAATTTATGATTATTCAATGTCCGTAATTGAGAAAATCTTTTAAAACATTGTCCACATTCAAATGGCTTTTCATTAGTGTGTGTTCGTAAATGCATTCTTAAACTTGATTTTTGGGTGAATTTTGATTCACATACGTTACATTCAAAAGGCTTTTCACCAGTGTGTGTTCGAAAATGCCTTTTTAAATCAGATTTTTGGGTGAATTTTCTTTCACAAACATTGCATTCAAATGGCTTTTCACCAGTGTGTGTTCGAAAATGCCTTTTTATATCAGAATTTTGTGTGAATTTTCTTTCACATATGTTGCATTCAAATGGCTTTTCACCAGTGTGTGTTCGTAAATGCATTCTTAAATATGATTTTTGGCTGAATTTTGATTCACAAACGTTACATTCAAACGGCTTTTCACCAATGTGTGTCCGTAAATGCTTTGTCAAAACAAAATTAAAATTGAATCTTCTTTCACATACGTTGCATTCAAATGGCTTTTCACCAGTGTGTGTTCGTAAATGATAGGTTAAATGATGCTCACTGCTGAATTTTCTTTTACATTTGTTGCAATCAAATGGCTTTTCACCAGTGTGTGTCCGTAAATGAAAGGTTAAATGATGTTTACTGGTAAATTTTCTGTCACACAAGTTACATTCAAATGGCTTTTCACCAGTGTGTGTTCGTAAGTGATTGGTTAAATTTGATTTTTGAATGAATTTTCTTTCACATATGTTGCATTTAAATGGTTTTTCACCAGTGTGTGTACGTGAATGATAGGTTAAATGATGTTTACGGGTGAATTTTCTTTCACATACGTTGCATTCAAATGGTTTTTCACTAGTGTGCATGCGTAAGTGTATAATTAATTCCGACTTAAGGTTAAATTTTCTTTGACACCACTCACAATTACTCATTTTGTTTTTCTTATTGGCATCAGTCTGTGATTGAATTAAATTCGAATTTTCGTTACTATTTATCAATCCTTTACAATCCATGACATCTTGTGGTTTCTCATCCATATTAATTAATATTAAATTTTAAATCAGTTTCAACTTTTTTTATTTCAATTTAATTTTTTATATCGAAAATAAATGTCAATAAATTTACGATTCCCCGTCCGAAATAATCTTTTAATATTTTTCCAATTAACAAATTTTTGTACATTTGTTTATTCGTCAACGTTTGTTCTTGAACTGATTAAATAGTCATTTGAAATCACCAAATGCGATCTTTCTCTTTTAATCTTTATTCTAGAAATATTTTATTAATGTCAAATAAATAAAATATTGATGGAATAATATTTTGGTATTGCCACTTCGCGTTTTCTTTTGCTCAAAATAAAATACAATGAATTGTGTTTTTTTGGTATTCCAAGCTCCATTACCATGAATCTCACTTGGTTGAACCGATGCACAAAAACTAATGTCATTTGCGTTATATATTTTGGCTTGCACTTCAACAAATGTTATAATATTTTGCCAACTTGTTAAGTTCTAATTCCAAATCGAACCACACATGATGTTGTAAAAAATGTTTTTCATATAAACTTGCATCTGTAGTTGATCTACCTCCTCCCCCTCCCTTCAAAATACCAGGTATACCGGTTAATGCCCGCCGTTTTTTAAAGTGAAAAAACATATTTTTTGTTTGAGAAAACCCAAAAATTCTTTATTCAAAATATTTTTCATCACTAGTTACACCTTTTGTCCACCTTTCAGGCAATTTGTGTATACCACGCCAAAAAAATTGTTGTTCCTTTGATGAAAACCAGTCAGAGACCCAATTTTCGAGTTCTTCAAACGTTCTGAAGTGCTGGTAGTCTGAAGGAGCCAATTCTGATTTAAAAGTCAAAACTTCTTGTGTTATTGTCTAACAAATATTTTCTGTTAGAATTATAAATCATTAGTAAATTATTTAAAGGATTAAACCGACCGCAATTGGTACGATAATTTTCCAGATGAAAATATTCCATTGATCGAAGATTATTATTACTATATATACCCTATGCATTTTTTGTGTCGACATACTTAAGAGTAATAGTCTATGTTCATAACTTGGAGGCATTAATGGATCTCTCCAAGGAAGTTCCCTCACTGCAAAACGGAGGAATCTTTTTTGTATAGACTCTAGTCTAGCAACATCACAAACATAATACGGTGACCATACAGGACACGCATGTTCTAGAATGGAACGTACTAGTGCAACAAAAACAATGCCCTGATACAATAAGGGTCAGTAAATTCACGGGATTCACGATAAATAAAACCCAACATAGAATTGGCCCTATTAATCACATAATCAAAATGAAATGTATAACTAAGTTTACGATCAAGATATACACCGAGATCAAGTGCACTTTCAATATTTGTTAACATATTACCGTTCAATATTTAAGCAATCAAGATAGAGTGTGATGGTTTGTCAAAAGCTTTACTAAAGTCAGTAAATATACAATCAACTTGGGATTTTCGGTTAAATTTATCAAAACAATACATAGAAAAATCCAATAGATTTGTAGTCGTCGATCTACCACGAACAAAATCATGTTGCTCGTGGCATATACCAGGTATAGGAGTATGAAATGAGCCTTTTTTAAAGAAGGAAAAACACATTATTTAGAATAGAAAAATCAAAAATATTTTATTCAAAATAACTTCCATCGCTTTCTACACATTTTAACCACCTTTCAGGCAATTTTCGTATACCACGTCGAAAAAATGGTGTTGCTTTGGACGAAAACCATTCAGATAGCCAATTTTCAACTTCTTCAGATTTTTTGAAGTGCTGTTCTTTCAAAGCATGTCCCATCGATGAAACAAATGGTAGTCCGAAGGAGCCAAGTCTGGTGAATAAGGCGGGTGTGGTAACAGCTCCCATCCAAGCGACTTTATCGTATTCTGAACTGGTTTTGCTTTGTGTGCTGGTGCATTATCATGTTGCAAAATTACTTTAACACATTTTTTCTTTCTTTCTGTCCATTCTGGTCGGTTATCTAATAATGCATGGTTCAAATCGGTTATTTGTTGTTGGTAGCGAACCGTATTAACAGTTTCACCAGGTTTCAGAAGTTCATGATACACCACACCTTTTTGATTCCACCAAACACAAAGCATTCTCTTCTTACCGAATCGTTTTGGTTTTGCAGTCGATGTTGCTGCTTTACCTGGTGTAATCAATGATTTTTTGCGTTTAGGATTCTCAAAATATATCCACTTTTCATCACCTGTCACGATTCGATGCAAAAAAGACTTCCTTTTGTATTGTTGAAGGTGCAATTCACAAATGGTTTTTCGATTTTCTTGTTGCCTTTCAGTCAATTCATGTGGAACCCATTTTCCACACTTTTGAATATTTCCCATTGCTTTTAAACGATTAGAAATTGTTTTTTGATCTACATTTAAGGCTTCTGCAAGTTGTTTTTGAGTTTGTGTATCATCTTCGTCCAACAATGCTTGCAATTCACTGTCTTCAAACTTTTTTTGGTGGTCTTCCACGTTCTTCATTTCTCAAATCAAAATCTTTGTCTCTAAATTGTTCAAACCATCTTTTGCATGTTGCTAATGATAGAGCATGATCACCAAAAGCTTCTACAAGCATTCGTTGAGATTCAGCTGCGTTTTTTTGTTTAAATGATAACAAAAAACTAATGATACCCGCAAATCGTTTGTTGAAGGCACAAAATTAGACATTTTTAACACGATAAAATTTTATGTTGTTGTATTACAAATGGAATTTACCACACTCTGAATGTTGTTGACAGATGTCAAAACAATAAAAAAAACATCGCATTAAGGCTCTTTCACAATTACTAATATAAGTACAGCCATTTATTGGCAGCGGCTCACTTCATACTCCTATACCTGGTAATCGATTTCACATTAAACATAATGGTGGATGTTATAATGCTTTCAAAAAATTTTGGAATGGCAGATAACCTTGCCACAGGTCAATAATTAGCAACATCATCCCTACCACCCTTTTTATACAGAGGAATAATGTAAGATGCCTTCCACATTTCTGGGAAAAAACAACCTGACAGTGATTTATTAAACAAAATAGATAATGGTAATGCCAATACATTAACACATTTTCTCAGAACCACTGCAGGAATGCCATCCGCTCCATATGAATATTTATTTTTTCATCCCATAATCGCCTTGTGAAAATCGTCATTGCTCATAAATAAACTAATTCCAGCCAAATAATTAAATGATGCAATATTAGAAGTATTAATATTATTCGTCATGTTATCACACATTTTTCATAAGACATTTTAAAATAATCGGTGAATATGTTACATATTGAATTAGTATCAGCCCCCAATCACATTATTGTAACGCATTTCGGATGGGTAACCACGGACGCTACGCTGGTTATTGACATATTTCCAAAATTCGCACGGATTGTTTTTCAAATTCGATTGGAAATATAAGATTTATATTGTGTCTTAGCAAAGATTATTAAATTGAAAACACAAATCATTATAATAGAAATAAGTTATTCTTAAGATTACGTAGACTTCTTAGGTCTTCATCGTACCAATGGCGATCACACGATTTTTTAAAAAAACATTTCAATGGCACTATGTCAAGAAAACATTCAAAAATAAAATTATAAAAACAAATTAATGCCTAATCAAAAGTGTAGTCATCCAATATTTTCCATTCAAATAAGTTTAATTTTCCATTCAATTCGTTGAAATCAGCATGAAAAAAATCAAAACTATAAAGTTCATCATTTGGAAGCGTAGACTTATCGTCGTAATTTATCTTCAAAATAAATGTTCGATGATGATGATCTTCAGGCACAATACAATCATTACAACGAATTACACAACTATCCGATTCTTCGGAAGCGAAAATCAAATCTAAAATTCTGTCGTTACCAATTTTGATCGAATTTAGTTGTCAAAACCCCGGTGATGAAATATCATCCAAAAATTGTTTTTCAATAGTAGATGGCACATTAAATGGTTTTAATTAATCGTCATTATCTTAGTGAATCCAGTCAATGTTAGGTAAGTTAAAATCACCAAATATTAAAATCTCATCATATACAACTACAAATATTTACGGATACATGACGAGTACAATGATTGGTCAGGTCATAAATACATAAATCACTGGATGGTGGAATATAAATAGTATAAAAAAACAAACAAACCAGAAATACTCCACCTCCTCCCTTCCTAGAATCAATGTACTGTTCCTAATAAATTGAGCACCTACTGTATTTTAACTAACTATTTCGTTAAAATTATGTGGGCAATGACAAAGTTCACTTAATTTAAAAATTTTATTCATTAACAAGTGTCAATATTTATTTCTATGGTAATTTGATCACTATTCACTGACGTTTGTGTTTGACACAAATTTTTCATTTCATTTTTAAATTATTAAACATTTTTATTTGAACTCTTTATTCAATGATTTTGTTAAAGTTGCTTTTATACAATATTACTGCGACTTGAATCTTAAAAATTCATTCTTATAATTTTTTTTCTTATTTTTCAATTTTTCCCATTATTATTTTTATGTAATATTTATTTTGTTTGTTTGTTTGTTTTTCGTTTTTTTGCTTCTTCTTCCGGAGAAAAAAAAAACCCATCATAAAAACATAAGGAAATGTTAAACATTTTTTACCACAATATGAGCATCAATACCGCAAATAACAATTTAAACAAAGAAATGAATAAATAAATAAAATAAGCAAACAAACAAACACAAACAAATAAAACAAATAAATAAATAAATAGCACACACACACACACACACACTCAGGCGCACACAGACGCACACAAATTTGTTTCTATTTGTTTACAGGTAAATAATGTTAACGCAATAAAATATTAGCTAATGGGATATTTTTTTTATTTTGATGTGTGTGTGTGTGTGTGTTTTATTTTTTACTACTTTTACAGTTATGCAATTTTGAAATGTATCGCACACGATTTATTACCTCATTTATCCGGTTTTTCACTTACGCCTTGGCCAACACCTATGTGAAGTTAAAAATAAAAAAATTAAAACAGTTAAGGCCCAACCATAATATGCATAAAAGACTATTGGGTGACATCCTTGATCATATCGCAAACTAGCAGGTTGTGTCTGCAAAAATGACGGACTTGCGTTTTGCATATTTGCGATGACAAAATTGTAATCGCAAAAATATTTGCTCTTTCAGCATACATTGTGATTTGGAAATATGGTACTATCGAAGATGTGAAATTTCCATATTCAGCTCAATGATGAGGCCCTATGTGTTTGCATTTGACAGTGGCATTAGTCTAAGCTATAGCTTATGCATATTATGATTGAACCTTCACGCTATTTATGTCGATATATAGGTGGCTCACCCAAATGTCACATAATTTTTTAATACATTGTATGATTGTGTAACGCTAACCTTTAGTCTACAGTGGGCTTCGAAACAGTGGCTCATTTTTGTACGCGACGTGTGCATTATGATGTTATTATAGTAGCAGTGTTACAAACCTTAGACATATGATTATCGTACGGCTGAGAGGTCAAGTTTGGACCGGTGAAAAGTCTCTACTCCTCCTGCCCAATCCGAAACGTAGTAAAGCCAAATAATTTTGTCATGTTTTAATATTCAATATTCAAGTTTAAGTTAAAGACTAGACACGATACGTCTCAATTAAATTTAAAGTTGTTTCACTCAAACAGTTTTTAATATCCAATCGCAAAGAGCTCCCCAAAGTTACAGAGCGATCAATGGAAAGGATAAATAACGAGACCTATAGCACGAATTAGTAACAATTTAATTTTGCTGTTTAGAGGATTAACCCGACCGAATGACACCATATAAGTTAGATGGCGATTTGGACGACCTGACATTTTAGATAAAATGCAATTAACTAATATTTTTAGAAGGTATTATAGCCGCAACCACCAGACAATTAGTTGTGAATTCAGACATATGATGGTCCGGTCTCAATCCAAATACATACCTAGTACAAGAGTTTAACAAGGACACAGAGCATGCCAAATATCGCACAGCTCCTACATGACAATATAACGACATCACAATACAAGCAGTGAGGCGAAGAAATAGGGACACAACTAAATTGTGCCCACATCAATTGGAGTTGCATAGGCTAACAGTAACTTATGGAACTTAAGTGTATACCATAAACGCAACCAGTTAAGTTATCAATATGTGCAGCACGAAGGTAAATAATTATAGCACTAGATTCCGAGGCAATTAATTGCAATTTATTAACTAACGTTTAATGATAAACCGCTTTAAAAGAGCTCCGTCAATAAGCGCAACCAGTTATATAACATCGCCAAAAGTGCAACTCCGTTAAAATTGCACAACGAAAAATTGAATCGTCGAAGTAATTTAACTAATTTAAATATTGCAGTTGCACAAAAATCAGGTGATCATATTTCGTGCCAATTTTGCAATTTGATAAGTCTTTCCTGTGCCTTAGAGACAACAGATAAAATATTGTAATGGGTTGAAAATCAGAAGGATTCCCAACTCTATTTTATATATATTTTTTTTTAATCATTTTAAACCATTTTTTTTAGATATTTTCCACAAATTGGTAATATGTGGACAAAATTATGTGACAGACATCGAACAGAATTGTGTTATCGTAAACAATCAAATTCGATTTTAGGGCACTAATAGGTGTAATAAGTGTATAAGTGTTAACATAAAGTTTTTTGGTCAAATTCATCTGTTTTAAAAACGTGCTTGTACCAAACGGTAAAATTCAAAATATTCATCATTATTCTTTAAGATCGTTGTCCATCTATCGAGTAGTTGATGAATGCCCTCCAGATAGGAGCTTAATTTTGTGGAGGTAAAGTAAACATCGATCCATTTTCGGTCAATTTGCGACAACCGCTGATCAGCCAAATAAGATTGTATCGATCTAAATAAACGGTAGTCCGAAGGGTTCAAGTCTCGAGAATACACCGCATCCTGGAAAATTACTCTGCTCATTTACCGGATTGATTACCTGTGGGTGTGTATGTGTGTGTGTGTGTGTGTGTGTGTGTGTGGACGGGTGTTGCCATGAAATAATTTAGTTAATTTCGATTATTTAAAAATTGAAAATTGATTAAATTTTGCAATTCTGTAATAAAAATTGAAAATTCGTTAAAACTATTAAATATTTCGTATGAAACGTAATTTTCCGAAAAATTTCCCATTGGCCTCCGGTTTAAAAATTTTACAATTTATTAAGAATTGTTAGTAGTGACTCTAACAAAATTATATTTTTACAAATGAACTGTAATTTATTTTCACGAGTCACTTCTGTAAATTTTTGAACGACAGCTTATATCAATAACGGATATATCTGTCATTTAAATAAAAATGGCTAACAATGAAATTTTTCCACTTTGTAGTACTAATCAAAGTAGAAAACTAAGTTTTTTTCCCACAATTTTACTTAGAAAGGAGGTATCCTCCCACCCCAGCTACCTGAAGCATTAGAAAATATGTCATTTTTTTGAAAATCTAAAAATTTTGAATCCCAAGTGTCACAATAATTATTCCAAAAAAATAAATTGGATTTGAGCACAGCGTGTGAATTTATACATTTAACTTTGCAGGAATTAAATTTATTAAAAATGTTTTCTAAATAAAGTCGATAGAGAAATGTTTCACCTTAAATTTGACGTACAATTTTTTAATATACGGTAACCAGTTAAAAAGTTATGCAATCTTTTTTGACTAGGTGTTTCATATGAACAATATTTTAAGTGGTAAAATTTTCAATTTTTATGATTGTTGATCTGACATACTTTGGTTTTGAATAATTTAAAAATGATGTCAGTTTGACGATCCCCAAAGGTTCCAAAAGGTGGATATACAAGGTGGTCCCAAATAATCGAACCAAAATGTTTTATTTAATTTTTTTTTCAAATTTTAATTGATTTTACACAAACAGTGTTTAAAACTTTTGGAATACATTTATATTTAATACATTTTATTATTTACTGTACGATCCATATGAGGGCACAGTGTACCAAGAGATTTCATATGAGCTCACCCTATACCGCAATGGTATTGCATTACTTCTAATAAATCTTGAAATGTAACACATGGGCTGAAAGGTTTCCGAAAATTCTAAGAAAAAAACATTTTTTTTGCAAAATTAAACTTTATTCATCAACATCAACATCCCTTCGCGGGCGATACACTGATTCCAACGATCTTCCAACTTTTCGATACCATTTTTATAGTACGATTTCGTTTTTTCCTCAAAATAGGCTTCTGTTTCGGCCTATCACCTCTTCATTGCTCTTAAATTTCTTTCCAGTGAGCATTCTCTTGAGGTCTGCAAACAGGAAAAAGTCGTTGGTGGCCAGATCTGGAGAATACGGTGGATGTGGAAGCAATTCGAAGCCCAATTCATGCAATTTTGCCATAGTTTTCATTGATTTATGACACGGTGCGTTGTCTTGATGAAACAGTACTTTTTTCTTCTTCAAATGTGGTCGTTTCTTAGCGATTTCATGCTTCAAACGCTCCAACAAGGCTCTGTAATAGTCACTATTGATGGTTTTTCCATTTTCGAGATAGTCGATGAAAATTATTCCATGTGCATCCCAAAATACAGATGCCATAACGTTGCCAGCCGACTGTTGCGTTTTTGGTAGTTGTGGACGAGGTTCGTCGCTTGCTGTCCATGATGCTGACTGCCGATTTGACTCCGGAGTGTAATGATGGAGCCATGTTTCATCCATTGTAACATATCGACGCAATTGATTCTGTTTTATTGCGGTTGAACAAGCCCAAAAACTGCTCTGAATCATCGATACGTTGTTGTTTTTGATCGATTGTGAGTTCGCGCGGCACCCACTTTGCACCGGGGCTTTTGTATGCCCAAATATTCACGCACGATATGTCCAACACGCTCCTTTGATATCTTCAGAGCCTCAGCTATCTCGATCAACAACACTTTACGGTCATCGGAAATTATTTTGTGGACTTTTTTGATATTTTCTGGAGTATCAGAGCCTCCTTTGGACGTCCACTGCGTTCATCGTCCTTGCGGCTCATATGGTCGGTTTTAAATTTTGCAAACCACAAATGTACTGTTGAAAGAGCGCTGGAGCAGTGTCGGAATAATGCTTGTCAAGCAGTTTTTTGGCTTCAGAAATATTTTTTCCAATCAAAAAATAATGTTTAATCAACGCACGAAATTCGTGTTTTTCCATTTTTTTTTTCAAATAACAAAAGTAGCTACACGCTCACAACGCAATATCTCACAAACGTAATGGTCGGACTGCTGTCAAATTTTGACACGTATCGTTTGAAGGTTGGTACTAACTAAAAATCATATGAAAAAAATTCTAGTGGCGCCACTTCTTAGAATTTTCGGAAACTTTTCAGCCCATGTGTTATTGAGCTATTTAAATGGTCGCAATTCTTCGGTACTTATTTTAATAATGAAATTGCACGAGTGCCCATTTGTTTGCGTGTGGAAGGAATAAAAATAAAAACGGATATCTTTGAAAATATTACTATGGGCAACCATATAAAAATTATAGAATTTTGACAATATTTAATTAATAATTTAATTGTTAATTGTTACAAACTCCCAGGAATTTATCAACTGAACTGTAATGAAAGGTTTAGTAGATGCCAGAAGCTCTGTTTGGAGTAATATGACTCAATAAATGGAATATATTATATATATCGGAATTTGTCTATGCACATAGCATTAACATTTGGCACACAATTCGATGACAAAATTTGTGTGACCTAAAACGGACGATCACATCACGTGATACATATAAAATTAGTACTTATAGACCAGACTTTTTTTTTCAAAATTGAATAGTTTATGGATTAGTTTATCGTCATATGGTAGTGGAAAGGGTACGTACATTTCATTTCACTCTGGTTTTACGATATACCTTTAGCAGCCAATTTTTTTCCAGCAAATTTTTTACACATTACATTATTTTTCTCAATTTTTTTTTACTTTATGAATTTCTTTCCATTTCTCAGACGACGCCAGTCACTATTTTCACGTCACTTCGTCAAATCCCCTTTATACATAATAAAAAATAACATATGTTTATTAAAAATAATGTACAAAAGTCGTGCATAAATAAAGTAAAGAAAACAATATAAAAATGTAAAATCCATTTAAGAAACCATTACCGAGAAAAAAATGGAAAAGAAAATTATTACATTCATTTTGTCAAATTACATAAGAATATATTTTTTTTATCCTGAAGTTGTTGTGGTTGCTGCTGTTGTTGTTGTTGTTGCGGTTGTTGTTGTTGTTGTTGTTGCGGTTGTTGTTGTTGTTGTTGTCGTTGCTTTTGTTGGTACTATATTTTCCTATTATTATATTACGGATATTTTTTTGTTCACCACATCACAGAAACAACATTTAGAAGCGCCAGAGGAGAGAGAGTGGAAAAAAAATAAAAAAAAATTAAATTCATAAATTTTCTTTTCCGCAATTTTCATTTTTATTTTTCTTTAAAGTACATCATTTTCTTGGTTGTACGTTTTTCAGTTGTACACTCATACACACATAATTTAATAAGGAGTAAATGTACGAAGTAAATAATACTTTAATATATATTTAATATAAAAAAGTAAAAAAAGTACGGAATAAAGAAAGAAAATAAATTTACGTCGCGGCGCGTCTCGTGTGTGTTTTTATATTTTATGGTTAAAATACATATGATTTTACATGCGATTGGGTAGCGTATGTGTACAGTTTGGGAACGTATTATGTATCTGGTGACTGCAGATGCTTATACCAGGTATAGGAGTATAAAGTGAGCCGCTGCCAATAAATGGCTGTACTTATATTAGTAATTGTGAAAGAGCCTTAATGCGATGTTTTTTTTAATTGTTTTGACATCTGTCAACAACATTCAGAGTGTGGTAAACTCCATTTGTAATACAACAACATAAAATTTTATCGTGTTAAAAATGTCTAATTTTGTGCCTTCAACAAACGATTTGCGGGTATCATTAGTTTTTTGTTATCATTTAAACAAAAAAACGCACCTGAATCTCAACGAATGCTTGTAGAAGCTTTTGGTGATCATGCACCATCATTAGCAACATGCAAAAGATGGTTTCAACAATTTAGAGACAAAGATTTTGAGTTGAGAAATGAAGAACGTGGAAGACCACCAAAAAAAGTTTGAAGACAGTGAATTGCAAGCATTGTTGGACGAAGATGATACACAAACTCAAAAACAACTTGCAGAAGCCTTAAATGTAGATCAAAAAACAATTTCTAATCGTTTAAAAGCAATGGGAAATATTCAAAAGTGTGGAAAATGGGTTCCACATGAATTGACTGAAAGGCAACAAGAAAATCGAAAAACCATTTGTGAATTGCACCCGTCAACAATACAAAAGGAAGTCTTTTTTGCATCGAATCGTGACTGGTGATGAAAAGTGGATATATTTTGAGAATCCTAAACGAAAAAAATCATCGATTACACCATGTAAAGCAGCAACATCGACTGCAAAACCAAAACGATTCGGTAAGAGCAGAATGCTTTGTGTTTGGTGGGATCAGGAAGGGGTGGTGTATCATGAACTTCTGAAACCTGGTGAAACTGTTAATACGGTTCGCTACCAACAACAAATAATCGATTTGAACCATGCATTATTAGATAACCGACCAGAATGGACAGAAAGAAAGAAAAAATCTGTTAAAGTAATTTTGCAACATGATAATGCACCAGCACACAAAGCAAAACCAGTTCAGGATACGATAAAGTCGCTTGGATGGGAGCTGTTACCACACACCCGCCCGATTCACCAGACTTGGCTCCTTCGGACTACCATTTGTTTTCATCGATGGGACATGCTTTGAAAGAACAGCACTTCAAAACATCTGAAGAAGTTGAAAATTGGCTATCTGAATTCGGTTTTCGTCCAAAGCAACACCATTTTTTCGACGTGGTATACGAAAATTGCCTGAAAGGTGGTTAAAATGTGTAGAAAGTGATGGAAGTTATTTTGAATAAAATATTTTTGATTTTTCTATTCTAAATAATGTGTTTTTCTTCCTTTAAAAAAGACTCATTTCATACTCCTATACCTGGTATGTGTGGGCATACGATTTACTTACACAGTGCAACGTTTAAATAATCACAATTCTAGAATGAAATAGGTTCCATTTGACTCAATACAGCATTCACGGTGCGATCAACTAATGGATCTATCGAAAATTATTTTTTATGTCGGTTGTCGCAATATTCTTCATTGGCTGCTGGTTACAGCTGCTCATATGGCTTCAACATGACGCCTGTCATAGCAGTTTTTAGTTTTGGGAACCGAAAATTGTCACACGGCGATAGATTAAACGAATACCTTTCTGGTCTAAGTCAAACAAATAGTGTTTTGACAGATACGGAATTCATCAGTCAACATACGCACAGTGAATTTTTTCTCCTCCGAAAGCAATGGTTTCACGGACGTTTTTAACCAATTCAGCACTTTTTTTTTTTTTTTAACTTCTATTAACATCCTGGTCTTGACTTATCATTTAAATCCTCGCGATCATGTCGTCGTTTTTTGACACATAAAATCAACATCTTAAAATTTTTTCGACAATTTATATCAGGTGTACCGGTTAATGTCCGCCGCTCACACATATATGGCGCCACAAGCGGTAGTAGTAAACCAAAATGGTTGAATTATTTTTTGTTTAAAAGCTGTGACATTTCCGCCCCAAAAAATTAGTTGACCGCAGACCTCTTATCGTGCAACAACATTGTTAAAAAAATAATTGGAAATGTCAAATTTAGTGTTAGTAAAACGCGAAATGCAGACATCATTGTTTTTTTTTTTGGTTTTCGTTTGAAGAAAACTGCGGCAGAATCACATCGAATGCTTGTAGAAACCGATGGCGATAACACTTTATCAGAAAGAACATGCAGAGAATGGTTTCACCTCGATTCAAAAGTAATGATTTTGAGGGTGGTAGACAAAGAGCACCCTCGACAACCGAAATAATTGGAGGACACCGAATTGCAGTCTGTCTATTGAATGAAGACGACACGTAAACGTAACAACAACTTGCCGAACAACTAGCAGTTGCTCAACAAATCGTTTCCGATCGCTTGAAAGCAATGGGAAAGATCCAAAAGGAAAGTAAGTGGGTGCCACATGAATTTACTGAAAGGCAACAAGAAAATCGAAAAACCATCTGTGAAATGTACCCGGCAACGATACAAAAGGAAGCATTTGTTTTTATCGATGGGCCACGCCCTTAATGACCAGCACTTCTAAACGTCTGCAGAACTCGAAAATTGGGTCTCTGACTGGTTTTCATCAAAGGAACAACAAACAATGCATCGCTCAGTTGTGTATTTTTTGTGTTTAGTTTTTGTTGAAAAATGTAAAATCAAAATGCAGCGCAGGTTCACACAAAAATGATGTGCTGTGTATGGAGACGTGGCGCTCAAAAAAAGAACGACAGTGTCAATAATGGTTTGGAAAATTACGTTCTGGACAAGGTTCTCACTCAAAGATGCATACAACTTTTAGGCCGTGCGGTTGAGGTGGATGACGACCAAATGAAAGCTATAATCGATGTAAATTCTCATAGAACAACATGTGAGTTTGTAAAGTAGCTAGGCGTATCACATATATGCATTGAAAAGCGATTAAAAGAGCTTGGATAATAAAAAAAAAAACTGGTTATAAGGATTCCTCATCAACGTAAAGAAATTCATTTAACACAACACCATTCATCCATCAGTGAGTCGCTTATGAAACGTAAGAAAAATGATTCAATTTTTGCAACGCAATTAATAACTGAAAATGATAGTGGAGCAAGAAAGATGAACACGCGGCACAAACAACATCTAAATATTGATATTCATCAAAAGAAGATTATTCGTTGTCAGTTTGGTGGCACCACAAAGGCACCATTATTTATTTTGAACTTTGCCACATCCACAATATAATCTCTGGACCTTGACCCATCGGATAACCATTTATTTTGCAAAACTTTTTGAGTGATTAAAATATCAATAATGATGATTATGTCAATACGCATTTCAGTTTTTTGCTGGTAGGGACCAGAAGATCTATATGAGCTGGGAATCTGGAAGTTAACTAAACGATGACAACAACAAACAAAATTCACAAATAAGTGACTTTTGTTTTCGTTAAAAAAACCCGACTGACTTTGAGGCCAACTCAAATTGATGTGTAACTTTTTAACCTGTCCACCGATTTGTATGTGGTTGAATGCGTTTGTAAGAAAATAGATGTATCATTTTAATGGTGTCAACTTTCAATAGAAGGGCTCTACGTGTTCTATCTTCTAAATTCAAATTTCGGTTATATAAACGATTCACTTTGTTATTCTTTTCGGTATTGTATTATCCATAGCCGACCGGACAGGAATATTGTCAACGATTTCTTCCTATGATTCTGACATATATTACAACATGGACACAATTAAGGATAGGTACTTAAGAATTTTACCTTAAGATAATATAAGTTCTCGAATGTTGTGCAACTAAAAATGATGTTACCCCACCGTTCTTCTGGAAACTGCCATACAAACCAAAAATTGAATGTTTGTCATTTGCTGAATTTTACTATTCAGATACAATTTTTAGATTTAAAATATTCTATTAATATCCTATAAATAGTTTGCGTAAAAAGTAAAATTTACTTCCAACGGTTTTTTTGCTCCTAGCTTAACACCACACTTTTTTTTTGTCCATTAAAAAACATAAGAGCTAATGTTATTTCAACTTTTTGCGATATTCCTTCATGATTCATTTATGTATATTCAATACCTCATCATATCCAATCACTGAAATTCAATGTTGAGCACTTTTATGCTGGGATTTTCGATTTTTTTCATTTCAATCGAACCGCACCGGTGCCTCGTCACTCAAACCCATTCTTGCCTTTCGAATTTTATCCACAATGTGATTTATCCAGATACAATTATACACCTGGTTATTCTCAATTCTATGGATACAGTTATACACCCAGGTACTTGTTGTGGGAACAAAGACCCAAGTCGGATTAAAAACTTTTCAAACGTTCAAATTTTATATGGCTAAACATTTTTCAAGGAGATATTATAATATCCATGACGTCCATAATAGTGACCATCAAAATATCGCCAATATAGGCGATTTGCAACAATTAATGCTTTGCCGTCTCAGTTGATTTCCATGTCTGTTAAATAGAGTATATTTTACAGTAAATATTTGTCCACCAACTTTGCCATAGTTTTGAAAAGAAATGATGTCCGGCTAATTATTTTGAATAACTTTGCCTCAGTGTAATGTTTATTCCTGGATTTGGAATTGGAACTCTAATTATCTTTCCCTACATGATGTATTAATAAAAGATGTTGCAATACAAGTCAAACCATATACTTTTTTTAAAAATTCGAAATTTTGCTTTCGGGAAAATGCACATCCATCAGGGTCTTATTTATGTTTTGCTTCGTTGTTTCTATAATCTTTTTCACAATAAATTTTAATACTGTATCCCTGTGGTGAGCATTTTAATGATATTTATTGACTGTGAAGAGATTTCTTCATTTCTCATTTTTTGGCTTTGTATTCCGCTAAACGTCGCTTACTGACATTGAAGTAAAAATTCTATTAACGTTATTCATCGTATTTAGTTTTTGGAAGTACTTAGTTAACAATGCTCCGATTTTCTACCAAACACATCAACACTTCTCTTCAGCCAACGGGTCACTCTATGCAGTTAAACATCCACAAGACGGCAACACGACATTTGGCAATAGTATGTGCTAAATTGCATAATATTTGTAATCGTTTAGTAATACATATAACCTCTGTCATACTTTAAAATGTTAACAAATATTTGGCGAGCACATGTTAATTTGAATAACACTACCAATTTTAAAACTATCGATACTTCCACTTAAAAGATTCTAAAATTAACATCTAAAAAGGGTTTTACATAAATTTACAACTTCAAAGATGACCAACATCCTCATAGAATAGAAGTATTGATCAATATGACATTATGAGAATATTTATTTTTATTAATTTCATCCCAGCAAATGATGTTAGTCTCTTTACTTGAATGCAACTTTTGGAATAAAATTTTAAAATTATTGCCTTTTGAATCGTTTAACGTTTGCGGTCTGACTGAAATTGTGAATTCTATAAATTATTAATTCTGTAGTTCCTCAACAAATTAAATTCGATTTAAGGTAATTTCTAGAAAATGCACGTCAATTATTAATTAAACAATAACTTCGAATAATAATTTTGGTGTTATCAGATGAATTAATTTTTATTCGAAATTTTGAAATTCCATTGAGTGATTGCAATGAATTTTTTGAGTAAGTAAAATAATAGCCAGTAGCAAGAGTCGGTGAAATGAAATAAATGTATTTTTGCTTCTGAAGTACTGATCAACTTGTCATTATGTGAATATTTATTTTTATCAATTACTTCCCAGTAATTGGTGTTATTCTCTCTGCTTGTGGGTATGCATCTTTGAATTTACTTTCGGGAGAGTTGTTGGCCAAATGGTTTCCGTTTTTGATTTGAACTATAATTTGTTAACATATGGTTTGATCGCAAGTCATACAATATTTAGAGTTACATTACTTGGTTGAATCAACTTTCATTGCATTCATACACTAAAAAATTGGGATGCGCTATTGTTGCCATTAGATGGTGGCATTGTACCCATAATTTTAAAACAGTCTTGCGTTTTTTGTGATCTAAGACATGGTAAAAAAAAATATATCGTATTTGAATAAGAATTGAATTTAATTAATTACTGGAAAATAATGATTTCTAACATATAATTAAATAAACATATTGTAAATTTTATAATTATTTCAAACGTCTTGATTTAATAAGTAGTTTCCATTAACAATTTGTTAAAGCGTCAATTCGAAACGATTAATATGTTGTGGGAAATTGCATTTTATTTAAAATATGTCTTATCGCTACTTAAATAATTAATTATGAAGAATTTTCATGTGATTGTGTCCATTTAAATGTTTTTCTCGTATTAAGTGCCGCTTCAGCACAGTCGTTGATCTAAATCTGATTTTACATACGAAACAATGATAAAGTTTCTCGCCAGTGTGTGTTCGTAAATGTCGTTTCAAACCTGCTTTTCGTCTGAACTTTCTTTCACAAACGTTGCAATCAAACGGTTTCTCACCAGTGTGTGTTCGAAAATGTAGTTTCAAACTTGCTTTTTGTGTGAACTTTCTTTCACAGTCAGTATAATCAAACGGTTTCTCTCCAGTGTGTGTCCGTAAATGTTGTGTTAAATTTATTTTATATGTGAACTTTCTTTCACAAACATTGCAATCAAACGGTTTCTCGCCAGTGTGTGTTCGTAAATGTAGTTTCAAATGTGGTATTCGTCCGAAATTTCTTTCACAAACATTACAATCAAACAGCTTCTCGCCAGTGTGTGTTCGTAAATGTTGTTTCAAAGTTGTTTTTTGTGTGAACTTTCTTGCACAAATATTGCAATCAAACTCGCCAGTGTGTGTCCGTAAATGTTGTGTTAAATTTATTTTAAATGTGAACTTTCTTTCACAAACATTGCAATCAAACGGTTTCTCGCCAGTGTGCGTGCGCTGGTGTATAATTAATTTAGATTTATAAATGAATTTTTTCGAACACAATTCACAATTAAATTTCTTCTTCTCCACGTTTCCAATTATTCGAGATTGGTTTGATGATGCATTCACATCGTTATTTAATAATTGTTTTCCCGTTTCACCCATTTTAATTAAATTTTTAATTAATTAATTCACTTTCAATTTATTTATTTTATTTTATTGTTTTGGTGTGGAAATTATAATTTTTAATAATTATTGGAAAAATATCTCGAATAAATTTTTAATGAACAACCGGAATTTTTCCAAACAAATTTTAAACTTATTGCCTTTTGAATTGTTTAACGTTTGCGTTCTGACTAAAATTATGCATTCAATAAATTAGCAATTCGTTCCTCAATTTATTAAATTCGATTTAAGGTAATTTCTAGAAAATGCATGTCAATTATTAATTAAACAATAACTTCGAATAACATTTTTGGTGTTATCAGATGCATAAATTTTTATTCGAATTTTTAAAATTCCATTGAGTGATTGCAATAATTTTTTTGAGTAAGTAAAATAATAGCCAGTAGCAAGAGTCGGTGAAATGAAATAAACGTATTTTTGCTTCTGAAGTACTGATCAACTTGTCATTATGTGAATATTTATTTTTATCAATTACTTCCCAGTAATTGGTGTTATTCTCTCTGCTTGTGGGTATGCATCTTTGAATTTACTTTCGGGAGAGTTGTTAGCCAAATGGTTTCCGTTTTTGATTTGAACTATAATTTGTTAACATATGATTTGATCGCAAGTCATACAATATTTAAAGTTACATTACTTGGTTGAATCAACTTTCATTGCATTTATAATTTCAAAATTTGGGATTCGTTGAAGTTTCCATTAGATATGATGGCATTGTAACCATAATTTTAAAACAGTCTTGCGTTTTTTGTGATCTAAGACATGATAAAAAAAAATATATCGTATTTGAATAAGAATTGAATTTAATTAATTACTGGAAAATAATGATTTCTAACATATAATTAAATAAACATATTGTAAATTTTATAATTATTTCAAACGTCTTGATTTAATATGTAGTTTCCATTAACAATTTGTTAAAGCGTCAATTGGAAACGATTAATATGTTGTGGGAAATTGCATTTTATTTAAAATGTGTCTTATCGCTACTTAATTAATTAATTATGAAGAATTTTCATGTGATTGTGTCCATTTAAATGATTTTTACGCTTTAAATGGATCTTCAATACAGTCGTTGATCTAAATCTGGTTTTACATACGAAACAATGATAAGGTTTCTCGCCAGTGTGTGTTCTTAAATGTTGTTTCAAATCTGGTTTTCGTCTTAACATCCTTTCACAAACATTGCAATCAAACGGTTTCTCGCCAGTGTGTGTTCGTAAATGTAGTTTCAAACTTGCTTTTTGTGTGAACTTTCTTTCACAAACATTACAATCAAACGGTTTCTCGCCAGTGTGTGTTCGTAAATGTTGTTTTAAATTTTGTTTTTGTGTGAACTTTCTTTCACACACATTACAATCAAACGGTTTCTCGCCAGTGTGTGTTCGTAAATGTTTTTTTAAATTTACTTTTTGAATGAACTTACTCTCACAAAGATTACAAGTAAACGGTTTCTCGCCAGTATGCGTGCGTTGGTGTATGATTAATAGAGATTTATAAGTGAATTTTTTCGAACACAATTCACAATTAAATTTCTTCTGCTCCACGTTTCCAATTATTCGAGATTGGTTTGATGATGCACTTAACTCATTATTTAATAATTGTTGTTGCGTTTTATCCATTTTAATTCTATTATTAATTAATTAATTCACTTTCAATTTATTTATTAATTTTATTTTTTTATTCTATTCAATTGATTTGATATAGAAATTATAATTTTTAATGAACAACCGAGAATTTTGGAATAAAATTTTAAAATTATTGCCTTTTGAATCGTTTAACGTTTGCGGTCTGACTAAAATTGTGAATTCTATAAATTATTAATTCTATAGTTCCTCAACAAATTAAATTCGATTTAAGGTAATTTCTAGAAAATGCACGTCAATTATTAATTAAACAATAACTTCGAATAATAATTTTGGTGTTATCAGATGAATTAATTTTTATTCGAAATTTTGAAATTCCATTGAGTGATTGCAATGAATTTTTTGAGTAAGTAAAATAATAGCCAGTAGCAAGAGTCGGTGAAATGAAATAAACGTATTTTTGCTTCTGAAGTACTGATCAACTTGTCATTATGTGAATATTTATTTTTATCAATTACTTCCCAGTAATTGGTGTTATTCTCTCTGCTTGTGGGTATGCATCTTTGAATTTACTTTCGGGAGAGTTGTTAGCCAAATGGTTTCCGTTTTTGATTTGAACTATAATTTGTTAACATATGATTTGATCGCAAGTCATACAATATTTAGAGTTACATTACTTGGTTGAATCAACTTTCATTGCATTCATACACTAAAAAATTGGGATGCGCTATTGTTGCCATTAGATGGTGGCATTGTACTCATAATTTTAAAACAGTCAAGAGTTTTTTGTGATCTAAAATATGTTAAACACAAAATATTTAGCATTTGAATAAGAATTAAATTTATTAAATTACTGGAAAATAATAATTTCTAACAAATAAACATATTGTAAATTTTATAATTATTTCAAACGTCTTGATTTAATAAGTAGTTTCCATTAACAATTTGTTAAAGCGTCAATTCGAAGAAACGATTAATATTTGGTGGGAAATTGCATTTTATGTAAAATATGTCTTATCGCTACTTTATTAATTAATTATGAAGAATTTTCATGTGATTGTGTCCATTTAAATGTTTTTCTCGTATTAAGTGCCGTTTTAGCACAGTCGTTGATCTAAATCCGATTTTACATACGAAACAATGATAAGGTTTCTCGCCAGTGTGTGTTCTTAAATATTGTTTCAAATCTGGTTTTCGTCTGAACTTCCTTTCACAAACATTGCAATCAAACGGTTTCTCGCCAGTGTGTGTTCGTAAATGTAGTTTCAAACTTGCTTTTTGTGTGAACTTTCTTTCACACACAGTACAATCAAACGGTTTCTCGTCAGTGTGTGTTCGAATATGTTGTTTCAAAGTTGTTTCTTGCGTGAACTTTCTCTCACAAACATTACAATCAAACGGTTTCTCACCAGTGTGTGTTCGAAAATGTTGTTTCAAACTTGCTTTTTGTGTGAACTTTCTTTCACAGTCAGTACAATCAAACGGTTTCTCGCCAGTGTGTGTTCGTAAATGTTGTGTTAAATTTATTTTATGTGCGAACTTTCTTTCACAAACATTGCAATCAAACGGTTTCTCGCCAGTGTGTGTTCGTAAATGTTGTTTCAAATGTGGTTTTTGTCTGAACTTTCTTTCACAAACATTGCAATCAAACGGTTTCTCACCAGTGTGTGTTCGAAAATGTTGTTTCAAACTTGCTTTTTGTGTGAACTTTCTTTCACAGTCTGTACAATCAAACGGTTTCTCGCCAGTGTGTGTTCGTAAATGTTGTGTTAAATTTATTTTATGTGCGAACTTTCTTTCACAAACATTGCAATCAAACGGTTTCTCGCCAGTGTGTGTTCGTAAATGTTGTTTCAAATGTGGTTTTTGTCTGAACTTTCTTTCACAAACATTACAATCAAACGGTTTCTCGCCAGTGTGTGTTCGTAAATGTTTTTTCAAACTTGGTTCTTGTGTGAACTTTCTTGCACAAATATTGCAATCAAACGGTTTCTCGCCAGTGTGCGTGCGCTGGTGTATAATTAATTTAGATTTATAAATGAATTTTTTCGAACACAATTCACAATTAAATTTCTTCTTCTCCACGTTTCCAATTATTCGAGATTGGTTTGATGATGCATTCACATCGTTATTTAATAATTGTTTTCCCGTTTCACCCATTTTAATTAAATTTTTAATTAATTAATTCACTTTCAATTTATTTATTTTATTTTATTGTTTTGGTGTGGAAATTATAATTTTTAATAATTATTGGAAAAATATCTCGAATAAATTTTTAATGAACAACCGGAATTTTTCCAAACAAATTTTAAACTTATTGCCTTTTGAATTGTTTAACGTTTGCGTTCTGACTAAAATTATGCATTCAATAAATTAGCAATTCGTTCCTCAATTTATTAAATTCGATTTAAGGTAATTTCTAGAAAATGCATGTCAATTATTAATTAAACAATAACTTCGAATAACATTTTTGGTGTTATCAGATGCATAAATTTTTATTCGAATTTTTAAAATTCCATTGAGTGATTGCAATAATTTTTTTGAGTAAGTAAAATAATAGCCAGTAGCAAGAGTCGGTGAAATGAAATAAACGTATTTTTGCTTCTGAAGTACTGATCAACTTGTCATTATGTGAATATTTATTTTTATCAATTACTTCCCAGTAATTGGTGTTATTCTCTCTGCTTGTGGGTATGCATCTTTGAATTTACTTTCGGGAGAGTTGTTAGCCAAATGGTTTCCGTTTTTGATTTGAACTATAATTTGTTAACATATGATTTGATCGCAAGTCATACAATATTTAAAGTTACATTACTTGGTTGAATCAACTTTCATTGCATTTATAATTTCAAAATTTGGGATTCGTTGAAGTTTCCATTAGATATGATGGCATTGTACCCATAATTTTAAAACAGTCTTGCGTTTTTTGTGATCTAAGACATGGTAAAAAAAAATATATCGTATTTGAATAAGAATTGAATTTAATTAATTACTGGAAAATAATGATTTCTAACATATAATTAAATAAACATATTGTAAATTTTATAATTATTTCAAACGTATTGATTTAATAAGTAGTTTCCATTAACAATTTGTTAAAGCGTCAATTCGAAACGATTAATATGTTGTGGGAAATTGCATTTTATATAAAATATGTCTTATCGCTACTTAAATAATTAATTATGAAGAAATTTCATGTGATTGTGTCCATTTAAATGTTTTTCTCGTATTAAGTGCCGCTTCAGCACAGTCGTTGATCTAAATCTGATTTTACATACGAAACAATGATAAGGTTTCTCGCCAGTGTGTGTTCTTAAATGTTGTTTCAAATCTGGTTTTCGTCTGAACTTCCTTTCACAAACATTGCAATCAAACGGTTTCTCGCCAGTGTGTGTTCGTAAATGTAATTTCAAACTTGCTTTTTGTGTGAACTTTCTTTCACAAACATTACAATCAAACGGTTTCTCGCCAGTGTGTGTTCGTAAATGTTGTTTTAAATTTACTTTTTGAATGAACTTACTCTCACAAAGATTACAAGTAAACGGTTTCTCGCCAGTATGCGTGCGTTGGTGTATGATTAATTGAGATTTATAAGTGAATTTTTTCGAACACAATTCACAATTAAATTTCTTCTGCTCCACGTTTCCAATTATTCGAGATTGGTTTGATGATGCACTTAACTCATTATTTAATAATTGTTGTTGCGTTTTATCCATTTTAATTCTATTATTAATTAATTAATTCACTTTCAATTTATTTATTAATTTTATTTTTTTATTCTATTCAATTGATTTGATATAGAAATTATAATTTTTAATGAACAACCGAGAATTTTGGAATAAAATTTTAAAATTATTGCCTTTTGAATCGTTTAACGTTTGCGGTCTGACTAAAATTGTGAATTCTATAAATTATTAATTCTATAGTTCCTCAACAAATTAAATTCGATTTAAGGTAATTTGTAGAAAATGCACGTCAATTATTAATTAAACAATAACTTCGAATAATAATTTTGGTGTTATCAGATGAATTAATTTTTATTCGAAATTTTGAAATTCCATTGAGTGATTGCAATGAATTTTTTGAGTAAGTAAAATAATAGCCAGTAGCAAGAGTCGGTGAAATGAAATAAACGTATTTTTGCTTCTGAAGTACTGATCAACTTGTCATTATGTGAATATTTATTTTTATCAATTACTTCCCAGTAATTGGTGTTATTCTCTCTGCTTGTGGATATACATCTTTGAATTTACTTTCGGGAGAGTTGTTGGCCAAATGATTGATTTGAACTATAATTTGTTAACATATGATTTGATCGCAAGTCATACAATATTTAGAGTTACATTACTTGGTTGAATCAACTTTCATTGCATTCATACACTAAAAAATTGGGATGCGCTATTGTTGCCATTAGATGGTGGCATTGTACTCATAATTTTAAAACAGTCTAGAGTTTTTTGTGATCTAAAATATGTTAAACACAAAATATTTAGCATTTGAATAAGAATTAAATTTATTAAATTACTGGAAAATAATAATTTCTAACAAATAAACATATTGTAAATTTTATAATTATTTCAAACGTCTTGATTTAATAAGTAGTTTCCATTAACAATTTGTTAAAGCGTCAATTCGAAACGATTAATATGTTGTGGGAAATTGCATTTTATATAAAATATGTCTTATCGCTACTTTATTAATTAATTATGAAGAATTTTCATGTGATTGTGTCCATTTAAATGTTTTTCTCGTATTAAGTGCCGTTTTAGCACAGTCGTTGATCTAAATCCGATTTTACATACGAAACAATGATAAGTTTTCTCGCCAGTGTGTGTTCTTAAATGTTGTTTCAAATCTGGTTTTCGTCTGAACTTCCTTTCACAAACATTGCAATCAAACGGTTTCTCGCCAGTGTGTGTTCGTAAATGTAGTTTCAAACTTGCTTTTTGTGTGAACTTTCTTTCACACACAGTACAATCAAACGGTTTCTCGTCAGTGTGTGTTCGAATATGTTGTTTCAAAGTTGTTTCTTGCGTGAACTTTCTCTCACAAACATTACAATCAAACGGTTTCTCACCAGTGTGTGTTCGAAAATGTTGTTTCAAACTTGCTTTTTGTGTGAACTTTCTTTCACAGTCAGTACAATCAAACGGTTTCTCGCCAGTGTGTGTTCGAAAATGTTGTTTCAAACTTGCTTTTTGTGTGAACTTTCTTTCACAGTCAGTACAATCAAACGGTTTCTCGCCAGTGTGTGTTCGTAAATGTTGTGTTAAATTTATTTTATGTGCGAACTTTCTTTCACAAACATTGCAATCAAACGGTTTCTCACCAGTGTGTGTTCGAAAATGTTGTTTCAAACTTGCTTTTTGTGTGAACTTTCTTTCACAGTCTGTACAATCAAACGGTTTCTCGCCAGTGTGTGTTCGTAAATGTTGTGTTAAATTTATTTTATGTGCGAACTTTCTTTCACAAACATTGCAATCAAACGGTTTCTCGCCAGTGTGTGTTCGTAAATGTTGTTTCAAATGTGGTTTTTGTCTGAACTTTCTTTCACAAACATTACAATCAAACGGTTTCTCGCCAGTGTGTGTTCGTAAATGTTGTGTTAAATTTATTTTATGTGTGAACTTTCTTGCACAAATATTGCAATCAAACGGTTTCTCGCCAGTGTGTGTTCGTAAATGTTGTGTTAAATTTATTTTATGTGTGAACTTTCTTGCACAAATATTGCAATCAAACGGTTTCTCGCCAGTGTGCGTGCGCTGGTGTATAATTAATTTAGATTTATAAATGAATTTTTTCGAACACAATTCACAATTAAATTTCTTCTTCTCCACGTTTCCAATTATTCGAGATTGGTTTGATGATGCATTCACATCGTTATTTAATAATTGTTTTCCCGTTTCACCCATTTTAATTAAATTTTTAATTAATTAATTCACTTTCAATTTATTTATTTTATTTTATTGTTTTGGTGTGGAAATTATAATTTTTAATAATTATTGGAAAAATATCTCGAATAAATTTTTAATGAACAACCGGAATTTTTCCAAACAAATTTTAAACTTATTGCCTTTTGAATTGTTTAACGTTTGCGTTCTGACTAAAATTATGCATTCAATAAATTAGCAATTCGTTCCTCAATTTATTAAATTCGATTTAAGGTAATTTCTAGAAAATGCATGTCAATTATTAATTAAACAATAACTTCGAATAACATTTTTGGTGTTATCAGATGCATAAATTTTTATTCGAATTTTTAAAATTCCATTGAGTGATTGCAATAATTTTTTTGAGTAAGTAAAATAATAGCCAGTAGCAAGAGTCGGTGAAATGAAATAAACGTATTTTTGCTTCTGAAGTACTGATCAACTTGTCATTATGTGAATATTTATTTTTATCAATTACTTCCCAGTAATTGGTGTTATTCTCTCTGCTTGTGGGTATGCATCTTTGAATTTACTTTCGGGAGAGTTGTTAGCCAAATGGTTTCCGTTTTTGATTTGAACTATAATTTGTTAACATATGATTTGATCGCAAGTCATACAATATTTAAAGTTACATTACTTGGTTGAATCAACTTTCATTGCATTTATAATTTCAAAATTTGGGATTCGTTGAAGTTTCCATTAGATATGATGGCATTGTACCCATAATTTTAAAACAGTCTTGCGTTTTTTGTGATCTAAGACATGGTAAAAAAAAATATATCGTATTTGAATAAGAATTGAATTTAATTAATTACTGGAAAATAATGATTTCTAACATGTAATTAAATAAACATATTGTAAATTTTATAATTATTTCAAACGTCTTGATTTAATAAGTAGTTTCCATTAACAATTTGTTAAAGCGTCAATTCGAAACGATTAATATGTTGTGGGAAATTGCATTTTATATAAAATATGTCTTATCGCTACTTAAATAATTAATTATGAAGAAATTTCATGTGATTGTGTCCATTTAAATGTTTTTCTCGTATTAAGTGCCGCTTCAGCACAGTCGTTGATCTAAATCTGATTTTACATACGAAACAATGATAAGGTTTCTCGCCAGTGTGTGTTCTTAAATGTTGTTTCAAATCTGGTTTTCGTCTGAACTTCCTTTCACAAACATTGCAATCAAACGGTTTCTCGCCAGTGTGTGTTCGTAAATGTAATTTCAAACTTGCTTTTTGTGTGAACTTTCTTTCACAAACATTACAACCAAACGGTTTCTCGCCAGTGTGTGTTCGTAAATGTTGTTCTAAATTTTGTTTCTGTGTGAACTTTCTTTCACAAACATTACAATCAAACGGTTTCTCGTCAGTGTGTGTTCGTAAATGTCGTTTCAAACTTGATTTTTGTGTGAACTTTCTCTCACAAAGATTACAATTAAACGGTTTCTCGCCAGTATGCGTGCGTTGGTGTATGATTAATAGAGATTTATAAGTGAATTTTTTCGAACACAATTCACAATTAAATTTCTTCTGCTCCACGTTTCCAATTATTCGAGATTGGTTTGATGATGCACTTAACTCATTATTTAATAATTGTTGTTGCGTTTTATCCATTTTAATTCTATTATTAATTAATTAATTCACTTTCAATTTATTTATTAATTTTATTTTTTTATTCTATTCAATTGATTTGATATAGAAATTATAATTTTTAATGAACAACCGAGAATTTTGGAATAAAATTTTAAAATTATTGCCTTTTGAATCGTTTAACGTTTGCGGTCTGACTAAAATTGTGAATTCTATAAATTATTAATTCTATAGTTCCTCAACAAATTAAATTCGATTTAAGGTAATTTCTAGAAAATGCACGTCAATTATTAATTAAACAATAACTTCGAATAATAATTTTGGTGTTATCAGATGAATTAATTTTTATTCGAAATTTTGAAATTCCATTGAGTGATTGCAATGAATTTTTTGAGTAAGTAAAATAATAGCCAGTAGCAAGAGTCGGTGAAATGAAATAAACGTATTTTTGCTTCTGAAGTACTGATCAACTTGTCATTATGTGAATATTTATTTTTATCAATTACTTCCCAGTAATTGGTGTTATTCTCTCTGCTTGTGGATATACATCTTTGAATTTACTTTCGGGAGAGTTGTTGGCCAAATGATTGATTTGAACTATAATTTGTTAACATATGATTTGATCGCAAGTCATACAATATTTAGAGTTACATTACTTGGTTGAATCAACTTTCATTGCATTCATACACTAAAAAATTGGGATGCGCTATTGTTGCCATTAGATGGTGGCATTGTACTCATAATTTTAAAACAGTCAAGAGTTTTTTGTGATCTAAAATATGTTAAACACAAAATATTTAGCATTTGAATAAGAATTAAATTTATTAAATTACTGGAAAATAATAATTTCTAACAAATAAACATATTGTAAATTTTATAATTATTTCAAACGTCTTGATTTAATAAGTAGTTTCCATTAACAATTTGTTAAAGCGTTAATTCGAAACGATTAATATGTTGTGGGAAATTGCATTTTATGTAAAATATGTCTTATCGCTACTTTATTAATTAATTATGAAGAATTTTCATGTGATTGTGTCCATTTAAATGTTTTTCTCGTATTAAGTGCCGTTTCAGCACAGTCGTTGATCTAAATCCGATTTTACATACGAAACAATGATAAGGTTTCTCGCCAGTGTGTGTTCTTAAATGTTGTTTCAAATCTGGTTTTCGTCTGAACTTCCTTTCACAAACATTGCAATCAAACGGTTTCTCGCCAGTGTGTGTTCGTAAATGTAGTTTCAAACTTGCTTTTTGTGTGAACTTTCTTTCACACACAGTACAATCAAACGGTTTCTCGTCAGTGTGTGTTCGAATATGTTGTTTCAAAGTTGTTTCTTGCGTGAACTTTCTCTCACAAACATTACAATCAAACGGTTTCTCACCAGTGTGTGTTCGAAAATGTTGTTTCAAACTTGCTTTTTGTGTGAACTTTCTTTCACAGTCAGTACAATCAAACGGTTTCTCGCCAGTGTGTGTTCGTAAATGTTGTGTTAAATTTATTTTATGTGCGAACTTTCTTTCACAAACATTGCAATCAAACGGTTTCTCGCCAGTGTGTGTTCGTAAATGTTGTTTCAAATGTGGTTTTTGTCTGAACTTTCTTTCACAAACATTGCAATCAAACGGTTTCGCACCAGTGTGTGTTCGAAAATGTTGTTTCAAACTTGCTTTTTGTGTGAACTTTCTTTCACAGTCTGTACAATCAAACGGTTTCTCGCCAGTGTGTGTTCGTAAATGTTGTGTTAAATTTATTTTATTTGCGAACTTTCTTTCACAAACATTGCAATCAAACGGTTTCTCGCCAGTGTGTGTTCGTAAATGTTGTTTCAAATGTGGTTTTTGTCTGAACTTTCTTTCACAAACATTACAATCAAACGGTTTCTCGCCAGTGTGTGTTCGTAAATGTTTTTTCAAACTTGGTTCTTGTGTGAACTTTCTTGCACAAATATTGCAATCAAACGGTTTCTCGCCAGTGTGCGTGCGCTGGTGTATAATTAATTTAGATTTATAAATGAATTTTTTCGAACACAATTCACAATTAAATTTCTTCTTCTCCACGTTTCCAATTATTCGAGATTGGTTTGATGATGCATTCACATCGTTATTTAATAATTGTTTTCCCGTTTCACCCATTTTAATTAAATTTTTAATTAATTAATTCACTTTCAATTTATTTATTTTATTTTATTGTTTTGGTGTGGAAATTATAATTTTTAATAATTATTGGAAAAATATCTCGAATAAATTTTTAATGAACAACCGGAATTTTTCCAAACAAATTTTAAACTTATTGCCTTTTGAATTGTTTAACGTTTGCGTTCTGACTAAAATTATGCATTCAATAAATTAGCAATTCGTTCCTCAATTTATTAAATTCGATTTAAGGTAATTTCTAGAAAATGCATGTCAATTATTAATTAAACAATAACTTCGAATAACATTTTTGGTGTTATCAGATGCATAAATTTTTATTCGAATTTTTAAAATTCCATTGAGTGATTGCAATAATTTTTTTGAGTAAGTAAAATAATAGCCAGTAGCAAGAGTCGGTGAAATGAAATAAACGTATTTTTGCTTCTGAAGTACTGATCAACTTGTCATTATGTGAATATTTATTTTTATCAATTACTTCCCAGTAATTGGTGTTATTCTCTCTGCTTGTGGGTATGCATCTTTGAATTTACTTTCGGGAGAGTTGTTGGCCAAATGGTTTCCGTTTTTGATTTGAACTATAATTTGTTAACATATGATTTGATCGCAAGTCATACAATATTTAAAGTTACATTACTTGGTTGAATCAACTTTCATTGCATTTATAATTTCAAAATTTGGGATTCGTTGAAGTTTCCATTAGATATGATGGCATTGTACCCATAATTTTAAAACAGTCTTGCGTTTTTTGTGATCTAAGACATGGTAAAAAAAAATATATCGTATTTGAATAAGAATTGAATTTAATTAATTACTGGAAAATAATGATTTCTAACATATAATTAAATAAACATATTGTAAATTTTATAATTATTTCAAACGTATTGATTTAATAAGTAGTTTCCATTAACAATTTGTTAAAGCGTCAATTGGAAACGATTAATATGTTGTGGGAAATTGCATTTTATTTAAAATGTGTCTTATCGCTACTTAATTAATTAATTATGAAGAATTTTCATGTGATTGTGTCCATTTAAATGATTTTTACGCTTTAAATGGATCTTCAATACAGTCGTTGATCTAAATCTGGTTTTACATACGAAACAATGATAAGGTTTCTCGCCAGTGTGTGTTCTTAAATGTTGTTTCAAATCTGGTTTTCGTCTGAACATCCTTTCACAAACATTGCAATCAAACGGTTTCTCGCCAGTGTGTGTTCGTAAATGTAGTTTCAAACTTGCTTTTTGTGTGAACTTTCTTTCACAAACATTACAATCAAACGGTTTCTCGCCAGTGTGTGTTCGTAAATGTTGTTTTAAATTTACTTTTTGAATGAACTTACTCTCACAAAGATTACAAGTAAACGGTTTCTCGCCAGTATGCGTGCGTTGGTGTATGATTAATTGAGATTTATAAGTAAATTTTTTCGAACACAATTCACAATTAAATTTCTTCTGCTCCACGTTTCCAATTATTCGAGATTGGTTTGATGATGCACTTAACTCATTATTTAATAATTGTTGTTGCGTTTTATCCATTTTAATTCTATTATTAATTAATTAATTCACTTTCAATTTATTTATTAATTTTATTTTTTTATTCTATTCAATTGATTTGATATAGAAATTATAATTTTTAATGAACAACCGAGAATTTTGGAATAAAATTTTAAAATTATTGCCTTTTGAATCGTTTAACGTTTGCGGTCTGACTAAAATTGTGAATTCTATAAATTATTAATTCTATAGTTCCTCAACAAATTAAATTCGATTTAAGGTAATTTCTAGAAAATGCACGTCAATTATTAATTAAACAATAACTTCGAATAATAATTTTGGTGTTATCAGATGAATTAATTTTTATTCGAAATTTTGAAATTCCATTGAGTGATTGCAATAAATATTTTGAGTAAGTAAAATAATAGCCAGTAGCAAGAGTCGGTGAAATGAAATAAACGTATTTTTGCTTCTGAAGTACTGATCAACTTGTCATTATGTGAATATTTATTTTTATCAATTACTTCCCAGTAATTGGTGTTATTCTCTCTGCTTGTGGATATACATCTTTGAATTTACTTTCGGGAGAGTTGTTGGCCAAATGATTGATTTGAACTATAATTTGTTAACATATGATTTGATCGCAAGTCATACAATATTTAGAGTTACATTACTTGGTTGAATCAACTTTCATTGCATTCATACACTCAAAAATTGGGATGCGCTATTGTTGCCATTAGATGGTGGCATTGTACTCATAATTTTAAAACAGTCTAGAGTTTTTTGTGATCTAAAATATGTTAAACACAAAATATTTAGCATTTGAATAAGAATTAAATTTATTAAATTACTGGAAAATAATAATTTCTAACAAATAAACATATTGTAAATTTTATAATTATTTCAAACGTCTTGATTTAATAAGTAGTTTCCATTAACAATTTGTTAAAGCGTCAATTCGAAACGATTAATATGTTGTGGGAAATTGCATTTTATATAAAATATGTCTTATCGCTACTTTATTAATTAATTATGAAGAATTTTCATGTGATTGTGTCCATTTAAATGTTTTTCTCGTATTAAGTGCCGTTTTAGCACAGTCGTTGATCTAAATCCGATTTTACATACGAAACAATGATAAGTTTTCTCGCCAGTGTGTGTTCTTAAATGTTGTTTCAAATCTGGTTTTCGTCTGAACTTCCTTTCACAAACATTGCAATCAAACGGTTTCTCGCCAGTGTGTGTTCGTAAATGTAGTTTCAAACTTGCTTTTTGTGTGAACTTTCTTTCACACACAGTACAATCAAACGGTTTCTCGTCAGTGTGTGTTCGAATATGTTGTTTCAAAGTTGTTTCTTGCGTGAACTTTCTCTCACAAACATTACAATCAAACGGTTTCTCACCAGTGTGTGTTCGAAAATGTTGTTTCAAACTTGCTTTTTGTGTGAACTTTCTTTCACAGTCAGTACAATCAAACGGTTTCTCGCCAGTGTGTGTTCGAAAATGTTGTTTCAAACTTGCTTTTTGTGTGAACTTTCTTTCACAGTCAGTACAATCAAACGGTTTCTCGCCAGTGTGTGTTCGTAAATGTTGTGTTAAATTTATTTTATGTGCGAACTTTCTTTCACAAACATTGCAATCAAACGGTTTCTCACCAGTGTGTGTTCGAAAATGTTGTTTCAAACTTGCTTTTTGTGTGAACTTTCTTTCACAGTCTGTACAATCAAACGGTTTCTCGCCAGTGTGTGTTCGTAAATGTTGTGTTAAATTTATTTTATGTGCGAACTTTCTTTCACAAACATTGCAATCAAACGGTTTCTCGCCAGTGTGTGTTCGTAAATGTTGTTTCAAATGTGGTTTTTGTCTGAACTTTCTTTCACAAACATTACAATCAAACGGTTTCTCGCCAGTGTGTGTTCGTAAATGTTGTGTTAAATTTATTTTATGTGTGAACTTTCTTGCACAAATATTGCAATCAAACGGTTTCTCGCCAGTGTGTGTTCGTAAATGTTGTGTTAAATTTATTTTATGTGTGAACTTTCTTGCACAAATATTGCAATCAAACGGTTTCTCGCCAGTGTGCGTGCGCTGGTGTATAATTAATTTAGATTTATAAATGAATTTTTTCGAACACAATTCACAATTAAATTTCTTCTTCTCCACGTTTCCAATTATTCGAGATTGGTTTGATGATGCATTCACATCGTTATTTAATAATTGTTTTCCCGTTTCACCCATTTTAATTAAATTTTTAATTAATTAATTCACTTTCAATTTATTTATTTTATTTTATTGTTTTGGTGTGGAAATTATAATTTTTAATAATTATTGGAAAAATATCTCGAATAAATTTTTAATGAACAACCGGAATTTTTCCAAACAAATTTTAAACTTATTGCCTTTTGAATTGTTTAACGTTTGCGTTCTGACTAAAATTATGCATTCAATAAATTAGCAATTCGTTCCTCAATTTATTAAATTCGATTTAAGGTAATTTCTAGAAAATGCATGTCAATTATTAATTAAACAATAACTTCGAATAACATTTTTGGTGTTATCAGATGCATAAATTTTTATTCGAATTTTTAAAATTCCATTGAGTGATTGCAATAATTTTTTTGAGTAAGTAAAATAATAGCCAGTAGCAAGAGTCGGTGAAATGAAATAAACGTATTTTTGCTTCTGAAGTACTGATCAACTTGTCATTATGTGAATATTTATTTTTATCAATTACTTCCCAGTAATTGGTGTTATTCTCTCTGCTTGTGGGTATGCATCTTTGAATTTACTTTCGGGAGAGTTGTTGGCCAAATGGTTTCCGTTTTTGATTTGAACTATAATTTGTTAACATATGATTTGATCGCAAGTCATACAATATTTAAAGTTACATTACTTGGTTGAATCAACTTTCATTGCATTTATAATTTCAAAATTTGGGATTCGTTGAAGTTTCCATTAGATATGATGGCATTGTACCCATAATTTTAAAACAGTCTTGCGTTTTTTGTGATCTAAGACATGGTAAAAAAAAATATATCGTATTTGAATAAGAATTGAATTTAATTAATTACTGGAAAATAATGATTTCTAACATATAATTAAATAAACATATTGTAAATTTTATAATTATTTCAAACGTATTGATTTAATAAGTAGTTTCCATTAACAATTTGTTAAAGCGTCAATTGGAAACGATTAATATGTTGTGGGAAATTGCATTTTATTTAAAATGTGTCTTATCGCTACTTAATTAATTAATTATGAAGAATTTTCATGTGATTGTGTCCATTTAAATGATTTTTACGCTTTAAATGGATCTTCAATACAGTCGTTGATCTAAATCTGGTTTTACATACGAAACAATGATAAGGTTTCTCGCCAGTGTGTGTTCTTAAATGTTGTTTCAAATCTGGTTTTCGTCTGAACATCCTTTCACAAACATTGCAATCAAACGGTTTCTCGCCAGTGTGTGTTCGTAAATGTAGTTTCAAACTTGCTTTTTGTGTGAACTTTCTTTCACAAACATTACAATCAAACGGTTTCTCGCCAGTGTGTGTTCGTAAATGTTGTTTTAAATTTACTTTTTGAATGAACTTACTCTCACAAAGATTACAAGTAAACGGTTTCTCGCCAGTATGCGTGCGTTGGTGTATGATTAATTGAGATTTATAAGTAAATTTTTTCGAACACAATTCACAATTAAATTTCTTCTGCTCCACGTTTCCAATTATTCGAGATTGGTTTGATGATGCACTTAACTCATTATTTAATAATTGTTGTTGCGTTTTATCCATTTTAATTCTATTATTAATTAATTAATTCACTTTCAATTTATTTATTAATTTTATTTTTTTATTCTATTCAATTGATTTGATATAGAAATTATAATTTTTAATGAACAACCGAGAATTTTGGAATAAAATTTTAAAATTATTGCCTTTTGAATCGTTTAACGTTTGCGGTCTGACTAAAATTGTGAATTCTATAAATTATTAATTCTATAGTTCCTCAACAAATTAAATTCGATTTAAGGTAATTTCTAGAAAATGCACGTCAATTATTAATTAAACAATAACTTCGAATAATAATTTTGGTGTTATCAGATGAATTAATTTTTATTCGAAATTTTGAAATTCCATTGAGTGATTGCAATAAATATTTTGAGTAAGTAAAATAATAGCCAGTAGCAAGAGTCGGTGAAATGAAATAAACGTATTTTTGCTTCTGAAGTACTGATCAACTTGTCATTATGTGAATATTTATTTTTATCAATTACTTCCCAGTAATTGGTGTTATTCTCTCTGCTTGTGGATATACATCTTTGAATTTACTTTCGGGAGAGTTGTTGGCCAAATGATTGATTTGAACTATAATTTGTTAACATATGATTTGATCGCAAGTCATACAATATTTAGAGTTACATTACTTGGTTGAATCAACTTTCATTGCATTCATACACTCAAAAATTGGGATGCGCTATTGTTGCCATTAGATGGTGGCATTGTACTCATAATTTTAAAACAGTCTAGAGTTTTTTGTGATCTAAAATATGTTAAACACAAAATATTTAGCATTTGAATAAGAATTAAATTTATTAAATTACTGGAAAATAATAATTTCTAACAAATAAACATATTGTAAATTTTATAATTATTTCAAACGTCTTGATTTAATAAGTAGTTTCCATTAACAATTTGTTAAAGCGTCAATTCGAAACGATTAATATGTTGTGGGAAATTGCATTTTATATAAAATATGTCTTATCGCTACTTTATTAATTAATTATGAAGAATTTTCATGTGATTGTGTCCATTTAAATGTTTTTCTCGTATTAAGTGCCGTTTTAGCACAGTCGTTGATCTAAATCCGATTTTACATACGAAACAATGATAAGTTTTCTCGCCAGTGTGTGTTCTTAAATGTTGTTTCAAATCTGGTTTTCGTCTGAACTTCCTTTCACAAACATTGCAATCAAACGGTTTCTCGCCAGTGTGTGTTCGTAAATGTAGTTTCAAACTTGCTTTTTGTGTGAACTTTCTTTCACACACAGTACAATCAAACGGTTTCTCGTCAGTGTGTGTTCGAATATGTTGTTTCAAAGTTGTTTCTTGCGTGAACTTTCTCTCACAAACATTACAATCAAACGGTTTCTCACCAGTGTGTGTTCGAAAATGTTGTTTCAAACTTGCTTTTTGTGTGAACTTTCTTTCACAGTCAGTACAATCAAACGGTTTCTCGCCAGTGTGTGTTCGAAAATGTTGTTTCAAACTTGCTTTTTGTGTGAACTTTCTTTCACAGTCAGTACAATCAAACGGTTTCTCGCCAGTGTGTGTTCGTAAATGTTGTGTTAAATTTATTTTATGTGCGAACTTTCTTTCACAAACATTGCAATCAAACGGTTTCTCACCAGTGTGTGTTCGAAAATGTTGTTTCAAACTTGCTTTTTGTGTGAACTTTCTTTCACAGTCTGTACAATCAAACGGTTTCTCGCCAGTGTGTGTTCGTAAATGTTGTGTTAAATTTATTTTATGTGCGAACTTTCTTTCACAAACATTGCAATCAAACGGTTTCTCGCCAGTGTGTGTTCGTAAATGTTGTTTCAAATGTGGTTTTTGTCTGAACTTTCTTTCACAAACATTACAATCAAACGGTTTCTCGCCAGTGTGTGTTCGTAAATGTTGTGTTAAATTTATTTTATGTGTGAACTTTCTTGCACAAATATTGCAATCAAACGGTTTCTCGCCAGTGTGTGTTCGTAAATGTTGTGTTAAATTTATTTTATGTGTGAACTTTCTTGCACAAATATTGCAATCAAACGGTTTCTCGCCAGTGTGCGTGCGCTGGTGTATAATTAATTTAGATTTATAAATGAATTTTTTCGAACACAATTCACAATTAAATTTCTTCTTCTCCACGTTTCCAATTATTCGAGATTGGTTTGATGATGCATTCACATCGTTATTTAATAATTGTTTTCCCGTTTCACCCATTTTAATTAAATTTTTAATTAATTAATTCACTTTCAATTTATTTATTTTATTTTATTGTTTTGGTGTGGAAATTATAATTTTTAATAATTATTGGAAAAATATCTCGAATAAATTTTTAATGAACAACCGGAATTTTTCCAAACAAATTTTAAACTTATTGCCTTTTGAATTGTTTAACGTTTGCGTTCTGACTAAAATTATGCATTCAATAAATTAGCAATTCGTTCCTCAATTTATTAAATTCGATTTAAGGTAATTTCTAGAAAATGCATGTCAATTATTAATTAAACAATAACTTCGAATAACATTTTTGGTGTTATCAGATGCATAAATTTTTATTCGAATTTTTAAAATTCCATTGAGTGATTGCAATAATTTTTTTGAGTAAGTAAAATAATAGCCAGTAGCAAGAGTCGGTGAAATGAAATAAACGTATTTTTGCTTCTGAAGTACTGATCAACTTGTCATTATGTGAATATTTATTTTTATCAATTACTTCCCAGTAATTGGTGTTATTCTCTCTGCTTGTGGGTATGCATCTTTGAATTTACTTTCGGGAGAGTTGTTAGCCAAATGGTTTCCGTTTTTGATTTGAACTATAATTTGTTAACATATGATTTGATCGCAAGTCATACAATATTTAAAGTTACATTACTTGGTTGAATCAACTTTCATTGCATTTATAATTTCAAAATTTGGGATTCGTTGAAGTTTCCATTAGATATGATGACATTGTACCCATAATTTTAAAACAGTCTTGCGTTTTTTGTGATCTAAGACATGGTAAAAAAAAATATATCGTATTTGAATAAGAATTGAATTTAATTAATTACTGGAAAATAATGATTTCTAACATATAATTAAATAAACATATTGTAAATTTTATAATTATTTCAAACGTCTTGATTTAATAAGTAGTTTCCATTAACAATTTGTTAAAGCGTCAATTCGAAACGATTAATATGTTGTGGGAAATTGCATTTTATATAAAATATGTCTTATCGCTACTTAAATAATTAATTATGAAGAAATTTCATGTGATTGTGTCCATTTAAATGTTTTTCTCGTATTAAGTGCCGCTTCAGCACAGTCGTTGATCTAAATCTGATTTTACATACGAAACAATGATAAGGTTTCTCGCCAGTGTGTGTTCTTAAATGTTGTTTCAAATCTGGTTTTCGTCTGAACTTCCTTTCACAAACATTGCAATCAAACGGTTTCTCGCCAGTGTGTGTTCGTAAATGTAATTTCAAACTTGCTTTTTGTGTGAACTTTCTTTCACAAACATTACAATCAAACGGTTTCTCGCCAGTGTGTGTTCGTAAATGTTGTTCTAAATTTTGTTTCTGTGTGAACTTTCTTTCACAAACATTACAATCAAACGGTTTCTCGTCAGTGTGTGTTCGTAAATGTCGTTTCAAACTTGATTTTTGTGTGAACTTTCTCTCACAAAGATTACAATTAAACGGTTTCTCGCCAGTATGCGTGCGTTGGTGTATGATTAATAGAGATTTATAAGTGAATTTTTTCGAACACAATTCACAATTAAATTTCTTCTGCTCCACGTTTCCAATTATTCGAGATTGGTTTGATGATGCACTTAACTCATTATTTAATAATTGTTGTTGCGTTTTATCCATTTTAATTCTATTATTAATTAATTAATTCACTTTCAATTTATTTATTAATTTTATTTTTTTATTCTATTCAATTGATTTGATATAGAAATTATAATTTTTAATGAACAACCGAGAATTTTGGAATAAAATTTTAAAATTATTGCCTTTTGAATCGTTTAACGTTTGCGGTCTGACTAAAATTGTGAATTCTATAAATTATTAATTCTATAGTTCCTCAACAAATTAAATTCGATTTAAGGTAATTTCTAGAAAATGCACGTCAATTATTAATTAAACAATAACTTCGAATAATAATTTTGGTGTTATCAGATGAATTAATTTTTATTCGAAATTTTGAAATTCCATTGAGTGATTGCAATGAATTTTTTGAGTAAGTAAAATAATAGCCAGTAGCAAGAGTCGGTGAAATGAAATAAACGTATTTTTGCTTCTGAAGTACTGATCAACTTGTCATTATGTGAATATTTATTTTTATCAATTACTTCCCAGTAATTGGTGTTATTCTCTCTGCTTGTGGATATACATCTTTGAATTTACTTTCGGGAGAGTTGTTGGCCAAATGATTGATTTGAACTATAATTTGTTAACTAATGGTTTGATCGCAAGTCATACAATATTTAGAGTTACATTACTTGGTTGAATCAACTTTCATTGCATTCATACACTCAAAAATTGGGATGCGCCATTGTTGCCATTAGATGGTGGCATTGTACTCATAATTTTAAAACAGTCTAGAGTTTTTTGTGATCTAAAAAATGTTAAAAACAAAATATTTAGCATTTGAATAAGAATTAAATTTATTAAATTACTGGAAAATAATGATTTCTAACATGTAATTAAATAAACATATTGTAAATTTTATAATTATTTTAAACGTCTTGATTTAATAAGTAGTTTCCATTAACAATTTGTTAAAGCGTCAATTCGAAACGATTAATATGTTGTGGGAAATTGCATTTTATGTAAAATATGTCTTATCGCTACTTTATTAATTAATTATGAAGAATTTTCATGTGATTGTGTCCATTTAAATGTTTTTCTCGTATTAAGTGCCGTTTCAGCACAGTCGTTGATCTAAATCCGATTTTACATACGAAACAATGATAAGGTTTCTCGCCAGTGTGTGTTCGAAAATGTTGTTTCAAATCTGGTTTTCGTCTGAACTTCCTTTCACAAACATTGCAATCAAACGGTTTCTCGCCAGTGTGTGTTCGTAAATGTAGTTTCAAACTTGCTTTTTGTGTGAACTTTCTTTCACACACAGTACAATCAAACGGTTTCTCGTCAGTGTGTGTTCGAATATGTTGTTTCAAAGTTGTTTCTTGCGTGAACTTTCTCTCACAAACATTACAATCAAACGGTTTCTCGTCAGTGTGTGTTCGAAAATGTAGTTTCAAACTTGCTTTTTGTGTGAACTTTCTTTCACAGTCAGTACAATCAAACGGTTTCTCGCCAGTGTGTGTTCGAAAATGTTGTGTTGAATTTATTTTATGTGCGAACTTTCTTTCACAAACATTGCAATCAAACGGTTTCTCGCCATTGTGTGTTCGTAAATGTTGTTTCAAATGAGGTTTTTGTCTGAACTTTCTTTCACAAACATTACAATCAAACGGTTCCTCGCAAGTGTGTGTTCGTAAATGTTTTTTCAAACTTGGTTCTTGTGTGAACTTTCTTGCACAAATATTGCAATCAAACGGTTTCTCGCCAGTGTGCGTGCGCTGGTGTATAATTAATTTAGATTTATAAATGAATTTTTTCGAACACAATTCACAATTATATTTCTTCTTCTCCACGTTTCCAATTATTCGAGATTGGTTTGATGATGCATTTAAATCGTTATTTAATAATTGTTTTCCCGTTTCACCCATTTTAATTAAATTTTTAATTAATTAATTCACTTTCAATTTATTTATTTTATTTTATTGTTTTGGTGTGGAAATTATAATTTTTAATAATTATTGGAAAAATATCTCGAATAAATTTTTAATGAACAACCGGAATTTTTCCAAACAAATTTTAAACTTATTGCCTTTTGAATTGTTTAACGTTTGCGTTCTGACTAAAATTTTGCATTCAATAAATTAGCAATTCGTTCCTCATTTTATTAAATTCGATTTAAGATAATTTCTAGAAAATGCATGTCAATTATTAATTAAACAATAACTTCGAATAACATTTTTGGTGTTATCAGATGCATAAATTTTTATTCGAATTTTTAAAATTCCATTGAGTGGTTGCAATAAAAATATGAGTTTTAATATTTCAAATGGTGTTGAAATATTTAATGGATTTAATGAAAATGTGGAGAATATTGAAGACCAAGAAGATGCATGCGAAAAACGAAAGTGTGTGTGCATAACATCAGGTTCCGATGCCAATTGGAGTAATGAAATTTGTCGAAAATTAATTGCAAATATATTGCGCCACGAGAATTGTTATTATGATTTGCAATTCTTAAACCCATACAGTTCACTATATACTGAAAATCCTTAGTGAACAATCCCAGAAAATTTTTGTACAATTGTACATTTCCAGCTTGTATTCTTTCATTCAAATATGCAAAATATCCACTCTCATCTATCATGGTAAACGGTGGCCGTATTCACAAAGTTGGCTTGTTTCCTTTTCTTTCCTCCTGTTCTAATTCTTCTGCATCCAATAACATTAATGTAGCTAAAGAAATGGATGCGTCGACATACTTTTAACCAACGGAATAAAATAAAATGAAACTGTACAACTAAAACAAACCACAACTGAATATAAAATTTTATTTTCAAACCAACTTTTGATATGTCATAATTTTTCGCAACAAATCCGCTTAAGCGAATGCCATATTTTTCGATGGAATCATATGCCAAATTCTATGGAATCGACAAAATGTATAACAGTAAAACAAATGACGAAAATCGGAGAACTACTTCATACAGTTAAAAAAAATAAAGTGGAAACAGTTGGCGATATGTGTGTCATAAGTTGACATACTGTCAGACGTTAATGCATTTATATTCATACCCAGTGTAAACATAGCTTTTTTCTTTTTTAAGTCATATTTTATGTCATCTAATAAACCTTTCATTACAACCAAGTTGTTAAATTACTCCCCGCAAGGGAGTATATAACAATTAACCAATTGTACTGCAATTAACGAAATATTGATGTTTTCAAAATACTATTATTTTTATATGGGTGATTAGTCCGTAGTGATGTGATGTGTGTGCTGACATTATTAAACTTTTAAGTAGCGACCAGCATCAGATATTTTCAAAGATATCCGTTTTTCTTTTTATTTCATACGCCAACAAATGGTCACCCAGCAATTGTATTATTAAAATAAATACCGAAAAATTTCCTATGAAAAATAGCGGAATTGAACCCGTTATATTTCATGATTAATATTATATATCTATAACTAAGTCCTGGGGATAATCTGATAGGTGTTGTAAGTAATATTGCTTGTACTCAGTGTGAAGTAGCAATACGTCGCTATTGTAGTAGTTGGATTCACCTTACATATTCAATATATGACATTCAGTTGAAGCGTAAACAAGTATTCGTTTTTAGTTGATTAAACATGGAAAATTTTGTACCCCAACAACAACAGCATTTTCGCGGGAAGTTATGTTAAGTAATTTTATTCAGAAGAAAACAGCAGCAGCAGAAAACTTATCGCTTTTAGTTACAAATTTATGGTGAACATTCCCCATCACAAAACAATTTTGAGTGTATTGGTTTAGACGACGGTTTAAAAATAATGATTTTGATGTTAGTGATCAGGAACGCGGTGGAGCACCAAAAAAATTTGAAGACAAAGAATTGGAAGCTTCACTCAGTGAAGATCCATGTTAAAAACGAAAGAAGAATTAGCATTGGCATTAGATGTTACCCAAGCAAGTGTTTCCAAACGTTTTTAAGAAGATGGGAATGGTCCTTAAGCTATCGTTTTTCGGTACCACATGAACATTGACAGAAAGACAACAAGAAAATCGAAAAACAATGTGTGAAATTTTGTTTCAAATACATTCAAATTTGCATCGAATTGTGACTGGTGATGAAAAGTGGATCCATTACGACAATCCAAAACGTCTGAAAGCATGGGTGAAGACAGGTGAACCAGGTCCATCGAAACCAAAAAGAAATATTCATAGTTCTTAGGTTATGCTGTGTATTTGGGTGGGACCAGCTTGGTGTAGTGTACTATGAGCTGCTTGAACTGGGACAAACCGGGAGCACTGCTGAACGCTACCGAGACCAATTAATCCAATTGAGCCGAGCATTGCATCAAAAAAACGACCAGAATATGCCAACAGACATGATCGTGTGATTCTGCGTAGCATGATAATGCTAGACCACACGTTTCAAGACCGATCAAAGAAACGTTAGAAGCACTTGGCTGGGAAGTTCTACCCCACCCGCCATATTCATCAGACATTGCTCCATCAGACTACCATTTGTTCCGGTCGATGCAGTCAGCCCAGAAAGGGCACACCGGTTCAATTCATATGAAAGATATGAAAAAATGGCTGTATTCATGGATTGCTTCAAAACCTAAGAAGTTCTTCGATGAGGGAATCCATAATTTGCCACAAAGCAGGTCAAAAGTTGTAGCTTCAGATGGTAAATACTTTGAATAAAATATAATGTACCGTTACTTTCTTTCTTACCAAAACTAAGTTATATAGACACAATATATTTCGGCGCTACGTGACTGCGCTACTTAGTGTATGGGAAACACAGCTTTAGTAATATTCAATTTTATTAAAAGATTATGAAGATGATACTTTGTATTTTTTTTTCATATTTAAAATGAACAACGAATTTTTTCGTTCTTATGGAAGCACTCATTCCGTTCAATATAAATGGAGTATTCGTGTGTGCTATGTATTCACACTAGATAAAATACCATTATCACTGTCACGGCGTTGTTAACCACTAAAAACACATATAACACATCATTTTCTACTCTTAATAATTTATACAGCGAATATATAATAAGATATTTAGGTTCTAATACAATGCACATGTACGCGTACTATATCAACCGTAGTATATGTGTTCTTATATTCATTATTTAACTATATGCAAATATGTATTACACATAAAATATACACGAATATAATATGTAACAGTTTCGTTTTTGTGAGAACTGGTGGATAGACGGATGGATATGCGAACAAGTACAAAATACCACCCAGCCATCCATCCATCCACCTAGTCGTCAACTCAAACCGCTGACGCGAAAAAAACTCCTTTTTTTTGTTGCCATCTTATAATATCTCATTCATTTTATATTTACATATGTTAAGACGTTAAGATATGATGTAATGTAATTTTTTTTCTCAGCTCACCAAACACACGCTGCCTACGATTGCTAGATATTATGTTAGTTGTTGTTGTTACATGTATATATTTAATATACATTTTATCATTTCTGTGTATCATCTTTCACATTTACATTTACATCATCATCATCATCATCATCATCATCATCACCATCATCATCATCATCATCAACATTATCATTACAGTTGACTGTTTAAAAATCTATTATTATTTATACACATTTATGTTGTTGTTGTATTTTTGGATGATAAAATGTATTCTTTTAAAAAGGTAACTGCACATCATTTATTATTTTTTGTGAATATTTACACAACGGTTTATTGTGCACATATTTATGGTATCGCACGCATAACACAACCATCAACATTATGTGTAACTGTATACAGGGTGGGTCGTTTAAATAACCGCATTATAATAAATTTTATTAAAATTGTTATTCATCACCGTATGCGTCAAGTGGATGGAACATCATCATCATCATCATCATCATAATCATCATAAAATGCTTCTTTTATGGCATGCTTTTCAGTTTTTTGGAAACAGAAAATAGTTGGATGGTGTTAGAGAAACCAGTATTTTTAACAAAAATTCATTCACTTTGCGTTATCGTACAATAAAAACAGCTATTCTAATAGTATTTCCCATTAACAGTGTGACCTTCTCGACCAACATTTCTTGTAAACAATACTTTTTGGTATCGCCGAAAATTATCACCATTTTCTTGATTTTTGACTTTTGAAAATCCAATTTCTTTCGATTTGGCTCGCCTTTCTATTTCCATTCTGCCGATTGAGTTATTTGAGCTTAGTAGTTTCAGGATCATATTTAACAACACCATACAACATCACAACTTATGATGGAAACGAGGTCGTTTTCAGCAATTTTAATGATGTGGTGACAAGGTTAGTGTTAAAATCGTCTAAATATTGTCGTTATTGGTACTTAGTGAAAACGAATCATAAACTTATCGTTTGGGACATACACAATTCATTGGCCATAAATTTTTTTCAACAATTTGAATGTGGCCACGCATTTTTTTCTAATTTTTATATCAAAATTTTCTATTTTTCCATTTTTCTAATGAGCTTTATCAAAATCAAATATGTGCCATTTTATTTGGTCACCTTCTACCAATTTTCTGTTAAAGACATTATCCCATCACCGTAGAACTTCTGCGTTTTCTGAGCAAAAAACTGACCGCAGTGCATTTGGCTGGTTTCTATGTTGTAACAGTTCAAAATACATAATGCCTTTGTAATGACCAACAATAAAATAACATCAAAACTACTGATATTCAAATTGGTGTGTTACCTTTTAACCTGTCCAGGAAATATGTATCTTTTTTAATGCGGCCAACTTTCATTGATGGATGGATGACTCCACGTGTTCTATTTTTTAAATTTAAATTGTGGCTATTTAAACAACACACTGTGTATGTACAAGCATTCCATCATCATATAATTTCATATAGTATAGTTCGCTTGTAGTTTAGAGATTTTAGAATTTAGATAGTGTATTTTGTCACTTTAACACATGTTCTAAAAATAGAATAATATAACAAAGTGTTTTTTTTTTCTGTTTGGTTTGGGTTTTTGTATTATCAAAATTAAAAAAAGGAAAAAAAGCTACAAAATTTCAATGTCTGCAGGTGAAATATACTTGACAATTTATATATTCTCGTAACAAAAATTTGATCATAGCATCAGATATTTCTTCCTTATTCCTTAGTCTATTCAGACAATTGGCAATGAAGAAATTTCTTTTATTATTATATTATTTACTCCCGTCGCTGGCGTCATTAAATTTATTATTCTTACTTACTTACTTACTCCATGGCGTTATAACACGGGTGCGGTTTTAGCCTTCTCCAACACACTTTTCCGACCTGATCTATCCGCAGTCAATGTCTTCCAATCCCGAATTTTAAGGATCTTTATATCACAGATTACTTCATTTAGCCATCTCGCCTTAGGTCTTTCGCCTCTCCTTCTCCCTTCTGGTTTACCATTTTACAGTTTTTTCGGCACACGCTCCTCCTCCATGCGTACTACGTGTCCAAGCCATCTCAATCCATTGATTTTGATTGTTTTGACAATATTTGATTGATCGTAGAACTTGTCCAATTCAAAATTGTGTCTTCGCCTTCGACCATTCTGCTCTTTTGCGAAACCAAATGTGCCACGGAGAACCTTTCTTTCAAAAATCCGAAGTAATTGTTCCGGCATCAAGTCTCCGACCCATACTGGACGCATTTATGTTGTATATAGCTTGCACTTAAGTTCTCGTTGTAATGTTTTCGATCGAAATTGTTTTTTTAACCCATAATAACATCTGTTTCCAGTTGATACCCTGCGGCGAATTTCCTTTTCAATATCATTTTCAACATTTATCAACGATCCTAAGTATACAAAACTATTGACTATTTCAAAATTGTTTTCTCCAATATTAACAGTTTAATTTCGAATTCATGAAGAATTCGTTGCCATCAAATATTTTGTTTTTTTGTACATTCACTTTGAGACCCAGACCCGATGCCTCCGTTTGTAACGATTCGAAAGCATCCTTGACAGTTATCATTTTATTATACATTTTCAATTTATTATTCACTTTGTGGTAATTACAGTAGAACTTGTTACAATTCTAATGCTTCGCCGAGCTGTGACTAAAAGTAGCCGTTAAATTAAATTATCGATATTTAATAACTCTAAAGATTATGAAACTTTATTATTGTACTTACGATGATATTTGTCGATCCAATTGTTGTATGATTTGGCTTATAAATTTTTTCCTCATAAATTTCACTATATTTTTAGAAGTCTCAGCCGCATTAAGGCATCAAATAATAGTTCGTAAGTGATTTCATTTTTGTAAAGCAATTAAATAATCAAGAATAATTAAAATGTGATGTCCTTTATAATAAATTTGTTATCCATGTAAAGCAGGGTATCACTGCTGGAAGATTCCATGTGTTAAGAGTAATTCTTTAATATTAAGATTCATTTCTAAGTTGTTATTATTTAAATTCTAGTTGATTGTAGTTGCTGAACTGTAGCATAATTCTGTGGGTCTACTAAAGTTGTTGATAATACGGATAATAGATGTTATGGATAATCAATGTTTTTGCTAAGTTCTGTAACATTTAATGAGATTTGATTTGATGTATAGGATAGAAGTGCTCTTTGTGTTGATGTTACATGAGAATGTAATACTTACTTATTTACTGCAGCTTATTTCACTTAAGATTCTGTTGTAAAGTTTTCGCTTGAGATTAATTTTTTAGCTCGTAGTATCATCGCTGTGTCCAATGGCTACAATGCGACGAATTTCATCTTCAATATCTTTTTCCACATTTAGCAACGATATTTGGTATCTATGAAAAAGTTTACAATCACAAAATTATATTCTCCAGTAATTCGTTGTCACCATAAATTTTGTTTTGTTTGCACATTCACTTTGTGACCTACAACCTTGATATTCACCATATTTCGACCCATTACGTCTATATCATCAGCATCAGTCAATCGTTGACCAGATTTTGTAAAAATTGTTTCCTGTTTATTAGTATTTAAGCGCTGCTTATTAACCGTATCCAGTGTAATATTAAAAAGTAGTCTTAATAATGGGTCGTTCTGTAGTCACCATTCTTGTACAATTAACACATAATACAATCATTCCACTCATCTGGCGCCTGTTCATTACTCCAAATATTTACAATTACCTCGTGCAGTTGATACCATAATGCATTCCCACCATATATAAAGAGTAAGCTTTCCGATCGGCAGGTGATTTATTATTCTGGAGCTTTTGAATAACAGCTATAAATGGCTGGGCAGTTCGAAATTGCATATTTTGCACAGTATTCACTGGCTCGTGTTCCCATTTGATATGGTATTTAAAGTACTGAGCCCATCTTTCGAGGCACCTTTCCTCTTGCACCATAACATGTCCATCTCTGTTTTTGCACTTAATCGGTTATTCATTGTATCCGTTGCGAATACGATTGACACCATGGCACGATATTCTGTTCGTTCCTGTTCTAATTTTTGCTGCAAATCAATTTACGGCTAGATGTAGTGAACTGTGATAAAAAGATCCTTAAAATCCGGAATTTGAAGACGTTAGCTGTAGATAATTTCCATTGGGGCAGAGTGTTGGAGTTACTCTCCGAATTCTGCTTACATTTAACGTGATTTTCTTCAATAGCGGTTCTTGCAGACTGCGTTATCATTTCAACCTATATATATTTTCACATTCATCATCAAACCATTCAGCTTCCATTCGTATAACTTCTGTTGCGGCACCTTCAACGCATACATTTAATATGTCCCACTTATACTATTTTACATTGTTTTACTGCTGGTAATGGTATTCAAATCTGTAATAATCTGATGTTCCATAGCATCAACTCTTTCGACTGCCCATTTCTGGCTCCTAACACTATCCCAACTATAGATAATGATCGGAGTCAATGTTCAAACTAATTAGTTAATTTCGAACATCCATTAATCAATATTTATGGCCAATTTGTTTATTTGTTCTATCATTGGAAGACCTCTACGTGATTGTATGAATATCCTTATGGAAGGAAGTATATACCACCCACCAATAATCAATAACCATGTTTTTTGGAAATAGCTACAAAATCGGTTTCAAACTCTTATGTTTTATTACAATCGTTGGTGCTGTAATAAAATGTTTATACTTTTCATTTAACTAGATATTTATCGAGCCCCCTAGTTTCCTAGGGAATACTGTTATTTTTGAGTTTGGCTTTCGTTAGCCAATCAATTTAGTGATCTAAAACACCCACAAAACTTCTGACATTTCATGATACAAATTTAAAAACGTTGCCATTTTTTTCGTATCTCAAATCGTTGCCATTTATTATATGTTCGATCCGAGACCAAGTCAAATCTACTTAAACATTTTTCAAATGAGTAGAGAATTTACAGAGCTATACTTCACCACTTTCAAAACCAATTAGAATGGTGTTGCTGCGATTGATCATGCCAGTGAGTAACCCCAATGAATAATTAGCTAAGTTTTAATTAAATGACTCAATATTGTGAATCATTTGACACCATCTTATTTATTAATTGCATTAGCAATGAACAAAATTTATCTTCAGTAAAAATATCCTATCCAAAAAACTTGTACTCTTGTATTTTGCGAAATATCATCTTCTGCCTCAACAATCCTTATGTGCAATAAATTTTCTAATCAAACAATTACAAACTCAAAATTTTATGTTCCTAATAAAATTTATTTTTTAACATATTTATTTCTCATACAATATATTAAAGAAGAATTACTTAACCCCATCTTTTGCGTGGCAACTTTTTTCGATATTGCTCCTCATCAATTACCAATTTTTTTTTCCATTATAATAATAACAACAACAACAACAACACCAACAAATGCACATTACACAATAACAGGGAAATGGGAATATAATAAAAATAGATGTTAACATTGCGAAAACCGAAATATGTTAAGTGAATTTTATATTTATTTGTAAAGTGGTGAACAATTTTCTATTATGGATTGGTGTGTTGTGTATATCGGCAGCATGCATCAATAAGGGAATTGGATGTCTTTAAAAATTTGCGTGCTGTGTGTGCCCAGGAACTTTATTTGGAGTATTGGTATATAGTGAAATTTTAATATTTTGTGTGTTAGAAGAAGGTGTAAAAACTATGACACACACGTTTAGCTAATGATAGAAAACCGTGACAAACTATCAATTAATCAGTAACTATTTTACTTTAGTTTAGCCACATTTTTGTTGTTGTTGTGTAATCGTGAACTGTTTGTGGCTTTTTTTTTTTTTCCAATGTCAGCACAATACTTTATTTATCATTTTGTTTAAATTTTCAAGTGAAATAAAATAGGATTTACCAAAAATTTTCAATTTCTTTTATTGTGTAAAATAAGTTTTGAGTGTGTGTGTGTGTGTGTGGCGGCGGTGTATATTTGAAAATAAATAAAATAAATAACATTACATTATATTTACGCAGCATCATTCCCCTGCCCTCCCCCAACCCATATAATCTAAATTCATTTAACATAATCATCTTACATTCCACACACTGCCATAATATACCATTCATACCATAAAAATAAATCTCATTCCAATTTTTCCATTCACTGAATCGGTTTTTTTTTTCTACAATATTTTTTTTTTTTTGCATTTCAATACACAGAAAATGTCTCAATTTGTACAAAAATATACGTCGATTTATTTTATTTAGGATTTTTAAGTTTATTTTTTTAGGCTTTGATGATGCGGCCGTAAAAAATGTGGGTATGATATTTTTTGCTACAGTTTAGTCTCCGAAAATTGCACTGACTATTTGCTATGAAACTTTTGCAATTGTTATTACATAATTTGTGTAATTATTTAAAATTCACTATTGTTCTTTGGGTAATGATCGCATCTATGCGATGGTTCATATTAACGTAAACACAGCGATAAGATAATATTTAGAATGGAACTGTTTTTAAATCGGTACTAAAAGCGGCATCACAACAAATCGAAAACGGTGACGATGAGAGGGAAAATTTTTTGCGCATATGTAAAGGAATTGATTTACTACAGATTTTTGGTGTCATATGGAAATTCTAAATAAACTAATCTTTAACATCGAAAATTTTTGATAGAGTATAGAACATCAACTAAAAACTGATGATCATTAACCAGGTTTTCACTTAGTCATCCACATTCGGCCATAATCGATCCATCATATGCGCCCTGTACAGCGATTTCTATCACAAGAATTGTCTGGTTGTGTCCGCCACCGTCTTCCTCAATAGCGCTTGATTTAAATATTAAATTTTACTTAATATATGCAACTTGTCGCCATTGCAAATTGTTTTAGCCCAGTGAAACGCAAAAGGATGTGTCGAAAGATTTTTTTGTATGTTAAATGTTTTGCAATGCGTTATTAGAAGAAAAAACAACTTAACACATTAAAGGCCGGAGTCCTAGTACTACGATTTATCTCGACTGTAGCTTAAAGGCGGGAGTCGTAGTAATACGATTTATCTCGACTGTAGCTTAAAGACGGGAGTCGTACTAATACGATTTATCTCGACTGTAGCTTAAAGGCGGGAGTCGTAGTAATACGATTTATCTCGACTGTAGCTTAAAGGCGGTAGTCGTATTAGTACGGTTTGCAATTATATTGCTCAATCCATGCGCCACTTTACATTTGTATTTAGTATGTTTTGTTTAGTTTGAAGCTGTTTGGTTGTTCAAATTCTACTAACAGATAATTTTGAAATCCTTCAATATGGTTTCACGGCGAAAATAAAGGTATATATGCAGACGATTTGTCTGACGTTGGTTGCGCGGAAAGAGAGTTAGATATTGATAATAATGATAGTGATATTAACGATAATGATAGTGATAGTTCTATACGAACTGTGTGAAGGACCCGAGTTTTTCCACTACCGATTAGCGATGATGAAAGTGAAGTTCTACGACGAAAAACGAGGCGGGACCGCAACACCATCAAATCTTATTTAACGTTTAAAATGCAACCCCGTCTTCACATATTCTATTTTATTTGAATTGGAAGCTATTTCGCAGTATCATCATTGTTTGTAAAACAAACTAACGTCAGAAAACACAGAAGCTCTCCAGCATCTAAATTATACGCTATCATGGATTTTGATGATATATCAGCGCTCTTTTGTGTTTATCACCTGTAAGTTTTTGAGTACACGTGTTTTAACAATTATTCGTTAAAATCGTGGTCCACAAGACTCTGATAATATCACAAGTAAATGTATTAACCGATTTCATAGTTGTGAAAGAATATTTCGACACACGCTCATGGAATGATGTTTGAAACCAATTTAGTAACTTCATTAAAAGTTCATATTTTGCTAAAATTTTCCAACTTATAATTGCAACATTTGTATTTGTAACACATTTAGCACATGTTGTTTGTGATCGGCGATCGATTTTGGTGTACTTTGATACAAAATGTTTACCACAGTAGCTAGCTTGTTGATGGCGTTCAATATATAGTGTAATAACTTTACAGGTTTTGTGTAAATACTCTGCATACCGGCCATATTGCAATGCTTGACAATCAAAACTATTTCTAAAATAATTGTGTGAATGTGAAGTGCGAATAGTTCGATTGGTATTGCGTCCCAATAAGCAAATTTTACAGTGCTTGTATTTACATTAAAGTGACGGCGGCAGCTTACGTTTTGCAAAACGAGCCTAATATGTGATTTAAGAGTTATTATTTTCACAACCATTTGTTATCTGATTCAGTCACCAATAGTTAAACATTCACTGAATAATCAGTTTAATTATTCGAGTTGAACAATTTTCGCACATCCACTTATCCAATTGACTAATCTGACCAGCTCTTTCTAAATCATTTGTAATACCATTTATCAAATTTCGACAATGGTGCACACGCAATCCTTGAAATCTTTTCACACAGAATAATATAAATTTTTTTTCGCAAATATTCCAAATTATTTGTCCTATTTTAATTTGTGGTAATCTTTATAGTTGTATTTCTCCAACCAAAAGGCTTTCATAGCGGCACCAATTCGGACATCCAATAATGGTGTCTTTTATTTTTTTACTAACGGCAATGTGATCTATTTGTGACTGACCATGCTTTGTTTAATCCAAAATTATTATTTAAGAACATAACGATGAGATGTAGGCAAAACTGGGATTGGGAAAAATATACAAATTTATTTCGTATTAATTAAATTTTACATGAAAACAAATCTTCAGTTTGTGGGATAGTCCAGCGGTTTTGCCAAAGCTCTTTTTTCTCACAAAAATTTAAATATTTAGAGACTTTTCAGTCTATATTCAATACATTTACTTTCACAGAGGGCGCTTTCCAAAAAATTTACAGTAAAATATTCTGTGTCAAACGTTCAAGATTGAGTAAAAATCTCATGAATGTATGTGAATGGATAGAAAACCAGAACTAAGTTCATTTAGGAATCTTAATAAGTGGATCTGAAAATATTCCAGAAATTTATACCAGAAATTAGGGTGACCAATATTTCATCCGATGGCAAATTCCAACATAAGCATATGCATTATGGATTTGTATTGTGGTATTACCAGATGTCATAGAGAGAGAGAGAGAGAGAGACAGGCAGAGAAAGACAGAGACACAGAAAATAGGTAAATTCTGAATACATGCAAATTTAGAGATTACGCTGTATTTATTTCCATACCCAAAACTACGGTATGTTTTTTTTTTTACTTTTATTGCGGTATTTTTGTGCTGATGTTACACTTTTTTTTTCTTGCTATTAATGTCACCGTATCACACACGATTGATTGATGCAATCCATTTTCAGATATTAATTTATTCCATTTCATTCCAATTTTGTTATTTTTATATTTATTTTATATTCACTTCAACTGTTTTTTTTTTCAAATAACTTTTTATCCCATACGATCTTTTACACATTATTTATATCTGAACACAGTCGGGGTCGAAAGTATTAATATTCTGTTGTTTTGTTATGGCCTCAATAAAATTGTGCTTAATTTAATGTAATAAAAATCCAGAATTTTCACTTGCACAGAGGTAAGTCTCGTTCAATTGCATGTACACACATTCATTTGCTGAGCATATATCGTTTCTTCATAAGTTAAATATTTAAATAAAAATTTTAAAATAAATTTTTAGTCTTGAACGATATGTGGGGGTGGGTGAAATTCTTGGTCGTAACACTTTCAGTAACTAGATAATAATTCGAGTTAAACTACGATAATTTCATGTAAATTTTTTCTACCATCTGGAAACTTTCAAGTAATTTTTTGAATGTCCTTATGTGAACGCCACTAATAACCTCGACGACCGTACCACATATAGGCATGGCGAAATCGGACCCCCATTGTCAATCATTGTTTCACGAATTCTGTGTTTACTCATAGTTGGTTGCTTCCTGTCTCACGTTGGCATTAAAGTCACCTATGACGATCTTAATATCGTGACCTGGCGCTAAGCTCTATATTTGGATATCAGTTATTCATAAAATACATCCTTCACCTTATCGGTTTTTTTTCCTCAGTAGGTTATATTGATAAAAATTTGGTTCTTACACATAGTGTACAAATGCGTTCATCAATTGAATTAAAAACAATTACTGAATTTCCTGCCTGAACAAAATTACAAAACCCGTACCGAACCCTCTTCTTTTACTACAATCGATGCCGCTGTAATAAAATTTGCCGCCTTGTTTCTAACGGATTGCTGTTACATTTAGAATGTCCTGTTTTTAATGCACCTTGCCACAACAAAATTCGAACTTTCTATAATGCAAATCTTAATTTTTATTTTGCTTGAATCATAGCCGTTTATCCTATCCGATAGTCTAGCTACTAGTTGAGAAATGTATACAGATAAAGATACTTAAAGTCATCACACAACATATGGTCACCTGCTCAGTTTCCGTTAATATCATGATGCAACAAAAAGGTAGTGACCCAACCGAAATTGGTGTACTTTAAAAACGATGGCCACCCTTTTCGATTCTTTCGTTTATTCAGACTATCATTATTACATCTGCAAAAAAACTAACACAATCCAAATTACGAAAAAGGAAAATCGCGTTGCAAATGTAAACGAAAAATCTGTAGAAGCAAAGAAATTTAGGCGGAATGCATTCTTAGAAATGTTAAAATTGTAATCATGATCACATTGTTTTGGGAAATTACGATATAGTTAACTGATTACGAGCAATGCTTTGCGACAGAATCACAAACTCAATTACAACTACTACTCTAACTAGTGCATAATTTAATGCAGTCGCAAACGTCATAATTATACTGATAACAAAACAATTTTTTCTATAAAATCAGTGTTCCATTGGCGATTATTGGAATGTTGTTGAGTATGGATATCGAATGTCTTCAACTGATGCAAAATATTTTCCTTTCATAGTCAAATAAAGTTTAGGGAATAGAAAGTAGTCACATGGAGCGAATCATGTGAATGATTAAGAAACAAAAATTTAACTGGAACACATTCCTTTGGAATCGTATTGAATTGATTTTTGACTTTATCAAACAAGATTTTTTTGTACTCCCTTCATCTGGTGATCGCCAGATGTGGACACTGCTTTGAATCCATTTTTCTTATTATAACAAACAAAGTGTCAATCAATCTATTGTAACTTCAAAACTAATGGTCGAATTGTTATGAAATTTTGACACATATATTTTGAAGGTTGGCACTATTGAAATTTCTTAGGGACGTTTAGTTAGAGGCGCCATCTGGTTGTTAGGCCCGAAACTTGTTGTCCCATGTGTTATAAAATTCAATCAATTTGCAAGGATGTCTCAATCTCACGGTGTGCCACATCACGACTTTCGATTTTCACATTTTTGTGTCACAACAACTGTTGTAGGATGGTGTTTCATTACCATATAAAGAATTACTGTCATCGAAGCATTCTTATTTTCCACGTTGAAAATTATGCAAAATAATAAATGTGCACGACTTAATTCCATTTATTGGCCACGATGAATTTTTGAAAAAAAATTAGTGATTGTTATTCAAAACGTTCTGAGCACTTGTGCTTCTCTTTTCTATTTTTCTAATCTCGTGCCAATTCCGTGTTGGTTATTTTATCTGCTACAGTTAGAATATTATGATATTTGGATGTGAATTATCAAATTAAACCGAAATACAGATTTTCATAATTAAGATTCGCATCAGAAAATTTCCCGTAAGTATAAAACCGTTCGGCTACCACAAAATCTGTGCGGAACTAATAATTAAATGCTGACATGCTTACGGAAAAATTATACACTAGCAAATCTATTGAGAATATTTATGGTGGTATGGGAACGTCCAAACTTTAAGTGTGATTAGTGTCATCTGATTCAAAAATCGTTATAATTTAATTCAGTACCAAAATTTCACGATAATAATTGGGAAAAAATGATTCTTTAGTTATTCATAAATGAGAATTTTTAAATTTTTTTTTGTGAATGACGCTGGGAACTAATGTGAGGTTGGAAAATCGATCTCTACGTATTCATTACCAAAGCGTATAAATTTAAATTTTTAAATAAATTTTTAAGTTATTCAAATAGCAATATTTATTTTTAAAAATTGCACTTCGCATGAGAGGCGATCTTGTGTTACCAGTTTCATTTCCTGAAATTTACAACAGCTATATTGTACGTTGAAAATCATATGAATTTCCTGATAGAAGTCGAATTTTTGAAAGCCTCATTACTGGTCACGTCCTCAACTACATTGTTTTTATTACTTACTGCTTTGATAATTGTAATCGTGGTGCTCAGACTATGACTATGTTTTGTGACAGATTTTAGCAGGGCATTCGATAGGCTATGTAAAACTTTTAAAAAGAAAACCGCTAAAAATTGATTTCGATATGAAATTTGTTTCATGGATTAAGTCTTCTTTAACTCGTCGTTCTATGTCGTGGTTTGTTAGTCGGTGTATGGTCTTGCGCCATTAACGTTACGTCTGGGGGTGGTGGTACATAAAAATAAATTGCAATGCTTAGTGATTCTCAACTATTATTGTCGGATCTAGATCGAGGAATGGTGTCTTGTAAATTTGTTGGTTTTAAATCTGGAGTTGTAAACTTTTCACTTAAAAATTTAAATTTTGAATTGTTTTTACCGATTTCAATAGGGTAATATGTTCTAATAAATAATATGGAAAAACGACACTGGATCTGGATGCGTTTATGTTGATTATACTACAAATCTCATATTAATTTTAATAATAGCCGTGCTATGATGTTGGAACGCGGGTATTTGTTATTCGTAATTCTCGAAAATTGTCTTGACCATATTGTATCCGATCATTTTATACTACACTTGTACGTTCTGTATTTAAATGTGGTTGGTGTTGTCCAGTGTGATAACCTTATTTTATTCATTCTAATTGGTATAATTTTATCCCCACTTTGACTATTTTGATTATTTGTTGCCAAAAAGACAAAAGCCAATTCACCACTACATGACACACAGTATCTATCGATTAAAAAACTGCTATAGTTGTATTGTAAATTGTTTAATCCTGAAAATAACATTCCTCTTTTGTGGACTTCATTTTTTTTTCAAAAGACTGCATGAAGTCAAACATAAATGCAAATTTTTCACAAATACTATGAAACAAAATAATAATTAAAATAAATGCGGAATGGAATATTGGAGAGTATTCGATGTACTAAAATTTTTATTAATTTTAAACAATTTTAATTCCAAAAGTACTAAAATATTACTTTAATTTAACTCTTTTTTTCACACACACACACACACACACACACACACACACACACACACACACACACACATACGCAACTAACTTTTAACCAGCAAAAGAACAGAGGCAATATAGAATAAATAAATATTAAAATAAATATAAACTGCCGGCCGCCAACCAAAAAAAGGAAAAAAAAAATGAAAAGAAAACCCTTAAGAAAAAAAAAAAACAAACCCCAAACACACATACGAACATAAAACAAATAAAATAATAAAATATAAACTGAAGATACACTGAAATCGTGATGAGAATTTTAAATAATTCGATTTTTTGTACTAATAAAATAACAGAAACAAAATAAAAATACAGAAAATAGAAAATTCTTACAGAAAAGAATATAAAAAAAATCCCATTATGGGAAAATAAAAGAAAATGTAAACTGTTAGAGAAAATCGCTTGTACAAAGTATAAAAGAAAACAACAAGCACACGCAATCGAAAATTTGATCAACCCAATCTGAAAACGCGCAAGTAATGCTCCATTAAATGATTTATACCTTTTCATCGCCGCCGGACGCTAACGTTTATTGCATTCCACCCACGTATTCATTATCTATTGTATTGTATAATAACGTTACCAGTTAAGACACCCACACCTGAATCACCACCACCACCACCACCACCACCACCACCTACCCATCCATTCAAACATTCTCCCTCCGCGTTCATGCGATAAATTTCAATTTAATTATTTTGTCTATTGTAAAATCATAATTAAAAAAAGCAAAACATCGACAGCAATAGAAATGAATGAAAAATAAATGTAGTCGCAAATAGAATTGAAATAAGGGAAGTTTACAATTTAATGAGAATTTAAAATTTGTAACTTAAAATATTGAAAAACAAAAATTACAAAATAAATTAAAGAATTAAAAAAATTAATGCTTAATTGATTAATGAAAACAGAAGATTTATAGGAAATTTGCCATTGATTCTATTGTTACACGTAATCAAAATAGGTATTTAGAATAACCAAGAGACAGTCTCGGTCCACAGTAATATTTGTTACAGGTACACACGTGACGCAAATAGACGAAGGAGCCAATGTGGTCAGGAAGTATCGTATACGTAGCCAGCCCTTGCCTAAATTAATAGCAAACTGTGATTAATAACCTTTTGTTACCTGTTATATTTATGTGAGAAAAATTGAATCTACAGACAGTTTTTTGATGGTACTTTCCATGTTTGTGCAAACGCTTAAGCGTTGCTTTCGATGAAACTCACAGTAGTTTGAAATATTTTTTCTGTATTTTCAGTTAGCAACAAACAATGATAAAATATCGGTGAATAAAAAATTATAAATGTGTTTTAATTCGCCGCCATAATTATTTGCGATTGAACAGACAGACAGTGTTTACACAGTTTGACAATTTAAATTGTAAAGATATTGGAGTATCGATATAAGAAGAAGAATTACTTCTTTGCCCATATCTAGTCATCACAATTTCAATGTTTCGTAATACATTCCAAAATTATTACCGACAAGGGAACCACCTGAGATGTCGTACGCCGAATCCAATGAATATTTGCCCGGTTGTGGTACTCATGAAAGTATAGAACAAAGTTAAATTTTTTTTTCTTCCCCAATTTGACTTCGGACGCGGTTACGATCGCTCCGAATGAGTAAAAAAACATGGCATTTTATAAAAATCTGTAACTTTTGATCTCGAAGTGCCACAATAATGTGAGCTTCAGTTCACAAAAAAAAAATTGTTTTTAAATCAATTGGATTCATGGTCACATGGTGTATCAAAAATATCGAATTTTGAAAAATTGCGTAAAAAAATGAGAATTTATGCTTTTAACTTTGTCGGGAGCAAGTTTTTTAAAAAATTACTTTAAAGAAAGTCGATGGAGAAATTTTTCACCTTTAATTTGAGTAATAATTTTTCAACATAGGGTTACCAATTATAAAGTTATGTATATTTTTATGACATGGTGTTTCATATAAATAATATTTTTAAAGGTAAAATTTACATTTTTATGATTGTATCTGAGGGGTACTTTGGTTTGGAAAAATCTAAAAGTGATGTAAGTTTGGTGATTGAGCTTCCTTAAAAGCGAAGTCTACCGGGTTTTCAAATTTTGGTGGTCTCTCGTTCAGATATCTGTTTGCAAACCATGAATATTTAAATAAGTTAATATCTCTGACAGCTGATAATAGAACCGGTGGTTATAATTTAATTATAGTATTCCCGTTATGTAAATTATAATGTCTTTGTTATTTAAAAAAACTATATACGAGATTAAAAAAGCCCAACGAGTATATTTCAACAGCTGGATGTGCACGGATTCAGGGTGTGCAATGGTTACGTTCAGAATTGCTCGGATACAATAATGAATGTATTTCAAGAGCTTTAAAAATTATCGAAATTTATGAAAACTTGAGTTGGTTTTTCCGAAGTATATCCACATCGTAACCATGAATATTTAAAAAAGTCACGAAATCAAGGTGCAGAGAATTAATTGTAAACAATAGTGTGTAGTTTTGAAATTACAATTACGTCACGGAAATATAACTTTAGTTCAGGATGATTAATATTTATGTGATCAGAAGTTCGTCGTACATATGTCTTATACAGTCTAAAAAAGTATACATCTAAAGGTCAAAAATACCAACTAAATATTGTTTAAATTATAAGGCCTTACAAAAGTGTTATTTATGTGATACAATAAGTCTAATTCGTTGTTCTTGGTTTAAATACCATTTTTGTTTCAAACATTTATTTATTACAGATGAAATTCATTATTGTCAAAATTACATAAAACACTAATTTATTCAAACATTCAAACTTAATTTTTGTAATAATTTGCATTATATTAAAATTACTTACAAACTTATAAAATACAATAACATAATAAATTAGTTTTTCCCTAGACGTCTCTTATTAATTGCAGCTATCTTATGATATGGATATCAAGGAAAGTTACCATAAGTAGGTATCCTATAGTTTTTAGGTATGAACGTTTCTCCAAAAAGCAACCACTTTTTAAATAAGGTCGTTTGAGCTTGAAAATTCTTAAAAAATCGCTGATGTATTGTTCCGAAAATCTTTGATTATTTGATGATAACCGGCTTCAATTGAGCTATAATTTTATATAGGCTAATATAATTGTATGTATTAACGATTACTATTTCTAGATTTAAAAAATTCAAAATGGCAAATTTTAGGAGTAAATTGCAGGTTCTTGTTTCCAGTGGCATAACTTCCACTAGATGGCGTCGGAGACTAAAACCATGTAATACAAATTTGTTGAAAACATATCGAGTAACAACTTCTCATCAATATTTTCACAATGCCCCTCATAATTTTCCCGTTATAAAAATGGCCAACTTGAAAAACAACTTTTTGGCTAAAATTGGGTGGAAGTGGGGAATGGGGGTAAATTTAATGATTGCAAAAATTTGTTAACAAAAAGTAAGAGGGATTGGTCATAAATTTTGATAACCTAAAATTACCCGTTTAACAGTTAATTCCCAAAAACTGAAAATTTTCAAAAAATTTCCCCACCCCTGGAGCTCAGCCCAAAATATTTTCAGAAAAATTCTAACTCATAATATCCTTTCAAGTGACCTATATCTCAACTTAAATTATGAGTAGTTCTTAAGTATGTTTACTGGTTAGTTTTATCTGCGCCTCGAAATATTTTCTTCTTTGAAACGACCACGTTGAAATAATTATTTCTGGTTCTGTGTCACACACCGATCCATACGTTATATTTATTGGACTCACTAATGTTTTATACAACATGCACTTTAGATTTTGATGTATAATGTTAGATACTAATCCGATCAAATATATTCAAACTACGACAACATCCATTATATTTGAACAGTGACTTCCATAAATTAATATACGTTCAATATACGTTATTTATTTGTTCTAGCATCTGGAGACCTTCACGCCATTTTACGAATGTCTTAATATTAGAAATATGTACCACTACTACTGTACCACTTAGACATGGCGAAATCAATCAAACTTAACCCGTTTTCATTCGTAGTTGTTTTATGAAGACTGTGTTTACCTTTAGTTGGTTGATATATTGTTTCCAGTCCCAATCGACTAAGATGATCTTAATATCGTGGCCGGGTGCAGCTCTATAGTATGTTGATATCAGTTTTTCATAAACAAAAAGCCTTTACCACATCCGTATTTTTCTGTTATAGTTGCCAGTCCATTGATTATGGTCAAATCGAAAAATTTTGTTCTTACACTTAGAGTTCAAATTCCTGATAAAACTGTTAAAATATGGTATACGGCTCGAATATCGGTGTATAAGAACAATCGTTATCGATGAACTGCTGGCTGTTCATTGACAAAAAAAAGGAATAAAAGATCATTTGTTCGTTTATGGAAATAAATAATAAATACAATAAATTGTTAAAGAAAATTGCCATGTATTATAGCTTCTTAATTACACAATTAAACAGACAAAAATAGCTTAATTCCATTAGGGTAAAATTTTCAAGTGATTGCAGAGACGAAAAATATAGACAATAAAAAAAAATTTGGGCTTGGAATAAATGGTTTAAACTTTTTCCTCTATACCATTTTTTTATTGGCCATGAAGCTACAATCTTGAAAGCCGACCTGACAATGCACTCATACAAAACAAAAAATTGTAAATTCCATCGGACAAAAATCAGGTGATAGAATTAGTATCGGAATTGAACGGGCAACTTTTGGATTACACTCTATAATCAATGGCTCTAATGAACTACATAATTTTGTACTGTGAAAGAGTAAGACCAAAATCGAACAAAAAACAGCCCGTTTAGTCGGTACCCCAATAAAGTCACAATTGGTTCTGGTCATAAGTCGAAGTAATGAGAAATTATCCACATTAGTTCTTCGATCAAGATTTATCCATTTGGTATGGGATTTGCAAAACGGGTATAAATTTGCAAATGTGGCATACATCGGGTGGTCCATAAGTAATTTAATTTTTTGAATAAATTATAAAATAGTATAAGCTGTAACATTTAAAATGAAGTCCGACAGATTGTCACTATTTTTTTCGTAATGAAAATAAATTTATACGAAAAATTCAAATACTTCTTTAAATTGATATTCAATAAATTTAATTATGCATAAAACTTTAATTATAGTCATACAAAAGATACTTTTCACAATAATTGCCATTTATAATAAGAATATATTTTAATTTAGAGTAGTTCTGTGTAAGTCACTTTCCATAACAATAAATTTGATGGATCGTCCTTCTAAAAAAGTTTAATATGAACATTTTGTTTTTAATTTGAAAACTTGTCACTTTTCGGTATTTGAAGAGAATTATAAATTTCAGTTATGCAGAATTATCATGTGATTATGTCCATTTAAATGTTTCTTCCGTTTCAAGTGTTGCAACAAAGAATATGTAGTTGAAAATCTTTTTTTACAAACAAAACAATGGTAAAGCTTTTCATTAGAATGGAGTAATTTATGATTCTTCAATGGCTGTAATTGAGAAAATTTCTTAAAACATTGTCCACATTCAAATGGCTTTTCATCAGTGTGTGTTCGTAAATGTATTTTTAAATTTGATTTTTGGGTGAATTTTCTTTCACACACGTTGCATTCGAATGGCTTTTCACCAGTGTGTGTCCGTAAATGAATTCCTAAATTTGATTTTTGGGTGAATTTTCTTCCACATACGTTGCATTCAAATGGCTTTTCACCAGTGTGTGTGTGTAAATGATAGGTTAAATGTTGTTTAAGGCTGAATTTTCTTTCACATACGTTGCATTCAAATGGCTTATCACCAGTATGTGTTCGTAAATGCAATCTTAAATTTGATATTTGCGTGAATCCTCTTTCACATACGTTACATTCAAATGGGTTTTCACCAGTGTGTGTCCGTAAATGCCTTGTTAAATCAGATTTTCCAGTGAATTTTCTCTCACATACGTTACATTGGTATGGCTTTTCACCAGTGTGTGTTCTTAAATGCCTTGTTAAATCAGATTTTTGGATGAATTTTCTTTCACATACGTGACATTTGTATGGCTTTTCACCAGTGTGTGTTCGTGAATGGCTTGTTAAATCATATTTTCTGGTGAATTTTCTTTCACATATGTTACATTCGTATGGCTTTTCACCAGTGTGTGTCCGTAAATGAATTCCTAAATTTGATTTTTGGGTGAATTTTCTTCCACATACGTTGCATTCAAATGGCTTTTCACCAGTGTGTGTTCGTAAATGCCTTGTTAAATCAGATTTTCCAGTGAATTTTCTCTCACATACGTTACATTGGTATGGCTTTTCACCAGTGTGTGTTCGTAAATGAACGGTTAAATGATATTTAATGGTGAATTTTCTCTCACATACGTTACATTGGTATGGCTTTTCACCAGTGTGTGTTCTTAAATGCCTTCTTAAATTATATTTTCGGGTGAATTTTCTCTCACATACGTTACATTCGTGTGGCTTTTCACCAGTACGTGTTCTTAAATGCCTTGTTAAATCAGATTTTGTGGTTAATTTTCTTTCACATGTGTTACATTGAAATGGCTTTTCACCAGTGTGCGTTCGTAAATGATAGGTTAAATGATATTTAATGGTGAATTTTCTCTCACATACGTTACATTCGTATGACTTTTCGCCAGTGTGTGTTCTTAAATGCCTTGTTAAATCAGATTTTTGGATGAATTTTCTTTCACATACGTTACATTCGTATGTCTTTTCACCAGTGTGTGTACGTAAATGCATTCTTAAGTTTGATTTTCCAGAAAATTTTCTTTCACATATGTTACATTCGTATGGCTTTTCACCAGTGTGTGTACGTAAATGCATTCTTAAATTTGATTTTCCAGAAAATTTTCTTTCACATTCGATACATTCAAATGGCTTTTCACCAGTGTGCATGGGTAAGTGTACAATTAATTCTGACTTAAGGTTAAATTTTCTTTGACACCACTCACAATTACTCATTTTATTTTTGTTATTTGCATCTGTCGGTGATTGAATTAATTTCGAATTTTCGTTCCTATTTATCAATTCCTTACAATCCAAGACATCTTGTAGTTTTTCAGCCATATTAATTAATATTAAATTTTTTGTTAATTTCAACTTTCTTTGTTTCAATTTTAACTTTTATATCGAAAATAAATGTCAATAAACTTGTAATTCCCCGTTCGAAATAATCTTTTAATATTTTTTCAATTAACAAATTGCTGTACATTTGTTTATTCGTCAACGTTTGTTCTTAAACTGATTTATCAATTGAAATCACCAAATGCAAACTTTCTTTTTTAATCTTTATTCTAGAAATATTTTATTAATGTCAAATAAATAAAATATTGATGGAATAATATTTTGGTGTTACCACATCGCATTTTTTTGCTCAGTTTATATTATTCAACTTGAAAATTTCTGGTGTAACTAATTAAACGATATTAACACACCAGGTACCCTAAGGTATATAAAATCAATTGCGACAATTAACAGATCTATCAAATTAGCAAATGTCAGTTTGCATTAAATAATTCTAGGATTAAAACCTTAATTATTAAGTATCTATTGAGGGCATCATATGTAATATAGTATTCAAGATTCTTATTGATAGAAAGATGATGATTTTTAAATATCATATAAATTTGTATGTTGTGTAATGATTAAAAATGTCGTACTCACAAGACTCAGTTATGCTTCAAATTAATAACGACAACTTTTCATTCCGGCATAGCTTATCATCAGAAATTCTAATATTTGATGCGATGCATGACATAGAAACGAAATATCTATTATGAATTTTGTAGAAGATCAATACAATTTCTTAATACTGAAAATACATCTTTTATTTAAACAGCGTTGATCCGATCAACGATCACTATTCATACGTTCCATGTGGCCAATAAAATTTCAAATCCGGCACACTTCGGTAGTCCATAATAATTTTATTTATTGGATCAATTATATCCCGAGAAAACTCACAATCAATAGATTAACCTAAAAAAAGTATAAGCGGCAGTCATTATTTTCTTCCTAATGAAAATAAATTTATACTAAAAATTCAAATACTTCTTTAAATTGATATTCAATAAATTTAATTATGCATAAAATTTAAATTATAGTCCTACAAAAGTTACTTTTAATAATAATTGTCATTTAAAATAAGAATTTATTTTATTTAATTTAGAGTAGTTCTATGTAAGTCACTTTCCATACCAATAAATTTGATGGATCGTCCTTCTAAAAAAGTTTAATATGAATATTTCGTTTTTAATTTGAAAACTTGTCACTTTTCGGTATTTGAAGAGATTTATAAATTTCAGTTATGCAGAATTTTCATGTGATTATGTCCATTTAAATGTTTCTTCTGTTTCAAGTGTTGCCGCAAAGATCTTATTGTTGAATACCTTTTTTTACAAACAAAACAATGGTAAAACTTTTCATTAAAATGCAATGATTTATGATTTTGCAATGTCTGTGATTGAGAAAATTTCTTAAAACATTGTCCACATTCAAAAGGTTTTTCACCAGTGTGTGTTCGTAAATGAACGGTTAAATTTGATTTTGTGGTGAATTTTCTTTCACAAACGTTGCATTCAAATGGCTTTTCACCAGTGTGTGTTCGTAAATGAAAGGTTAAATGTTGTTTACGTGTGAATTTTCTTTCACATACGTTACAATCAAATGGTTTTTCACCAGTGTGTGTTCTTAAATGCCTTGTTAAATCAGATTTTCCAGTGAATCTTCTTTCACATATGTAACATTTAAATGGCTTTTCAACAGTATGTGTCCATAAATGATAGGTTAAATGATGTTTAATGATGAATTTTCTCTCACATACGTTACATTGGTATGGCTTTTCACCAGTGTGTGTTCTTAAATGCCTTGTTAAATCAGATTTTTGGATGAATTTTCTTTCACATACGTTACATTCGTATGGCTTTTCACCAGTGTGTGTTCGTGAATGGCATGTTAAATTATATTTTCTGGTGAATTTTCTTTCACATATGTTACATTCAAATGGCTTCTCACCAGTGTGTGTTCGTGAATGGCATGTTAAATTATATTTTCTGGTGAATTTTCTTTCACATATGTTACATTCAAATGGATTTTCACCAGTGTGTGTTCGTAAATGCCTTCTTAAATCATATTTTCGGGTGAATTTTCTCTTACATACGTTACATTCGTGTGGCTTTTCACCAGTATGTGTTCTTAAATGCCTTGTTAAATCAGATTTTGTGGTTAATTTTCTTTCACATGTGTTCCATTGAAATGGCTTTTCACCAGTGTGTGTTCGTAAATGATAGGTTAAATTATGTTTAATGTTGAATTTTCTCTCACATACGTTACATTCGTATGGATTTTCACCAGTGTGTGTTCTTAAATGCCTTGTTAAATCAGATTTTTGGATGAATTTTCTTTCACATACGTTACATTCGTATGGCTTTTCACCAGTGTGTGTACGTAAATGCATTCTTAAGTTTGATTTTCCAGAAAATTTTCTTTCACATATGTTACATTCGTGTGGCTTCTCACCAGTGTGTGTCCGTAAATGATCGGTTAAATGATGTTTACGTGTGAATTTTCTTTCACATTCATTACATTCAAATGGCTTTTCGCCAGTGTGCATGCGTAAGTGTACTATTAATTCTGAATTAAGATTAAATTTTCTTTGACACCACTCACAATTACTCATTTTATTTTTGTTATTTGCATCTGTCGGTGATTGAATTAATTTCGAATTTTCGTTCCTATTTATCAATTCCTTACAATCCAAGACATCTTGTAGTTTTTCAGCCATATTAATTAATATTAAATTTTTTGTTAATTTCAACTTTCTTTGTGTCAATTTTAACTTTTATATCGAAAATAAATGTCAATAAACTTGTAATTCCCCGTTCGAAATAATCTTTTAATATTTTTTCAATTAACAAATTGCTGTACATTTGTTTATTCGTCAACGTTTGTTCTTAAACTGATTTGTCAATTGAAATCGCCAAATGCAAACTTTCTTTTGTAATCTTTATTCTAGAAATATTTTATTAATGTCAAATAAATAAAATATTGATGGAATAATATTTTGGTGTTACCACATCGCATTTTTTTGCTCAGTTTATATTATTCAACTTGAAAATTTCTAGTGTTACTAATTAAACGATATTAACACACCAGGTAACCTAACCGACCTGGTTCTTCACAACTCCAATATTCTCCCAATTGTTTCTACTCGTAAGTCTTAGTCATAAGCTATTGCTTAGTGCAGTTTGAATTTAAGCCTACTATTGTTTCCAGAGATATTGGTTCTAGAAATTCCCATAGGCGAAAACTAAGATCTTCAGAAATGTAGGAATATTCACTGAAATATACGAATGTATAACTTCTATGTAAAGGAGAATAAGGTTTACAGTTACTAGGCTAAGAGTTAATTAGGAATTTTGGTCTCATTTGACAGTAATATTTTGATCATTTTCGAATTTAACCGTTGCCCCAGAGGCCATCGAATATCAATTCATAAATTTCACAACTTTTATGCCCCTTCTCCAATACCAAATTGTACAAACCTTTATCAGTCCAATTCACATTTTTCCTCAGAAAATAATGCTATTGCTCTTTCTCATCATTCGATTCGATACAATACCACGATAATGTAAGTGTTTGTGTGAAACGAAAATGTTTTCTAAATGTGTGAAAAAGTGATAGCAATTATTTTCTTTAGAAAACTATGAAATACAATGATTAAATATCATTTCGTAATACGGTTTCATTGTAGGCTTTGGGCTATAAAATGGTAAAAGTTGATCAATCTAACGGACATAAATTTCATCTAATCTCTTCGTAAAAATTCATAAAACGAAAATAACAGTTTTAAAAATTTAAATTTTTTATTTTGTGTCATTAAAATTTTGGTCAGACATTTATTATTTGTTTATAGAAAGTTGACGGTGGGTATAAAAACTATTTCCTAACAATAATTCAAAGTGTTTTCTTACTATCCGTTTGTCTCATTTTGGATAACAGATAACATTCACATACAGTAGCTTCAATCAACTTATAATTTCTTCACATTAATGTTTAAGTCATAAAATCGTTACATAAGTTTGAACAACGATGGCGATTAAGGCATTGACACGGTGAGAATATACAAATATACTCGTCTATATGTTTATTTCTTAACGACAGTAACTTACACAACAGAGGATTACAGACACACACACACACACAAAAAACCAACGCATACATCCATATAAATAAGCAGTTATAATACGTATTTGTAAATGGTATGTGTTTGCATAGAAGAAAATAGAATATATTGTATAAAATATGAGGAACACATAAAACAGTAAAAGAAGCTGTAGCAACTTAAGCAATTTAAAGTTGTAATTGTGACAGTAAAATAAACGACTTGACTTGATTTTTCTTTATATATTGTATTTATATATAATTGTTGTTGTTGTTGTTGTTATATTGTTGTAGATTTAGTTTAGGGAAATGGCAAATGTTACAAAATATATAGACTGAAATAATACAAAAATAATAATAATAATAATAATAATAATAATAATAATCTTCAGAAAGATATTTATTATCTCATTTTATATTATTATATCGTCGGTATACTATTACAATACAATTGTGTATGGATGGAGAGCTGGTACAGCATCACAATTTATAAAATAGATTAAAATGCAAAATAGGAATGTGTTTTGTAAAGTTAAGGAGGAATGCATTGCATTGTGTAATTCATTGTTAAATGGATATTGTTTATTATCATCAATGACATACAATTTTATAAATATTTGTGTGATTTTAGAAGTGAAAATAATTGACTTAATTAACTATATTATTTATATCATTTATGTTTATTTATATTTTATTTAGTTCATACAGAAAGAGTCACCAAATTAGAATAATTATATTGTAGATATTTTGAGTATATGTGTTCAGATGATTAATAAGAGTTAATTTTATGATGGCGAGATAATGGGAAATTATTATTTATTGGGAAATTATTATTTATTGGTTTTTAACTAAGTTTTGGGTTTATTTTGGTAAGAAATACACATTTATTTGAAAGTAACGGTACATTTTATTTTATTCAAAGTATTTGCCATCTGAAGCTACAACATTTGACCTGCTTTGTGGCAAATTATGGATTCCCTCATTGAAGAACTTCTTAGGTTTTGAAACAATCCATGAATTTAGCCATTTTTTCATATCTTCGTATGAATTGAATCGCTGTGCCGAAAGGGCTGACTATATCGACCGGAACAAATGGTAGTCACATAGAGCAATGTCTGGTGAATATGGCGGATAACGTAGGACTTCCCAGCCAAGTGCCGCTATCGTTTCTTTGACCGGTCTTACAACGTGTGGTCTAGCATTATCATGCTGCAGAATCACACGTTCGTGTCTGTTTGCATATTCTGGTCGTTTTTTCGATGCAATGCTCGGTTCAATTAGATTTATTGCTCTCGGTAACGTTCTGCAGTGATAGTTTGTCTCGGTTTAAACAGCTCATAGTACACTACACCAAGCTGGTCGCACCAGCTGAATATTGCGTTTTGGTGTTGATGGACCTGGTTTACCTGTCTTCACCCATGCTTTCAGACATTTTGGATTATCGTAATGGATCCCCTTTTCATCACCAATCACAATTCGATACAAAATTGAAAGTCTTTGAAGCAAAATTTCACACATTGTTTTTCGATTTTCTTGTTGTCTTTCCGTCAATGTTTATGTGGTACCCAATACGATAGCTTTTGGACCATTCCCAATTTCTTTAAACGTTTGGCAACACTTGTGCTTGGGTAACATCTAATGCCAATGCTAATTCTTCTTCCGTTTTTAACATGGATCTTCAATGAGTAAAGCTTCAAATTCTTCGTCTTCAAAGTTTTTTTGGTGCTCCAACGCGTTCCTGATCACTAACATCAAAATCATTATTTTTAAACCGTCGTCTAAACCAATACACTCAAAATTGTTTTGTGATGGGGAATGTTCACCATAAATTTGTAACAAAAAGCGATAAGTTTCTGCTGTTTTCTTCTGAATAAAATTACTTAACATAACTTCCCGCGCAAATGCTGTTGTTGTTGGGGTACAAAATTTTCCATTTTTAATCAACTAAAAACGAATACATGTTTACACTTCAACTAAATGTCAAAATACTGAATATGAAAGGTGGATTCAACTACTACAATAGCGACGTATTGCCACTTCACACTGCATACTAGCAATACTACTTACTATCAGATTATCCCCAGGACTTAGTTAAAGACCAATGTTGTGGATGTTTTTGTTCAATTTTCATGTAGTACATTGCGGAGTTGATTATATAATCGTAGACTTCATTAAGAAGTTATTTTGGAAAGCCTTCAACGAATCACTGAGGACTTATATGAAACCGGAATTTATTGTGGCATTCAGCGACCAAATGAATTGCAGATAGTTTGGTAAAAAATCCTCTGTGTGTGAGTGTGTGTGTGTGTGTGTGTGTGTGTATAACAATTTATCTTTTTGGTCAACGAGTTAACTTTCGGAAGATTTTTATGAATTTAATAATTTTTACATAAGATCAAATGTTGGTTGCTACTTATATTTCTGAACTAATGAAATGAAAAAAACAATTATTTATCATCGAAATTGGTTTTATTGTTTTCAAACATATTTTCCATGACGATAAAATACAATTTTGCATTGGCTGGAACCAATTTTCGAAGCACTTTATCTAATCCGATTGAGATACCATCGAAACAATAGGTGTTTCTTTGGGCGCCGAAAATCGTTGACCAACGTAGTTTTTTGTTTTTTTTGGAAGTTCGGAAATAAAAAGAAGTAATTGGGTGCCAAATTAGGGCTGTCTATTCGATATTTTGGCCGGTCAAAAATTCCTTTGTTCTAGCCTAGATGTGTGATTGTCGTGATGTAGAATGATTCGCGTCTTCTTATTCTTTTTCCCCGAAAATTTTTGGTTGTTTACCATTCAGTATTGATCAGCATTTGATGCACTGTGATAATATTTTTGCAACATTTCCTTGCAACAATCAACACGAGCTTTTTTTTTTTTTGTGCTTTTGAACTTCACCAAATTCATCCTGTCGTAAACGTAGGCCACAATTGAATTTGTTATACCTTTTATTTCACAGTGCCGAAAAATGGCGCTTTATTGCCATAAATATAAAATTAAGTTCATCGATGAATTTTTGTCGTGATAATCATTCACTTCGAATGTTATAAAATCTAATCGGATATGATTGATTCCAGGAACGTATCAATCAATTTTGGTCATTTTGACATTCAGCCACTAACCAACAATGAACAATGGTAATGTACATCAAGAAAAGTAATCATACTTTGTAAATTGAATAGGTGTTTTGTTGGCAAAGGTCACACACATTTTCGGTCACTTGGCAACTATTATAAAGGCACTTGCACAATTACATTACCATTTATTTCCCGTATTTGCCGTGCAAACTTCTTGAATAGTTAACATTTTAAAAATGATTATGATGTCAAAACGGACTCGGTTCAAACAACTGTTTATAAGGACCAGAAGCTGGATTGTCATCTGTGTTGTGTTAAGTGTATTTCTATATGTTCTCGAGGAATCCTACAATATGGCAAACTTAGTTTGGAGTAGTCAGTCCTGATTACGATTTTTTAGGAACTTCATTAAAATTGTTAATATAATCCTATATATTAGAAATGCCTCATAACAAATTGCATCGAAATCGGCGAAGAAATAAACAACAAAATTGCTAGGTTCCTGGAATCTACACAGAATATCGATTTGTACAGAATAAAATACTATTGAGAGAAAAAGGAGTGAAACAAGTACCTGACCATATGACAAGTTATATAATATTCAAATTATACAGAACCCACAGTACATTAGTGGGTGGGCGGATATATCGAATCAGTGCACTATTTTGATAGTTATTCGTTCATCTATCCCATGCACTGGTTGATTGTGCTGATAAACACCAAGCGTCATCTTGCCACATGTTATTATATGCTCAACCTTTGTTGGTATCATGATATTTTATCACAAAAGACAACGTTTATGTATTAATATGTTTAACAATCGAAATCTTCAGTTTTCCATTTTAACTGATTAAACAAAAGTTGTTTGCTTCGCAAGGTTTTGCCAAAAGAATAGAATAGAAAAGACATATCTGTCTGAAAAAAATGTTGTATGCAATCGTTTTAAAGAATGCCTAACAGTGGCATCACAATTTTACCTTACTTACAGCGACCTGTCTTCATCTTCATGACGTCGGTGGAAGTCCTTTCAATTGAATCCATATCAGCAAAATGCTTAAGCGACGGATACGATGAAGTAAATCATTTCATAACTACCAAATAATATACGCACCACTGACATTTTTGAAGAAATCACATACTTTTTCGATATAATCTTCCCATTCTACATTTTTCATCAAATTTTTGAAATGATAATGCAACACTTGCACTAATAGACTAATGCCTTTAGTAACTCAATAAACAATGAATTATCATAAAATTTTAACACAAAAACCGTTAAAGATTTGTCTTTCTGGCAGCCAATATCACAAATAAATAGTCTCACTCAAACAATTGTTGAATGGAACGATTACGAAGACTGAACTAAGAAAATAAAAAAGGTAAATTAAGTGTAGTTAAAATAATGAAATTCAGCTTTGTCTTCCGATAATTGCATGTACGGCAATGGTAAAGTAATAAATACACCCATGAGGAGGAGTAAAAAAAACTTTGCTTACTTACTTATTCCATGGCGTTATAACCCGGGTGCGATATTAGCCTTCTCCAACACGCTTTTCCAACCAAACCTATCCGCAGCCGCAATGTCTTCCAATCCCGAATTTTAAGGATCTTTATATAACAGTTTACTGCATCTAGCCATCTTGCCTTAGCTCTTCCGGCTCTCCTTCTACATTCTACGTTTACTATTTAACAGTTTTTTCAGCACACGCTCCTCCTCCATGCGTACTACGTGTCCAAGCCATCTCAATCTATTGATTTTGATTGTTTTGACAATTGGTTGGTTGACCGTACAACTTGTCTAATTCAAAATTGTATCTTCGCGTCCAACCATTTGTTCTTTGACCTGACAAAATATACCATGAAAGTATTCATATCAATGTAATACTCAAAAGATTTAAAATCTTACCTGATTTAATTAGGAGAATAAGTTTCACATAACTTATAATTAATTCATCTACTGTGCTCACCGGAACCAATCACCTACGGCCAACATACAGTTAAAAAGCAAACAAATCCTCCTATTGGTAACCATATTTTTTTTGCTATACACAATACTTGTTCAGTTTGGATTAGATTGTTGGCGGGGCCATTTAGTCCAACCTGGACACATACATACACCTACGTTAAATTCATTTTTGTTTCAACACATTATAATAAAATGATGTGTCATTTATTATTATATTGACTTTAAAAATAGTGTCATCAAATTTATTTATATATATTTTTTCTATCACACACACACACACACACACACACACACACACACACACATACACAAAAATTACAAAACATTTTGGACAAGTGTTAATAATAAAAATTTATAAATTTATACCTATGGCAAAAGAAAAATCCCATTACTGTCAATTTTCAATTTTGAACCCATATCAAAATTGAAAACGAAGAATATCCCCCCGGTGTGGCTAGCTGTTACATTATTATTATTATTATTATTATTATTATTATTATTATTATTATTAATATTGATGATTTATTATTATTTTCTATTTAAATTGTGGCCATTTTATTATACAACAACAACAACAACAACAACCTATAAATGAATAATACATTTTACAGCAGCTCGAAAAATTATTTGTACACAATATTCCTGTTAGAATGACTGATAAACTTCCATTCAATTATGGGTTAATTAATGATAGAAAAATAATGGAATTAAAAATAAAACACATTTCGAAAAATCCAAACCAATTGATTGATTGATTGTTATACATTTCGGTTAGGAATAATTTACTGAACCGTGGTAGCTGCCAATATGCTATTTCGGTAGTATGTTGGGTATAGCGTATTTGCAAAACCAGTTGCAACAAAACGCATCCACATGTTGCGAACAGTGGAACGGCCTGTATCCGGTTAGCTACAAATAACAAATAAGTAATCGTTTGCCATCTGGCGACTGTGTAACACAATTACTAAGCGGTACTGTGTGAAAGTATAGTTTTAGCTTAAAACTTAGGTGATAATTTAATGATTTACACAGTACCTTCTTCCACAAATCCTTACAATTTATCATATTGTAGTTAAGTTAAAATTTTCAAAATAATCGAATAAATGATGATCAAATAATTCTATTGGAAATATTCGGGTTGTCCGGAAGTATTCAGAAGCAGTGGAGATGATCTGCAGACCAACTTTCGCAAATCTTTGGAATTTATTATTTGATTCTTAAATTTAAAATTTTAAGAGAGAAATTAATAAGTTTCTATGTCAAAATTTTAAGTTCAAATTTTCATGTCGACACAGTTTTAACGCTACTTGGAGTTTTTCAAATAATTTATTTCAAAAATCGGGCACTTTCCATGGAAGTGCGGGGCAGAGGGAGGTTGCGTGTGACTCATTTTCTACCCACTGCAACTGTGATGTGGGAAGATAGTCCCGAAAAAAATTTACGTAAAGGAAAAGTATTCACATTTTATTATTTTATTAACAATTGTAGTAAAAGAAGAGAATCGCTTGTGTAAGAACCAAATTTTTCAATTTGACCCTCATCAATGAACATGCAACCACTGATTTATTAACAATTGTAGTAAATGAAGAGAATCGCTTTGAACTCCACGTGTAAAAACCAAATTTTTAAATTTGATCCTTAAACAATGAACATGCAACCACTGAAGAAATAACATATTATTTTCTGAAAAACTAATATCAACATATATATAGAGCTACGCCCGGACACTATATTAATGTATCAACCAACTATGGGTAAACAAAGTCCTGAAACAACAAATGAAAATCGATTGCGTTTGATTGATTTCGACATGTCTAAAAACATATGCTAATTAGTGATACATACTCCTCACAACATAAAAACATTTATAAAACGACGTGGACATCTCCAGATGATAGAACAAATATTCAAATTGATCATAAGATTAATTGATCGAAGTCACTGTTCCATTACAATGGATGTTCGACGTTGTCTTGGTTTGAATATTGAATCTGATCATGATCATGATCTAGTTAAGATAGTTTTACGAGCCAGAATATCAGGCATTAACAAAACACAATCTGTGAGGACGAAATGGGTTGTCGAAAGACTTAAACAGACGGCGTCGTTAAAACAATTGTAAATGGATGCAATGAAACCATGTATTATTACAGATTTGGAGGATTACCAGCAGGAAAATAATTTAAATAGTAAGTGTGACAAATTAAAATGATGGTTTGAGGATGCCGCAACAGAGGTTATTGGACGCGGGACGATAGTTAAAAATGAGTGATTTTATGATGAATGTGAAAATGCTAGAGATGCAAAAAATACATCCAGTCTGGAAAGACCCAGCGCTGAAGATTATCATACTAAGAGAAATTTCAATTTCATTGCTAATTTACACATGTGAACTTTTTAAACATGTTGGAAATGTATTATGGCATTAATTGCACAAGCACAATTGTAAATATTTGGAATAATGAACAGGTGCCAGATGAGTGTATTATCTGTTCATTGTACAAAAAGGATGACAAATCAAATTGCAACAATTATAGAGAAAACTTCATGTCATACAGTAATTATTAAGTCAATACTTAGGTGTAACATGACTTGATGATAATGATAATGATGGTGGCCCCCATTGTTAAATAAATTTTAAACATTTAAAACAACTGGGATACGAAAAAAAACTCAATATATGAATTTCTCATCAACTTATCAAAATAAATTCACTTAACACAAAACATTATCGATCAGCAGCGAGTTGCTTATGAAACGTAACGAAAATAATTTAATTTTGAATCACAATTGATAGCTGGCAATGAAAAATGGGTTGTTTGCAACAAAGTAAATAGGAAAAGGTTGTGGTGCAAGAAAGATAAACAACATCTAAAGGTGACAGTCATTCAAAGAAGGTTATGTTATCAATTTGGTGGGATTGTTTATGTTGTACTTTTAACACCACCCAATCCCAAACCATCAATTCAGATGTGTACCTACAAGAACTAACCAAATTGAATAGTAGTTGTGTTCCACCATCATAACGAACGGTCACAAACGCACACATATCTTTGGTAACTCTTCAAAAATTATTGCAGCTACACCAGATTCGAAGTTTGCAAAATTTCTTGAATTGTCATAATTTCAATAATTACAATTAAATTAAAATTTGGTTCAGTTTTTTAATGAAAAGGAACTGAAATTATAAAATAATTGCCTTCGGTTTTCATTAACGCACTGACTTTGTTGCCAACCGATATCGTTCCACTTCCATACCCCTTTCAGTTCACTAAACTCGGTATGTTCATGAGATACAATGAATTTAAGGTTAATTTGAATTAATTGTAAGAAATTAGAATTAGTTTTCATAAACTTTAACAATTTAATGCAACTATAGGATAGAAAATAAACAAATCCTGTGCTGGTAAATGGGTGGATGCGGTGAGGATGGGATAACTGTTGGGCAGTGCATAATTTCTATGTGGATGTTATGATCTCACATGGAAACATTTCATTTCAGTACAGCACAATATGTTTTTTTTTTAATTAAAAAAATAAACTCCACTAACAATTGATTATTTTTCATTTTCATTTGATTTTTAATTCAGCCATAATTTTGAACTACATTTTTTGTTTAGCACTCACTCTCTAGTTCAACTATTTTTGCTAAACGAAGTGCTACATAAAAATATAAAAAAAATAATATAAAATAAGAAGAAAAAAATCATAAAAATAAACATCGACAGAATGTTTTAGAAAAAGTAATAAATACTTTATAACACACAAGAACACAAAAAACAAATCAGCATCTTCGCCATTGTGCACAAAACACTCACAGATGAAAAAAAAAGTAGAACAAAGCGAATCCCGGAACACATAATATTTATTTTATTTCATTTATTTGTTGTTGTTGTTGTTGTTGCTGTTGTTGTTGTTGTTGCGTATATAGTGTCGAGAGATATCATTCAAAGAAATGTGTATAAAAGTGTAAAAATACAAAAAAAATATATATATTTATAAAAAATCTCGTCTATGGATGGATACATGGAAAAGCTCAGGAGATCTGTTCTGATTCCTTTACACAATTACATATTTATATAGACACGTTTTCTTTTCTCCATGCCGTTTTGTACATTTCCTATTATTGCACAAAATCGTTCAAATATATATATATTCGAATTGATATAGACAACAACAACAACAACAACAACAAAAAAATAATTTTCAGATATTACACACATCCAGAAGTTATAAAAAGTGTAGGATACAATTACAACAACAAGAAAAACGATACCATTTCAATTAAAAACAGAATATACAAAATAAATTGCATTGGAAACTTTGCAATGGGAAATACATATATTTTTAATTAAAAACGTTGTATTAATATTAATGGTGGATTTACAGTCATTAACTGTCAAATTAACGTACAAAATTCTCACCGGTAATTTCAAAATATTGGCCATTACTTACATTTTGATCACCTTTCTGTCAATTCGTAGATACCACACCAATAGAATTGTTCGTCTCAAACCTATCAGACATCCAATTCTTCGTAGCTGCTCAGTCAATGCATGTCCCATCGCAGAAAACAAATGGTAGTCGGCAGGAGCCAAGTCTAGTGAATACGGCGATGATTGGGGTAGCAGCTCCCAGCCAAGTGCTTTGATTGTATCCTGAACCGATTTTGCTTTGTGTACAGGTGCATTGTCATGCGGCAAAATTACCTTACCGTGTCTTCTGACCCATTCTGGTCGTTTTTTGATCAATGCATTGTTCAAACTGATCATTTGTTGTCTGTATCGATCAGCATTAACAGTTTCAAAAGGTTTTAGGAGCTCGTGGTACACCACACCTTCCTGGTCCCACCGCAGACACACAGCATCTTCGCCTTCTTTCCGAAACTATTTGGTTTTGTAGTCGATGTTGATGATTGTCCTGGATTAACTCATGATTTTTTCCTTTTTGGGATTCTTAAAATAAATTCATTTTTCATCGCCAGTAACAATTCGATGCAAACCTGATTTTCTTTCGTGTCTGACAAACAAAATTTCACAAGTATTTTTTCGATTTTCCATCTGTCTTTCAACTCAATTCATGTGGCACCAATTTTCCACACTTTTTGCATATTTGCCATAGCCTTTAAACGGTCAAAAATTATTTGTTGTGCAACATTTAACATTTCTGCCATTTGCTTTTGATTTAAAGTGTCATCTTCATCCAATATATTGCTTGAAATTCGGCGTCTTCAAACTATTTTGGTGGTCCTCCTACACGTTCATTATTTCTCTCATCAAAATCATTATCTCTGAACCGGTGTTGAAACCGTCTTTTGCATGTTGCTTCTGATAGAGCTTGCAATCACCTGATATGCCTCGACAAACATTCGATGTGACTCTACAGCACATTTCTTCAAATGAAAATTAAAATTTAATTTAATTTCCGCAAACACATCTTTTTCTGGTACAAAATTCGACATTTTTAACACGATGAAGAGTGTAAATATGTTTGACAGATGTCATTGCAACCAAACAAAAAAACAAATTAAGGCTCGTTCACAACAAATGTTTCCTATCGACAAAATTGTATCTTGACGCTCACTTTATACCGTTACACCTGGTAGAAACTCAACGCAATTACTTTAGAGCATATAGCTACATTTAGACCCTTGCGTGTGTCTCCCAATCGATTCCAATTAAATTTTTACAATTTTATTTTATACTTTAATGATTACCACATACACTCTGTTGTCATTCATTCGTCCACCATTTAACCCTTCGAACATTCAGTCGTTTCTTCACTCGCATACCTCGGTCATTCGTAATGGTTATCCAACGCGTAAGGAGAGAAACCATTTCATTCATACTTTTTCGTTCCAATTCATTCAATTCAAATACTCTATTTCACACCATCGACAATGCACGGGCGGCCATGGAATGTAATGTGAACTACACTTTATAATCACTACGTTGAGGTTGAACAAATGTTTCCTATCACATGATACACTGTTTTTATGTGGCCAATTAATATGAAATTTGTGACGTTGTTGCAGACGTGAATATTTAAATGAAGCAATAATATAATATCAGTCATGAAAAAGCAACTTGGAATGTAAGAAGTTTAATTGAAAGTGGAAACATTCACATTGTCATCGCTGAAATAAAACAACAAATTAAAGATAGACACAGACTTGGTATTAGCAAAATGAGTTTGCCACATTCGAGAAATTATATCAAATGGCGTTGGATTTATTGTCAATGAAAAAGTCAACAGATGTTTTAACAGAATTGGTTACCACTTATCAATGTCGGACCGTATCATTATAATACAATTCAATCCCGTACCATTTCCCATTAACAGTTTTTCACATATATGGTATGCTCCTACTTCTACTGCATTGCAGATTGTATGATATTGAGTCAACTTATTCAGACATCTTAATGGCAAAAGCTTACACGACATCAACAGAAATTACAATTTTAATGGTATATGGATTTTAATGGCAAAGTAGGATATGGTAGATGGGAAACAATTGTGGGTGAATATGGATTGGGTACTATTAATGAGTGTATGGAGATTATTTGGTACGGTTTTGTGAAGACGAAGATCTTGCAATAATGTACACGTTTTTTTTTTAAATTACCACGTATTTACACATGGATTTCAAATGGTGACCGGAATGCTAGAAATCAAATCGACTTTTGAAATTGTGTGCTGATGTTTATTCTGATCATCGTAATCGATTAACTGCCACAACAATTTCATTAAGATTAAAAAAATTGTGTAACAAAAAAGTATGGAGCTGGTTTCGATGTTAGAAAATTACAACAGCCAATAATTTGTAATGAAATTCGATGAAATAAACTGATGCACTTAATATGCCTGATTTTTTTCAGATGTAAATGTAAAGTGGAATCGCATTGATGTGCCAAATGAACAATTAAAATCTAGTGAACGATTAAGTGTAGCTTAAACTATAGATTATTATATACTGGATTATGTAGATATCAGATTATGTTATACACAGATCTGGAACAATGCCAATGGTCTGGCTGAAGTCAACCTTTTTTTAGCTATACCCAAAAAAAAAGTCCAACGGAACGGAAATGCAATGATCATAGGATGATGAGTCATGTATTGAAATAGTTCCTAAAAAGATTTTAGTGTAAGCGATGCCAATGTGATGTTAAAGGTGATGCAAAGTCGAGTCACCCGTCCACATAAAAAACGGATAAAAAATATTGAATGACATAGATTCGATCTGATCGGTTAGCTATTTTTTTTATTTGATTTGATAAGACAATTTTTATATCCCACATAAAATTCTCACAATCACAAGACTTTTCTGGCGTCAAGTGTATCGTCGTAACACAGCCTTAGATGGAGAAGAAGTGTGTATTGAAATCCCTAACTAAATATGAAAATATTTCAAACATTTTGAATATAATTTTATGAAAAAGAATAAGAAATTTTGGTAATTTAAATTTAAATTTAAATTTTGAATAATGTTCTTAAGTTTAAGCTCATTCAGGCACACACACACACAAACACACACACACACACATACAATAATATTTGTTTGTAATAAAAAATGAAAACGAATAATTCAAATTAAAAACTTTATCAAAACAATGAATAATAAAATATAATAAATAAACTCGCGTACATTGTATGAAAAATTACTTTGATATGATTTTTCCAATTTCAAAAATACATTTTTCACATAAATATTAGCGCAAGCTTGTGTGTGTGTGTGTGTGTGTGTGTGTCAGTGTGTGTACAAATATATTTAAATTTTATCCTACCTATGATTTGTTTACACATATGAATTTATACTGGGAGACTGCTCAATAAGTTCTAGTCTTATGTTAGCATCGACATCGATTTTAGGTGTGATAAATGTGAACCAAACTGTCAAACTTTTCATGGAAATTCCTTCAGTATAAGCCCAAATGCAATGCATAATGTGACAGTAGTTTTTGCGCGTACGACGAACCATCATCTGGTAATATGGCCATTCAGCAATTTGATGCTTTTAATGTATTTTATTCTAACTGTCCCGTACATCACTGGCATAATTACACTGTACTATTCCTGTCCGTTACAATTTCGAAAAAAACAATATTTATGTTAGAATTGAGGTTATGAAATGCGTTACGTCAAAATCGACGGTGTCAGAGATAGTACAGTGCAGGCGTAGTATAATATTTCGTTAAGAAAAAACGGTTTGTAATAAAATATGTTTTGCTGTACCGGACTGTATTGTACTGTAGCGTACAGTCGAATAAAATACAGTATTAATATCTAATATTAGTTTTTAGGAATTTATCGTCACTGCCAGCATGTTTTATAACGCCTTTACAAATGTTCAATTCGGTTCAATTTTAGAGTATCACACATTTATTTGATGTGGAACAAATTGTTATCTTTCGAAGCCCAATTTTTTCAAATAAAATTTTGTTTGAATTATTGTTTTCGGGGTGTTCCAAACAATCTCTCACTGAAAACCTTTTTGGAAATTTTAACGAAATCACTAAGGAAGCTTTCTTCACTGCCAACATATTTTATAACACCTTTACAAATGTTCAATTCGGTTCAATTTTAGAGTATCATACATTTATTTGATGTGAAACAAATTGTTACCTTTCGAAGCCCAATTTTTTCAGATAAAATTTTGGTTGAATTATTGTTTTCGAGGTGTTCCAAACAATTTCTCACCGAAAACCTTTTTGGAAATTTTAACGAAATCACTAAGTGTGAACCGTTAATACCATCTAAAAACTTATGATTTTGACATACACTTATCTTCGTATTCACCACAATTTTAAGCAATTCATACTTTTGGTTGGCATTGTTAAAACAAAATGCTAATGCCGGTTTGCTTATTGTTATATTAATGTTTCAACTGAAGCACAAAACCAACTACAACTTTACGTATATTATATTTTCGGTTCTGCTGCAGGTAATGTTTTGAAACTTTAACAGATTATTATAAAATCGTTACACACCACATAAATCAATTGGTAGCTGTTACAAATGGCTAGGCTACGAAGTCTATTATTAAGCAATCCACATTATTTTATGGAACCAAAGGATGTAAAAATGGTATGTTGAAGAGAATTTAGCAAATTTTTGATGGATTACATTTTGCCAGAAATTTCGTTTAATAACGGCATAGCCGACCGAACATCCACCAGACGAATATTATTTAACATCAAAATTATACGTCATTATATGTAATGGTGGGGGGGGGTAGGAGAAAGAATTTATTGCATAGACCATACAAAAAATTATTGTAATACATAAATAAAGTACAAATAAAATTTAATTTTCCTAAGGGATTTAAAAAAATACACACGCAGTGAGTGGTGGGTGGGTTGGTTGCTGTACCAAAACTGAAAGTGAACGGGAAAAGAAAAGAAGATGGAAATCAAATAAATATCAAAAATGGATTTTATTTTTTATTTATTTTTTTTTTTCGCTTTACATTTTTGTTGTTGTACATTTTATCATAATAATTTATTTATCCTTCAGTTCGTACACCTACACACCCAAACACACACACACACACACACACACAATAAAAGATCATTTTAACAAGATTTGATTTGATTTGTTGGCACCTCTTTTTTATTTTTATTTTACTTTTCCATCAAATTTTTTACAACAATTTTTTTCATATATATTTTTTTTATTTTTCTAATAATAATAATAAATCAAAATAACAATAATATTATTATTTAATAATAAATAAATAATAATAATAATAATAATATTGTGTATAAAAATATTTATCTGATTATAAATCGAATGTTTGTTTTTTTGCCGAGGGGTTGAATATAAAATAAGAAAGGTGAAAATTTTATTTTTAAGTAAATAGAATTGATTAGTAAAGGAAAATGCATTTTATATTTTGTTGTTGTGTAATAGGGGAAAGGTGTGCACATTGAGACAGTGTAAATATTTTAAATGGTATTACATCATTTTTTTCTCATAGACCCAGTTTTTGTTTTCTCTGCTTAGTTTGTTAACAGACGCGTACACATTATTGCATATTTAATTTCCGTGTCGGTTCGTTTTTCTTCGAAACACATCTTCTAATTGGGGTGGAACCTTTACTTACTTACTTACTTACTCCATGGCGTTACAACCCGGGTGCGGTTTTAGCCATCTCCAACACGCTTTTCCAACCTGACCTATCCGCAGTTAATGTCTTCCAATCCCGAATTTTTAGGATCTTTATATCACAGTTTACTGCATCTAGCCATCTCGCCTTAGGTCTTCCGGCTCTCCTTCTACCCTCCGGTTTACCATTTAACAGTTTTTTTGGCACACGCTCCTCCTCCATGCGTTCTACGTGTCCAAGCCATCTCAATCTATTGATCTTGATTGTTTTGACAATATTTGGTTGACCGTACAACTTGTCTAATTCAATATTGTATCGTCGCCTCCAACCATTGTGTTCTTTGACGGGACCAAATATGCCACGGAGTACCTTTCGTTCGAAAATCCGAAGTAGTTGTTCCTGGTTTTGTGTCATGCACCAAGCCTCCGACCCATACGTTAATATTGGACGTATTAAAGTTGTATATAGCTTGCACTTAAGATCTCGTTGTAATGTTTTCGATCGGAATTGTTTTTTTAACCCGTAATAACATCTGTTGCCAGTTGCTATTCTGCGGCGTATTTCCTCTTCAATATCATTTTCTACATTTATCAACGATCCTAAGTATACAAAACTATTGACTATTTCAAAATTGTGTTCTCCAATATTAACCGTTTGATCTCGAATTCGTGATGTATTCGTTGCCACAAAATATTTTGATTTTTCTGCATTCACTTTGAGACCCAGACCTGATGCCTCCTTTTGTAACGATTCGAAAGCATCCTTGACAGTTATCATATTTCGACCCATTATGTCTATATCATCAGCATACGCTAACAATTGACCCGATTTTGTGAAAATCGTGCATTGTTTATCAATATTTACGCCCCTCACTGCCTTTTCCAGCGTAATATTAAATAGCAGTATTGATAATGGATCGCCTTGTCGTAGTCCATCAACCGTCTCAAAGTGATCAGATAATTTACCTCGGATTCGTACCTGTGACCTCACATTTTCCAACGTCATAGCCACCAAATCTATCAGGTTTTTTGGAAAACCAAACTCTTCCATAATATTCCATAACTTTGACCTATTGACGCTATCATATGCCGCTTTAAAATCAACAAACAAATGGTGTGTATCAACATTGAATTCCGTACACTTTTCCAAGATCTGCCGTATACTAAATATTTGATCAGATGTAAATCGATCTGCGCAGAAACCACACTGGTATTCTCCGATAATTTCATTGGCGTATGGAATAAGTCTATGGTATAGTATATTAGCAAATACCTTATAGCTAAGGTTTAATAAAGTTATTCCTCTGTAGTTGTTCCAATCTTATATGTCACTCAATTTCTACAATGAACAGATAATACCATCAGGCCACTTATCTGGCACCTGTTCATTATTCCAAATCTTTACAATTAGCTCGTGCAGTTGATACCATAATGCATTTCCACCATATTTAAAGAGTTCACCTGGTAAGCTATCAGATCCAGGTGATTTATTATTCTTGAGCTTCTGAATAACACTCTTTACTTCGTGTATCGATGGTTCAGCTATAAATGGTTGGGCGGTTTGAAATCGCACATCTTCCATAGTATTCACTGGCGTATTCACATTTAATATATCTTTAAAGTACTCGGCCCATCTTTCGAGGCACCTTTCCTCTTGCGCCATAACCTGACCATGTCTGTTTTTGCACAAAAAAGGTTGTTGATTGTATCCGTTGCGAAAACGATTGACATTCCGGTACAATCTTCTATTATCGTTGTTCCTGTTAAATTTTTCCATTTCGACGTAAACCTTTCGTTCCAATTCTCGTTTTTTCTAACGAATCAATTTACGCTCGAAATCCCTCTTCTCGCGATAGTCTTCCACAGTGGTCCGTGTAGCCCGCGTTAGCATTTTCAGCCTGGACGCATTTTTTGCATCCCGAGCATTTCTACATTCATCATCAAACCACTCATTTCTTACTACCATCCCCTTTCCAATCACCACTGTTGCGACCCCTTCTACGCATGATTTTAATTTTTTCCACACACTATTTATATTAGTTTCCTGCTGGTAAGCCTCCAAATCTGTAATAATTCGTTGTTCCATTGCATCCATCTACAATTGTTTTACCGCCGCCTGTTCAAGTTTCTCGACTGCCCATTTCAACCCTACGGGTTGTGTGTTATTACTGGCCGAAATTCTGGCTCGTAGCACTATCCGAACTAGATAATGATCTGAGTCAATATTTAGACCACGACAAGTTCGAACATCCATTATATTTGAACAGTGACGTCCATCAATTAGTACTTGATCAATTTGATTACTTGTTCTACCATCTGGAGACCTCCACGTCATCTTATGAATTTCTTTATGTGGGAAATATGTACCACTAATGACCATGTTTTTTGACATGGCAAAATCAATCAATTACGTTTTCATTCGTTGTTTTATGAAGACTGTGCTTACCTATAGTTGGGTGATATATTGTTTCTTGTCCCACCTTGGCATTAAAATCGCCTAGGACAATCTTAATGTCGTGGCCGGGTGCAGCTCTATATGTTGCCATCAGCTTTTCATAAAACTCATCCTTAACCTCATCAGTTTTCTCTTCTTGCTTTTCCAAAAACTACGAAACCGGTTCCGAACTCTCTTCTTTTACTGCAATCATTGCCGCTGTAATAAAATGTGTATCCTCTACCTTTCAATAAATTTTTTCCGGGCCACCTAGTTTCTTGGATAGCTGTTATATCCAATTTGGCTGTTCGTAGCGTATCAGTAAGTGCTTTTAACGCACCTTGTCGTAACAAAGTTCTAACGTTCCAAGATGCAAGTTTTAAATCATTGGCCTTAAATTTTCTTTGCCGTTTATTCTGTCCGATCCGAGGCTGTGTTGTCGAATTCATAACTAGTTGTTTTTCCGAAGTTGGTAGTTAACCATACGTTCAACCTACTAATCATTCTGCAAATTCGTAGGATCATTTACAGGGGTATATCACCTCTGCCGAAAGCGGTTAAATTGGCGCCGCTGATTCGCCTTTACTGTGTAATCACTGAATCATTAACTCAGTTTTAATCGAGTGCTGCTTTCACACAACACCCCAAAGTAATTCTCATACACAGCAGCCAGATTGTCCGCGACTACTTATTCTTTATTCGTAGCTTACCCATAAGTATCATAGGCCGTTCCACTATCCGCAACACGTGGACGCGTTCGGTCGCAACTGGCATTGCAAGTATGCTATACCCAACATACTAATCCGAAGGTAATCCGGGGTGGAACCTTTATGGCTCTCTTATTAGATGGTCCAGATTCAACATAGTTTTTATGAGATTTGTCATAGTGGAAATATATTAGGTTGTCAACTATCTCCCTTCCGCCTTTTTGCTCTTTATTCAATGCTTTATAAAAAGTGTTACAGTAATCGGATTTAGTTCAAATATGCGCCGTTTTGTTCGATAATCTGTTTCCATCTAGACTGCAACTTCATAATACCTCCCTCGTAGAAGCCCCCCTCCTTATTTGCGAAGAACTCGGACAGCCACTTTTCACAAGCCTCTTTTGAGATCAACTTTACACCACCAAGGGCGTTCGCCATGGACAGGAACAGGTGGTAATCACTTGGCGCTATGTCCGGGCTATATGGTGGATGCGATAAAACCTCCCATCCGAGCTCCCGTAGCTTCTGACGAGTCATCAACGAAGTGTGTGGTCTGGCGTTGTCCTGGTGGAACACTACACCCTTCTTTTTGGCCAATTATGGACGCTTCTGGTCGATCGCCTGCTTCAAGCGGTCCAGTTGTTCGCAGTAGATGGTAGAATTAAGCGTCTGGCCATATGGGAGCAGCTCATAGTGGATGATTCCCTTCCAATCCCACCAAACACACAGCAAAACCTTCCTGGCCGTCAATCCCGGCTTGGCCACTGTTTGGGACGATTCACCGGCCTGCGACCACGACCGTTTTCGCTTGATATTGTCGTATGTGATCCATTTTTCGTCGCCAGTCACCATCCGCTTCAAGAATGGGTCGAGTTCGTTCCGTTTCAGCAGCATTTCGCAAATGGAAATTCGGTCCATTAGATTTTTCACTGTTAATTCATGTGGCACCCAAACATCAAGCTTTTTTTTGTATCCAGCCTTCTGCAGATGGTTTAAAATGGTTTGGTGACTAACTCCCATCTCCTGGGCGATGTCACGAGATGCCACATGCCGGTCTAACTCGATGTATTCCATGATTTGATCGGTATTTGTCGTCACAGGTCTTCCGCCGGCTGGCTTATCCATGGTGTCGTTTTCACCGGCTCTGAATCGTCGAAACCATTCCTCCGCGGTTCGAAGTGATAGAGTACCATCCCCCAAAACACCATTAATCTCACGGAACGTTTCTCTAGCGGATTTGCCTTTAACGAAGGAAAACTTTAAAATAGCGCGAATTTCGGCGTTAGTGAACTCCATGTTTACACGTCTATAACTGTTGAACGCAATATCCAAACTAATCATACATAGCGTCGTTTTGTTTGTTATGTCAAGAGCTTTCAAATTATGTACAGTGTTGCCAGATACGAGCTCTGTAGCGCTTTGTACATAGCCGCGAAATTAAAAAGACAAAAAGGCGGAAGGGAGATATTTGACAACCTTATATAACAGATTTCTGGGGATTCCTCGGACTGTTATGGATATAACCACAAGCGAGCCCGACCAACTTTGTGAGAGACATTTTTTTCGACTCTGTTTCGTATGTTTTTCTCTCAAATTTCGATCAGCGTCATAATGTATTATTAAGAAAAGCTGAACTATCAATTATATTTTAGAAAACGCAAACAAAGACCATCGATTAATTTTACGATTGCAAGCATTTTATCAGCCTTGTCCAGAACGCATTTTGTCCTTTTTATTTTATTGATTCTATTGGGACCTTGCATTAATAATGTCGATTTGATAACAGTTGGCGTAACTGGCGTTGTGTGCATCGGAACACACCGCGGCCATATTCTTTTTGTTTGTCTGTCATTACTCTATAAAGTTTTGTGTTTTTGCTTCGAACATGTCGAATTACGTGCCTGAAAAAGTTGTTTTGCGGGGAAGTTTAATAGCTTTCTTTTAATTTGAAAAAAGCAGCTGCTGATAGTTATCGATCGTTGGTAGAAGCTTACGGTGAACATGCTCCAAATCTAAAAACTTGTGAACGGTGGTTTACACGCTTCAACTTCACAATCAAAACGCGATATTCATTGCCAGAAGGTAATGCTGTGCATTTGGTGGGTGATCAGAAAGGTGTGGTGTATAACGAGCTGTTAAAACCAAATGAAACGGTTACAGCTGATCGCTACCGATGACAACTGGGCGAATTGGCAAAGAAATTAAACGAAAAACGACCATTGATAGCTCGAAAACACCACAAAGTTTTATTTCACGATGACAATGCCAGACCACATCGTGCAAACATCGTTAAGGAAAAAATAAAGAGGCTCGGTTGGGAACATCTTGATCACCCCCTCCCCCCCCCCCCCCCGTACTCTCCAGACCTTGCTCCTTCTGATTACCATTTGTTCCGATCAATGCAGGTCAGCCTGACAGATGTACGCTTTCGAAATGCTGAAGAAGTGCGAGAATGGGTCGATGAATGGATTGGGACAAAAGATGAGGAGTTCTTCAAACGAGGAATCAACAAACTTCCCAAAAAATGAGAGGAAGTCATAGCTAACGATGGGCAATATATTGGTTGATGTACTCAATCATTTTGTTATACAAATAAATGCCATTTTCAAGCCAAAAAATCGACATTATTAATGCAAGGTCCTAATATATGGAAGGTGATTTGCATCTCAGGACCCAATGTCAGGAGAATTATTTATATTGCTAAGAACTATTGTACCTTTATTTTTTTTTGACTAATATATGATATCAAAGTTATGTATTCAGTAAACACAAATGTAACTTGATATAAGGGTTGCTTCTTCCGCTTCGATGGAATGCTTTGTTTATTTTTTCTAACTGTCGTAACCATAGTCAAATTAATAATTTTTGACTAAAATCGTATAACGAAAAAAAATTATCCATTGTTATGTTGTGGTCTTTTAAGCCTTGACATAAATCGAGAGCAACCCGTTGTTCTTGGTGGAGCACCAGCCAGTTTTTTTTTTTTAAAACCATACCTTTCACGCTTACTTTTTATATATTGTCGGAACGGGCAACGTCCATGAAAACCTATTAGTTGTTCATCAATAGTAAGACACAATAGTAATTGTCCCCATAATTCATGAATCGTTAAAATATATAAGTTTAAAAAGATTCCAACGTAGGTAGACGAGGTTCGGTTAATTTATTTTTATAAATATGTTATTGGTTTAATATTAAAAAAATGAGTTTGCAAACATAATTAAAATATAGTTTAAATTCAATGAAATTGCAAAATTCAAAATATTTATTTGAAACAACAAATTGTTTTGTATAATTTTTAGTCAATAAACAATAAATTTTAATTATAATTCCGGGGAAAATAATTGGATCAATGATCCAAAGAATTATTAATTTGTTCGTTAAATTTCATTTTCTATTTGTTCGATTATTTTAATGTAGAATTCGAATTTAAATCAATCAACTGCGTGACATTTATTATCCGTCAAAAAGGTTGCCATCGTTAAAGTTTATTATCTGGAATTTTACGATAAGTTTTCACGTCAATTTATTGGTTGGTGTGAGGATGTAAATATTATAATATTTTTGAAGTTACTTGAAATAACACAAAAAGTGTCAATTAATCATTTGATCGTTTTTCTATTCCGTATCGCATTCACTGGATCTGTAATTTGTTGATATTTGAATGACTTTTGTGTTTGTGGTCCAATAGACGATTTAATTTTTTAAATGTCCTCGGACACATTGAACATGGAAACGGTTTGTGCGCGCATTTCATATGTTGAGTTAAATTGTGTTTATGTTTAAATCGTTTCTCACATTTGGTACATTTGTGATTCTTAATATCGGTATGAACTAATTTATGTCTTGATAGCACACTCGGTTGTTTAAATAATTTCGAACATATATCACATTTAAATGCCTTCTCTGCGTTATGTATTAGTTTATGGGTTTTTAACTCCTGCAGTTGTTTAAATGTTTTCAAACATATATCACATTTATATGTTTTCACTCCGTTATGAATTAGGATATGTTTTCGTAAATTTGTCAATCTTGAACATTTCTTCTCACATTTGGGACATTTGTGCAATTTCCCACTATGATCTCTCATATGTTCAATCAATGTATGTTTTTGTGAATATTTAAAGCAACAAATATCACATTCAAAATTTTCACCTCTATGAATTTTCATATGTCGATTTAAGTCACCTTTCCTCGATAGTATTTTCGCACAAACTCTACACGTTCGTTTGCACACCATTTGATGATCATTTAAATTTTCTTTGGTTGTGAAAGTTCCGTTACAAATATTACATTTTAACAAATGTTCGTCAGTTGTTAAACTTTGATTTGGTTTTTCTTCCATTTCTAAAATACGTTTCTTTTCCCCGGGTTGTTTTGAACAATTACGAAATTAAATAAATTATATTGAATTTTCGAGTAATTTCTCAGAAAAATAATATTTTAATGATAACAATCTCTCTTTAATCTCCCGCTTAAAAACTAAAAATAACGTCCGTTCACTTTGAATATTATTTTATAACTGCCATTGATGAAATGTTAAGATACGCAAGGAATACTTAACAAAAAAAATTGGTGTTACCAGATTTATAACAAAATTTCGATTATTTTCGACGTTATTGTCACATAATAATAAATATATAATTTGACATTTTTACTGAATGTAAATCTTCACTGTGGTCAAATTATTATCAATAGTTGGTATTGTAATCAGTTTTTGATGAGGCAGCAGTTGTAATGCACTAAAACATTTGTATTTTATCACTCAACAACCGATCAAAATTCAAAATAAAGGTGGTGCGTTACGTTTAGCTAACTTTCCGATTAAATATCTTACCGCGTTCACAAATAATATAATTCTTGATCATAAATTGGTAGACTTACACTCAATTTAGTTAAAATTGTCGTATATAATGTGTATGAGAAATTTGAATCAGCTTCATGTTTTTTCGTCAGATCTCAACAACCAATTATTTTACTAATTACTAAAATCTTAATCCATTAACTTACTTACTTACTCCATGGCATTACAACCCAGTTGCGGCCTTAGCCTACTCCAACACTCTTCTTCAACCTGACCTACCCGCAGTCAAAGTCTTCCAATCTCGAATTTTAAGGATATTTATATCACAATTTACTGCATTTTGCCATCTTGCCTTAGGTCTTCCCTCTCTCCTTCTACATTCTGGATTACCATTTAACAGTTTTTTCGGCACACGCTCCTCCTCCATACGTAATACGTGTCCAAGCCATTTTAATCTATTGATTTTGATGGTTTTGGTAATATTTGGTTAAAATTTAATTTATAAAATTTAATGATAATTCAATGAAATTACAAAATTCAAAATATTTATTTGAAACAACAAATTGTTTTGTATAATTTTTAGTCAATAAACAATAAATTTTAATTATAATTACGCGGAAAATAATTGGATCATTTATCCGAAAAATTATTAATTTGTTCGTTAAATTACATTTTTTACATGTTCGATAATTTTAATATAGAATTCGAATTTAAATCAATCAACTGCGTGACATTTATTATCCGTCAAAAAGGTTGCCATCGTTAAAGTTTATTATCTTGAATTTTATGATAAGTTTTCAAGTCAATTTATTGGTTGGTGTGTGGATGTAAATATTATAATATTTTTGAAATTTCTTAAAATTACTCGTAAAATGTCAATTAATCATTTGATCGTTTTTCTATTCCGTATCGCATTCACTGGATGTGTTATCGGAATCAATATCTGCAGCATTGGATTGAATGTTATTTTTATTCACAATACGCGATTGACATATTCCACTTGGACCCGGTCGATTTTCATTGGAAAGTAATTTGTTGACATTTGAATCACTTTTGTTTTTGTGAGTCATTACATGATAGTAACTTTTAATTGCTCCCGAACACATTGGGCATGAAAACAGTTTGTGTACAATTGCCATATGTTGACTTAAACTAAGTTTTAGTTTAAATCGTTTCTCACATTTGGTACAATTGTGATTCTCAATATCGGTATGAACTAATTTATGTCTTGATAGCCCACTCGATTGTTTAAATGATTTCGAACATATATCACATTTATATGTTTTCTCTCCGTTATGTATTAGTTTGTGTGTTTTTAACACCAGCAGTTGTTTAAATGATTTCGAACATATATCACATTTATATGTTTTCTCTGCGTTATGTATTAGTTTATGCGCTTTTAACTCTTTCAGTCGTTTAAATAATTTCGAACATATATCACATTTATGTGTTTTCTCTGCGTTATGTATTAGTTTGTGACTTTGTAACCCGTGCGGTTGTTTAAATGATTTCGAACATATATCACATTTATATGTTTTCTCTGCGTTATGTATTAGTTTGTGCATTATTAGCCCACTCGGTTGTTTAAATGATTTCGAACATATATCACATTTATATGTTTTCTCTGCGTTATGTATTAGTTTGTGACTTTTTAAGTCCTGCAGTCGTTTAAATAATTTCGAACATATATCACATTTATGTGTTTTCTCTGCGTTATGTAATAGCATATGTCTTCGTAAATTTGACAACTGTGAACATTTCTTCTCACATTTGGTACATTTGTGCAATTTGCCACTATGTTTTTTCATATGATCAATCAATAAATGTTTTTGTGAATATTTAAGGCAACAAATATCACATTCAAAATTCTTTTCACCTCCATGAATTTTCATATGTCGATTTAAGCTCGATTTATTTGATAGTATTTTCTCACAAACTCTACACGTTCGTTTACACACCATTTGATGATCATGTAAATTTTCTTTCGTTGTGAAAGTTCCGTTACAAATATTACATTTTAACAAATGTTCGTCAGTTGTTAAATTTTCATTTGGTTTTTGTTCCATTTCTAAAATACGTTTCTTTTTCCTGGTTGGTTTTGAACAATACCAAATAAAATAAATTATATTGAATTTTCGAGTAATTTCTCAGAAAAATAATATTTTAATGATAACAATCCCTCTTTAATCTCTCGCTTAAAAACTAAAAATAACGTCCGTTCACTTTGAATATTATTTTATAACTACCATTTATGAAATATTAAGATACGCAAGGAGTAATAAAGAAAAATATTGGTGTTATCAGATTTATAACAAAATTTCGACAATTATCGACGAAATTGTCACATAAATAAAAATATATAATTTGACATTTTTACTGAATGTAAATCTTCACTGTGGTCAAATTATTATCAATAGTTGGTATTGTAATCAGTTTTTGATGAGGCAGCAGTTGTAATTCACTAAAACATTTGTATTTTATCACTCAACAACCGATCAAAATTCAAAATAAAGGTGGTGCGTTACGTTTAGCTAACTTTCCGTTTAGCTATCTTACCGCGTTCACAAATAATATAATTCTTGATCATAAATTGGTAGACTTACACTCAATTTAGTTAAAATTGTCGTATATAATGTGTATGAGAAATTTGAATCAGCTTCATGTTTTTTCGTCAGATCTCAACAACCAATTATTTTACTAATTACTAAAATCTTAATCCATTAACTTACTTACTTACTCCATGGCATTACAACCCAGTTGCGGCCTTAGCCTACTCCAACACTCTTCTTCAACCTGACCTACCCGCAGTCAAAGTCTTCCAATCTCGAATTTTAAGGATATTTATATCACAATTTACTGCATTTTGCCATCTTGCCTTAGGTCTTCCCTCTCTCCTTCTACATTCTGGATTACCATTTAACAGTTTTTTCGGCACACGCTCCTCCTCCATACGTAATACGTGTCCAAGCCATTTTAATCTATTGATTTTGATGGTTTTGGTAATATTTGGTTAAAATTTAATTTATAAAATTTAATGATAATTCAATGAAATTACAAAATTCAAAATATTTATTTGAAACAACAAATTGTTTTGTATAATTTTTAGTCAATAAACAATAAATTTTAATTATAATTACGCGGAAAATAATTGGATCATTTATCCGAAAAATTATTAATTTGTTCGTTAAATTACATTTTTTACATGTTCGATAATTTTAATATAGAATTCGAATTTAAATCAATCAACTGCGTGACATTTATTATCCGCCAAAAAGGTTGCCATCGTTAAAGTTTATTATCTTGAATTTTATGATAAGTTTTCAAGTCAATTTATTGGTTGGTGTGTGGATGTAAATATTATAATATTTTTGAAATTTCTTAAAATTACTCGTAAAATGTCAATTAATCATTTGATCGTTTTTCTATTCCGTATCGCATTCACTGGATGTGTTATCGGAATCAATATCTGCAGCATTGGATTGAATGTTATTTTTATTCACAATACGCGATTGACACATTCCACTTGGACCCGGTCGATTTTCATTGGAAAGTAATTTGTTGACATTTGAATCACTTTTGTTTTTGTGAGTCATTACATGATAGTAACTTTTAATTGCTCCCGAACACATTGGGCATGAAAACAGTTTGTGTACAATTGCCATATGTTGACTTAAACTAAGTTTTAGTTTAAATCGTTTCTCACATTTGGTACAATTGTGATTCTAAATATCGGTATGAACTAATTTATGTCTTGATAGCCCACTCGATTGTTTAAATGATTTCGAACATATATCACATTTATATGTTTTCTCTCCGTTATGTATTAGTTTGTGCATTATTAGCCCACTCGGTTGTTTAAATGATTTCGAACATATATCACATTTATATGTTTTCTCTGCGTTATGTAGTAATTTATGCGTTTTTAAACCCTGCGGTTGTTTAAATGATTTCGAACATATATCACATTTATATGTTTTCTCTGCGTTATGTAATAGCATATGTCTTCGTAAATTTGACAACTGTGAACATTTCTTCTCACATTTGGTACATTTGTGCAATTTGCCACTATGTTTTTTCATATGATCAATCAACTCTTGTTTTTGTGAATATTTAAGGCAACAAATATCACATTCAAAATTCTTTTCACCTCCATGAATTTTCATATGTCGATTTAAGCTCGATTTATTTGATAGTATTTTCTCACAAACTCTACACGTTCGTTTACACACCATTTGATGATCATGTAAATTTTCTTTCGTTGTGAAAGTTCCGTTACAAATATTACATTTTAACAAATGTTCGTCAGTTGTTAAATTTGGGTTTGGTTTTGCTTCCATTTCTAAAATAAGTTTCTTTTCCCCGGGTTGTTTTGAACAATTACGAAATTAAATAAATTATATTGAATTTTCGAGTAATTTCTCAGAAAAATAATATTTTAATGATAACAATCCCTCTTTAATCTCTCGCTTAAAAACTAAAAATAACGTCCGTTCACTTTGAATATTATTTTATAACTGCCATTGATGAAATGTTAAGATACGCAAGGAATACTTAACAAAAAAAATTGGTGTTACCAGATTTATAACAAAATTTCGATTATTTTCGACGTTATTGTCACATAATAATAAATATATAATTTGACATTTTTACTGAATGTAAATCTTCACTGTTTTCATTTTACTAGCAATAATTGGTATTTTTGAATTGTTATCATTTTACTGCATCGGGCTAACTTTCCTTAGGTCTTCCGTCTCTCCTTCTACATTCTGAACTACCATTTAACAGTTTTTTCGAAACACGCTCCTCCTCCATGCGTACTACGTGTCTAAGCCATCTCAATCTAAAAATTTTGATTATCTTGACAATGTTTGGTTGACCGTGCAACTTGTCTAATTCAAAATTGAATCTTTGTCTCCAACAATTCTGTTCTTTGATGGGAACATACATGCCGCGGAGGCGAGATGGCTAGATGCAGTAAACTGTGATATAAAGATCCTTAAAATTCGGGATTGGAAGACATTGACTGCGGCTAGGTCAGGTTGGAAAATCGTGTTGGAGAAGGCTAAAACCGCACCTGGGTTATAACACCATGGAGTATGTAAGTATATTATATATGTTGTATTCCAATCATTCTGTCTCGAATGGTTATGCGTCGGTGGCCGGAAGAATTGCACATTCGGATTGACAGAAAAATGTCAAAGCAAAAGAAGTTCAAGTATTTTGAAAAATACATACAATTTTTATAAACATAAAATTTAATATAATTTTCGTAAAATACATTTTTTCAGAGCAAAATCTTTTGTGTCATTTGTTGGGTGTTTGCATTAATTACAGTTATTTTAGAAATCCATATAATTTTAATAATTTTTATAAAAAAATAGTGTCAGTGCAAACAGTAAGACAGCATCAATTTTTTTGCCAGTCTCACTGTTTGCCACCGATAACATAGAAACCATAAAATATTGATATGATTTTGAAAAGTAATAAAACAAACAATTAAGAAATAATCTGTCACGAATACCTCAAAAAAACGGATATTTTTTTAAAAATTTTAAAACTGTCATGTTTGTTGGAAATTAGTATAGTCCCAGAAATAAGAGCTATGTCATTTATTCACATAAAATGATCTTAAACAAATATTATCTACACCAACTACTATGGTTTGGAATAAGCAGACAAAAATCAACAATTTTATTTAAAGCAGAATTTTGCCTTCAATTTATAATTATTGGAAAAACAATTGCATGTCTAAGTCTTTGCATCGCACTGTTACACTGCTGGCCTACAGAGCCAAACAGTGGAACATTATACATTCATCGCATTTAATTGTATTCTTGAATTCAGATTTAAGAATTTAACCATTTATCATGCAGTAAATGAAAGATCAAATTTTGCTATAAAACCCACGAATATATTGCTAAATGTTGTTGAAATAAAAAATGTTTTATTGTGCGCACCTTTCCCCTATCGAAAATAAAAATATTATTAAATTCTATGAATTGTATCTGAACCATTATTATTTATTGCGTTATGCTTCAATGATTTCGTAAAATACACAATTAAGGTTACTATGTACCAGCGATAGAGACGTATATAATTTGTAGTATTTGTTCAAGGATTTATGTCATCATCATCATCATTTTCAACTTTTTAGACACTTCACTATTGTGATTCCGTTGATGGACTGTCGTAGAACTCAGCGCAACTTTTTGGTGGTTTGCCGACTGTTCTTCTTCTATGCGGTTTATATGCTTTAACTATTCTTGTTAGTGCTGTCATAATTCTTCGGTTTACCGGATTTCTTCACATTTTGTTCTTGTTCTTCTCCATGTTACTATGCCTTGCACTTCTGTTCTTGTCGTCTCATTGCTGATCATGTTTCTTTTCATTCCTTTTTACTATCCTTCTTAGGATAGTTGCATTTTTGTTGCATTAATACTGGATTCTATTTGTTACTGGATTCGTTTCAATTCCATGGCTCAGAATTGGTGTCAACCATGTTTCATATATTCTTATTTTTTCGTTGGTATGCTAAAGTGTTTATTACAGTACACTATGCTATTCAGTGTGATTGCAGTGCTCAGTATTTTGATAATTATATTTTCTGTCTCATTTGTTATTGAGTTAACATTAGTAAGTTTTTTGCCCAGATATATGAAGGCACCTACTTGTTCTATAGGTTTGTTGTATACTGCGAACCTGTACCGAATTGAATCTTTGCTTTAATACCATGGACTTTGTTTTACTTGATACGATCTAGAGATTATATTGTGCGGCCGTGATTTCTTACTGTGTATCGAAGTCGTTGTAGATTAACTTCGCTGTTGGCTACAAGTACCATGACAAACCACTCCGATCTGTTTTGTATCCATTCTGTATCCATGTTTCATGTTGTCTACTTTTTCGTACATTTTATTCATTACTACATTAAAAAGCATCGGACTAAGTGCGTTACCTTTCCTGAAGCGTAATCTATTTGATGTGATATGGTTCCATTGGATTTTCTATTTGTGCTTTCCAGTTTGCATTTAGTGTTATTAGGATGTCGATAATTTTTTGTCGTGGAACACCTTTTGTAGTAAGTACATTTACAACATCCGTTTTTTGTACGCTGTCAAAAGCTTTTTCAAAATCCACAAAGCACAAAAAACGCGGTTGTATTAAATTCAATTGATTTTTCCAATATTTGACACATTATAAATATTGTATTTGTTGTTGTGGTGCCATATTTTGAAACCGAACTGTTCACCCTTCGTGGTGAGTAAATAATTTTCTATTATTGTTTTGCATACATCGCCACTAGGTGATTCCGTGATAATTGTTTGCCAATTTTCGCTAACCTTTTTTATATATCTTGGCTAGGTTAGATTGTTGTCCATTCATTTATAAATGTAGAAGTTGAAAATATCAGTTTTAATGGTGAGCCAATATTTGATGCTTTCATATGAAGTAAATCGTAAGTCTTAAAGGGCTAAACAACCCGAATAAATGGTAGTCTGAAGGAGATATGTCAATTTGGGTATAACTTATCAGTTTTGTCCTTGTAAATAGATTTCAACGACATTTGCTATACACTCAAACCATTTTACACTTAGGATTCGCATAACAAAATCCATTTTTCATCTGCATTTCCACAATTCGATGTAGACAATATTTCTTCCGATTTTCATTCAAGTGGTAACCATTTTGCAATTTCTTTAACCACTCCCAGATTAATTAAACTTTCTGCATGTACTACCTATCATCTAGAGCATGTTCACCATAAGTGTCTTGTAGCAATCGATGACTTTCAGCAGTGGATTTATTTTAAATGAAAACAAAATAACAAATGTTTTTTCCCGCAATTGTCACTTTCCATTTTCCTGCTAATCAAAATCAAAGTTGTTTATACGTTAACCAAGTGGAACGTTTTTAAGGTTACAATGAAACTTTTCAATTACACGTAATGCATACAGTATGAGTTACACTATCTCTGTTATAAAACGGGTATTTTCAATTTCTATACACATCAAAGAAACATTAGCGAAAATACGATGGAATGAAATTCTTCTCAAATTAATTTCTTCGATAATGAATTGCAAGGTAATGACATCGAATTCTACATTGAAAATATACAATGTGCTCTCATTCGTTTTTACCACTCGATTTATTAATTTAATAATTTATGAATATAATTTAATATTTTTTATCAATTACATTTGGAATTTTATTGAATTTACACAGTGTGTCCTTTAAATAACCGCAATTTGGATTTAAACAATGCCACACGTATATTTGGCATAATTAAAAAGATACATCTCATTTGAGTGTCAGTAATTTTGATGGTTGCGTCGTAAAACTGTAATGGAAAAAGAGCAAATATTAAATTTTAAAATTTATTTTAAGCAAAAAAATTTGTGGAGATTTACAAATTGTCGAAAAAACTTTTTTGCTAACGATTTTAGGTCTCAACGACAAGTTTTCAAGATTGGTTGTCATGTTTCAAAAATTGTCGTGAATATATTTCAATGATAACACTCGCAAGGTGAGAATGTCTGGACATTGTTAATAACTTTCTGCGATTCAAAAGTAATTGGAAAGTACAAGGAACGTCTAACAAATGAAGAATCCTATTTAGGTGTTTAACATTGTATGTTCAAGTTAGACCCAAATATCAAGGTGGAAACCAGTTGTTTTTATTGCACGATAATGTACCACCACCTCTAACTCACTAGACTAAAAAACTGAATGAATTTTTGATGAAAAAATGGATTTCTCTCATCAGTCGCCATCGTCCGTATTCGACTGCTCTATCACGATGTAATTATTTTCTTTTTCCAAAATTGAAAATTGCCACGAAAGGATGTTTCCGGCATCCAAGCAGCCGTGAAGCATGAATATGTTGAGAAGAATATTTTGAATTTCTATGTGTATTCTATTTTTTTTTTACCTAAAATTGTGGGAATTTAAACAACACACTGTGTATTTTATGATAAGATAATGTTTTAATTTAATATTGGGTCTATAACTAAGTTTTGGGAATATTTTGGGGTAAGAAAAACACATTTATTTGATAGTAACGGTACATTATATTTTATTCGCAAAGTATTTGCCATCTGAAGCTAAAAATTTTGACCATTTTTATGGCAAATTATAGATTGCCTCATAGAAGAACTTCTTAGGTTTTGAAGCAATCCATGAATCCAGTTATTTCTTCATATCTTCGTATGAATTGAATCGCTGTGCAGAAAGGGCTGACTGCATCGACCGGAACAAATGGTAGTCTGATGGATCAATGTCTAGTGAATATGGCGGGTGAAGTAGGACTACCCAGCCAAGTGCTCCTAACGTTTCTTTGATCGGTCTTGTAACGTGTGGTTTAGTATTATCATGCTACGCAGAATCACACGGTCATGTCTGTTGGCATATTCCAGGCAATATTGCGTTTTGATGTCGATGGACCTGGTTCACCTGTCTTCTCCCATTCTTTTAGATGTTTTGGATTATCGTAATGGATCCACTTTTCATCACCAGTCACAATTCGATGCAAATTTGAATGTCTTCGGAGCAAAATTTCACACACATTGTTTTTCGATTTTCTTGTTGTCTTTCCGTCAATTAATGTGGTACCCAATACCATAGCTTTTGGGTAACATCTAATGTTAAAGCTAATTCTTCTTCCGTTTTTAACATGTATCATGACTGAGTAAAGCTTCCAATTCTTCGTCTTCAAATTTTTTTGGTGCTCCAACACGTTCCTGATCAGTAACATCAAAATTATTATTTTTAAACCGTCGTCTAAACCAATAGACTCACAATTGTTTTGTGATGGGGGAAATGTTCAGCATAAATTTGTAACAAAAGCGATAAGTTTCTGCTGCTTATTGGAAAGAAAATTAAAAATCACTATAATTTCAAGTCTTAGTGTAGGTGTTATGTTGTAATTTCATTTTTAGTTTGAATTGCATTAAATAATTATGTTTGTATTAACTGTGCAACCAGTCATAGTCGATTTATGTTACTGGTGGTGTGACAATTTAAGTTAAAAATATTTATAATATATGGAAGTGACATCAAATAAACATGTGGGATAAAAATAATTGGTTTTTAACTATTAAAATTTGAAAATGGACCTATCCGATGTAAATGAATGCATATTTGGTATGTTACGTTGTATCATTCATCCATCCTCTAGTAGTACCAAAGAATATTTAGCTTAGTAAATAATTGATAATTAATTGTTAATTTAATTGCTGGTTATTTCAATATATAAATTTAAATTGAGACAAGTGATGATTTATGTTAAAATTAAAATTGAATTGGTTTTTTTAACAAATTGTGCATTCCAACTTTGTGGAAAAAGTCATTTATTATTACCGTTTACAAAGAGGATGGTAAAAGTGATTGTACGAAATTATTGTGCAGCCGCTACTAAAGATTGGTTTCAGTGTAATAATTTTGTTTCATGGATTGAATCGTACTTCGGTGGACGTTCTTCTGCTATTTAATTTGATGTTGTATTGTCTAATTTTTTTATTCTTTCATTTAAAGTTCATTTTGGGATATATTTTATTTATATTACTATTTCAAATATCAATGGCTTGCCATCTGCTTTTAAAAATTCGGAATGTAAAATATATGCCGAAAATGGCAAGATTTATAGAACCATAAAATCCCTTAATGATTCGTTTTTATTATAACAATCTGATTTCAATGCATTCATTGAATGGTGTGTTGTCCACTGAATGTTTTTAAATATTGACAAATGTAAGGAAACAAGTAAAAATGTACCATATACTTTCAATTTATTGATACCAACGTGACGATATCGTTTTAAAATTAGTTGACAAGACGTTTGCTTTAGGTGTTTACATTGATTTTAAATTAAATTTTAAATAGGACGGATTTTGATTTGTTTTAGAGTTCTTCGGAATTTTCCATGGTCTTATTCGTTAATATTATGATCTATAGTTATGATCATAGGATTGCGCTATTAAATATGCTGACGTAGTTAATATGGATGCATTGGTGTCATGTTTTAATTAGTAAATTGAATAGCAGGCAGCTTATCGTTCTGAGCAATTATTTCATTTCGGTTTGTTCTATACTGGTTATGTTTGAAGACGAAATCATGTAAATTCAATTACCGCAATTAAAACTTGCGTTATTTGAAAATATTCTAGCACCGTCGCCTTATTATTTTTGGTCTTTTATTATTTTGTGTGATAGATTTGATGCTGTGCTATGTCAATTGTTTGTCACTGTCAAAATAATAACATTGGATAGTCGATAGTTTATGATTATCATGAATATGAATAGTTCAAATTATGTGAATGAGAAAATCTATTAAAACTTTGTCAACACTTAAATGACTTTTAACCAGTGTGCTTGCGTAAGTGTACCATTAATTCCGACTTAAAATTAAATTTTCTTTGATACCACTCACAAATGCTGATTTTATATTTCTTATTGGCATCTGTCGGTGATTGAATTAATTTCGAATTTTCGTTTCTATTTATCAATTCCTTACAATCCATGACATCTTACAGTTTTTCAGCCATATTAATTTATATTAAATTTTGTGTCAATTTCAACTTTCTTTGATTCAATTTTAACTTTTATATCGAAAATAAATGTCAATAATCTTACAATTACCAGTTCGAAAAAATCTTTTAATATTTTTCCAATTAATAGATTTTTGTACATTTGTTTATTCGTCAACGTTTGTTTGTGAAGTGATTAAAAAATCATTTAAAATCACCAAATACGATCTTAATTATTCAATGTTTATTCCAGAAAGATTCTGTAAATGTCAAATAAATAAAAAGTTGATGGAATAATATTTTGGTGTTGCCACATCGTAATTTTTTGTTCAATAGAAATTATTCAAATTGGTAATTTCTTGCTTTATTGGAACGATATTAACACATAAAGTTCCCTAAGAAGCACAAAATCAATTGCGATAATTAACAGATATATCGAATTAGCGATCAATTATAAGATTGCATTAAATATTTCTAAAATTAAAACCTTAATTATAGATTTTGGTTTAGATGATGATTTTTAAATATCGTATAAATTTGTATGTTGTGTAATGGTTAAAAATGTCGTCCTCACAAGACTCAGTTATGCTTCAAATTCATAACGACAACTTTTCATTCCGGAATAGCTTATCATCAAAAATTCTAACATTTAATGCGTTGCATGACAAAGAAACGAAATATCCATTATGAATTTTGTAAAAGATCAATACAATTTCTTAATTCTGAAAATATATATTTTATTTATAAAGCGGTGATCCGATCAACGATCACGATTCATACGTTCCATGTGGCCAATAAAATTGCAAATGCGGCACACTTCGGGTGGTCAATAAGAATTATATTTATTGGATCAATTATATCCCGAGAAAAATCACAATCAATCGATTCACCTAAAAACAGTATAAGCGGCAACATTTAACCTGAGGTCCGACTGATAGTCATTATTTTCTTCCTAATGAAAATAAATTTATAACAAAAGTTCAAATACTTCTTTCAATTGATATTCAATAAATTTAATTATGCATAAAACTTTAATTATAGTCATACAATAGTTACTTTTAAAAATAAATGCCATTTATAATAAGAATATATTTTAATTTAAAGTAGTTCTGTGTAAGTCACATTCCATAACAATAAATTTGATGGATCGTCCTTCTAAAAAAGTTTATGGTAATAAGAACATTTTGTTTTTGAATTTGAAAACTTGTCACTTTTCCATATTTGAATAGAATTATAAATTTCAGTTATGCAAAATTTTCATGTGATTATGTCCATTTAAATGTTTCTTCCGTTTCAAGTGTTGCCGCAAAGAATTTGTTGTTGAAAATCTTCTTTTACAAACAAAACAATGGTAAAGCTTTTCATTAGAATGCAATAATTTATGATTCTTCAATGTCTGTGATTGAGAAAATTTCTTAAAACATTGTCCACATTCAAATGGCTTTTCACCAGTGTGTGTTCGTAAATGCTTTGTTAAATCTGGTTTTTGGGTGAATTTTTTTTCACATACGTTGCATTCAAATGGCTTTTCACCAGTGTGTGTCCGTAAATGCCTTCTTAAATTTGATTTATCGGTAAACTTTCTTTCACATACATTGCATTCAAATGACTTTTCACCAGTGTGTGTCCGTAAATGCGTTGTTAAAACAGATTTAAAAGTGAATCTTTTCTCACATAAGTTACATTTAAATGGTTTTTCACTAGTGTGTGTTCGTAAGTGTACCAATAATTCCGACTTAAGATTAAATTTTCTTTGACACCACTCACAATTACTCATTTCATTTTTCTTATTATCATCTGTCGGTGATTGAATTAATTGCAGATTTTCGCTTTTACTTTCCAATTGTTTACAACCCACGACAGCTTGTAGTTTTTCAGCCATAGTAATTATTATTAAATTTAGTGTCAATTTCAACACTTTTTATTTCAATTTAATCTTTTATAAATAAATGTCAATAAACTTACAATTACCCGTTCGAAATAATTTTTTAATATTTTTCCAATAGAATTTTGAGCTAATGTTTATTCGTCAACGTTTGTTATTGAACTGATTTAAAATTCATTTGAAATCACCAAATGCGATCTTTCTCATTTAATCCTTACTCTAGACGGTAAACGTCAAATAAATAAAATGTTGATGGAATAATATTTTGGTGTTACCACATCGCATTTTTTTGCTCAATTGAACTGAAACGATATTCTGTTCAACAAAAATGAAATTAACGATGACGAATTTTTTAATATTAAGGTCACCTCTTTCTGAATCTGTGGTCAAAAATATGGGTTACCAATATAAAAAAAGGTTTCGACAATTAGTGACCTTAAATATCGATGTCATCGTCAAATTCAAAAACACTTGCATTCAGAAACAAGAGCTTAATCATCTTGTGGAACACGCAACAACTTTTCCAATAAAGGTTAGGGTTTAGCAAGAATGTGGGTTTTACCCCAATTTTATATCTGATTTACACGCCGTATCTTCCAACAACGAAAAATACCATCACATCAACTTTTGCAGATGACACAGTTAGTAATAGCAACGTATATAAATCGAATGGCTTCAAGAATACTCCAAAAAACCTTGAATGTAATTCAAAATAGTTACCGAATATGGAGAATAAAAGTCAATGAAGAAGAATCGGTTCACGTCACATTTACCTTGTGTAGGTTAAACTGCCCGGCTGTAAAGATAAATAATAATACCTTATGTCATTCTAACTCAACAAAATACCTGGCGCCGAAATTGGAAAATGTATATTATAAACACAAACAAACAACTAAGACTCAAGTTTAACAAATTGTATTGCTTACTGAGGAGATTGTCCCACTAGAGTGCAAAATAATTGTATATAAGGTAATCATGAGACCAGTGTGGACTTATTGTATTGAACTATGAGGAGCCACATGTAAATCAAATATGGACATAATAGAAATATTGCAAACAAAGGTGCTCCGTACCAAGGTGTGGTCTAGCCAAGATGTGGTCTAGCCAAGGTGTGGTCTAGCATTATCATGCTGCGCAGAATCACACGGTCATGTCTGTTGGCATATTCTGGTCGTTTTTGATACAATGCTCAGCTTAATTGAATTAATTGCTCTCGGTAATGTTCAGCAATAATGGTTTGTTCCGGTTTAAGCAGCTCATAGTACACTACAACAAGCATTGGTCCCACCAGATGCATAGCATAACCTTAGAACCATGAATATTGCGTTTCGGTGTCGATGGACCTGGTTCACCTGTCTTCACAAATGCTTTCAGACATTTTCGGTTATCGTAATGGATCCACATTTCATCATCAGTCACAGAATTCGATACAAAATTGAATGTCTTTGAAACAAAATTTCACACACATTAGTTTTTCGATTTTCTTGTTGTCGCTTTCCGTCAATTCATGTGATACCCAATACGATAGCTTTTGGACTATTCCCATCTTCTTTGAAACGTTTGGAAACACTTGTGCTTGGGTAACATCTAATGCCAATGCTAATTCTACTTCCGTTTTTAACATGGATCTTCACTGAGTAAAGCTTCCAAATCTTTGTCTTCAAATTTTTTTGGTGCTCCAACGCGTTCCTGATCACTCACATCAAAATCATTATTTTTAAACCGTCGTCTAAACCAATACTCACAATTGTTTTGTGATGGGGGAATGTTCACCATAAATTTATAACAAAAAGCGATAAGTTTTCTGCTGCTACTGTTTTCTTCCCGAATAAAATTACTTAACATAACTTCATGCTGTTTTGTTGGGATACAAAATTTTCCATTTTTAATCAACTAAAAACTATTTACACTTCAACTAAATGTCAAAATACTGAATATGAAAGGTGGATTCAACTACTGCAATAGCGACGTATTGCCACTTGACACTGCGTACAAGCAATACTACTTACGACACCTATCAGATTATTCCCAGGACTTAGTTATAGACCCTATATATATATATATAGTTAAGTAAAGATATTTTTATTGATATTTACATCCACATGCGCAACGTCTAATGTACATCTAACTGAAAAAATTGTTGGTTCTTAAAATTCTAACTTAACTATATAACACTCAATGCATTGTATAAACAATAAACTATTAACTACGCCTATGGACTATTAAGATGTACCGGTATTCAGATAATTAGTATAATTTAGTTACCGTTACCTGCATATAAAAGCAGCAGCAAAATCAATCTAATTTCATTTAAGTTCCCACTGCCGATAGCGCTACCTCGTCCTAGTGACTATAGCACTATTCATCCACAATCCAATAATACTTTCATGTATAACATCGCTGTATGGGCTATGATATATGTAAGTATCCAAGCCACATTATTATTACCATTTATTTAGATACGAACATCAGTAAACTTAGAATCATAGTCAACGATACCATCGCATCAACACTACACCGATACATCTTTAACACCATCGATTCCACCGTCACCACTATTGTTGCTGTACGATTGATATAATTTTTTGTAAACCAGTGTATATTTAATATTATATTAATAAAGTTATCGTTAACGTTTGCATTTGCTTCCTTCCCTTTCACTGGTACAGATTAACATATTACAGTAGATATACGAGTACTTTGGAACCGGTCTATTATTATTGCATAACTATATTTTCAAAACAATTTGGAATACATGAAACACGGAAAATTATAAACAACTATCAATATAAAATAAAATAATGAACCCATTCTTTAAAATCCGAATTTTAACTAGCCCATAAAAAGTTAAAAGCAATTTAATTAATAGAAAGAACAACAACCGAAAAATGTTAACAACTCATTGTAAAATTGATATCATTTTTCAAAACCATGTGGCCGCTGTTGTATAAAATAATTACATCATAAAAACAACAACAAAATAACAATTGACAATTTGATGGAATTTATTATTAATATATCGAGTTGGGGGACAGATGGAGGCGATGGAGAAACGTGTTGAAGCGAAGCCGACCCAATTAACGTATGTGTGTGGGTTGTGTGTGTGTGTGTGTGTGTGTGTGTGTGTATTTATAGGTTCGCCTATAGTGGCGATTCTCGTAAAATATAATTTCATTATTTTAAAAATGTAAATTCTGTTTTTTTTACTTTATACTCCGGGTATTTTAAATATTCATTGCGATTTTTTATTTTATTATTATTTTAGCCTTGTAGTACATTTTTTTTCTGTTATTATTGCAATTTAAACAACGTTTAAAAATTTTATGTATACGTTTTTTTTTGCATTTTTTATAGACCAAATAAAAAACAAACAAAAAAAAATGAAAATTAAAAAAATGCATTGCATGTTCCTTGTCAAATGCATATTATTTACATAATTTTATGTGTAATGGGGTTGGCGCGTGTGTGTTTTACGGGTGTGGGTGGACTGTGTGTGTTAAATAAATATAGAAATATTTTAACTTTAAAAATTAAATGAATGACAAACAAAAAATATTAGTTACATACAAAAAATAGATTATGATTAAAGAGATGAAAATTATTATTGCCTACGGCTGTTTTTTAAAAATGAGACTTTAGAATTATTTTGTAATTCTATGCCGAAAACGTTTTAGATGCTAGACGGTTTTGAATTGATTATGCAGCAATGAGTACTGAGTATGGTATGGTATCTGTTTTGTAATAACAGCGAAGGACGACGAATGAATGGAAATTTCAATCATTTTGCTATTGTTTAGCCAAAAATAAGTTCAAACCAACAGTGAACAGTGTCGCTATTAGTAAAGACACATTATTTTTGAAATATTGGATAGCCAAAAAAATACTGGCGGGTCTTTTTTAATGAAAACGAAATTCATTTACCAGTTATAGGAGTATGAAATGAGCCTTTTTTAAAGGAAGAAAAACACATTATTTAGAATAGAAAAATCAAAAATATTTTATTCAAAAAAACTTCCATCGCTTTCTACACATTTTAACCACCTTTCAGGCAATTTTCGTATTCCACGTCGAAAAAATGGTGTTGCTTTGGACGAAAACCATTCAGATAGCCAATTTTCAACTTCTTCAGATGTTTTGAAGTGCTGTTCTTTCAAAGCATGTCCCATCGATGAAACAAATGGTAGTCCGAAGGAGCCAAGTCTGGTGAATAAGGCGGGTGTGGTAACAGCTCCCATCCAAGCGACTTTATCGTATTCTGAACTGGTTTTGCTTTGTGTGCTGGTGCATTATCATGTTGCAAAATTACCTTAACACATTTTTTCTTTCTTTCTGTCCATTCTGGTCGGTTATCTAATAATGCATGGTTCAAATCGGTTATTTGTTGTTGGTAGCGAACCGTATTAACAGTTTCACCAGGTTTCAGAAGTTCATGATACACCACACCTTCCTGATCCCACCAAACACAAAGCATTTTCTTCTTACAGAATCGTTTTGGTTTTGCAGTCGATGTTGCTGCTTTACTTGGTGTAATCCATGATTTTTTGCGTTTAGGATTCTCAAAATATATCCACTTTTCATCACCAGTCACGATTCGATGCAAAAAAGACTTCCTTTTGTATTGTTGAAGGTGCAATTCACAAATGGTTTTTCGATTTTCTTGTTGCCTTTCAGTCAATTCATGTGGAACCCATTTTCCACACTTTTGAATCTTTCCCATTGCTTTTAAACGATTAGAAATCGTTTTTTGATCTACATTTAAGGCTTCTGCAAGTTGTTTTTGAGTTTGTGTATCATCTTCGTCCAACAATGCTTGCAATTCACTGTCTTCAAACTTTTTTGGTTGTGTTCCACGTTCTTCATTTCTCAAATCAAAATCTTTGTCTCTAAATTGTTGAAACCATCTTTTGCATGTTCCTAATGATAGAGCATGATCACCAAAAGCTTCTACAAGCATTCGTTGAGATTCAGCTGCGTGTTTCTTTAAATGATAACAAAAAACTAATGATACCCGCAAATCGTTTGTTGAAGGCAAAAAATTAGACATTTTTAACACGATAAAATTTTATGTTGTTGTATTACAAATGGAATTTACCACACTCTGAATGTTGTTGACAGATGTCAAAACAATAAAAAAAACATCGCATTAAGGCTCTTTCACAATTACTAATATAAGTACAGCCATTTATTGGCAGCGGCTCATTTCATACTCCTATACCTGGTATTTATTAGTTTAACATAAAGCACAGTTACAATAAAAGATTGTGTTGTTTGCTCGGATCGAAAAACGGGAAACACGTAATTATTGCGATACTTGTACTAAAAAACGTGATATTCACATAAGGGAGGACTGTTCGGAGAAGTACCATACTCAAAAAAATTATAAGTAATTTTGTATAAATACATTGTTAATCTATAAAATATTAATTTATAAATGTGTACAAATAACAGGCCAATTGAAAAGCCCCCGGTCTACCATAGTAAAACATATTTTTTTGGCAAAATTTGATTTTATTATTCAACATAGTTGCCGGCGAGGGCGATACAGCGATTATAGCGATCTTCCAACTTTTCGATACCATTTTTGTAGTACGATTTGTCTCTGGCTTCAATATAGGCCTCAGTTTCGGCGATTACTTCTTCATTGGCGTTAAATTTCTTTCCAGCGAGCATTCTTTTGAGGTTTGAGAACGGGAAAATTTCGCTGAGGGCCAGATCTGGCGAATATGATGGATGCGGAAGCAATTCGAAGCCCAATTCATGAAATTTTGTCATTGTTTTCATTGATTTGTGACACGGTGCATTGTCTTGATGAAACAACACTTTTTTCTTCTTCAAATGGGGCCGTTTTTTTAACGATTTCATCCATTAAACGATCCAATAACGCTATATAATAATCGCTGTTGATAGTCTGGCCCTTTTGGAGGTAATCAATGAATATTATACCATGCGCATCCCAGAATACTGATGCCATAACCTTGCCAGCTGACTGTTGTGTTTTTCCTCGCTTTGGATTCGGTTCATCGTGTGCAGTCCACTCAGCTGACTGTCGACTGTTGGACTCCCGTGGCCAAATGATGGAGCCATGTTTCATCCATTGTCATGTATCTACACAAAAATTCAGGTTTATTGCGCTTGAACAGCTTCAAACACTGCTCAGAATCATTAACACGTTGTTGCTTTTGATCGATTGTAAGCTCGCGACCCATTTTGCACACAGCATTCTCATGTACAAATATTCGTGAATGATTTGATATACACGTTCAGATGATATCTTCACAATGTCTGCTATCTTGATCAACTTCACTTTACGGTCAATCAAAATTATTTTGTGAACTTTTTTGATGCGTTCGTCGATGACAGCCTCTTTTGGGCGTCCACTGCGTTCGCCGTCTTCGGTGCTCATATCACCACGTTTAAACTTAGCATACCAATCAATGATGGTTGATTTTCCTGGTGCAGACCCGGAAACTCTTCATCAAGCCAAGATTTTACTTCAACTGTATTTTTTCCCTTCAAAAAGCAATATTTTATCAGCACACGAAATTCATTTTTTCCATCTTTTTTCAAATAACAAACAAAGCTAACACGCTCACAACGCAATATCTCACAAACTAATGGTCGGACTGTTGTCATATTTTGACACGTATCGTTTGAAGGTTGGTACTAACTAAAAATCATATGGATTTAATACTAGCACTGCCATCGGTGTGTCAGACCGGGGACTTTTCAATTGGCCTGTTAAATACATTTCATACACGCATCTATTCGTTTATTTCAACTCCCATTATTTTTCTAAAATTTTCACTTCAGTATCCTTTTGTATGGACATATCAGTTCATATACTATACCTAGTATTACTGAAAGTTTTCATAAAATCCAATAAAGCGGGTATTATTTATGCACCTTTTCTCGCTCTGGAAATTAAGCATTTAATTTCTTAAAAATACGTCGACATACTGGTCATCGTTCTAGAAAGATGCGCTCGTTCGTTAAGGGTTTTAAATAACTTTGTTAAATAATTTATTGGTTATTTTGTTCGATAACCTATGGCCATTTTTTGTTAACTTCATGATTCCGCACTCATAGAACTTCTGGTCTGTATCAGCAAAAAACTAAACCAAATTCGTTTTAACATCATTAGCATCATTGAAATTGTGACCATTCAAGAAGTTTTGCAAACTTCGAAATAAATGGTTTGAACAATGTGAAGAATGTGGAAACATGTCCCAACCAAGCTCCAATAGTTTTTTACGTGTTGTTGTTTCCGATGGTTTATCTTTCTTACGCCACAATCTTTTTCGATTTACATTGTAGTAAACAATTCATTTTTCATCGCCGGTCATCAATCGTTTTAAAAATGATCATTTTCGCGTTTTCGTTTGATAAGCAAATCGCTTATGGATTATGCATTGTGTTAAGTGAATGTTTTTTAAAGTTGATAACAAATCCATATATCGAGTTTTTTTTTTCGTATCCAAGGCATGCGATTGTAATACATCGAAATTCTGTGTCCAATCTCACGTGATGTGCTTCCTTCGATTTGCATCGATTATTTTGCATTTATTCATCGGCCACCTCACCTGCGCGACCCCTGAACATTGTGTATCGTTGAGTGACAAAAGGTCGGGAACGAAATTTTGCCAACAGTCGTTCTTTTAAGCCTTTGTCACCGTATGCAGCACATATTTTTTTGATGCGTTGTTTCCTTCGTTCCAAACAAGAAAGCAAAATATGACAAAAATGCTCATTTTGATTTTCCATTTTTCAATAAAAAAAGTGTGTAAAAAGTGTAACTATCCTAGATATGTGACAGCACCGGTTAATTTTATTTGTTTAAATTTTATGGATCTGAGTTGATCTGTGGCGTGAGAATACGACGGTGTGTCCATAGCATTATTGCGGCCCGTGATCAGTCCATTTTGTCTAATTTTCTTACTGGCAGCAAGAAAAAGCATGATAAAAGTGTAATTGAATGGACAACCGATGCACTAAAAGCATTTGAGTTATGTAAGTCACAGTTGTGTACAGCAGCTGTGGTGGCGTTTCCATCGCCTGGTGGTAAACTGTCCATTGCAGTTGATGCGTCAGATGTTGCAATTGGTGCCGCTCTTCATCAAGAACGCTCGGGAAGAACAGAACCGTTGGGTTTCTTCTCGAAGAAACTCACGAGTGCGCAACCAAAATATAGCGCCTATGATCGTTAACTTCTGGCCGCATATTCTGTCATAAAGCATTTTCGTAATTTAGTTGAGGGTCGCGAATTTACGATTTACACCGACCATAAACCCCTCACATTTGCATTTAGGCAAATATCTGACAAGGCCTCTCCGAGACAATTAAGACATCTTCAGTTCTGTGCATAATTTGTCGCATCCTGGAATTCGCGCGACTGCCAAAATGTTGACCGATAGGTTTATATGGACTTCCATAAAGAAGGATGCTCGAAAATGGACACGAGCATGCATTCCATGTCAAAGATCAAAATACTATAGACACAAAATTTTCGGTAGCTATACCACTCTCGAAAATCTTTTGATTCAGAATATTATTGTTATTTTCCGAAGCATCCAGTTGAAATTTTAAATTGACTAATAAAATGGTTTGACAAATATATAATCTCTAGTCAGTGGAATCAATAGTCGTTCGCCAACCACTTTTATTTATTTTGCAATCAGCATTCGTATTGGTAGTGGCTTGACCGCTTGACCGGACGGGACATCGAACCTGATAAGGTGCGTTTTTTAACTGTTAACGACTTTATAAAACTTTTTCAATGCAAATAGATGTTGGGGTGGGGGGGTTCTATATGAAATTAAAAAAAAAGGTTAACTATTGTTACTTACTGTTTCCATTTTCTACACTCATCTAGAAAGTTATCCTTATTGGCGCATATCTGGTAAATAAATGGAAAATCCAGTTTGATATGGACATCAATATAGATATTACAGATATTACTTACTTACTCCATGGCGATACAACCCGGGTGCGGTTTTAGCCTTCTCCAACACGCTTCTCCAACCTGACCTATCCGCAGATAATGTCTTCCAATCCCGAATTTTTAGGATCTTTTTTATCACAGTTTACTGCAGCTAGCCATCACGCCTTAGGTCTTCCCTCTCTCCTTCTACATTCTGGATTACCATTTAACAGTTTTTTCGGCACACGCTCCACCTCCATACGTAATACGTGTCCAAACCATTTTAATCTATTGATTTTGATGGTTTTGGTAATATTTGGTTAAAATTTAATTTATAAAATTTAATGATAATTCAATGAAATTACAAAATTCAAAATATTTATTTGAAACAACAAATTGTTTTGTATAATTTTTAGTCAATAAACAATAAATTTTAATTATAATTACGCGGAAAATAATTGGATCATTTATCCGAAAAATTATTAATTTGTTCGTTAAATTACATTTTTTATATGTTCGATAATTTTAATATAGAATTCGAATTTAAATCAATCAACTGCGTGACATTTATTATCCGCCAAAAAGGTTGCCATCGTTAAAGTTTATTATCTTGAATTTTACGATAAGTTTTCACGTCATTTTATTGGTTGGTGTGTGCATGTAAATATTATAATATTTTTGAAATTTCTTAAAATTACTCGTAAAATGTCAATTAATCATTTGATCGTTTTTCTATTCCGTATCGCATTCACTGGATGTGTTATCGGAATCAATATCTGCAGCATTGGATTGAATGTTATTTTTATTCACAATACGCGATTGACACATTCCACTTGGACCCGGTAGATTTTCATTGGAAAGTAATTTGTTGACATTTGAATCACTTTTGTTTTTGTGAGTCATTACATGATAGTAACTTTTAATTGCTCCCGAACACATTGGGCATGAAAACAGTTTGTGTACAATTGCCATATGTTGACTTAAACTAAGTTTTAGTTTAAATCGTTTCTCACATTTGGTACAATTGTGATTCTCAATATCGGTATGAACTAATTTATGTCTTGATAGCCCACTCGATTGTTTAAATGATTTCGAACATATATCACATTTATATGTTTTCTCTCCGTTATGTATTAGTTTGTGTGTTTTTAACACCAGCAGTTGTTTAAATGATTTCGAACATATATCACATTTATATGTTTTCTCAGCGTTATGTATTAGTTTATGCGCTTTTAACCCTTTCAGTCGTTTAAATAATTTCGAACATATATCACATTTATGTGTTTTCTCTGCGTTATGTATTAGTTTGTGACTTTGTAACCCGTGCGGTTGTTTAAATGATTTCGAACATATATCACATTTATATGTTTTCTCTGCGTTATGTATTAGTTTGTGACTTTGTAACCCGTGCGGTTGTTTAAATGATTTCGAACATATATCACATTTATATGTTTTCTCTGCGTTATGTATTAGCATGTGTATTCGTAAGATACTCATATTTTTACATCTTATCTCACATTTGGGACATTTGTGTAATTTGCCATTATGTATTTTCATATGATCAATCAATGTATGTTTTCTTGAATATTTACGGCAACAAATATCACATTCAAAATACTTTTCACCTCCATGAATTTTCATATGTCGATTTAAGCTCGATTTATTTGATAGTATTTTCTCACAAACTCTACACGTTCGTTTGCACACCATTTGATGATCATTTAAATTTTCTTTCGTTGTAAAAGTTCCTTTACAAATATTACATTTTAACAAATGTTCGTCAGTTGTTAAATTTTCATTTGGTTTTTGTTCCATTTCTAAAATACGTTTCTTTTCCCCGGGTTGTTTTGAACAATTACGAAATTAAATAAATTATATTGAATTTTCGAGTAATTTCTCAGAAAAATAATATTTTAATGATAACAATCCCGCTTTAATCTCTCGCTTAAAAACTAAAAATAACGTCCGTTCACTTTGAATATTATTTTATAACTGCCATAGATGAAATGTTAAGATACGCAAGGAATACTTAACAAAAAAAATTGGTGTTACCAGATTTATAACAAAATTTCGATTATTTTCGACGTTATTGTCACATAATAATAAATATATAATTTGACATTTTTACTGAATGTAAATCTTCACTGTGGTCAAATTATTATCAATAGTTGGTATTGTAATCAGTTTTTGATGAGGCAGCAGTTGTAATTCACTAAAACATTTGTATTTTATCACTCAACAACCGATCAAAATTCAAAATAAAGGTGGTGCGTTACGTTTAGCTAACTTTCCGATTAAATATCTTACCGCGTTCACAAATAATATAATTCTTGATTATAAATTGGTAGACTTACACTCAATTTAGTTAAAATTGTCGTATATAATGTGTATGAGAAATTTGAATCAGCTTTATGTTTTTTCGTCAGATCTCAACAACCAATTATTTTACTAATTACTAAAATCTTAATCCATTAACTTACTTACTTACTCCATGGCATTACAACCCAGTTGCGGCCTTAGCCTACTCCAACACTCTTCTTCAACCTGACCTACCCGCAGTCAAAGTCTTCCAATCTCGAATTTTAAGGATATTTATATCACAATTTACTGCATTTTGCCATCTTGCCTTAGGTCTTCCGTGGCTCTCCTTCTATCTTCTGGTTTACTATTTTACAGTTTTTTTGGCACAAGCTCTTTCTCCATGCGTTCTACGTGTCCAAACCATCTCAATCTATTGGTCTTTGACAACATTTGGTTGACCGTACAACTTGTCTAATTCAAAATTGTATCTTCGCCTCCAACCATTCTGCTCTTTGACGGGACCAAATATGCCACGGAGTACCTTTCGTTCGAAAATTAGCAGATATACTTATCCATAAATTCAAGTATTCCGAATCAGTTTGTTAATTTGCCAACTGATTTTGTTGGTTGATTAGTTTTATCTGTCGGATAGAAATATCTGGCAAACAGCTTAGTTTATCCAGTACTTTATCTTAAGCAAATGGGCATAAGTCGATTGCATTTATCAAATACAATGTATTAGACGTATCTATCAAAATTGGAAGTTCCAAATACGTTAACATTATAGGTAATTGGTAATTATTCGAATTTTTTTCTCTATCCGAATGGTCACAAATTGATTTCCTTAGCAAAAATATTGTACCAAAAATATTCAGCCGTTGCTTACATTAATATTTTTATTATCATTCAACAATAATTCTGTAAGCGAAAAAAAACTGAAAAACCCATTATTTATTTACATCACAACATTTAATCACACAGTCTATTTATTCAAATTTTATATAATACAAATAAAATCTCGATTGAAATTTTTGTAGTCAAGTAAAAATATTGTATTTTATAATGACGATAATAAGCAACGCACACATAAACATATCGCAACAGAAAGAAAATAATAAATAAATAATGTAAAAAGATTTCCATTATGCAAAGAAAAATGAAGTCATTAAATATCTTAAAAGAACACAAAATAATAATCTAAGGAATTGTGGCCATATGATTAGAAAATAAGACAAGATAAACCGAAAATAATAACATGTACCAATTTCGTAGTAGTTGTAGTAGTGGTGACCAAAATTATATTATTATATTATTATTACATTTTTAAAATTCATAAATAATTCGCTGGTCAAACGACACAACTATTCAGGTGATGTCCAATACAATAAAAAGCACATAGTTTAGGTCACTACTTTGTGGAAATTCATTTCTTACGTCAATTTTTTGGTGTCGTACATATCAAGATAAGGTACATATTTTCTTATATTGACTGCTATAAGTACCGGTTACAGGACATAAAGGCAATTTTCATTTTCACGAAAAGATTTAATCTATAATAATATATAATACCATTTGTACAGGTATAAAGTGATAGCGTCAAGATACAAATGTCTCGATAGGAAAAATTTGTTGTGAACGAGCCTTAACTTGTCTTTTGTTTGGTTGCAATGACATCTGTCAAACATATTTACACATTTCATCGTGTTAAAAATGTCGAATTTTGTACCAGAAAATGATGATTTGCGGAAAGTATTAAATTTTTGTTTGCATTTGAAGAAAAGTGCTGGAGAGTCGCATCGAATGCTTGTCGAGGCATATCAGGTGATATCATGCTATAACAGAAACAACATACCAAAGATGGTTTCAACACCGGGTCAGAGATAATGAATTTGATGTGAGAAATAATGAACGTGTAGGAGGACCACCAAAATAGTTTGAAGACGCCGAATTTCAAGCAATATATTGGATGAAGATGACACTTTGAATCAAAAGCAAATGACAGAAATGTTAAATGTTGCACAACAAACAATTTCTGACCGTTTAAAAGCTATGGGAAATATAAAAAAGTGTGGAAAAAAGGTGCCACATGAATTGAGTTGAAAGACAGATGGAAAAACGAAAAAAACACTTGTGAAATTTTGCTTGTCAGACACGAAAGAAAATCAGTTTTGCATCGAATTGTTACTGACTGGATTTATTTTAAGAATCCCAAAAGGAAAAAATCATGAGTTAATCCAGGAGAACCATAAACATCGACTGCGAAACCAAATCGTTTCGGCAAGAAGACAATACTGTATGTTTGCACTGGGACCAGAAAGGTGTGGTGTAACACGAACTTCTAAAACCTGGTGAAACTGTTAATACTCACCGCTACCGTCAACAAACAAATAAATTTGAACCATGCATTGATCGAAAAACGATCAGAATGGGCCAGAAGACATGGCAAGGTAATTTTGCCGCATGAAAATGCACCTGCACAAAAAGTAAAACCAGTTTAGGCTGGAAGCTGCTACCTCAATCACCGCCGTATTCACCAGATTTAGCTCCTTCCGACTACCATTTGTTTTCATTGATGGGACACGCATTGACTGAGCAGAACTTCGATTCCTACAAAGAAGTCGAAAATTGGGTGTCTGATTGATTTGCTTCGACGAGAGGAACAATTCTATTGGCGTGGTATCTCCAACAAACAGCCAGAAAGGTGGTCAAAATGTGTAGAAAACAATGCGGCCAATATTTTGAATAAAATATTTTTTACTTTCCCATTTAAAATTAGTGTTTTATTTTCACAAAAAACGCTAATTTGATACCGGTACACCTGATAGTTCATTATAAAAAAAGTTCGTGTATTTACCGCGCGATTACTAAAACTTTTGTACTGCGGTTTATCTTCTGTCCTCTGCTTCAAATCAAAGTTCAGGCTTTATTGGGTCTAATGCTGACTATTAGTGCTATGATAACAATTACAATGAATAGCAATATGTCTTTATTCGGTATTCTAAAATATTATTGATATCATTTGTTTGATTAGTCAAAAGTGTGACAAAAAGTGAACAAATTTAAATTAGATAATATATCTACCGGGCCAGGGCGGGGGGGGGGGGGGGGGGAGGGGAAGGTGGTTATGTTTAATTTTATAACAGGATGTTTCATATAAATAATATTTTTAAAGGTAAAATTTTAATTTTTGTAATTGCATCTGAAGTACTTTGATTGGAAGAATCCAAAAGTGATGTCAGTTTGACGATTGAGCTACCCAAAATAGTGATTCCTTAAAATCAAAGTCTACCGGGTTTTCAAATTTTGGTGGTCTCTCGTTCAGGTATCCGCTTGCAAACCATGAATAATTAAATAAGTTAATATCTCTGACAGCTGATTATGGAACAAGTGATTGTAATTTAATTATAGTGTTGTGGTTATATAGATTATAATATCTTGGTGATTTAGAAAAACTATATACCAGATTACGAGCGCACAACGTGTGATTCAGAGTGTGGAATGGTTATGTTCGTCATTTCTTTTATATAGTTATTTTAAATAAACCAAGACATTATAATCTACATAACCGGAACACAATTAAATTACACTAAATTACAATCATTTGTCCACAATCAGCTGTCAGCACAGAGATATATTAACTTATTTAAATGTTCATGGTTTGCAAGCTACGTTCAAGATATCTGAACGAGAGACCACCAAAATTTGAAAACCCGGTAGACTTCGCTTTTAAGGAATCAAAAATGTAGCCATAATCAGTTGTTTATGGTGTAAAATATATTTGTGCCTACAACACTTTTTTATAAATTAACAATTTTCTAACGATTAAATAAGTACATTTCGTAATAATGTTTTAAAGAAAACCAATTACTAATTAATTATAAACAATGTATTATTAATATGAAAATATATTTCAATAGCTTTAAAAATTATCGGAATTTATGAAAACTGCTTAAAATTTGATAAAAAAAAATAAAAATATTTTGTTCGATTTTTTTGAAACAGACAGTAAAACTATTTTGGGTAACTCAATTGCCAAAGTGACATCACTTTTAGATTCTTTCAAACCAAAGTACCTCAGATACAATCATAAAAATTAAAATTTTACCTTTAAATATATTATTTAACACCATGTTATAAAAATATACGTAACATTATAACTGGTAACACTATATTAAAAAATTATGACTCAAATTAAAGGTGAAGAATTTCTCCATCGATTTTATTTACAGCAATTTTTTAAAAAACTTGCTCCTGACAAAGTTATAAGCATAAATTCACTTTTTTATTTTACAAAATTTTTCAAAATTCAATACTAATTTGGTACATCCTTTGACCAAATCCAATTAATTTTTAAAATTTTTTTTTTTTGTGAAATGAAGCACACTCTAAATAGCTATTATTTCCAACTTCAAAAATTATTGTAGCACTTCGGGATCAAAAGTTATAGATTTTTATAAAATATCATGTTTTGAAGTCGTTCGGAGGGATCGTTCTCCCCATTGAACGTGAAATTGGAAAATAAAACAATTAACTTTGTTCTATACTTTGGTGAGTACTACAATGTATGTACTACGACACCTCAGGTGGTTCCCGGTTCCCTTGTGAGTTCCAATGACAAATAGTAAATACCTCTGCAAACGATATATGATTTAAAATTGCAAAAGTTTGAAAAAAGCAATACTTAACTTGTGAGTGTGGTTTTTGTTTAAATTTTATTTATTTTGTAGGCGACAGATAATACAAATTATTGTTTGTTAATTTCTGTTTTTCTCCACACACACACACACGAGACGGAACAAAAAACAAATTAATACACAGTAATAAAGTAACGGATTGTTGTTATTTTAGTTATTTTAAAAAATTTTTGTCTGTTTGTGTTTGTGTGTGTATTGGTATCATAAATAAATAAATAAATAAAAGAAAATAACTAAAATAGAACAATTGTTATTACGAACAAAATACAATAGTAGAGTGAGAGAGAGAACACCCAATACAAAAATTAGAATCACATAAAATTCATGTTCATCAACCAAAAGAGAAAAATTGCGTTTTATTTATTTATGTTTTTATACTCTGTGTCGATGTTTATGCTGATGCAATACAATAACAATATTACATAGAAATAAGACGACGATATTACTTTTTTTTATTTTATATATACTGCGCTGAAAATAAAATTCATATATTCATTATTCGTTCGCATTCAATTCACTCACATTCATTCATTTGAAAACTATCAACTGATCTGGACGTTTTTTTTTAAATATATTATTGCGTTTTTATTATTATTATTATAGTTTCAATTACATTGTTGTCGAATTTGCTTGCATTGGACTCGATTTTCTAAACGATTGTATTTATTTAATTTTTGGATTTTGTTAATTATAATTATAATTAATATTAATATTATAATTATAATTAATATTAATATTATAATTATAATTAATATTTATTAATATTTTTATATATTTATAATACTTTTAGTAACGACCTGGCGCACTTTATATTTTATATTAATAAACATTTGTTGTATTGGTAACGATTTTAATCGGAATTTTTTGATTTGATTTGGGTTTGTGACCATAGATTTAAACATTAATTTGGTAACGACCTGGCATTTTATATTAATGAACATTTTTTGTATTGGTAATGATTTGGATCTGAATTTATTGATTTGATTTTGGGTTTGTGGCCAAGATTTGCACAGTAATTTGGTAACGACCTGGCTTTTTATATTTTATATTAATAAACATTTGTTGTATTGGTAACGATCTTTATCTGAATTTTTTGATTTGATTTTGGGTTTGTGACAATAGATTTAAACAGTAATTTGGTAACGACCTAGCATTTTATATTTTATGTTAATAAATATTTGATGTATTGGTAACGATCTGGATATGAATTTTTTGATTTGATTTTGGGTTTGTGACCATAGATTTAAACAGTAATTTGGTAACGACCTGGCATTTTATATTTTATATTAATGAACATTTATTGTATTGGTAACGATCTGGATCTGAATTGTTTGATTTGATTTTGGGTTTGTGACCATAGATTTACACAGTAATTTGGTAACGACCTGGCATTTTATATTTTATATTAATAAACATTTTTTGTATTGGTAAAGATTTGGATCTGAATTGTTTGATTTGATTTTGGGTTTGTGACCATAGATTTACACAGTAATTTGGTAACGACCTGGCATTTTATATTTTATATTAATGAACATTTGTTGTTTTGGTAACGATCTGGATCTGAATTTTTTGATTTGATTTTGGGTTTGTGACCATAGATTTACACAGTAATTTGGTAACGACCTGGCATTTTATATTTTAAATTAATAAACATTTGTTGTATTGGTAACGATCTGGATATGAATTTATTGATTTGATTTTGGTTTTGTGACCATAGATTTACACAGTAATTTGGTAACGACCTGGCCTTTTGTATTTTATATTAATATACATTTTTTGTATTGGTAACGATCTGGATCAGAATTTTTTGATTTGATTTTGGGTTTGTGACCATAGATTTACACAGTAATTTGGTAACGACCTGGCATTTTCTATTAAACATTTTTTGTATTGGTAACGATTTTTATCTGAATTTTTTGATTTGATTTGGGTTTATTATCATAGATTTACACAATAATTTGGTAACGACCTGACTTTTTATATTTTATATTGATTTTAAATTTTATATTAAACATTTTTTGTATTGCTAACGATCTGGATATGAATTTTTTGATTTGATTTTGGGTTTGTGACCATAGATTTAAACAGTAATTTGGTAACGACCTGGCCTTTTGTATTTTATATTAATAAAAATTTTTTGTATTGGTAAAGATTTGGATCTGAATTGTTTGATTTGATTTTGGGCTTGTGACCATAGATTTACACAGTAATTTGGTAACAACTTGGATTTTTATATTTTACATTAATAAACATTTGTTGTTTTGGTAACGATCTGGATCTGAATTGTTTTATTTGATTTTGGGTTTGTGACCATAGATTTACACAGTATTCGATTTCATTTTGGTTTTCATAAAATATATTAATTCAATTTTTGGAATATTTTTTATTAAAAATTTGTTTGTGTACAGAAAAATGAATGAATTTAAAACTGATAATCGCAAGCCTGGAAATAGATGGGTATTCTGTAAAATTTTCACAGAGTGAAGACAAAAATGTTAAGATGTTTAGTTTTCCAGACTTTCCGAAATTACAATTTGCATAAAGAACGCATCGGATAACATGTGCAAACGAGGTATAACAGGAAAAATAATCAAATTATACAAATAAAAATGAAATCAGTTTTTCGAGATTTCGGACATTAATATATTAATGATACGATGAATTTCATCCAGATTTTACAAATCTATAAATTACATTCTATGCGAAATATCTGCATCATTTCTTGACCAATTTCGATGAAAGTTTGTATAAAATCGTTCTCGAAATAGGATTTTACAAGTATTTAATTTTGTTGGAATAATTTTCTGTATGTCACATCAAATTGATTTGACCATTGTAGCCATCCATTATTAATTTTAACCCTTTTAACTTTGTAAACAGTAAACATAAATGAATTAACTAAATATTTATGATTACGTCCTACTAATTACAAATGACTTTAAATGAATTTTAAATAATTATATATTCTTTTAACAAATTTATTGTAACAATTTTAGAATTGAACGAATTCTTCATTTTTTTTTCAATTTAAATTCAATATGTTTAGAAGACATTCTCAGCAATAGGTTCTTTTGAGAGTTCTATTTAAATATAATAAGTTTAAAATGGAAATTGTGAATCCATTTAATGGTGTTTACTTTTTAATAATTAAGGGTTTGTTTGTTATTTATCTTATAAAATAAGCGTTGTACATGTAATTGTAATTTGTTAAACTTTATAATCTTGAAATTAAATTGAATTATAATAAGATTACACTATTTTTTATAACACATTGTCAAGCAATCACTTAAATAAAATATAATTTATAATTTGCAGAAATTTATTAAAGACCAATTGGTGAATTGTTATGGATTCCCATTAATACTAATTTATCAATTTCACTGTAAAGATATATGTTCTTGATTTTGTATTATCTTGCCACGTGTGGTCTGGATTTTGGTTGTAGTTGTCCATCACAAATAACTGGAAACAATGCTATACATAAGCTTCCTCCCCCATTGGTTGTGGTCCTGTAATATATTTAATAATTATCAGCAATGGTATGACGAACGTAATAATTCCAATTGCAGGCAGTTTATGTTAATTTTTGGTTGTTAATAGCATTGTGGTTAAAATTTGCATTGAATGCATTTTTATTATATTCCGCAATTTTTATGTTTGGATGATATGTTTTAATTCATCATTATTATTGTCCGCTAAAATTTCATCGCGATTGTTGATATATCAATTAATGTACTGTACCAGGTGTACCGGTATCAAGTGAGTTTTTATTTTGTTAAAATAAAATGGGAAATGGGAAAGTAAACAACATTTTATTCAAAATATTGGCTACAATAACAATCATATTTCATTTACGGAAAGAAATTCAAGGAACACCACTTTCTTTTTTCCCAATTTATTAAATACATCATTTACTTACCACTATTTTTCCGAAGAACATCTCAATCTTTAATTTGAATATCAACTTCCTAATGACTATCTCGTTTCATTAAATTAATTCTTTGTTATCATCCATCTAAAAGCAAAATAAAAAACGAAATTTAATTAAAGATACGAAAAATAGGAAAGATTTGCAAATAAAGAACAAATTTGTCAGGAAAGAAAGTATGGTTTTTTCCATTAACAATAATATTTCATTCACGATAAGAAATTCAAGGAACACCACGTTTTCTTCACGTGTTAATTAATTAAATAATTTAGTGTTGGTAATTTTGCACCGTGTGCAAGAAATGACCCAAACAATATCCAGTGGCTATACACTGTGGCAAAATATCAAAAATGACCGTCAATTTATTTGACCGCTGTCAAAAAAAACATCGATTTATATTCAACTTAAAAAATGAACGTGTGCTAATATGTTGAACGATAAAACGAAAAGTCCACTGAAAAATAATTGAACAGAACAAAATAATAAATTTTTGAAATAAATTTAATTACGGATTTAAATAAGACCTACAATAAATAAATAAAAGAAACATCATTTCCAAATTTTGTAATTTATTTTTAATGGCTGTGCCTTATGATTATAATTATTTGCTGTGAACTTGTGTGAAATATAATTGGAAGTTATGATTCCATTAGTTAATTTGTTTGTCGCAAGTAATTAATAAAATATAATAATTCAATCAAATAGTAACGGATGTTTGACCAAATTCATGGGTGAAATTGATGCACATACATTAGCTATTTGGATGAGAAAAATACGTCTGGAAATATGAAGGAAATGTGGTTTAAAAAATTTCATCACAAGCACTAAAAAAATTGATTCGGAACACCATTTGCTTTTTTCTCAATTTATTAAATACATCATTTACTTACCAATATTTTTCCGACGAACATCTCAATCTTTAATTTGAATATCAACTTTATAATGACAATCTCGTTTCATTAAATTAATTCTTTCTTATCATCCATCTAAAAGCAAAATAAAAAACGAAATGTAATTAAAGATACAAAAAATAGGAAAGATTTGCAAATCACCATCTTTATGGCTGTTTATTGGGGATACCACGCCAATAGAATTGTTCCAAATCGGGCTACACCAAGCAACTCCCAGCCAAGTGCTTTGATTGTATCATGAACCGGTTTTGTTTTGTGTGCAGGTGCGTTGTCATGGAGCAAAATTATCTTGCCATGTCTTCTGACCCATTCTGGTCGTTTTTCGATCAATGCATGGTTCAAATTGATTTGTTTGTTGTCGGTAGCGATCAGCATTAACAGTATCGCTAGGTTTTAGGAGCTCGCGTTACACCACACCTTTCTGGTCCCAGTGCAAACACACAGCATTGTCTTCTTGCCAAAACGATTTGGTTTCGAAGTCGATGTTTATGGTTCTCCTGGATTAACTCATAATTTTTTCCTTTTGGGATTCTTAAAATAAATCAATTTTTCATCGCCAGTAACAATTCGATGCAAAATTGATTTTCTTTCGTGTCTGACAAGCAAAATTTCACAAGTGTTTTTTTCGGGTTTCTATCTGTCTTTCAACTCAATTCATGTGGCACCCATTGTCCACACTTTTGGATCTCTTCTATAGCTTTTAAACGGTTAGAAATTTTTTGTTGTGCAACATTTAGCATTTCTGTCATTTGTTTTGATTTAAAGTGTCATCTTCAATGACTTGATGTATGCATAAATATGTTTGACAGGTGTCATAGCAACCAAACAAAAAAAAAAATTAAGGCTCGTTCACAACAAATGTTCCCTATATCGAGACATTTGTTTCTTCACACTCATTGCATACCGGCACCTGGTAGAGACGGTACACAAATTCAAGAACAAAGTTTCCATTAAACATAATAGATAGAAAGGAATGCTCTGTAGTTGATCAAAGTGATATTGTGTATTATTTACTTAAAATACGGATCGCTATTGCCAACTTCTCCTTCATTATAATTTAAATATAAATGTATTAAAATCGGTGGATTTAGTAATGTTAATCCATTCATATATCAACAGATTTGGCACAATCAGATTACCATTCTTCTATAGATAACAAATGCATATTTAACGTTGCACGTAGCACTTCAACAATTTTGAAAAACACAAAGAATAGAGTCTTTCAATATAGAATTTTTTCGAAGATCCATATCTACAAATTGTCTATCGAATAAGTTCTACGTCTGAATCTTGGAATTTTTGTATTTTATTGCTTATTAATCGGATACCTTACATTGAATTGTGTGATGCTTATTGATTTTATTAGACAATTCCCCATGTCGCACGGAATCAACTGATAATTTTTCAAGAATATAAATAGCTGTAGCTACATCTTAACACATTTGTTTCGGTTCTGGCATAATTTTTAACAGTTCATTGCTTCGCAAAAGAAGTCAATAATTCGGTAATGAATTGAAATCAATTTCTTCCAAATTACGTGAATATTGGATTCATTATCAAAATTTTGAAACAGCTTACGCTTACTAATAGTAGGCACATATTATTTTCGATTTTCTTTACCTCGAACACCAAATCTACTACTTTAAATAATCATTGGCTACAGTTGAATCCCTAACTAAAATATAAATTAAATTTTATTTTTAATTAATTTAAAATATTTTTATCAATTTTTACTTTTATTTTTCCGCCACACACGGAATATTGTATATTTCTAAAAATATGACAAAGTATGGTTTTGTTATTTCCTCTCGGAAAGGATATCCACGTAGTTGAAAGTTTTTCCACCATTACTTCCGAAACTGTTCTGTACAAATTTTTGCTTATACTTGATTGGCTCATGGAAAATTGCAATGATTGTCTTATAATAGAAATATTTTGGTAGCGGTTAAAATTTAGGAAAATAAAATTTATCGCCATAATTCTTTCAGAAAGTCTGACATTTATAATGCAATTGTTGGTATCAATTCGCTGAAAAGATATTTAACCACATCCGTCGAGTGTCTAAAATGAATTGTAAAATCTCTATTCGGTAATGAAAATGGATGTGCGTTGTCTCTTAATTCTTTGTTTACATAAATTTTAATGTTTCTTCTGTTGATGTTAACTATTTTAATTAAAAGAAATTCAATCGCATCTTTATGCCAGTCTTTTTAGCGTTCATCTACAATTTCAGATATATAAAAAATGGCAACAAAAATCCGCATTTATTTAAAAACGTTGAACAGAATTTATAATTAAAATAATAGCAGTGGCCCACTTGCTATTGCTATTTTGATACTTCATAGCACGATGAAAATAATTCAGAATATCGAATGGAATAATAACAATAATTTTTTGGAATATTATTTTACAAAATTAAAACTTCTCAAATACACACAATTTTTCTCAGTTTACCCGCAACCTGAGTCTGAGACTAAAACCAATTATTGAAACCATTCATTGCCATTTACAAAATTTCAAATAAAAATTAATGCATCTGGTAACACCAATAAGATTATTCGAAGTTTCTTCTATTATGAATTTATTTTAGAATTGATTATTTATTGATTCCACAACTTTAGTTGAACAACAAGCTTCGAACAGTTCGGAAGGCTATAATTTTAAAAATTTTGATTGGAAATTTATCGAGTATTTTTTAAAAATCTGTGCCAAATATTTGTAATTAAAATAAAAACTGAATTAAATTAATTAATAATTAATAATAATAATTTTTAATTAATAAAAGTTTATTAAAATGACTGAAATGCAACAACAATTATTAAATATCAATTTAAATGCAACATTAAACCAATCTCGAATAATTGGAAACGTGGAGAAGAAGAAATATAATTGTGAATTGTGCTCGAAAAAATTCAATTATAAATCAAAATTAATTGGACACAAGCGCACGCACACTGGCGAGAAACCGTTTGATTGTAATGTGTGTGAAAGAAAGTTCGCAATAAAAGGAAATTTAGAAAAACATTTACGAACACACACTGGCGAGAAACCGTTTGATTGTAATGTGTGTGAAAGAAAGTTCGCAATAAAAGGAAATTTAGAAAAACATTTACGAAAACACACTGGCGAAAATCTGTTTGATTGTAATGTATGTGAAAGAAAGTTCACACAAAAAGGAAATTTAGAACAACATTTACGAAGACACACTGGCGAAAATCTGTTTGATTGTAATGTATGTGAAAGAAAGTTCACAATAAAAGGAAATTTAGAAAAACATTTACGAACACACACTGGCGAGAAACCTTTTGATTGTAATGTGTGTGAAAGAAAGTTCGCAATAAAAGGAAATTTAGAAAAACATTTACGAACACACACTGGCGAAAATCTGTTTGATTGTAATGTATGTGAAAGAAAGTTCGCAATAAAAGGAAATTTAGAAAAACATTTACGAACACACACTGGCGAGAAACCTTTTGATTGTAATGTATGTCAAATAAAGTTCGCACAAAAAGATAATTTAAAACGACATTTACTAACACACACTGGCGAAAAACCGTTTGATTGTACTGACTGTGAAAGAAAGTTCACACGAAAAGAACATTTAAAACGACATTTACGAACACACACTGGCGAAAAACCATATTACTGTTTCGTATGTAAAACCAGATTTAGATCAACGCCTGTATTGTTGGCCCATTTAAAGCGTAAAAAACATTTAAATGGACACAATCACATGAAAATTCTTCATAATTAATTTTTGCATTCAAGATATGACAAATTTTTGTTAAAATAAAATTCAATTTTCATAAAATATTAATCATTTCGAAATGACGCTTCAACAAATTGTTGATGAAAGTTACTTATAATATCAAGACATTTGAAATAATTATTAAATTTCCTACAAGTAAAATCGACACAGTAATTTTATGTAATCATTTTTTGCTAATATTCATTACAGTATTCTAATAAAATTAATTATTATTCAAAAATGTGAATTATTTTGTTTTTATCATGTTCGAAAAATTAGGTCACGAAAAGTCGCATATAGAAATAACTACAACAACAAAGAGAGTGAGCGATAGGAAAATAGTGTTAATTGGAAATTTTATTTTGGAAATACTGTAAAAATATGATAACGTTCACACATAGATTTAAAATCATAGTTCAACTGGAGCTTGCACGAGCATATTTAAATCTCACAATAAAAACTGGGAAAGAATCTTAATCATTTTTCTAACGGCATTTTATTTGAAAACAATGTAGTTACGTTTGAAAATTATTGTTTCAACTTCACACCCTCATGGAAAGAAAACCCCATACCAATATTAGAGTTTATAACACAACCTGAGTGTGCGACTAAAACCAATTATTGAAACCATTAATTGTCATTTACAAAATTTCGAATAAAAATTAATGCATCTGGTAACACCAAAAAAATTCTTTCGAAGTTTACTTGAATTTTCTAGAAATTATTTTTAACCGAATTTTATTTATATCGAATTAATCGAATTAGTAATTTATTGACTGCAGTAAAATTTTAGTTGGACAACAAACGTCGAATAGTCCGAAATGCAATAATTTTAAAAATTTTCTATGGAAAATTAACGATTGTTTATTCAAAATTTGTTTGAAACATTTCTAATTTTATTAAAAATTATATTTTTCATTTTATCAAAAAATTAAAATAAAATCTAAAATTAAAATAATTAATAATTTAAAAACGAAAATATTATTAAAATGACTGAAATGGAACAATAATTATTAGAAAAAGATTTACAATCATCATCGAATCAATCTCAAAAAATTGGAAACGACGATACTAAGAAATTTTATTGTGGATTGTGTTCGAAAAAAATTCGCTAGTAAATCTGTACAAAAACAGACACGTGTCCTGTCAACAATTTCAGACAAAAGTTAAAATAGAAACTTGGTGAAGTTAATTAAATGGTGTTCTCTAATTGATTTATGTGACCAAATAATGTTCATGTGATGTATGTTCTAGCAATTAATTACGTTTCATGTGTTAATCTCTCCGTCACCGGCGTCAATTTATAGTTGATGATTTGGTTATCTGGAAAAAGTGTAACTCAAAAAAAAATAATACTTTGCAACGGCAATTTGTTAAATTACTAATTTTTTTTGCCATCATCTATTCACAAAAATGGGTGGTCAGAAAGGTAGATCTTTTCTAAAAGTTATGTCAAAATTTCATAACGGCATAAATGATTCAGACAGAAGGTAGAGAAGCTATAACATATGCGATGATAAACGTCCAGGCCAACCATCTGACATTATTTACAGACGAAAACATTGAAAGGATTGCGTGAATTTGTGAAAATTTCTAAAACAATCTTTGACAAGATTCATTAAAATACAGATTGTGGAACACAGAAAACAATAATTCATCGAATTTTTACTGAAACAATTGGTCTATGATAGGTGAATGCGCAAAATTTGTTGCACATCATTTTAAATGATGATCAAAAATTGCACCGAATTGAACTAATAATCAATATTTTTTTGCTTAACCACATTCACCATATTCGCCAGATTTGACTCCCGGCCACTTCTATCCAATCTTCAAAATTACTTTTGCCGATAGAAAAAAGACAGCGTTATGCCAACATTGAAACCATACAAAAGGCGTCGGCAGCCATCTTGAAGAACATCTCTAAAGATTAACTTAAAAATGCATTTGACCCCTGGTAATTGACGGTGCAAAATGAAGCGACAGGAAACTATTTTGAAAAGAATAAATGATTTTTTTCAAAATATTACTCTAAGCTTTTGTTGTTATTTTCAAAATATTCTGTTTTCTGTGACAGCACGGTTTCCATCGTTTTTCAAAAGGTGATTTTTGTGGCTGCTACATTGTTACCGAATGTGGTAAGTGTTAAGATAATATTTTATTTAATGAATAAAAATACAAATTTCAATTTCTATTTCAAAATTTATTTAAAATTTTTTTTATTCTTACATTAAATCTGCAGTTAGTTCAAGCGACCTTTTTGACAAAAATAATTCTTTATTAAATTTTTACAATAATAAAAATAATGAATACACACACATTGGCACACACAAACCAATACGTAAACCGAAGACTCTTACAAAACAATTTGAATCAATGTTGATTTTATTGCTGCGCCTAATAATCGAATAAATACCAATGTTGCAATCGGAATGCTTTCACATATTTATTCTGATAATCAATGATTATATTGAATTCGTCCTTTACAGACAATAAGTATTGAACAATGTCATATGCATAAATCTGACAGGCAAGAGCAAATGCAGAATTTCCATTCATATCTTTTTGATTTTTATCAATCGGTGTGGTCAGTAGTTGCTTAACAATACTTAAGTTTTCATATATGCACGCGTCGTGGAATGCATTATGATCGCAATTATCCATTGCATTTATTTCAATGTTACTTTGTTCACAAAGTAATTTCACAATTGAAATGCACGAATACAAACACGCATCGTGCAGTGGTGTCGTGCCATTGTAATTTTTTTTATTTATATCAACGCTACCCAATTGAATTAAATACTTACAGATGTCTAGAGAATTATTTGAAATGGCCATATGTAATGGATAATTATTTGCAAAATAATCACACATAAAATTTCCATCACATTCAACAAATTTCTTGATCGCTAATAATTTGTTGTTCCGAATTTGAAACTGCATGTAATCGTCGACCGGCAAATTATTAAGTAATAATTTTAGTAGCTTAGGACATCCATTTTTAAGTGCAAAATTAAAAGGATATGTAGTATTACTGTAAAATTGTACATTTTTTGTTAACAGTTCCTCTAATCGTTCAATGTTGTTCAGTTCGATGGCTTTAATCAATCGATATTTATTTGCATTCATTTTAAAATATTAAATTAAATTTTTTATTTATTTCACAAATTAGAAAAAAATAAAAATTAATTAACCGTTATTGATGTTAAAAATCAAAAACTGGTTTTTTAATTGAGGTAAGCAAAGACTATCGACGCGAACGACGGACTACTGTTTCACTTAAAGGCCAACGAACTTATGTTGTTACATAATAAAATGATTGATTTTTGAAATATTTGAAATTTTTAAGAAATATTATTTTATTGAATAAACTTTTAAAAGTGGTGGAACCAATTTTTAAAATTCAAAAATATTCATTGCACATTATACTGATAAGTAATCAATTATTTTATTCTCATATCGATCAATCGGTTTTTTTCTGTTGAAAGCGTTAACAAACGCATAGAATATAGAAAATAGATACTAATTTTTTGGCATACACGTTGGCACACAAAGAAGAACCATATCCAAAATTATATATTTTGTAATTTTCCGTATACATTATTTGAATTGATGGTACATTTTTATAAAAACTAATGGTGGTATACTGTTTTGGTGCCAAATTTTAGAAAAAATCATAATCAAAATTTCTTAACCATTAACGAATGCCCAGTGTACAAAACAATTTACCAATTGTAATGATTTATATTTGTATGGTTCCGAACAATTTAATAAAATCTAACTGTCATCATTTGTCGGATTGTCGGAAAATTTTAAATTTAATAATTTAATGAAACGTTTTTGATGGCAAAACTCTCAAAACTCAAAGCCACATTCGCGTTTTCATTCTATCGATATTATATTCTCAATTGAACTGTCTCAAAACCAACTGCTCAGGTTAACTGATCTGGAGATCAATTACCAAGAATTTTGTTAGAAATTTTGTTCATATCATGATTCTGTCTGTCATAGTTTTGTCACATATACCATAGATTGACATTTGATACATGCATTGAAATGCGTTTAAAATAATTTGGATACGAATACAACTGGATAGATAAATTCCTCATAACTTAACACATAACCTATCGTCATCCATCAACGATATGCTTATGAAAAAAAGTAACGATCCATTTTTCAAATAAGATTTTTAAACGGGCCAATGAAAAATGGACAACAATATATAAAAATTCGAAAAAAGCAATTCATTCATCAAACGAAAAGTTGTGTTATCACATTTTGATTGGATTACACGGGGGGGAGGGGGGGGGGGGGGTTGTATATTTTTATGAACGTTTACCTACCAAACAAACGATCAATTGAAATGTGTACGTACAGCAGCTAACCAAATTGAACAATACAATGCAAGAAATGTGACCAGCAAATTACATAGCAAATCGAAAAGGCGTTGTGTTCGTCACTCCGCACATCTTTGGTCACCGGCCAAAAAAACTATTGTAGCCTGGTTGAAAAGTATTGCCACATCCATCATATAGTCCATACCTCATACCATCAGATTACCATCTATTTCGAAGTCTGCACCACTTCTGTGTACCATGAAGTTAACAAAATATTTGTCAAAATGTTCTCGAACAAAATGGACAGTATATTATTGAAAGTTATTTAATGCCAATAAATATTTACATTTTGTTTTTTCATTAAAAAAACCCCCCGCCCCAACTGACTTTGTTGCCCACCCACAACGCACTAATGTAAATGCGAATTCAAAATTTAAAAAAAAATATCTACAAACGAATGCCCAAATAAATACCATATAAAATAATGTAAATATTGGAAAATTTTTAGTCTAATCGAATATCAAATTAATTAAATTAATTAAATTAAACATAAAAAATATATTAAATTGGTATATATTGAATTTGTAGGTAGAGAAGACGTCGAACCCTCGACGAGGTTCATTATATTTTGTAATATTTATAATGATGTGCAAACAAGGAAAAAAAGGAAATAAGTCTATCGCACGAATTATCACAGAGTAGAATTGATGTAGAAATTATTGTCAAAATTGGTCCCATTAGTGAAAAAATATTTTAAGCACCGTAGCGTATGGACCGTAACAGACCAAACAGACGCGCAACATTTCCACGCCACAAGAATTTTATCTAAAAAAAACAACCGAATATATGTTCTCACAATGTAATAGGAAAACCTATAAAATGCGTTCATTCTGATCTTAATCTGACGGCTCAAAGGCGACCAGTTAGAATCGGACAGAATTGGATGTAACAAATTGAAGTAGAGACTAAACTAAATATCTCGGTATCATATTATGGCCAACGGTAAACAAAAGAGGTTATATTTCCTTTGGATTTACTGCAGTAATTTCGGTTAATACTGGCAATGCAAAAATTAAATTTATTACTTAAACTGATAGAATTAATATACAATTGGTATGACCATCAAACTAACCAGGATATTTATAGAGAACATTTTTTAAACTGCTGTCCAATGAAAAATTACATAATAACATAGAATGGTACGATGTCTGCACGGGGCGCGATTTATTTGGATATGGAATGAATTGAGTTTGTAGAATGTTTCTTGTGTATAACTGTTCAGAGTGTTGGAGGAACGAGGAGGTTTCAAATATTGGCAAGAAGTTTTTTTTTTTGTCAATTTTTACGATCTGGTTGAAAAATCACTAATTTTTCCAATGTCACAGGGAACATAATGTTGGATGGTCGACAATGATTAACATGTAACCGACCGCGAAATAATGTTATGCACATCGGGGTAATCAAAGCAATCGTAAAGTAACTTATTTAATATTTTGTATTAGAAAAGTTGGTATGTTAATGGCTATGGACCACCAGTACACCACTGACCCATTATCCATTTCACAATCATTATCCCAATTTTACCTATACATAAATTTTATGATATATTTACAAACGAATACAATAACAACAACAACTACCATATATTTTTTATTTTTTTTTTGTTGTATCCTTTTTTTTTCCGTGACGGGCACGGACTGCTATTTCTCCTATAATAACACATAATTTCCTTTTTATTTCTTTGAACCTTATTTACCTACTCATTCTCATCCTTTTTTTTGTTCCAAATATGAATATTTTTTTATGTATTATTTGAATTTATTATATATTTTGAAATATTCAATTCCATTTTCGTATTATTTGTTCTGTGTGAGTTTTTGTGTGTGTGTGTGTTTTTTTTTTTTTTTCGTTGTTGTTGTTGTTTCTATTATATTTTAATAAAGGAAAAAAAATATGAACACTAAAATATGTATACAACAACAAGAACAACAACAACAAAGGGAATAAAATTGCAAAATTGTGTTTTACATAATATTGTTAAAATAAAAGAATAAAAGAAATGAAAATCGAGAAAATGATAAAACAATGGAGAGAAAAAATAAATTCCAAACACGATTTTCATATTTAAAATAAAATAAAATAAAATAAAATAAAAAGCAGAAAAAAAAATCATATTAAATAAAAAGAAAAAAAAAAGCTCATTGCCGCCGGTCGCCCACACCAAACACACAAATAATCCTTCGTACCCATTACACCAACAGCTGGAAGTTATGTACAGGGACAAGCTGTTGCATTTGGTTTTTATTCCTTTCGTCTATTATTTTATTATTTTTATTTTCTCATTTCAAACTTTCTTTTCACATTTTTCATTTGTGTTTTGTTGTATTTTTATTATTATTTTAAAATGCGTAAATACACCGGTGTCCATTCGCTTAACACAGCAACACCCATTCGTGTGTCGTCGGCTGACGTTATGTCGATTTATAATTCGGAAGGTTCTTAGTCCGTACATCGCTATTATTTTGTTATGTTGTGGAAAAAAAATATCGGTTTTCAGTAAAAATTTTATTAACACATTGAAGGCGGCACGCGTAGTAATACGATTTATCTCAACTGTAGCTTAAAGCGGGGGAGTCGTAGTACTACGATTGATCTCGATTGAAGCTTAAAGGCGGGACTCTTAGTAATACGATTTATCTCGACTGTAGCTTAAAGGCGCGCGAGTCGTAGTAATACGATTTAACTAGACTGTAGCTTAAAGGCGCGCGAGTCGTAGTAATACGATTTAACTAGACTGTAGCTTAAAGGCATATTAGTACAGTTTGTAACGACCATTGCACAATCCAAGCGCCACTTTACATTTGTATTTAGTATGTTTTGTTTGGTTTGAAGCTGTTCGGTTGTTCATTACATTCTACTAACAGTAAATTTTGAAATCCTTCAATATTGTTTCACGGCGAAAATAAAGATATATATGCAAACGATTTGTCTGTCGTTGATTGGCGCGGAACGAGAGTTAGATATTGATAATAATGATAGTTCTATACGACCTGTGCGAAGGACCCGACTTTTTCCACTACCGATTAACGATGTTTATCATGTGAAAATAATTATGAAGAAGAAATTATACATCAATGGACTGAAGTCGACATTCCATGTACCATAGAACCGAGGCGGGGTGGTCTCTGTGTGTTATCTAGAATACTTTCGTCAAGATCCCCCGCCTTTAATTTGTTAATATAAAGATAACAAAATGAAATAAAAAAGATTCACACACCAAGACTCCACAGCTGAAATAGACCGCCAAACCATTTCAATCGAACCCAGCACCCGAATAACATAAAATACACCGCAGAATATGCCTCCCATAAATCACCACATAAATGAAATGCAATTACCAATAATTAACCAACTGCTGCGCAAAATACATTAAAATCCTACACAGCACCAGAGCACAGGTAATATAAGAGGACCAAAGCGCATATAACGCCCCAGGCACCAATTGTTCACAACGTCATACGACAAACAATACCACCGATGTCAACACACCAAATTGACGCACGAACGCAACGTCATCCCAAACGGGACCATTATCGAATTCACCAATAATTAACAGTTTGCATTCTACTTGAGGACAATTCAAATGCAATATCAACTCAACAAATTTCATCCAACTACCGAATTGCAAATACACTAAAAAAACTAAATGGTAAAGATAAAATCACAAGCATTAGGCGTTTAAACATAATCCAAACATCACACAACGACACTGCACGCGAACGCAATGCCGGAAATCAACGAACCGTCCCATAGTAAATTCATAGTGACAAGGCTAAAATTTTAAACAGATTGACAGGGTGATTGATGTTACCGCATGTAATTGAAATATGATGGAATGGACAATCGAAATAAAAGGTAATATATCAAACAACAATTGCTCAGATCACAGAGTTCTATCTATTTTGTGTTAAGTGGAAATCTGGCAAAAGATGGTAAAATAAATACCGAAATATGCTGAAAATGTCGTGTGCCAGCTAAATATTTTACATTCGTCTATGTTGAATGAATTTCAAACGTGCGCGCGCAGACTCTAAAGAAAGAGTTGTGAAAAAAGCTTTAAGCCATTTAATGAGAGGTACTGCTCAAAAATGGGAGATATATAAATCAATGTATAAGCAAATAGATCTGCTCGTAAATGGAGAGCATCTCTGCGGTCAGAGTAAATCCACAGAAGATGATCACCAATGCTCCAGTATCTAGAATTGGACTGATGGTTGCTGGAACTGGGAAAATGACAGCAAAATTTCTAATATGTCATGGGTTTTTCAAAATCGAATTAGCACATTTGGGAATCAATTGTTTTAACCTCTATCGAGAGATTTAACCAGGAATACTTCCCGACTTAATTCAAAGGGGGATGGAAAATAATTTTTTGCATCACGACAACGGGATAGATTCGAGATACGTCCGAAAAAAAATTCGAAAATCAAAGATTGCAATACATCGCAGTGTTGTTATAGTATTTTATAGACTTTGGTGCGCACTTTCCGAAAACTAATTGTAATTGTAAATAATAATAATGCCAGAAATTAGCAAGTGCTTGCAATAAATGTCAATCGCTCCCTAAATCTTAAAAATATGTGCATTTGAATGTGTAAATATATATAGTTTGATAAAAATATCTTCTACACGATAATTAACTGATAAAATGCGGTGTTTTCCCGGACACATCCATCAAAATGTTTTTCTGGCAAGAAAAATACAAAAAATTATCAAACTCGGCCCGATGATCAGATGATATTAATTGATTACTTATGGACACATTAAACATTATAAAATTTTTAATTTAATTATTCTCATTGTACGCAATGTCCGTACTCTTAATTATTTGCATTTGAGTATGTTTGGTCATAGCAGTTTACACCGACACAGTTTTTGCGTACACTTTTTCGATCGACTAAATATTTTTGGAATTTATGTCAAATTATAACATGCGACTTTATTACTTCATTATACGGAACCAAAAAAATTAAAAATTGTGGAACTGTTTTGCAATCAATTTAAATGAATATCAATTTAAATGCAATTTGATAGTGACTGAGGGCATATCCTCAGCCCGGAAATATTCAAATTATTAAATTTCTTATCGTACGTGATTGTTGATGTAGATTTTTTGGAATTTACTTTAATTATTAATCGTTAGACAGACATGGCTTTTAATTAAAATATATTAATCTCGCATCCATAATTAAACAATAACATTTATTGTTAGAACATCATTCCTTACTTAACTTTATAAATTATTAAATTTGTGTGTGTGTGTGTGTGTGTTAATTAATCAATAGTTTTTGTTATGGATAATAATGTTTCTATAATAAAATTTAAATAATTTAATTAATTATCAATTGTGCATTCCGATAATTAATTTTTCAAAACGTTTTTGTTTTAATTAAATTTTTAAAATACAAAAATAATTGTTATTTGTTATTGAAAACATAATTTAATATTTATATTGAAACACTCAGGGCCGCACCATTCATAGATTCAAATGATGCACTTGTTTGGCGCGCAAACGAGATGGAGGGCGCATAAAAGTTAATAAATTGTACTATATGGAATACACACTCAATTCGCAATTATTCCTTATTTTTTATTGCTTTTTCTTTCGGTCTCAGATTTCATGTCAAAAGCATCGTTATGTGGCTTTGTTGCAATACTAACAGGTTAAAAAAATTTGTACCGAACACATATTTTCCCATCCCTTCTCTTTTGCATTATTAAGAAATTTCACATTAGCTTCTTTTTGTTCTGAAAAATGTTCCATGAAATCGAGGATATCCGTACAATGCTTTTTTTTGCATTTAATCTGAAAATGTTTCCAAAAATTTTAACTTTTTAAATTGAAAATATAACATTAAAGTTAATTTATATATTTAAAAAATTAATTTGTATTGTGAATCATATCGGTATATTTTGGAAATGTTTAATTTCTTGATGTGGATAGCACCCAAAACTTTTATCTTAATGTTCAATAATGTGAATGTGACAGAATAAAAATGAGATTACGATCATGAAAAAAAATATTCTGTTTTGTAACACCAATAACATTCTTATGATAATACTTACCTATTTACTGCATATCATTAAGACTCAGATGAGGTTTTAGCCATCTCCAAAACCGGACGTATATTTATTTATTTTTGTTGGTTTTGTTTTAATGTAGAATGATACAGTGTTTGTAGGTAGGTCCTAGGTAGGTAGGTCCTAGATAGGTAGGTATATTATACTATATGTTGTAGGCATAAATATATATATAAATGTAAAAATATTATATTTTCAGGCTTTCAGCTGTATTTTACCAATGTTTGAATTTAAGCAATTTTAGTTCGTCTTATTAAATTTATGTTTATGATTAAAAGAAAACAAAAATGTAAATTATAAATAATTGTTCCAGGCCCTCGCTCCACTTTAATAATTTATGAACAATTATAAAATTTATTTCAATAATCTGATTATGGAAAATTGTCAATAAGTAAGTTTTGCTGGGCTTGGGACCAGCCAAATATACAATAAATATAATTTATTTGGGCCAGTGTTACCTGGAACTGAAACTAAAATAATCTAAACAAGCAAATGTTATTTTGAAACATATTCTATTGAAAGAAAATAACGTTTTCAAAAAATAATTTGCCATATAAAATTATATATTATATTTATTGTAATAATATGTGGAGGGCTGTCATCGTCGTCATCGTCATAATTTTGGTTTTGTGCAATACAAGTTGAACAAAAATTGAAATGACCACAATCAACTAAAATAAATATGTGTTCTAGGATGCACTAAACATACAACACAAATATTAGATGAAAATTCGGGAAAATCTTCGTCGATATTAATAGTCGCGTAACTAGAATTGGTTGGAACTGGGTCAACTGTTAGTAATGGTGCTGCCTACAGGTTCGTTTAAAATTTGTGGATTAGTTGGTGTAGCAGCATTTGCTGGTCCTGCTGCGGGTGTATTTGAAACTTGTTCGATTAAAGGTGGGGTTTCTAGACCTGTGTCTATAGTTTCATCGATGTCATCTGAATTATATGGAATTTCTGCAGTAAATAACGAAACATAATCTCTTGAAGTATTGGACATTGTCTTTAAAAATCTATCTACATTGTGAGTTGTACTTAAGGTACGTTGAGCAGTCGCTATATTATTGTTTCTGTCTGTGTACGTAATTCGCTGTCGGTCCGATTCTTGTCCGTTGTTGAAGCGAATTAAGTCGCGTGTCTTGGAACTTTCCATTGTCCGTAGATTGTCAATGAATTTCCAAATATTTGGATGTGCCATACCAACGATTCGAAATATCGAACGGTGGAAAGATTCAACTCCATTATTTGTGCGATGTGGCTCTTCAAAAACTAAAATGTTGTTGTCCGGGCCAGGTGTTGCGCAAATAATTACAGAATCTTATGAAATTTGAATCTGTATTTCCACCTTGATTGGCAACAGCAGTTATACCTTCTGGTATTAAATTATTTGGTGGGAATGGTAAAAACATGGCCATTTTCATGGCCATAAATATGTTAGCTGTTTTCGAGTCAACTTTGAAAGCCTTCGATTTTTTATATAATGTTCTCTAAAAATGGAACCAGCAGCGCCTAATAATGGGATGTTTGGAAACACCGAACGGATAGCACGACGAAGAGCCTTCTCATAGTCGCTCATAATTGAAATTATTATTGTATTTTGTGTTAACTTACCTAAAAAAAAGTTCGTAATACGGCTGTGTACGCGGTTACCGTCTTCTACTCATCATCAGGACATACATAATTGGATAAACCTTTTAATAAAATAATAAATACATTAAATTTGGAACATATTTAATTTAATTTTTAAAAATTAACTTACTGTATTATGGTGGTCGAGCATCATATCTATTATAAATAATTGATATAAATTGCCGGACCTTGGCAACTACCTTAAAAGTTGCATCCATTTGAATGCGAATCGATTTACCACCGATATATTTTCCATTACACTAGGTGATATGAAATAGGAATATTCCTCATTGCTACGTAGTGCATCAAGTCCCATGTAAAATGGTCGGTTGGGCTGTCCCTTCTCAATGCCGTATCTTTCGAAAAAGCTTTTTTAAAATAAATCTATCTAATTAACTAACCCTATGCATTGAAACAAAAAACACTGTTATATGAATAATTTTTTTTCATCTTATTGCACGCGGGACAGTGTATTTAATAATGTACAAAATATAATATCATTGCACTGAAAATAAAATATGCATAGCTTATTATAAAAACACATACCGTTCATTCATAATGGAAGTGTGTTGAATTCCGCCAAATTCATTGGTATCGGTGCAGTTCCTTTAGAACGTGCTCTGTACAGCATTGAGCGTACGTGCAACATAGGCCACATAGGGAATAGCTGCTGGATAATTCAATTGTTCTTCTATAAATATATTCATCCATTGGTGCTCTATTTTTGATGATTCTGCTCTTTTACGTAGAATTGTTCTAAATTTTATTGCAGCCAATGGAACCAAATCAGCTCATGGTTTTGCTGTGAGATAAAATGCTGTATGTATTATCTATTTTTATCATAGCTGTTGCAGAACAAAATTTTATTTGACACTTTAAATAAAATCTTGTACCTTCTGGTGTCACGGTTGTCTTATTGCACAAGTATATGTAATTATTATCGTCCACATATACTGTGTTATCAGTCCGTTTGCCGTCATATTTTTCCATTTTTACCGAGATAATTTATACGTTTTTTTTTCATTGGACATGTATTAAATAAGGGTTCACTTTATACCGATACCAATATACTGAACATATATTTAAAAAGCTCGTTTATATTACTTTAATATATAGGAATATCTATTTATATAATATTTTATAATTGTTTCTTTAAGCCAATTCGCAACATTTCCAATGAAAAGTTTTTGTTTTTGGTAAATATATATTTAAAACATATTTGAAAACATTTCAGAGTGATAAATTTATAGATTAATTAATTTTTATTCAAAGAAAAAATAAAAGTGAGCGTACAATTAAAAGATTTGATAACGGAGATGGTTTTTCGGTTTAAATTAAATAATAAAATAACATAAAAGAAAAATTTGGTAATACATAAGTTTTCGAAGCGTGCAATTGTCGAATAGAATTAGTTTATTGGATTTAAAATAAATGAATTATGTTGCCAAAAGAATTGTTATAATTTTAAAAAAACTTATTGCCAAATATTTTAATTATAAAAATGTAGAACTATGAATATCTAATGATGATGATGATGTTGTTGATGATGGTGATGATGATGATGATGGTGATGATGATGATGATCATGTTGATGTTGATTTTTTGTTTATTATTGAATATTATTAATAATTATTCTAAGCGAAATAAATTTTTTACAATATTTTTATAATAAATTGAATAAAATAATTCAAACGCAAATTTAACATATATTTTTTTGGTTTCGAGAATAATTTAAAAAATGATTCCACAGTTGAGAAAAACATTTTGAATTAACATTACCAAACACTGTGTTAGCAATTTTTACTATGTTGTCGTACTGTACAACCAATAAAATTGTCATAATTACACAATTCGACAAATGACAATTCCTATTATAGCCTGGAACTACCAATATAAGTATTTTATAAGTATTTCGCAAGTGTTACAAAACGTTTTGGATTTCAATAATGTGTAATATATTACAAAATTCGGAAAATTTCAAACGCTACTACAATAATTGAAACGAATAAAAATAATAATTTATTAATTATTGATTTTAATGTTTAAAAACAGCATTTTCGTTCCAAATTATTGACGTGGAAAGTGTTTGAAATTTTTCGAATTTTGTAATATATTACACATTAATGAAATCTAAAACGTTTTGTAACATTTGCGAAATACTTGTATTGGTAGAAATATTTTGAGCTGTATTTTTTTAAATACAAAGCCGTTTTTCCAGGCTATAATAGGAATTGTCATTTGTCGAATTATAATTATGACAATTTTATTGGTTGTACAGTACGTCAACATAGTAAAAATTGGTAACACAGTGTTTGGTAATGTTAATTTAAAATGTTTTTCTCAACTGTGGAATCATTTTTGATGTTATTCTGGAAACCAAAAAAATATATGTTAAATTTGCGTTTGAATTATTTTATTCAATTTATTATAAAAATATTGTAAAAATATTATTTCGCTTAAAATAATTATTAATAATATTCAATAATAAACAAAAAATCATCATCAACATCAACATCATCATCAACATCATCATCACCATCATCATCATCATCACCATCATCATCACCATCATCATCATCATTAGATATTCATAGTTCTACATTTTTATAATTAAAATATTTGGCAGTAAGTTTTTTTAAAATTATAACAATTCTTTTGGCAACATAATTCATTTATTTTAAATCCAATAAACTAATTCTATTCGACAATTGCACGCTTCGAAAACTTATGTATTACCAAATTTTTCTTTTATGTTATTTTATTATTTAATTTAAACCGAAAAACCATCTCCGTTATCAAATCTTTTAATTGTACGCTCACTTTTATTTTTTCTTTGAATAAAAATTAATTAATCTATAAATTTATCACTCTGAAATGTTTTCAAATATGTTTTAAATATATATTTACCAAAAACAAAAACTTTTCATTGGAAATGTTGCGAATTGGCTTAAAAAAACAATTATAAAATATTATATAAATGGATATTCCTATATATTAAAGTAATATAAACGAGCTTTTTAAATATATGTTCAGTATATTGGTATCGGTATAAAGTGAACCCTTATTTAATACATGTCCAATGAAAAAAAAACGTATAAATTATCTCCGTGAAAATGGAAAAATATGACGGCAAACGGACTGATAACACAGTATAAGTGGACGATAATAATTACATATACTTGTGCAATGAGACAACCGTGACACCAGTAGGTACAAGATTTTATTTAAAGTGCCAAATAAAGTTTTGTTCTGCAACAGCTGTGATAAAAATAGATAATACATACAGCATTTTATCTCACAGCATAACCATGAAGCACATTTGGTTTCATTGGCTGCAATAAAATTTAGAACAATTCTACGTAAAAGAGCAGAATCATCAAAAATAGAGCACTAATGGATGGATATATTTAGAGAAGAACAATTGAATTATCCAGCAGCTATTCCCTATGTGTACTATGTTGCACGTACGCTCAATGATGTACAGAGTACGTTCTAATGGAACTCCACCGATACCAATGAATTTGGCGGAATTCAACACACTTCCATTATGAATGAACGGTATGTGTTTTTATAATAAGCTATGCATATTTTATTTTCAGTGCAATGATATTATATTTTGTACATTATTAAATACACTGTCCCGCGTGCAATAAGATGAAAAAAAATTATTCATATAACAGTGTTTTTTGTTTCAATGCATAGGGTTAGTTAATTAGATAGATTTATTTTAAAATAGCTTTTTCGAAAGATACGGCATTGAGAAGGGACAGCCCAACCGACCATTTTACATGGGACTTGATGCACTACGTAGCAATGAGGAATATTCCTATTTCATATCACCTAGTGTAATGGAAAATATATTGGTGGTAATTCGATTCGCATTCAAATGGATGCAACTTTTAAGGTAGTTGCCAAGGTCCGGCAATTTATATCAATTGTTTATAATAGATATGATGCTCGACCACCATAACACAGTAAGTTAATTTTTAAAAATTAAATTAAATATGTTCCAAATTTAATGTATTTATTATTTTTAAAAGGTTTATCCAAATATGTATGTCCTGATGATGAGTAGAAAACGGTAACCGCGTACACAGCCGTATTACGAACTTTTTTTTAGGTAAGTTAACACAAAATACAATAATAATTTCAAGTATGAGCGACTATGAGAAGGCCCTTCGTCGTGCTATCCGTTCGGTGTTTCCAAACATCCCATTATTAGGCGCTGCTGGTTCCATTTTTCGAGAGCAGTATATAAAAAATCGAAGGCTTTAAACGTCGATTCGACAAAAGCTAACATATTTATGGCCATGAAAATGTCCATGTCTTTACCATTCCCACCAAATAATTTAATACCAGAAGGTATAACTGCTGTTGCCAATCAAGGTGGAAATACAGATCTAAATTTCATGAGATTTTCTAATTATTTGCGCAACACCTGGCTCGGACAACAAATTTCAGTTTTTGAAAAGCCACATCGCACAAATAATGCAGTTGAATCTTTCTACCGTACGTTATTTCGAATCGTTGGTATGGCACATCCAAATATTTGGAAATTCATTGACAATCTACGGACAATGGAAAGTTCCAAGATATGCGACTTAATTCGCTTCAACAACGGACAAGAATCGGACCGACAGCGAATTACGTACACAGACAGAAACAATAATATAGCGACTGCTCAACGTACCTTAAGTACAACTCACAATGTAGATAGATTTTTAAATGCAATGTCCAATACTTCAAGAGATTATGTTTCGTTATTTACTGCAGAAATTCCATATAATTCAGATGACATCGATGAAACTATAGACACAGGTCTAGAAACCCCACCTTTAATCGAACAAGTTTCAAATACACCCGCAGCAGGACCATCACATGTTGCTACACCAACTAATCCACAAATTTTAAACGAACCTGTAGGCAGCACCATTACTAACAGTTGACCCAGTTCCAACCAATTCTAGTTACGCGACTATTAATATCGACGAAGATTTTCCCGTGTGTTGTATGTTTAGTGCATCCTAGAACACACATTTATTTTAGTTGATTGTGGTCATTTCAATTTTTGTTCAACTTGTATTGAACGCTACCGACCACAAAATCAAAACTAAAATTATGACGATGACGACGATGACAGCCCTCCACATATTATTACAATAAATATATAATTTTATATGGCAAATTATTTTTTGAAAACGTTATTTTCTTTCAATAGAATATGTTTCAAAATAACATTAGCTTGTTTAGATTATTTTAGTTTCAGTTCCAGGTAACACTGGCCCAAATAAATTATATTTATTGTATATTTGGCTGGTCCAAAGCCCAGCAAAACTTACTTATTGACAATTTTCCATAATCAGATTATTGAAATAAATTTTATTATTGTTAATAAATTAGTAAAGTGGAGCGAGGGCCTGGAACAATTATTTATAATTTACATTTTTGTTTTCTTTTAATCATAAACTTAAATTTAATAAGACGAACTAAAATTGCTTAAATTCAAACATTGGTAAAATACAGCTGAAAGCCTGAAAATATAATATTTTTAATATATTTATGCCTACAACATATAGTATAATATACCTACCTAGGACCTACCTAGGACCTACCGACAAACATTGTATCATTCTACATTAAAACAAAAACAACAAAAATAAATAAATATACGTCCGGTTTTGGAGATGGCTAAAACCTCACCTGAGTTTTAATGACATGCAGTAAATTGGTAAATATTATCATAAGAATGTTATTGGTGTTACAAAACCGAATATTGTTTTTCATGCTCGTAATCTCATTTTTATTCTATCATATTCACATTATTGAACATTAAGATAAAAGTTTTGGGTGCTATCCACATCAAGAAATAAAACATTCCCAAAATTTACTGATACGATTCACAATACAAATTAATTTTTTAAATATATAAATTAACTTTAATGTTATATTTTCAATTTAAAAAGTTAAAATTTTTGGAAACATTTTGAAATTAAATGCAAAAAAAAGCATTGTACGGATATCCTCTATTTCATGGAACATTTTTCAGAACAAAAAGAAACTTATGTGAAATTTCTTAATAATGAAAAAGAGAAGGGATGGAAAAATATGTGCTCGGTACAAATTTTTTTAACCTGTTAGTATTGCAACAAAGCCACATAATGATGGCTTAGACAAACTCTTATAATTTTGATTGCAATGTTCACAGCACATTTATTATTTGCAGACAGTAGCGGCTATTGAAAAAAAATAAAACCAAAAAACATTCCCACAAATTACGATTTTGTGATACAAAAACTTGACATTTTCTATCAAATGTAATATATTAAATAATTATTGATACAATTTAATATTATTAATGCCAATTTTTAAAATTATATTAAAAACGACCTTTCTTCAATATTTCATTTCTCAAAAATAATAATTACCAATATTATCTCTAAATGTTGTATTCAACGTTTAACTACAAAGTTTGTCTAATAATAATACTATGTAAATTCTTAACACTAGAACTACCAACATTTTATGTATACCCAGTTGTACCAATCCGTCAATTTGACCGATGTATGGAAAAATGTAATAAAAATTGTAAAAAAGTAGAATTAATGCAGCACATTTCTTACAAATTGATATATTTTTAGCTGTGCCCTTCCCACACAAATAGAATTTGTTTGTGTTTTTATTGCATAATCCAATTACACATGATTTTCGATCAGTATTCTCTTTAGAATTTTTCGAAATCGAATCAATGGTCTCTGTATTCCAATTTTCTGACTGAGTAGATTTCGATGTTTTGTTGCTTATAAATACATTAGCAAGTTCTTCAGATAATTGATATAAAAATTGCATTCTAGTTATATTTTCATTGGTGGTATTTTTATATAATCTCCACGCGTTGATTCCTGCCAAATCTAAAATATTGTCAAATATCTGCAATGGCCATCTACGCGAATTTGCCGTTACACTATATTTGCGAGCCATTTGGTCTACGTTACGTCTACTCCGAAATTAGTTTTGTTGTAGAATCCGACAGTTTCTGGCAAAAGTTTATAATAATTGGCAATCTTCACACTCACAGTATGCTTGAAACTTAGAAGTAATACTTTTTTCTTTAGGTTTCGATTTGTAAATAGTGAGAACTGCATTATCAGATTTTAATATTATGCTACCGAATAGAGCCATGTTTTATCTTTTTTTACTTTTGCTATATTTGGTAATTCTTTTCTATTGTTTCGAAGAGTTCCAACTAATGTTGTTTGTTTTGTTAGCTAATAGCGTTTTTGCCAAGGGAATACTAGTAAAAAAGTTATCAGTTGTTATACTTCTGCCGCAACCTAAATAAGGTTCAACAAGATTTAAAACCCACAAATTTATGTAATGGAGTTGATGGTGATCGTAAATTATCTTTTCCTAAATATGGAAAACCATTTATTACCTATTACCTACTTTGAACATCGGCTAGCAACCAAAACTTTATTCCAAATTTACAAGGTTTATTTGGCATGTATTGAGTAAACCTACATCTTGCATTCGTTGGAAAAAGTTGTTCGTCAATGGTAAGGCAAGAACTCGGCTTGTAGCAATTTTAACTGTTTTTATTAAATGCATTGTTAAATATTTATCATTTAAAGTGAAGTAAAATATATCTGCAGTAATATTTTCAACTCTGATTTTAGGGTATTCCCCGAAAAGCCTAAAATGTGTAAATAGAATACTAAAAAATTCTGCGTAAATGTGATGTTTTGTTTTTTTATTCAAATGAATGAAAATTTGGCTCATGTGCTTAGGCCTAAGATCAAAATTACTACTTCCGTCATTTTGACGGATTGATATATTTAGGTATATATTAGATTTTTCTCTAGAATTAAAGCGTTGACAAACAAGGAGTGTGCCAAATTAAAAGTCATCATAAATTTGAAAAATAATATTTTTAAAATAATAATAAAATTCATGTTTGAAATATACAATTCCGTCAAAAGGACGGATTGGTAGTTCTAGTGTTAATGAACGATAAACAAATTATCAATACAAACAATTACAATTATTATGACAGGAATAAATTCATTACTTTAAAAAAACTTTAAATATTGTAGAACTTATCTGCTTATGGCATCTACCAAACAATCATTACATTCAATTAAATAAATTGCTCCGCATGGAAGAATATATAAAAATTCACCGATTGGTCTGCAAATATCTCAATATACGTAATTAGGCCATTTACACATACTACATTTTTATTTATTATTTTAGTTTTGTAAGAACCATATATTTTTCCAACTAATACAATAGAATAAAATTATTATAATTATTATTCGTTTATTTTTTAATAATTTTAAAATATGTAACTTAATTTAATTATTAATAAAAAAAATGGTGGGTAATGATAATAACAGGCCAATTGAAAAGTCCCCGGTCTACCATTGTAAAACACATTTTTTTGGCAAAATTTGATTTTATTATTCAACATAGTTGCCGGCGAGGGCGATACAGCGATTATAGCGATCTTTCAACTTTTCGATACCATTTTTGTAGTACGATTTGTCTCTGGCTTCAATATAGGCTTCAGTTTAGGCGATTGCTTCTTCATTGGCGTTAAATTTCTTTCCAGCGAGCATTCTTTTGAGGTCTGAGAACAGGAAAAAGTTGCTGGCGACCATATCTGGCGAATACGGTGGTTGCGGAAGCAATTCGCAGCCCAATTCATGCAATTTTGTCATTGTTTTCATTGATTTGTGACACGGTGCATAGTCTTGATGAAACAGCACTTTTTTCTTCTTCAAATGGGGCCGTTTTTTAACGATTTCATCCTTTAAACTATCCAATAACTCTATATAATAATCGCTGTCTGGCCCTTTCGGAGGTAATCAATGAATATTATACCTTGCGCATCCCAGAATACTGATGCCATAACCTTGCCAGCTGACTGTTGTGTTTTTCCTCGCTTTGGATTCGATTCATCGTGTGCAGTCCACTCAGCTGACTGTCGATTGGACTCCGGAGTGAAATGATGGAGCCATGTTTCATCCATTGTCACATATCGACGCAAAAATTCAGGTTTATTGCGCTTGAACAGTTTCAAACACTGCTCAGACTCATTAACACGTTGTTGCTTTTGATCGATTGTGAGCTCGCGCGGTACCCATTTTACACACAGCTTTCTCATGTACAAATATTCGTGAATGATATGATATACACGTTCAGCTGATATCTTCACAATGTCTGCTATCTCGATCAACTTCACTTTACGGTCATTCAAAATTATTTTGTGAACTTTTTTGATGCGTTCGTCGGTCACAGCCTCTTTTGGGCGTCCACTGCGTTCGCCGTCTTCGGCGTTTCACCACGTTTAAACTTAGCATACCAATCAATGATGGTTGATTTGCCTGGTGCAGACCCGGAAACTCTTCATCAAACCAAGATTTTACTTCAACTGTATTTTTTCCCTTCAAAAAGCAATATTTTATCAGCACACGAAATTCATTTTTTCCATCTTTTTTCAAATAACAAAAGTAGCTACACGCTCACAACGCAACATCTCACAAACTAATGGTCGGAGTGCTGTTAAATTTTAACACGTATCGTTTGAAGGTTGGTACTAACTAAAAATCATATGGATTTAATACTAGCACTGCTATCGGTGTGTCAAAACGGGGCCTTTTCAATTGGCCTGTTATATGACATGATTTAACAATTCTATGTTTGTTTTTTTTTATTTTGTATGTCAATCTCAGTTCTAAGGTTAATGAACTTTTTATTTGCATATAAAATTTCAATTTAAAAATTGTTATATTTACCCACAAGCACATTACCCACTATCATATAGAAAATTGGAATTAATGTATTGTATGTACATCCTGTCATTAAACCATATATAGATTAATAATAACCGGGCACTCTATCACAAATTAAATATATTAAATGAGAATATTTAAATTTTTTGATAAACTAGAACTTCTTAAAATTTTGAATTTTGCATTTTAAATTCAATGTTCGTCAGATATTAGTAAAATTTGTTTGACAAAAAAAAAAGATATTATTTCTTGATGAACCCTGAAAATGAAAATTTGGGATCTCGCTTGTTTCTGTATTTCTTTAGATCCAGTACAAGCTATACATTAAACATCATTGCTATGGAGGATGAATAAAAACATTGTTAAAATTTTACTTACATTTTTGTTCTCTTATTAATTGCTTAAATTTTGTTGTTGTAATAATAATGTTGTAATATTGGGTATCTTTAGCATAGATTAACAAATTCAATATTTTGCATCACAAAAAAAACCGATACCCGATAACTAATTTCAATACAATTTCTTCGGTCGATATACAATTTTATTTATTATTATTAATCTACACGACCTAATCTAATGATATGATGTGCATACTTGTGATGTGAGGGCAAAATCGTTCATTTTACTGAATTAATTCATTTAATTCAGTTCATTTTAAAGACTCATAAAAAAGATTCGTTCATTTGAGTCTTTTGATTTGTTTTTTTGTTTCTGTTTTAGAAATTATATATTAGGACCTTGCATTAATAATGTCGATTTTTTGGCTTGAAAATGTCATTTATTTGTATAACAAAATGATTGAGTACATCAACCAATCAATATTGCCCATCGTTAGCTATGATTTCCTCCCATCTTTTGGGAAGTTTGTTGATTCCTCGTTTGACGAACTCCTCATCTTTTGTCCCAATCCATTCATCGACCCATTTTCGCACTTCTTCAGTCGAAAGCGTACATGTGTCAGGCTGACCTACATTGATCGGAACAAATGGTAATCAGAAGGAGCAAGGTCTGGAGAGTACGGGGGGTGATAAAGATGATCCCAACCGAGCCTCTTTATTTTTTCCTTAACGATGTTTGCACGATGTGGTCTGGCATTGTCATCGTGAAATAAAACTTTGTGGTGTTTTCGCGTTATCAATGGTCGTTTTTCATTCAATTTCTTTGCCAATTCGCCCAGTTGTCGTCGGTAGCGATCAGCTGTAACCGTTTCATTTGGTTTTAACAGCTCTTTGTACACCACACCTTTCTGATCCCACCAAATGCACAGCATTACCTTCTGGCAATGAATATCGCGTTTTGATTGTGTAGTTGAAGCGTGTAAACCACCGTTCACAAGTTTTTTGATTTGGAGCATGTTCACCGTATGCTTCTACCAATAATCGATAACTATCAGCAGCGGTTTTCTTCAAATTAAAAGAAAGTTATTAAAATTCCCCGCAAAATAACTTTTTCAGGCACGTAATTCGACATGTTCGAAGCAAAAAAAAACTTTGTTGTTTACACTTCAACGAAATGACATATACTGAAAATTATAGAGTAAAGACAGACAAAAAAAAAGAATATGGCCGCGGTGTGTTCCGATGCACACAATGCCAGTTACGTCGACTGTTATCAAATCGACATTATTAATGCAAGGTCCTAATATTTATTAATACCCTTTCACTACAATCATTTTCCAGGAAATTCATAGTGATTTCAATTACTTTTTAATTTTTTAATTTTTTTTTATTTTCTAACACGTCGTTCTCTGTGAGAGTTTCATTGCGGTAATTTCGCTATTGATTTTGGTTAAGCCGAAAAAGCACCATACATTGGGGCGCATTTCATGTCCTTGCGTAGGGCGCGAAAATGTATTGGACCGGCCCTGGATACACTCAAGTGGCGGGCGGCACACACACCAGGAAAATGTCACATATTTATCAAATCGTTAGTTTGCATACCATTTTTTCAACAAACATTGATGAAATACGGCCTGTACCATATCTACACTCTGATCAATCCGACTAATCTAAATTCCGATTTATCTATCTATAAACTCACTCGAAGGCCCAATTTTACAGATCTGAAAGCGTGTTCCTTATGGACCGCTCTGATATTAATCTGAATAAGTGTGAAATTGTTCCAGATTTCTTTGATTGATTTTTATTGTTACCAAATTAAAATCCAATTTTCTGTAATTTTTCAAGAGTCAGTGAGTGTTTTTTTTTTTTTTTTGTTCTCTGGTTTAAAAGATAAAGTTCTTAATTACAATAATTTTCTACACAAAATTACAAAAACTTTATAAAATAATATTATTTGAAAGTCAATGTGATGCCCGGGTTGCCTAAATAGTTTGTAATACATTAACAATTCGGCATGAAACTCAATCGTAAACAAATTTTTTGTCAGCGGTACTTTGATCATTTTATCAACTATGGATGAGACTTGAATAACTACCACCGAAATTATCCAAAATTGAAAGAAGAACGTTTACAGTGGACTAAAGCTGAATGTTCGGCTCCAAAGCAGATTAAGCATGAACGAATTTTATTGATCGCGTAATCTTTGGAACGGTAAAACAATTAACTCAGAATATTATTGTAACGTTTTGGATCAATTGGACGCCAAAAATCCGTAAGAAAAGACCCAGTTTGTAACACAAAAAAAAATTAGTTTTCATCAAGACAATGACAAATCAGTTCACAAAAGTGACGATGACCATAACTAAATTCAAAGACTAAACTACGAATTGCGTAAGCATTCACCGTATTCATCCCATTTGGCTCGCAGTGGCTGCTACCTCTTCAGCATTCTCTAAGCATTCTACGTGAAAAATATATTTCGTTGAATGAAAAAGCCATAGCAGCCGCACAGACTGGTATTTTGCAGAGATTCCAGAAATGGTTCTTCAGCCACGGCATATAAATGTTGAAGGAGGGCTGCAGTAAATGTATTGGATTGTCGGGAGATTAAATTGAATAAAAAAACACTACCTCCGAAGCCAAAAATAAAACATTCTTTCATTTCTTTCAGGCCAGAAACTATTCACGCAACCAATATTAAAAATAAATTACACAAAATATATTATTCAAAATCCAAAAACTAGCAAAACTGTAATATAATAAACAAAACAATGTACAAAATATATACGAGGGTTGTTCAATAAATTCCTGTAGCTACTTCTAGTTATCATTATTTTAAATTTCCCATCCAAATGATCAAGTAGTTTATTATCTGCAAGCAATCGAATTACTAGTTCATTTTTGTATTTTTCAGAAAATGTATAAATTACAAGTTTGTGGTGCAATTTAATATCGCATTTTTCGAAAAAGGTTTATCAGCGACAGATGATCAAAAAGGATATGGATAATATGTTGCGTAGTTCATTATCATCATACGAAACCATTCGTTTTTATGGGTAGTTGAATTTAAACATGGTCGTTCGAACGTAAATGACAGGAGGATTTGAATATGAAAAAACTATGTGCAAAATGAATGCGGCGCGTTTGTTAACATTAGTTCTTCTTCTTCTTCTTTAATTTTCCTATCCGTTTCGGACGTTGGCTATCATCATGGCAATTCTAACTTTATTGGCTGCAATTCAAATAAATTCAGAGCCAGCCAAGATATACGTTTGCATCCGGAGTCCCTACGATATCGATTCTAATTTTTATTTCTTGGAAATGATCCCAACATTTGTTTTTATAGTAGCCAAGATATGTAATGCTTTGCAACTTTTCAATTATTTCATTGTTAGCTGTTGTTAGTTAGTTGTTCCTGATTTTTTGAATTTTTACTAACTTACAGTTACTTTGCCATTTTGGTATTGTGGTCTACAATAATTGATTTATCATAGAAGGGCACTAAAAACTGCTTTTTAATATGAATTCTGTAAGTATACCGATCAACCCTCGTATAAACAAAACCAATTTATGCCATACAAGATAACCGACAAAATACAATCTTTGGAAACATCAGTTTGCCACATAATGATCTGAAAAATTTAAAATATGTTCCATATCTGAATATGATCTGCCTACATCTATAGATCGATAAAACGAATACAAAATATTATTCTTACGATTAATTTTAATGATTACCAACACAAAAAATTTGTTTATAGATATTATTTGAAATTTAAACGAATGACAATTGACGCCAAAGTGAACAATTGTTTTTACACGCAGTGTTTTTCCAACCCAAATAGAGTTCTTAGTTTGATTTTTTTTTGTATTTTCGTTATACCAAAAAATTTTTAAAAACATCTAAATTTGCTCTTTAATTTATGCATTTACGCGTACTTTCATAATTTCGCACTCAACAATGATAAACAGTTTTAATATTGTTGCATTCATGAACACTGTTGAACCGAATATTGCTTAAAGAAGTAATGTAGTCTTTAGCGAATAACATTATACGGCAGTGGACCGGTTTTAGGAGGTTTTTGTTTCCTTTAAACATATTTGCAATAAAATTGTTGCCGCTCTAAAGATGGTGATGAAATGTCTTTAAAATGAAACTCGTGGGAAGACGGGAGTCATACTACTGTTCGAAAAGTGGTATCCAAAAACTAGTAACACCAGTGGCACGAAAATGTCTTGATTGTGATGGGTTTTATTTTGATTGATAAAATAGTTTTTAAAAAATAAAATTATGCGTATTTAAATTTACAATAAAAAATCGTCGGACATTTCATATGTAACAACCTAATTTATTTAAACATTGATTTTTCGAACTCACCACTATTTAAATGTCAATGTCATCAAACATTAACATTAGAGCGGAGCATCATTCAATTCTCAAGTCTCTTCATTGTGTATAAGATTTTTGCTGTACACAGTCTTACTGTTAATTTAATGTTATTTTTTCATTTATCAATCAATCGAAAAGTACGAAATTCATCAAATAAATAATGGATCAACCTTCTTCTTCTTCTGATAATAGTAACTATTAATTATAATAATAATAATAATAATAATAATAATAATATTAATAATAATAATTATTATTTTTATCAAGAATCTATAAATACAAGGTTTCATGAAGCAGTTGCAGCAAATGACCTTGCCGAGGTTAAAAGATGCTTATCTCAAGGTGCCGATATTAATAGTACAAATAGTAGGCGTGAGAACGCAGTAAACATGGCAATAAAAAGAAAATATTATTCACTATTAAAATTGTTAACTAGCGGTGGATATGGGATTGATCTAAATACAAAAGATGACTTAATTCTTAATTCGGTGCTAATGGCTTGTTATATGATTGATGCAGACGCTTTAGAAATATTAATTAATGGTGGAGCAGACGTTAATATTACTGATTCCAATGGACAGTCGGCTTTGCATTATTGCATTCAAAATAATGGTTTAACTTTATTCCACTTTTTAATTATATTACCACACCTTAATGTAAATGTCGCAGAAAACGGTCGTAAATGGACACCACTTCATTATGCATGTGAGCGTTCCAATTTGCATTATATTAAAACGCTTTGCAATCGAAATGATATAAATATAAATGCAACAGATTGTTACGGTGTTACCGCTCTTAGTATGGCATGCGAAAAACCCGAAAATATTGAAATTGTTAAATTTCTTATTGCAAAAGGTTGTGATATAAATTTAAAAAATTTTGATAATAATGCCCCAATAGACCAAGCTTGTGAACATGAAGCGCTTGAAATTGTGAAATTCTTATTATCGCAACCGAATTTAAATAAAAATATAACTAATAAAATGTCGAAAAGATATTTGGAAATGCAATGCTTGCGTTATTAAATGTTAACAAAAAACTCTCTTTTTTCCTAATTTGATATAAATTTTTAGCAAACTTTTAGTATCGTACATTAGAACTTAATCATAATTTCTATTTTTAATTTGTTTGCGTATGTATGTGTGTGTGTCTGTGTATTAAGTTAATTATTTTTTTAATTGGTCTTAATCTTGTTTCAAACAATATATTTCGAATATAATTTGGTTATTTGATTGTTGTAAATGAATAAAAAAATCTAACAAATTTATAAAAATAATTGTTTTTTGTCATTTGATAAATTAATTATATTATTTGAATAGTGAAATAATGGAATATTCTCGATTGGCGGACAGAAACCGATTATAAACGACACATTTGGTGCAATTCGAAAAGATTCGATTAATACATTTTCCATTAAATAGAAAATGTTGCGCCATCCGTTTTTATCTAATTAAAATTTAATAGAATATGTTAAAACTACTCAAAACCCAGAAGCAATAGATTGTGGTTCAACCGATTTTTGATGTTTTCATCCATCCATTTTTTCCTAAATAATTATGAAATATTTAATCATTCATTCGTAGAATCAATAAATAATTGACGAGTACAAAACTATCAAAAACTTTGGCAATTTTGCTGTTTCCTCATCAATTCTGAATAAATTCCATTGATCAAATCACCGAAATGGATGACCATCCAGCTGATATTGACTCAGGGTGACATTTATTTGAGTCACACGTGATCCCCTTTTATAACAATATTTTTGCCATTCATATGTTGTTTTTAATAGACCGCATTATCTGTGCTATAATAATTTCTGTTCAATAAATTAATTGAACTAGTACGGGATTAATTTGGTTCAAAGTACAACAGCTAAAATTTATTTAGAGCAGTTTGTTAATCAATAGTGCAACTGTGATTTTGGCCAGATTGTAGCAATAATAAAAATATTAAAGATGTATTCCTTTCAACATTATTTATTTATTCACTGGAAATTGTAAAAACCATTTAACATTTTCTTAAAATCTATAACTTTTGAAACCGAAGTGTTACAATAATTTATAAAGTTGGAGATAAGAGTCAATATCATTTTCAACATTTATCAACGATCCTAAGTATACGCAAAACTATTGACTATTTCAAAATTGTGCTCCAATATTAAAGACCCAGACCGGATGCCTACTTTTGTAACGATTCGAAAGCATCCTTGACAGTTATCATATTCCCACCCATTATGTCTATATCATCAGCATACGCTAATAATTAAACCGAGTTTGTGAAAATCGTGGTTTATTTATCAATATTTACGCACCTCACTATCTTTTCCAGAGTAATATTAAATAGTAGTTTTGATAATGGGTCGCCTTGATGTAGTCCATCAACCGTCTCAAAGTGATCAGATAATTTACCTCGGATTCGTACCTGTGACCTCACATTTTCCAACGTCATGGCCACCAAATCTATCAGTTTTTTTGGAATACCAAACTCTTCCATAATTTTCCATAACTTTAACCTATTGACGCTATCCGATATGCCGCTTTGAAATCAACAAACAAATGGTGTGTATCAACATTGAATTCCATACACTTTTTTAAGATCTGCCGTATACTAAATATTTGATCAGATGTAAATCGATCTGCGCAGAAACCACACTGGTATTCTCCGATAATTTCATTGGCGTATGGAATAAGTCTATGGTATAGTATTTTAGCAAATACCTTATAGCTAATGTTTAATAAAGTTATTCCACTGTAGTTGTTACAATCTAATTTGTCACCCTTCTTGTACAATGGACAGATAACACCATCTTTCCACTCATCTGGCACCTGTTCATTATTCCAAATCTTTACAATTAGCTCGTGCAGTTGATGGTTTAGCTATAGATGGCTGGGCGGTTTGAAATTGCACATCTTCCATAGTATTCACTGGCGTATTCACATTTAATATATCTTTAAAGTACTCGGCCCATCTTTCGAGGCACCTTTCCTATTGCTCCATAACCTGACCATGTCTGTTTTTGCACAAAAAACAGTTGTTGATTGTATCCGTTGCGAAAACGATTGATATTCCGGTACAATCTTCTATTATCGTTGTTCCTGTTAAATTTTTCCATTTCGACGTAAACCTTTCGTTCCTCTTCTCGTCTTTTCTTACGAATCAATTTACGCACGAAATCCCTCTTCTCGACACAGTCTTCCACAGCGGTTCGTGTAGCCCGCGTTAGCATTTTCAGACTGGATGTATTTTTTGCATCCCTAGCATTTCTACATGCATCATCAAACCACTCATTTCGTACTACCATCCCCTTTCCAATCACCTCTGCTGCGGCATCTTCAACGCATGATTTTAATTTCTTCCACATACTATTTCTAAAAGTTTAATGCATTATTTTTATTTTAACTTTTCTGAGGCTGATTCCAAAATATGAATTCTCACGATTTAAGTGTTATTTTTATTTATGAATTCATAAATGGTAATAGCGGTTCAGCAGCGGCTCGAAACATTAATGCTGCATTAGGTAAAGCCAAGGACAATTTAACGTAGGTTTTTTTTAAATTTGAAGATGGTGATGAAAGTTTTGAAAATCAACCACTTGGGAGACCACAGTCACACTACTGTTCGAAAAGTTTCACAAAAATTAGGAATTAGTACAGCAACGGTATCACGCCACCTCTCAACCATTGGCAAAATCAAAAAGTTGGATTATTGAGTTCCGCACGAACCGAATGAAAAGCAAAAAAAACCATCGTTTTGAAATCTGCAATTCCTTCTGCTTCTAAGAAATAAAAGAAAACCATTTTTGAACAGAATCATCACCGGTCATGAAATATGGACTGTTTATTATAATAGGCGTCGTGAAGCGTAATTGTTAGATGCAGATGAAAGTCCAAAAATAACACGAAAAGCACCGCGCTACATCCTACAGAGGTAATGATTATAGTTCTGTCTTTTCTATTTTGCGGAATAATTCATTATAAATTTTTCAAATGCTTGCGGAACAATAACAGCAGACGAGAAGTAAGGTGCAAAAATTGAAGTTATGCATAAAAAATTACGTCAAATGCATATTTTGATTCATGATAACGCACATCCACTTGTTTCTGAATTAATTTTGGTCGAATAAAAATATGAGGGTCTATCACATTACTTTTTCCGTGATAAAAAGATCACCAATTATTATTATTATTTACAATAAAAAAAATCGCCCGACATTTCATATGTAACAACCTAATTTATTTAAACATTGATTTTTCGAACTCACCACTATTTAAATGTCAATGTCGTCAAACATTAGAGCGGAGCATCATTCAATTCTCAAGTCTCTTCATTGTGTATAAGATTTTTGCTGAACACAGTCTTACTGTTAATTTAATGTAATTTTTTCATTTATCAATCAATCGAAAAGTACGAAATTCATCAAATAAATAATGGATCAACTTTCTTCTTCTTCAGATAATAGTAACTATTAATTATAATAATAATAATAATAATAATAATATTAATAATAATATTAATAATATTAATAATAATAATTATTATTTTTATCAAGAATCTATAAATACAAGGTTTCATGAAGCAGTTGCAGCAAATGACCTTGACGAGGTTAAAAGATGCTTATCTCAAGGTGCCGATATTAATAGTATAAATGATTTTAGTGAGACAGCAGCAATCGTGGCAGTAAAAAATAAATATTATTCACTATTAAAATTGTTAACTAGCGGTGATTATGGGATTGATCTAAATACAAAAGATAAATTAATTGTGAATTTGGTTAGACTTGTAATTTTTATGGATGATGCAGACGCTTTTAACATATTAATTAATGGTGGAGCAGATATTAATGATACAGATGTAAATGGACTGACGCCTTTGCATTATTGCGCTTTTACAAATAACTTTTCTATATGTGAATATTTATTGCATTTACCACAAATTAATGTAAATGCCGCAGGAAACAAATGTAAATGGACACCTCTTCATTCTGCATGTGTGCGTTCAAATTTTAATATTATTAAAATGCTTTGCGATCGAAATGAGATCCAATTAAATGCAACAGATTGTTACGGTGATACCGCTTTTTGTATGGCATGCGAAAAACCCGAAAATATTGAAATTGTTAAATTTCTTATTGCAAAAGGTTGTGATATAAATTTAAGAAATTTTGATAATAATGCCCCAATAGACCAAGCTTGTGAAAATGAATCGCTTGAAATTGTGAAATTCTTATTATCGCAACCGAATTTAAATAAAAATATTACTAATAAAACGTCGATAAAATATTTGGAAAAGCATTGCTTGCGTTATTAAATGTTAACAAAAAACTCTCTTTTAATTCCTAATTTAATATAAATTTTTAGCAAACTTTTAGTATCGTACATTAGAACTTAATCATAATTTCTATTTTTAATTTGTTTGCGTATGTATGTGTGTGTGTGTGTGCATTAAGTTAATTATTATTTTAATTGGTTTTAATCTTGTTTCAAACAATATATTTCGAATATAATTTGGTTATTTGATTGTTGTAAATGAATAAAAAAATCTAACAAATTTATAAAAATAATTGTTTTTTGTCATTTGATAAATTAATTATATTATTTGAATAGTGAAATAATAGAATATTCTCGATTGGCGGACAGAAACCGATTATAAACGACATATTTGGTGCAATTCGAAAAGATTTGATTAATACATTTTCCATCAAATGGAAAATGTTGCGCCATCCGTTATTATCTAATTAAAATTTAATAGAATATGTTAAAACTACTGAAAACCCAGAAGCAATAGATTGTGGTTCAACCGATTTTTGATGTTTTCATCCATCCATTTTTTCCTAAATAATTATGAAATATTTAATCATTCATTCGTAGAATCAGTAAATAATTGACGAGTACAAAACTATCAAAAACTTTGGCAATTTTGCTGTTTCCTCATCAATTCTGAATAAATTCCATTGATCAAATCACCGAAATGGATGACCATCCAGCTGATATTGACTCAGGGTGACATTTATTTGAGTCACACGTGATCCCCTTTTATAACAATATTTTTGCCATTCACATGTTGTTTTTAATAGACCTCATTATCTGTGCTATAATAATTTCTGTTCAATAAATTAATTGCACTAGTACGGCTAGTAATTTTGTTCAAAGTACAACAGTTAAAATTTGTTTAGAGCAGTTTGTTAATCAATTGTGCAACTCTGATTTTGGCCAGATTCTAGCAATAATAAAAATATTAAAAATGTATTCTTTTCAATATAATTTATTTATTACTTTGAGTCATTGTTTATCCTGTCCGATTCGAACTTTTGTCTTGCAGAGTTCATTATTGTTTGTTTTTCCTGAATTTGCAGTTAACGTCCAACACATTCTTAAACATTCTGTAAATTCGTAGGTCATTTACAAGGATACACTTCAACTGTCTATGTCTTCCGAAACCAGTTATAATGGCGATTCTGTTTCACCATGACATTGTGCAATTATTGAAACAATAATTAAATTTTAATTGGTGTTACTGCTTTCACACAGTACTTAGTCTTAGTAATTCGGCTACACAGCTGATTGTCGGCGGCAGCTAATTTTGTCTTAGCAGCTAGCCCTTTACATACCATTTCTGTAACCTGTAGATGAGTTCGGCGGTCGCAACTTGCTTTTTAAATATACTATTCATACCACCTATATTGTAATAACGTAAATAATAATAATGTTAAAATAACAAATGTCAAATTTTATTATTCATACCAATTGATTATAAAATATAATTTCTACTAGCACGGTCTCTGATCATATCAAATACCTTTGTAAAACATACCATTCTATTGAATCCGTCATCTTCAAATGAAACCGTCTTCATTATATTTATTATAGAACGGAAATTATCAAACACACACACAGTGATAACCCTGCAGGAAAGAGAACTAGTTCTACTACTAGTAGTACGACTAGTTACAAAGTATATAATACTGGTTCCACGTTAAATCCCCTTCACCTGTTGCCAACTGTTTCTTTTAACATTGAGATGTCCCAAGTAGAGTGACAGAGCGTTGTAACAATCTGACTTTAGTTGAATTTTAGAATCTATTTTTAATCTGAAATGTGGAAATTTAATTTGTCTGCCGAAAAGTTTTAGCATCTTGAATTTCAGATATTTCACTTACACAGTTATATTTTGCTGATATTTTATTGATGGCAACCACCTATACACTATAAATAATACAATATTTAACTATTTCGTTTTGTCAGCCATTTGACTGAATTGCAGTCCATAGTAGTCATGTTTGGTGCCGGTAACACATTTTGGTTGTTGCTGTTGTAACTATATAACTGAATTTTCGAGTTTTTGTAAATAATAGCTGAAATTTACTGGTTATTGAGTGCAATAGTAACAAAACAATATTCAATGCCAACATATTTAATTTCTACAAGAGCACATATAGAGTAGTGGTTAGCGTATTGGATTTTCAAATCTGAGGACCTTAGATCGAACAAACCGACAAACTTTTAATAAAAATTGTAAGACTTTTAAAGTATAAAAAATTAGTAAATAAATTCCATTTTAATTTTACGTGCTCCATTTCAAGTTTTCCTTGCTTAAAATAAAACGCAATTCTTCGAAACATTTACGGAATGGTTTATTCCTAATATATACCAATCGATTAATTTCTCTTCAAAAGATATTTTTGATAGCGATTCGTCATATTGTTGAAACAATCTACCGTCACAAAGTTCTCGTTAGATACAATGTACATATCTTCTTCTGCTGCACTAAAATTATTGAATAGTTTAGTTGGTTATTTACTTCTTTTTCACTTCACAATCACTACTACGTGTTTTTAGCACGAAATTCTAGACACCATTAAAAATATAATCAAAACAGTGTCTAAAAACAGCCCATATATTTCTTTAAATTACTATAACAGTTCCAGTACGTTTTTGTTTCCCTTCATTTCGTCACATAACACATGGGCTGAAAAGTTTCCGAAAATTCTAAGAAAAAAACATTTTTTTTGCAAAAATAAACTTTATTCATCAACATACATTCCTTCGCGGGCGATACACTGATTCCAATGATCTTCCAACTTTTCGATACCATTTTTATAGTACGATTTCGTTTTTTCCTCAAAACAGGCTTCTGTTTCGGCGATCACCTCTTCATTGCTCTTAAATTTCTTTCCAGTGAGCATTCTCTTGAGGTCTGCAAACAGGAAAAAGTCGCTGGTGGTCAGATCTGGAGAATACGGTGGATGTGGAATCAATTCGAAGCCCAATTCATGCAATTTTGCCATTGTTTTCATTGATTTATGACACGGTGATGAAACAGCACTTTTTTCTTCTTCAAATGCGGTCGTTACTTAGCGATTTCATGCTTCAAACGCTCCAACAACTCTATATAATAGTCACTATTCATGGTTTTTCCATTTTCAAGATAGTTGATGAAAATTATTCCATGTGCATCCCAAAATACAGATGCCATAACCTTGCCTGCCGACTGTTGCGTTTTTGGTCGTTGTGGACGAGGTTCGTCGCTTGCTGTCCATGATGCTGACTGCCGATTTGACTCCGGAGTGTAATGATGGAACCATGTTTCATTCATTGTCACATATCGACATATATTCTGGATTAACAGCCTCCTTTGGACGTCCACTGCGTTTATCGTCCTTGGTGCTCATATGGCCGGTTTTAACTTTTTGCAAAAAAAAAATGTACGGTTGAAAGAGCTGGAGCAGTGTCGGGATAATGCTCGCCAAACAGTTTTTTGGCTTCAGAAATATTTTTTCCAATCAAAAAATAATGTTTAATGAAAGCACGAAATTCGTGTTTTTCCATTTTTTTTCCAATTACAAAAGTAGCTACACTCACAACGCAATATCTCACAAACTATTGGTCGGACTGCTGTCAAATTTTGACACGTATCGTTTGAATGTTGGTACTAACTAAAAATCATATGAAAAAAATCATAAAAAAAAACATCTTAGAATTTTTCGGAAGTTTTCAGCCCATGTGTTATATGTATTATTGCATATTTAAACTGGTTCCTATTATCTCTGCATTACTTTAGTAATAGTTCTGCAACTAGTTCTTTATCCACATAGTTGAAGAATTAGTTATTATACGGATCTAGTTTCAAAATTTACTGAAGCGAAGAAACATAATATATTTATTAAAATACGACAAATACTTGTAATCAATATATTTTGTAACTCGTGTGTGTGTGTGTGTTGTTTTGTTTATTGTCATCATCTCACAATATACCATTTTCTTAAAATTCCTTAATCTTATTACTTTTCTTGTCTTAATCACTTATCCACATTTATTTTTAGCTTTTTCTTAATGACACACGACATATGCATTGGTATTGAATTGTGATGACACACACACACACATATAACTTACGGTATAATATAATTTTAAAGTTAAATCTATATCTCCAATTTATTTTGTACATACAACCACAGCGGGTATAAGATATTGGGGGATGGTGCTGACAGAGATACGTTTTTTGTATTGGAAAATATGAGGGTGGTATTTAGTTGTTAAGCGGCAATATTTAAAAAAACATAACAAAAATTATGAATGTTTGTCATTTTCTATAATTTTGTTTAAATTAATATTTTCTATAAAATTACCATTATCGGAAGATGAGAACAACAGCAACAACAACCCCCACCCCACCCCCGAAACAAAATCCTATATTTCTGTCGTTGTTATATTTTATTTTAGAAATTTAATAACTTGTCATGTTCTTTTACTTGATATGGATGGCATTGGTAATGGTGGTAATGGTGATGGTGGTGGTGGTGGTTGTAATGGTTATGATGACGGTGGTGATATTGCTATGTCTCTTTTAATAAAATAATTAATTAATTTGTGCGAAGCGTGTGACACATGAATTGTGATATTATTTAAATATTGTAATTAAAAGTTTATAGGAATAAATACAAGAAGAAATTTCATAAAGTTTATTTTATTAAAAAAATGAGAGTTGTTTTTGTGAAGGTTAAATTATCTTGAATTTTTATAATATTTTAAGATATGTCACCTGTCTCATATTTTATGTACCAAAATAAAAATATTTAAAATATAATGAACATGTATTTGACGAATTGATTTTGGGTAATAAACAGTGAATAATATAATATATCAGGTATAGGAGTATGAAATGAGCCCTTTCAGGCAATTTTCGTATACCACGTCGAAAAAATGGTGTTGCGTTGGACGAAAACCATTCAGATAGCCAATTTTCAACTTCTTCAGATGTTTTGAAGTGCTGTTCTTTCAAAGCATGTCCCATCAATGAAAACAAATGGTAGTCCGAAGGAGCCAAGTCTGGTGAATCGGGCGGGTGTGTGGTAACAGCTCCCATCCAAGCGACTTTATCGTATCCTGAACTGGTTTTGCTTTGTGTGCTGGTGCATTATCATGTTGAAAAATTACCTTAACAGATTTTTTCTTTCTTTAGTCGATGTTGCTGCTTCACCTGGTGTAATCCATGATTTTTTGCGTTTAGGATTCTCAAAATATATCCACTTTTCATCACCAGTCACGATTCGATGCAAAAAAGACTTCCTTTTGTATTGTTGAAGGTGCAATTCACAAATGGTTTTTCGATTTTCTTGTTGCCTTTCAGTCAATTCATGTGGAACCCATTTTCCACACTTTTGAATCTTTCCCATTGCTTTTAAACGATTAGAAATTGTTTTTTGATCTACATTTAAAGCTTCTGCAAGTTGTTTTTGAATTTGTGTGTATCATCTTCGTCCAACAATGCTTGCAATTCACTGTCTTCAAACTTTTTTGGTGGTCTTCCACGTTCTTCATTTCTCAAATCAAAATCTTTGTCTCTAAATTGTTGAAACCATCTTTTGCATATTGCTAATGATAGAACATGATCACCAAAAGCTTCTACAAGCATTCGTTGAGATTCAGCTGCGTTTTTTTGTTTAAATGATAACAAAAAGCTAATGATACCCGCAAATCGTTTGTTGAAGGCACAAAATTAGACATTTTTAACACGATAAAATTTTATGTTGTTGTATTACAAATGGAATTTACCACACTCTGAATGTTGTTGACAGATGTCAAAACAATAAAAAAAACATCGCATTAAGGCTCTTTCACATTTACTAATATAAGTACAGCAATTTATTGGCAGCGGCTCACTTCATACTCCTATACCTGGTATATACTCACACTAACCACCAATGGAGGTCCGTAACAATCTCAACTCAACCCATCATCTCTGTTTCGCGCGGCAACTATTTTCCTTGATGTTGAGTAAATGTTGGGAATCGCTGGAGATACTGATACCTACCAGTAATTTATAAACTATTTCAATTCAAATTCATCATAAATCTGTTATCTCTCTAGTAACACTGTCCGTAGTTTGTCCGCAAAATTTCCGCATTATATGTAGTAGTCCGTATCTGTTCATGGATTTTATAAAAAATGTACTTCGATTATCCACATATTTCCGAGGATAATTTATACGGATTCTTCTTAGCATTATTTCCCTTTGCTATTATTCCACACAGAATATCCATAGAATTTATATTCATATTTTTTGTGAGCAGTTCCATGGATTTAAACAAAAATATCTTTGGATCGTCCATGTATTTTGGCAAGTAATACCCGTGAATTGTCCGTATTAGCAGAATAAATTTTCTTATGACGATGATGTCAAATCGAGGTTTGATTTAGTTTTTACCGATAGATCAGCGGTTCTATGACCACGGAATGAAGATGCTGACCGATGGTAAAAATTCATCGATTGTGAATTTTTTTTTTGTAATAAACAAGAACAAAAGCCGCAGATTTTACAAAATTTCTCGGAAATATGTCGATTTGAGTTGGTGGTTGTTTTAAAAATTATGAAAATAAATTACGAAAAGTGAGGGTTATATCTAGAGATAAGCGAAATATACAAAACGTGAACCACTGTCTTGGATAATTGGTGAAATAAATTATGAATACAATACCGTGCGGATATATGTTGGACATTGGGTAACACAAACAATCCATAGATTTCAATTGACATTCTTTGGACACATTTCAATATATAGTTTTGCATGGAAAATATGTGGATTTTTTCCTCAGAAATTTTCCTCATTTTTCAAAGTACGGACAAATTGTTACTAGAGCTTTAGTGTTATTCTATTGGGTTATAAGTAAAGGAAGTACAGACTTCATCCAATAATGTGTTGTCCATTTTGTTCGATGACCTTTTGAAATCATTTAACAGTTAACTTTACGATTCCGTGCTCGTCGAACTTCTCTTCTTTACCCAGCAAAAAACTGAACCAAGACCGTTTTGACATCGTCATCATTATTGACCATTTTAACATCCAAGAAATTTTTCAAACTTCGAAATAAATGGTTATCTGATGGTGCAAGGTTCGGACTATATGTTGGATGTGGCAACACTTCCAAATCAAGCGCCAATAATTTTTCGGCGAGTGATAAATATATTTATATATAACGCTGGAAAAGGCAGTGAGGGGCGTAAATATTGATAAACAAGCCACGATTTTTACAAACTCAAGTCAATTATTAGCGTATGCTGATGATATAGACATAATGCTTTCTAATTGTTACACAAGGTAGCATCGGGACTAGGTCTCAAAGTGAATGCAGACAAAATAAACTATATGGCGGCAACGAATTCATCAGGAATTCGAAATCAAACTGTTAATATTGGAGAACACAATTTTGAAATAGTCAATGGTTTTGCGTATACTTTGGATGGTTGATAAATGTAGAAAATGATATTGAAAAGGAGGAAATTCGCCGTAGGATAGCAACTGGAAACAGATGTTATTACGGGTTAAAAAAACAATTCCGATCGAAAACATTACAACGAGATTTAAAGTGCCGGACACAAAACCAGGAACAATTATTTCGGATGTTTGAACGAAATGTACTCCGTGGCATATTTGGTGCCGCGTCAAAGAACAGAATGGTTGTAGGCGAAGTAACAATTTTGAATTAAACAAGTAGCACGGTCAACCATATATTGTCAAAACCATCAAAATCAATAGATTAAAATGGATTGGACACGTATTACGCGCATGGAGGAAGAACGTGTGCCAAAAAAACGAAGAAGGAGAAACGCGCGGAAAACCTAAGGCGATATGGGTAAAGTAAATAAATAAAAAAAGCAGTCAACTGTGATATAAAGATCCTTAAAATTCGGAATTGAATTAATATTGATATAAAATCTAAAAATCTCAGAACTATGAATATTACCGATTGGGAAATTATCGTACAAACTATAGTTACTTTGGCTTTAAACAATTTATTTCCATTTAAACCAGTAAAAACAGAATATTGAATTTGATTTTTGCATCCAATGCTTTGGATTGCTACATTTTTCATTCAAATAATTGAATTGTGTTTGGGATAGAAATAGATCGAGCTCAAAAATTACTAGTAAAATGGTGTCAGAAAATTGCACTGTTTAAATTGATGCAATTTATTAGGATAAATTCATGTAATTCCATTTTACATTTGCTTGGATAGAATTTTTAGTAAAAATCGAACAAGAAATGAATTTAAAATTGTTAATATTGGGTTGTGAATAAAATAAGTGCGGTTAAATAACTTTATTCAAAAATTTGTTGTCCATTTTGTTCGATGATGATTTTGCCAGCTTTTTGTTAACTTTATGATTCCGTGCTTGCAGAACTTCTGGTGCTTGTCAGAGCAAAAAATTGAACCAATTGAAATTTTTACCATTCAAGAAATTTTATAAACTTCGTAATAATTGGTAATATGTTGCAAGGTGCAAGGTTTGGACTAAATGATGGATGTGGCAACACATTCTAACGAAGCGCCAAACACTTTTCGGCGAGTAATCAAAGATGTGTGCGTTGTCATGGTGGAACACATTGCCTTTTCGATTTACTAATCCTTGATCGCTTTTCTTGAATTACACTATTCAATTTGATTAGTTTTTGTATCACATCACATCTTTTAGGGCTTTGTCACCATTCACAGTACATATTTTTTTATGAATCTGCGTTGGGTTGTTTCCTTTGTCGCAGCGAAAAACTAATATATTACGAAAATTTTCATTTTGATTCTCCATTTTTCAACAAAAATTAAAACAAAAAATACAAAACTGATACAAAATTTTTTTACATTCTAACAATTGAAATATCAACGACACAATATTAACAAAATTCAAAGCTATGTACAAACATCGCATTTATATGATTGAAGAAATTATGATGAACTTCCAAAATGTAACGAATTTTTCGGTAATCATTATGACAATTTCGATGATTGACCATTAGCAGGCATTCAAACACAGTTTATTTTATCAATTTTTTTCTGGCTGCAAAGTTATTCACCTTTACCCAGTGATATTGCACAAAACCATATCGTATTATTTTCGCACTGTCTGACTCAAAATGATGTTGGTGCAAATAATTCAAATACGGAATGACCGAAGAAACGCCTAGTATGCAAAGTTTTTTTCCATCTTCATTTGTCGCCCTTTGGCCGGTGATAACATAGTACAAAATATAGTTTAAGAAAATGTTTTTATTCAATCGATTTTTTAATCCAACACAACCACCACAAAACTTACATAATTACACAGAGATATAAAACTTTCACACACACACACACACAAATGCATTTAATAATGCAAATCTTAATTATATAATAATTATAAACGTAATATTATAATAAAAAGTTCATTATATAATTATTTTATTAGAATATATATTTGCCAGAGTTTTTAATGCTTCATTTAAAAACTATATTATATTTATTTATACATAACTGAATTAAGTACTAATGACTCTGTGTGCCCGCGTGCTTTGTTGTTATAAAAAAACTATTATACAATTTATTGGTTTCATATACAAAAGGACGGAAAAAAAGCCATCGCTGCACATACAATAAATAGAAAATAAATTCACTTCGGGCTATGTCATTATAGAAATTTCTATATTCATTCATTTTATATTACTATATACAATGAGTGGAGTATATGGCATTTATATACAGGGTGTCCCAAATTGAAAACACTAGGAATCTCTGGGACATTATGGGTAGAAAATATTATATAACATTTTCGCCGATTCGACCTCGGCACGAAGTTACACGCTAATAACTAAAAATTTTCAATCAAACCATGTTTCACACACTCTACTGGGATCAATATGTCAATAACTAATTAATCGATTTTAAATTTTTGATACACTATTAGCATTAGCAAAGCGAGATCTTTAATTTAACTTTAAGATAAGACTATATTCGGGCATGTGGTTATCCAGATAATTATACCACAGTTTTAAACAAACAAAGTTTAAAGTAATTGCTGAAAATGTGTTCCTTCAGCTAGAATTCATAGACAACAATGGTTTTCAATAGACCGAATCAATCTATAAGTGTTTGCTGTTGCTTGTGGCGAAGGTCTTCGATACAGTCTTCAATACGCTGAATTAATCACAATTGCATAGACTTATTCTTTATGGCAACTACTTTAGGCGTTATTTGGCTACAACTGTTATGATATGCATGCGGATGCATTTGTGGGTTAATGTGCGTAGGCGTTTGTGTGTGTGGTCGTTTGGGTGTGTGTGTGTAACTGTAAAGGTTTGTGTAAATGCTTAGAAGTATGTGGAACTAGGGATCTGTCACTTCGTCATTGTTGGTTCTGGCTAAAGCAAAGAACAAATAAAATTTATCCATAGCGAAAATCAATTTTCTGCCTAAATCGTTGTAGTTATTTGTAAATATCTCCGGAACCAGCTGAGACCCATCGCAATGTTATAGCTTAAACGAAAGGTTATGAATGTGGCAAGTTTTTAAACTTATACAGAAAAAAATTTTTCATTTTGATTTTTCGACTTATGCGCGAACAAACTTTCAAAAAGAAAAATGAAGTTTTATCTAATTGTCAACATTCCTGTAAGTAGCTGGATAAGCCCGAATTGCCTTAGCTTAATGTCAAACTAATAATCTCGGTATGCTAATGCTAATAGTATATCAAAAATTTAAAATCGGCTAATTAGTTATTGACACATTGATGCCAGTAAAGTGTGAAACACGGTTTGATTGAAAATGTGGTTATTTGTGTGTAACTTCGTACCGATTAGTCGAATCGGCGAAAATGTTATATAATATAAGGTTGTCAACTATCTCCCTTCCGCCTTTTTGCTCTTTATTCAATGCTTTATAAAAAGTGTTACAGTAATCGGATTTAGTTCAAATATGCGCCGTTTTGTTCGATAATCTGTTTCCATCTAGACTGCAACTTCATAATACCTCCCTCGTAGAAGCCCCCCTCCTTATTTGCGAAGAACTCGGACAGCCACTTTTCACAAGCCTCTTTTGAGATCAACTTTACACCACCAAGGGCGTTCGCCATGGACAGGAACAGGTGGTAATCACTTGGCGCTATGTCCGGGCTATATGGTGGATGCGATAAAACCTCCCATCCGAGCTCCCGTAGCTTCTGACGAGTCATCAACGAAGTGTGTGGTCTGGCGTTGTCCTGGTGGAACACTACACCCTTCCTTTTGGCCAATTCTGGACGCTTCTGGTCGATCGCCTGCTTCAAGCGGTCCAGTTGTTCGCAGTAGATGGTAGAATTAAGCGTCTGGCCATATGGGAGCAGCTCATAGTGGATGATTCCCTTCCAATCCCACCAAACACACAGCAAAACCTTCCTGGCCGTCAATCCCGGCTTGGCCACTGTTTGGGACGATTCACCGGCCTGCGACCACGACCGTTTTCGCTTGATATTGTCGTATGTGATCCATTTTTCGTCGCCAGTCACCATCCGCTTCAAGAATGGGTCGAGTTCGTTCCGTTTCAGCAGCATTTCGCAAATGGAAATTCGGTCCATTAGATTTTTCACTGTTAATTCATGTGGCACCCAAACATCAAGCTTTTTTTTGTATCCAGCCTTCTGCAGATGGTTTAAAATGGTTTGGTGACTAACTCCCATCTCCTGGGCGATGTCACGAGATGCCACATGCCGGTCTAACTCGATGTATTCCATGATTTGATCGGTATTTGTCGTCACAGGTCTTCCGCCGGCTGGCTTATCCATGGTGTCGTTTTCATCGGCTCTGAATCGTCGAAACCATTCCTCCGCGGTTCGAAGTGATAGAGTACCATCCCCCAAAACACCATTAATCTCACGGAACGTTTCTCTAGCGGATTTGCCTTTAACGAAGGAAAACTTTAAAATAGCGCGAATTTCGGCGTTAGTGAACTCCATGTTTACACGTCTATAACTGTTGAACGCAATATCCAAACTAATCATACATAGCGTCGTTTTGTTTGTTATGTCAAGAGCTTTCAAATTATGTACAGTGTACAGATACGAGCTCTGTAGCGCTTTGTACATAGCCGCGAAATTAAAAAGACAAAAAGGCGGAAGGGAGATATTTGACAACCTAATATTTTCGACGCAAATGGACCCAGAGAACCTAGTGTTTTCGTATTGCCGTCAAAATTTGGGACACCCTGTATATATTATTATAATTTGCACTCGTACGGAGTAAGTTATAAAATATTATTGTATTTTATTTATATTAAAATTCCCTCCCAAAAACCTATTTCATTATTTCATTATTTTATTATCATTATTATTATTATTATTATTATTATTATTATCCTTCAGCTGACTAAAACAGCAACAGTAACTTGTACTAACAAAAAACAGCAACGATAAAAAGGCGACGACACCAGCTGAGGATGAGAATTACGATGGAATTTATTCATTTTCTTATTTTAAAGTTATACAAACAATATTTTTAGTATAAATTTCTACTTAAAATACAATAAAACAATAATTTTCCATTAACTACAATTAAATTATGTGTTATACTTAACGGTGAGCGGGTGTGTGTGTGTGTGTGTGTGTGTTTGCTTATTCTTATTGCTTTGCCATATACGTTTTATCCACGTATAAATTTCAAATGTACTTAAGAATAATTCATGCAAATATACTTTATTTATAAATATTTTATATAATTTTACTTATTGTAAAGTGTAAAATACTTTTTTTTTCGCTATACTATTTACGAGTCAAATAACTAAATAAACTAAATTATGTCACCGGAATATCGGAGTTAACGCTCGTACATACGCGATCATATTGATACATATCGATCAACAGTACCGTAATGCCAAAATGTTAATAATAGGTATAGTAATATGATTTGAACGTTTTTTAACAAAATTAATTAATTTAATTTCGGTGGTAATAGCGGTAAAAATGTTTTATTGAATATAATTACCGTCGTTAAGTGCGCAACTAATTTTTTGCCAATTTATGAATGCCATCAAAATAAAATGTCTCATCTTTTGATGTGATCCAAGAGTCTAGTCATTTTATAGACGTTTAATTGTGTAAGCTTTGTGGACAGAGTCCATGTGTCATCGATCGGAACAAGTGGTAGTCTGATGGAGCAACATCTGGTGATGTGTGGGGCGGGTGTGGTAACACATCCCATGGGCAACATGCGAACGAGAATTGAGGTTCAAAAGAATCACTCTTCCACTCATCTGATGGCATTTTCATTTTTAATGCTCGATTCAATTCAATCAATTGTTGTTTGTAGCGCCTTTGAGCAGGTTTCAACAATTCATAATATACCACACCCTTCTGGGCTTCCACCAAAACGACACTGTAACACGTTTCTTTCCGCATGGATATTACCTTTTGGCGTCAATTTTACTGGTTCCACCTGGATCAGTTCAATGTTTAGTTCATTTGGGATTAGTAAAATAAATTCATTTTTCATCACCAGTGACACAAAACGACACAATAAACGACTGCCTTAGCTGTCTTCCAATCAAAATTTCACACGTGGTTTTACGCTTTTCTTTGCTTCTTTCAGTCAATTCATTTGAAACCCATTCTCCTTTGTTTTGCATCTAAACCCATTGCGTTTGCACGATTAGAAGAAATTAATTTTTGACTAACATTTAATGAGTCTGCCAGTTGTTGTTGTTGCGATTGTGCATTGTCTTCATCCAATAATGCTTGCAATGCCGTATCTTTAAATAAATTTTGGGTGGTTTTCCACGTTTTTTTTTTGATTCAAATCAAAATCACCACTTTTGAATCGTTGAAACCACTTTCGGCAATGATTTGCATGTTCACGATTAGCAATTTTCTTCCAATGAAACAATAAAAACAAACCTCCAAGCAAATCAGATTTTTCCGGTACCAAATTTGACATTTTCAACAAACGAAAAAAATATGTTGTTTACACTTTTAGCTCGGCACACATACTGAATGATAACGATATAAAGTGGGTACGTTGACACGTTTTAGGCGGCTACAGCGATTAATGCGTGACCGATCATATTACAATACTTATTATATGATAAACATTCAATGTTGTCGATATTTAAAATGTGTCTTGATATACCACATGACTTACTTACTTATTCCATGGCGTTTTAGCCCAGGTGCGGTTTTAGCCATCTTCAATCTGATTTATCTGCGGCTAATGTCTTCCAATCCCGAATTTTAAGGATGTTTAAATCACAGTTTATTGCATATATCCATTTCGCCTTAGGTCTCCTTCTACCTTCTGGATTACCACAGTTTCTTAAGCAGATGCTTTTCGTCAATGCGTAATACGTGTCCAAGCCGTCTTAATCTATTGATTTTGCTTTGGTTGACCGTACAACTTGTCTAATTCAAAATTGTTTATTCGCTTTCAACCGTTATGTTCGTTGTTCAAAAATCCGTTGTAATTGTTCCTGGTTCTGTATTAATGTTTTCCGTACATAGTTGGCACATAAGAACTCGTTGTAATGTTTTCAATTTGGAATTGTTTTTTTTAACTGGTAATAGCATCTGTTTCCAATTACTACCCTGAGACAAATTTCCTCTTTAAAATCATTTTCCGCACTCTACCGATATTAAGATCAATAAATTTGTGAAATCTGTATCATGGCAGCAATGTTAAATGTTGCACAATAAATAATTTGTGACCGTTTAAAAGCTATGGGAATGATCCAAAAATGTGGAAAACGGGTGCTACATGAATTGAGTGTTGAAAGACAGATAGAAAACCGAAAAAACACTTGTCAAATTTTGTTTGTGAGACACAAACGGAAATCTGGTTTGCATCGAATTGTTACTGGCGATGAAAAATGAATTTATTTTAAGAATCCCAAAAGGAAAAAATCATGAGTTAATCCAGGACAATCATCAACATCGACTACAAAAAACCAAATCGTTTCGAAGAGTAGACGCAGATGCTGTGTGTTTGCGGTGGGACCAGAAAGGTGTGATGTACGACGAGCTCCTAAAACCTGGTGAAACTGTTAATGCTGATCGCTACCGACAACAAACAAATCAATTTGAACCTTGCATTGATCGACAAACGATCAGAATGGGCCTGAAGACACCACAATATAATTTTACTCCATGACAATGCACCTGCACACAAAACAAAACCGGTTCATGATACAATAAAAGCACTTGGCTGGCAGCTGCTACACCACCCGCCGTATTCACCAGACTTGACTCCTTCCGACTACCATTTGTTTTCATCGCATTGCCTGAGCAGCACTTCGATTCCTACGAAAAAGTCAAAAATTGAATGTCTGATTGGTTTGCTTCGACGAGACGAACAATTCTATTGGCGTTGCATCGCCAACAAACAGCCAGGTAAAGGTGATCAAAATATGTAGCCAATATTTTGAATAAAATATTTTTTACTTTCCCATTTAAAATTAGTGTTTTATTTTCACAAAAAAAAAATAAAAAAAACTCTAACTTGATACCGGTACACGTCAGAGTTGAGGTGGTAATAATTCGCCGCTGTACTTCAGATTTAACAAGACCGATGAATGCAAAATATTTTCTAATATTCAAATTATTCATTTTTATTCCAAATCATTTACTTATGACTTTTTTCGATAAAGATCCTTATAGGTAGACATTAGCACATTAACGCTACATACGCTGACCGACCAAACGTCATTACATAAATACATAAATTATTTTTGGTTTCGAACAAAAACCCACCACTACCACAATCACGATTTTCATATTATAAATCTCAATGTAATTTATTAGAAAAGTGGAAAAAAAAAAGGAAAAGGAAAAGGAAAAGGAAAAGGGATTACGAGAATAAGAAAAAAAAATAAATAAATAAATAAATAAATAAAAGGATCCAGTTTCATAACAACGTACAAAAAAATTCACCACCTCTAAATTCATCTTTTCATATGTTATCTCCATTATCTCGTGTTATTTTGGTAATTCTAACAGAACGTTTGTAATTCTTAAAGGCGGCCGTTAGTTTTAAACAGATGAATGACAAAACACACACAGCACAAACAAAACGTAATCGGTCAATCGGTTACTTTGATGCGTTTGCCACCGACAAATGAATAATACACAACTCCTGTACCGTATTATGGAGATGCTTTTTTATTTTTAATATGGTGCCTGCCGGTGGGTCACTATAATATTCCTTGTTTTTTTGTTCTTCTTCTTAAACGTATGAAAATACCAGGAATAGGAGTATGAAATGAGCCTTTTTTAAAAGAAGAAAAACACATTATTTAGAATAGAAAAATCAAAAATATTTTATTCAAAATAACTTCCATCACTTTCTACACATTTTAACCACCTTTCAGGCAATTTTCGTATTCCACGTCGAAAAAATGGTGTTGCTTTGGACGAAAACCGAATTCAGATAGCCAATTTTCAACTTCTTCAGATGTTTTGAAGTGCTGTTCTTTCAAAACATGTCCCATCGATGAAAACAAATGGTAGTCCGAAGGAGCCAAGTCTGGTGAATAAGGCGGGTGTGTGGTAACAGCTCCCATCCAAGCGACTTTATCGTATCCTGAACTGGTTTTGCTTTGTGTTCTGGTGCATTATCATGTTGCAAAATTACCTTAACAGATTTTTTCTTTCTTTCAGTCCATTCTGGTCGGTTATCTAATAATGCATGGTTCAAATTGATTATTTGTTGTTGGTAGCGAACCTTATCAACAGTTTCATCAGGTTTCAGAAGTTCATGATACACCACACCTTCCTGATCCCACCACCAAACACAAAGCATTCTCTTCTTACCGAATCGTTTTGGTTTTGCAGTCGATGTTGCTGCTTTACCTGGTGTAATCCATGATTTTTTGTGTTTAGGATTCTCAAAATATATCCACTTTTCATCACCACCGTCACGATTCGATTTCAAATGGTTTCACAAATGGTTTTTCGATTTTCTTGTTGCCCTTCAGTCAATTCATGTGGAACCCATTTTCCACACTTTTGAATATTTCCCATTGCTTTTAAACGATTAGAAATTGTTTTTTGATCTACATTTAAGGCTTCTGCAAGTTGTTTTTGAGTTTGTGTATCATCTTCGTCCAACAATGCTTGCAATTCACTGTCTTCAAACTTTTTTTGGTGGTCTTCCACGTTCTTCATTTCTCAAATCAAAATCTTTGTCTCTAAATTGTTGAAACCATCTTTTGCATGTTGCTAATGATGGTGCATGATCACCAAAAGCTTCTACAAGCATTCGTTGAGATTCAGCTGCGTTTTTTTGTTTAAATGATAACAAAAAACTAATGATACCCGCAAATCGTTTGTTGAAGGCACAAAATTAGACATTTTTAACACGATAAAATTTTATGTTGTTGTATTACAAATGGAATTTACCACACTCTGAATGTTGTTGACAGATGTCAAAACAATAAAAAAAACATGGCATTAAGGCTCTTTCACAATTACTAATATAAGTACAGCAATTTATTGGCAGCGGCTCACTTCATACTCCTATACCTGGTATATAAATATCTATAAAAAAAAACAAAAACACAACGAGTTACAAAATAACACATAAATCTCAATGAAATGAATTTATAGAAACAATACGATACAATTTTGTGTTACTTCTAAAAGGGATATGGTGTGTGTGTGTGTGTGTGTGTGTGTATTTGTTTCCTTTTTTTTCTGTTTTTGTGGTGGCTGATTGTGAGTAAAGTAAAATGAAAATAAAAAAAAAACCCAAAAAAGGGAAAACGGGCAAGGGTATCGAGAAAAAAATACAGAAAAAACAGACAAAAAATAAACTTTCTTGTACTTTTTTAAAATAAGATAATAAATTTGCTTTTTTTTTCTTCTGGTTATAAATATTTGCTCGTCTCACATTTTCCTAGTTCTTTTTTCTTTCATTTATTTTTTGAAGAATTACTTTGTGAATGGAAAACATATACAAGATATTGTTTCAATGCTACTAAATCATTAGTTGCTGCTGTTGTTGTATAAATATATAATAAAACATTTTGAAATTTTATTTTATGGGAGTACATTATTAGGCACAAAAAAAAATAGTAGCAAAAACAAAAAACCAAAAGAAAAGAAAAGAAAATGATTGTCTTAGACAAAAGAAAATTAAAATGAATTATATAATGCATATTTTTTGGTTAGCGCGTAGTGTTGATGGCAGATGTGTGTGTTTGGTATGAATGTGTTTTTATAAAACGGTTTTAACCATCGCCGCCAACACGCTTCTCCAACTGATCCGGATTTGCAGTCAACGTCTTACTTACTTACACCATGGCGTTACAACCCGGGTGCGGTTTTAGTCTTCTTCAACACGCTTTTCCAACCAGACCTATCCGCAGTTAATGTCTTCCAATCCCGAATTTTTAGGATCTTTATATCACAGTTTACTGCATCTAGCCATCTCGCCTTAGGTCTTCCGGTTTACCATTTAACAGTTTTTTCGGCACACGCTCCTCCTCCATGCGTTCTACGTGTCCAAGCCATCTCAATCTATTGATCTTGATTGTTTTGACAATATTTGGTTGACCGTACAACTTGTCTAATTCAATATTGTATCGTCGCCTCCAACCATTCTGTTCTTTGACGGGACCAAATATGCCACAGAGTACCTTTCGTTCGAAAATCCGAAGTAGTTGTTCCTGGTTTTGTGTCATGCACCAAGCTTCTGCATCCGACCCATACGTTAATATTGGACGTATTAAAGTTGTATATAGCTTGCACTTAAGATCTCGTTGTAATGTTTTCGATCGGAATTGTTTTTTTAACCCGTAATAACATCTGTTGCCAGTTGCTATTCTGCGGCGTATTTCCTCTTCAATATCATTTTCAACATTTATCAACGATCCTAAGTATACAAAACTATTGACTATTTCAAAATTGTGTTCTCCAATATTAACCGTTTGATCTCGAATTCATGATGTATTCGTTGCCACCAAATATTTTGATTTTTCTGCATTCACTTTGAGACCCAGGCCTGATGCCTCCTTTTGTAACGATTCGAAAGCATCCTTGACAGTTATCATATTTCGACCCATTATGTCAATATCATCAGCATACGCTAACAATTGACCCGATTTTGTGAAAATCGTGCCTTGTTTATCAATATTTACGCCCCTCACTGCCTTTTCCAGCGTAATATTAAATAGCAGTGTTGATAATGGATCGCCTTGTCGTAGTCCATCAACCGTCTCAAAGTGATCAGAGAATTTACCTCGGATTCGTACCTGTGACCTCACATTTTCAAACGTCATAGCCACCAAATCTATCAGTTTTTTTGGAAAACCAAACTCTTCCATAATATTCCATAACTTTGGCCTATTGACGCTATCATATGCCGCTTTAAAATCAACAAACAAATGGTGTGTATCAACATTGAATTCCGTACACTTTTCCAAGATCTGCCGTATACTAAATATTTGATCAGATGTAGATCGATCTGCGCAGAAACCACACTGGTATTCTCCGATAATTTCATTGGCTTTTTAAATAAGTCTATGGTATAGTATATTAGCAAATACCTTATAGCTAATGTTTAATAAAGTTATTCTTCTGTAGTTGTTACAATCTAATTTGTCACCCTTCTTGTACAATGGACAGATAATACCATCCTTCCACTCATCTGGCACCTGTTCATTATTCCAAATCTTTACAATTAGCTCGTGCAGTTGATGGTTAGCTATAAATTGCTGGCCGGTTTGAAATTGCACATCTTCCATAGTATTCACTGAGGAATTCACATTTAATATATCTTTAAAGTACTCGGCCCATCTTTCGAGGCACCTTTCCTATTGCTCCATAACCTGACCATGTCTGTTTTTGCACAAAAAACAGTTGTTGATTGTATCCGTTGCGAAAACGATTGATATTCCGGTACAATCTTCTCTTATCGTTGTTCCTGTTAAATTTTTCCATTTCGACGTAAACCTTTCGTTCCGCTTCTGGTCTTTTCTTACGAATCAATTTACGCTCGAAATCCCTCTTCTCGCGATAGTCTTCCACAGTGGTCCGTGTAGCCCGCGTTAGCATTTTCAGCCTGGACGCATTTTTTGCATCCCTAGCATTTCTACATTCATCATCAAACCACTCATTTCTTACTACCATCCATTTTTTCCGGGCCACCTAGTTTCTTGGATAGCTGTTATATCCAATTTGGCTGTTCTTAGCGTATCAGTAAGTGATCTTAACGCACCTTGTCGTAACAGAGTTCTAACATTCCAAGATGCAAGTTTTAAATCATTGTCCTTAAATTTTCTTTGCTGGGGTCGTTGCCGTTTATTCTGTCCGATCCGAGGCTGTGTTGTCGAATTCATAACTAGTTGTTTTTCCGAAGTTGGTAGTTAACCATACGTTCAACCTACTAATCATTCTGCAAATTCGTAGGATTATTTACAGGGGTATATCACCTCTGTCGAAAGCGGTTACATTGGCGCCGCTGATTCGCCTTTACTGTGTAATCACTGAATCATTAACTCAGTTTTAATCGAGTGCTGCTTTCACACAACACCCCAAAGTAATTCTCATACACAGCTGCCAGATTGTCCGCGACTACTTATTCTTTATTCGTAGCTTACCCATAAGTATCATAGGCCTCTCCACTATCCGCAACCCGTGGACGCGTTCGGTCGCAACTGGCATTGCAAGTATGCTATACCCAACATACTAATCCGAAGCAGTCAACGTCTGCCGATCCCCAATTTTATCCATTTCGGTGTAAATCCTACTGTTTCTTTCTATACGCATCAATTTACGCTCGAAATTCCTGTAAGCGTGACAGTCTTAAATTGGTGGTTCTCGCAGCTTGTGTCAGTCTGGATGTATTTTCAGCATTTCGAGCATTTCCATAATCATCTTCAAAACCACTCATTGCTAACTATCACACAGCGCCTTCAACATTTGATTTTAATTTGTTTTACTTATAGAAGTATTTTGATGAATTTTGACGTAGCTAAATTCATTCGTACTGTCAATGTCATATTTTTTGTTATTGTTAGCAGACTGACTTCAATTGTTAGTTTGTAAAACAATTTGTTGTGAATTTTTTGTGTTTGGTTTTTGTTGAAAAATGGAGCATTTTCATCATATTTTGGGTTTTTTCGCTTTGACGTTGAAGGAAACAACGGAACGTAGGCTCACAAAAAATTGTGTGCTGTGAAAGACGATGAGATGATTAAAAGAACGACGGTGTCAAATATTGTATAAAAAAAAAATTTGTTCTGCAGATTTCACACACAACAATCTGGTCGTCCAGATGATATGGATGACGATCAAATCAAAGCAATAATCGATACGGGTTCGTCAAACCCGTACACTTGAGATTGCACAGAAGCTTGGCTTATCACATACGTATACATTGCAAAGCATTTAAAACAACATGGATACGAAAAAAAAAAAATTCGAAAATTTGGATTACTCATTAACATAATGAAATCCATTTTACACAACGCATCATCCGTCGGCGATTTGCTTCTGAAACGTAACGAAAATGAGACATTTTTAAAACGGTTGATAACTGGCGATAAAATATGAATTGTTTACAACATTGTTAACCGAAAAACGATGTTATGTTATCAATTTGATGGGACTACAAAGGCATTGTCTATTTTGAACTGTTACCAGGCAATCAAACGATAAATTCAGATGTGTGTACATACAACAAAGTAACAAAAATTGAACAATGAAATTCAAGAAAAGCGATCAAAATTAGCAAATCGAAAAGGTGTTGTGTTCCACCATGACATCGCAAGGCCACACACATCTTTGATCACTCGCCGCAAAATTATTAGAGTTTGGTTGAGTAGTGTTGCCATATCCATCATATAGTCCGAACCATTCACCATCCGATTAACATTTATTATTCGAAGTTTGAAAAATTTCCTGGATGGTCAAATGGTCAATAATAATAATAATGTTGATGATGTCAAAACGGTCTTGGTTCAGCAACAAATTGTTTTGTATAATTTTTAGTCAATAAACAATAAATTTTAATTATAATTTCGAGGAAAATAATTGGATCATTTATTCGAAAACTTATTAATTTGTTCGTCAAATTACATTTTTTATAAGTTCGATTATTTTACTATAGAATTCGAATTTAAATCAATCAACTGCGTGACATTTATTATCCGCCAGAAATGTTGCCATCGTTAAAGTTTATTATCTTGAATTGTATGATAAGTTTTCACGTCATTTTATTGGTTGGTGTGTGGATGTAAATATTATAATATTTTTGAAATTTCTTGAAATTACTCGTAAAATGTCAATTAATCACTTGATCGTTTTTCTATTCCGTATCGCATTTACTGGATGTGTTATCGGAATCAATATCTGCAGCATTGGATTGCATGTTATTTTTATTCACAATACGCGATTTACACATTCCACTTGGACCCGGTTGATTTTCATTGGAAAGTGATTTGTTGACATTTGAATGACATTTGTGTTTGTGATCCAATAGTTGATTTAATTTTTTAAATGTTTTCAAACATATTGGGCATGGAAACGGTTTGTGTACATTTTTCATATGTGAAATTAATTCTGATCTTAGTTTAAATCGTTTCTCACATTTGGTACATTTGTTATTCTTAATATCGGTATGAACTAATTTGTGATGTAATAACCCACTCGGTTGTTTAAATGATTTCGAACATATATCACATTTATATGTTTTCTCTGCGTTATGTATTAGCTTGTGACTTTTTAAGTCCTGCAGTCGTTTAAATGATTTCGAACATATATCACACTTATGTCTTTTCTCTGCGTTATGTATTAGCATATGTCTTCGTAAATTTGACAACTGTGAACATTTCTTCTCACATTTGGTACATTTGTGCAATTTGCCACTATGTATTTTCATATGTCGACTTAAGTTTGATTTATGTGATTGTATTTTCGCACAAACTCTACATGTTCGTTTACACACCATTTGATGATCATGTAAATTTTCTTTCGTTGTGAAAGTTCCGTTACAAATATTACATTTTAACAAATGTTCGTCAGTTGTTAAATTTTCATTTGGTTTTTGTTCCATTTCTAAAATACGTTTCTTTTTCCTGGTTGGTTTTGAACAATACCAAATAAAATAAATTATATTGAATTTTCGAGTAATTTCTCAAAAAAATATTATTTTAATTATAACAATCTCTATTTAATCTCTCGCTTAAAAACTAAAAATAACGTCCGTTCACTTTGAATATTATTTTATAACTGCCATTGATGAAATGTTAAGATACGCAAGGAATACTTAACAAAAAATATTGGTGTTACCAGATTTATAACAAAATTTCGATAATTATCGACGGTATTGTCACATAAATAAAAATATATAATTTGACATTTTTACTGAATGTAAATAGTAACTGTGGCCAATTTATTACCAATAATTGGTATTTTTAAATTGTGATCAGTTTTTGACGAGTCAACAGTTGTCATATTTTGTACAACACTCCAAGTCGCAGTCCGTCAAATATTGAAAATCAAGTGTTACATGTAAGATTTGTGTTGACGGCTGCAGCTGTTTATGGATGGCCACTGTCGGCTATGCTATGCCCTAACACCGCAGTATTTTTTTATTCATTATTGACATCGCAGCCGTTAAATAAATGTGTTCATAACTGCTGTACATGAGTTTCCAGTGACAGAGTACCTCAAGGAGGTGGGAAACCGGACTTGAGAATATTACAAGTCATAGTTTTACACTTCCACATTTTTACGTACGAATACACTATAGAGAAAAGAAAATGCTATAAATGGAAAACATTTGGTTTGGTAGAAAAACTACACAGTTATATTAAACATGAACAGTCAACACTTTCGATTGTGATGAATGTGAGCTAGACTGATATCCTATATGTAAAATATTGATGTGTCACAGAGCGTCATAACAAAGTTATATTAGTAGGTTTTACGAACTTTACGATTTGTTTTCGAGTAATGGTACACCGAAATTTCCACCATTGTGACGACGTACAGCAGAAGCAGATGAGCTTCGTTTTTCTTAATTGCTTCTATTCCAATATTATCAAGATGTATTTTTTTTTATTTTTTTTTTATTTGTTTCAGCATCTTTACAATCTCTCTTACGTATTAGTTTCTTATTGTATACCAAAGATATAAAGTAATTTTATTTGACATTTAAATTATTTATTTAAATTTACTACTTGAAATGTTGGTAATGGATCCAGTGATCAAGCAATTTGCTAAAATGTAATATTTGTAACGGAACTTTCACAACGAAAGAAAATTTAAATGATCATCAAATGGTGTGTAAACGAACGTGTAGAATTTGTGCGAAAATAATTTCAAGGACAGATAACTTAAATCGACATATGAAAATTCATAGCGGTGAAAATAATTTCGAATGTGATATTTGTTGCTGTAAATATTCACGAAAAGATGTATTGATTGATCATATGAAAAAACATAGTGGGAAATTACATAAATGTCCCAAATGTGAGAAGAAATGTTCACAGTTGTCAAATTTACGAAGACATATGTTAATACATAACGCAGAGAAAACATATAAATGTGATATATGTTCGAAATCAAACAACTGCAGGTGTTAAAAACACACAAACTAATACATAACGCAGAGAAAACATATAAATGTGATATATGTTCGAAATCATTTAAACAATCGAGTGGGCTATCAAGACATAAATTAGTTCATACCGATATTAAGAATCACAAATGTACCAAATGTGAGATACGATTTAAACAAAGAGCAGAATTAACTCAACATATGAAACATGCGCACAAACCGTTTCCATGTTCAATATGTTTGAAAACATTTAAAAAATTGAATCAACTATTGGATCACAAACACAAATGTCATTCAAATGTCAACAAATCACTTTCCAATGAAAATCAACCGGGTCCAAGTAGATTATGTCAATCACATATTTTGAATAAAAATAACATTCAATCCAAAGCTGCAGATATTGATTCCGATAATACATCCAGTGAATGCGATACGGAATAGAAAAACGATCAAGTGATTAATTGACATTTTACGAGTAATTTCAAGAAATTTCAAAAATATTATAATATTTACATCCACACACCAACCAATAAAATGACGTGAAAACTTATCATACAATTCAAGATAATAAACTTTAACGATGGCAACATTTCTGGCGGATAATAAATGTCACGCAGTTGATTGATTTAAATTCGAATTCTATAGTAAAATAATCGAACATATAAAAAATGTAATTTAACGAACCAATTAATAAATTTTCGGATAAATGACTAAAAATTATACAAAACAATTTGTTGTTTCAAATAAATATTTTAAATTTTGTAATTTCGTTGAAATTTTATTATTGTTAACTTTTATAAATTAAATTTTAACTTTTGCAGTTGATGGCATAAGATTTTAGTAATTGGTTTGTGAGATCTTACGAGAAAACATGAAACTGATTCAAATATCGTATGCTCATTACATACGTCATTTTAACCAAATTGAGTGAAAGACTCTCAGTTTAAGATCAAGAATTATATTATTTGTGAACGCTATAAGATATTTAATCGGCGGAAAATTAGCTAATCGTAACGAACCACCTTTATTTTGAATATTGATCGGTTGTTGAATAATAAAATACAAATGTTTTAGTGTATAACAACTGCTGCAAAGAACTCACAAACTGATTACAATTTAAAAATACCAATTATTGGTAATAAATTGGCCACAGTTACTTTTTTCATTCAGTAAAAATGTCAAATTATATATTTTTATTTATGTGACAATTTCGTCGATAATTGTCGAAATTTTGTTATGAATCTGATAACACCAATATTTTTCTTTATTACTCCTTGCGTATCTTAACATTTCATCAATGGCAGTTATAAAATAATATTCAAAGTGAAAGGACGTTATTTTTAGTTTTTAAGCGAGAGATTAAAGAGGGATTGTTATAGTTAAAATATTATTTTTCTGAGAAATTACTCGAAAATTCAATATAATTTATTTTATTTGGTATTGTTCAAAACCAACCAGGAAAAAGAAACGTATTTTAGAAATGGAACAAAAACCAAATGAAAATTTAACAACTGACGAACATTTGTTAAAATGTAATATTTGTAACGGAACTTTCACAACGAAAGAAAATTTACATGATCATCAAATGGTGTGTAAACGAACGTGTAGAGTTTGTGAGAAAATACTATCAAATAAATCGAGCTTAAATCGACATATGAAAATTCATGGAGGTGAAAAGAATTTTGAATGTGATATTTGTTGCCTTAAATATTCACAAAAACAAGAGTTGATTGATCATATGAAAAAACATAGTGGCAAATTGCACAAATGTACCAAATGTGAGAAGAAATGTTCACAGTTGTCAAATTTACGAAGACATATGCTAATACATAACGCAGAGAAAAGACATAAGTGTGATATATGTTCGAAATCATTTAAACGACTGCAGGACTTAAAAAGTCACAAACTAATACATAACGCAGAGAAAACACATAAATGTGATATATGTTCGAAATCATTTAAACAACTGCAGGTGTTAAAGAGACACAAACTAATACATAACTCAGAGAAAGCATATAAATGTGATATATGTTCGAAATCATTTAAACAACTGAGTGGGTTAATGCAACACAAATTATATGTTCATTCCGATATTAAGAATCACAAATGTACCAAATGTGAGAAACGATTTACACTAAGATCAGGATTAACTCGACATTTGAAACATGTGCACAAACTGTTTCAATGCTCAATATGTTTGAGAACATTTAAAAACTTGAATCATCTATTGGATCACAAAAACAAAAGTCATTCATATGTCAACAAATCACTTTCCAATGAAAATCAACCGGGTACAAGTGGATTATGTCAATCACATATTGTGAATAATAATAACATTCAATCCAATGCTGCAGATATTGATTCCGATAGCACATCCAGTGAATGCGATACGGAATAGAAACACTATCAAATGATTAATTGACATTTTACAAGTAATTTCAAGAAATTTCAAAAATATTATAATATTTACATCCACACACCAACCAATAAAATGACGTGAAAACTTATCATACAATTCAAGATAATAAACTTTAACGATGGCAACATTTCTGGCGGATAATAAATGTCACGCAGTTGATTGATTTAAATTCGAATTCTATAGTAAAATAATCGAACATATAAAAAATGTAATTTAACGAACCAATTAATAATTTTTCGGATAAATGACTAAAAATTATACAAAACAATTTGTTGTTTCAAATAAATATTTTAAATTTTGTAATTTCGTTGAAATTTTATTATTGTTAACTTTTATAAATTAAATTTTAACTTTTGCAGTTGATGGCATAAGATTTTAGTAATTGGTTTGTGAGATCTTACGAGAAAACATGAAACTGATTCAAATTTCGTATGTTCATTACATACGTCATTTTAACCAAATTGAGTGAAAGACTCCCAGTTTAAGATCAAGAATTATATTATTTGTGAACGCTATAAGATATTTAATCGGCGGAAAATTAGCTAATCGTAACGAACCACCTTTATTTTGAATATTGATCGGTTGTTGAATAATAAAATACAAATGTTTTAGTGTATAACAACTGCTGCAAAGAACTCACAAACTGATTACAATTTAAAAATACCAATTATTGGTAATAAATTGGCCACAGTTACTTTTTTCATTCAGTAAAAATGTCAAATTATATATTTTTATTTATGTGACAATTTCGTCGATAATTGTCGAAATTTTGTTATAAATCTGATAACACCAATATTTTTCTTTATTACTCCTTGCGTATCTTAATATTTCATAAATGGCAGTTATAAAATAATATTCAAAGTGAACGGACGTTATTTTTAGTTTTTAAGCGAGAGATTAAAGAGGGATTGTTATAGTTAAAATATTATTTTTCTGAGAAATTACTCGAAAATTCAATATAATTTATTTTATTTGGTATTGTTCAAAACCAACCAGGAAAAAGAAACGTATTTTAGAAATGGAACAAAAACCAAATGAAAATTTAACAACTGACGAACATTTGTTAAAATGTAATATTTGTAACGGAACTTTCACAACGAAAGAAAATTTACATGATCATCAAATGGTGTGTAAACGAACGTGTAGAGTTTGTGAGAAAATACTATCAAATAAATCGAGCTTAAATCGACATATGAAAATTCATGGAGGTGAAAAGAATTTTGAATGTGATATTTGTTGCCTTAAATATTCACAAAAACAAGAGTTGATTGATCATATGAAAAAACATAGTGGCAAATTGCACAAATGTACCAAATGTGAGAAGAAATGTTCACAGTTGTCAAATTTACGAAGACATATGCTAATACATAACGCAGAGAAAAGACATAAGTGTGATATATGTTCGAAATCATTTAAACGACTGCAGGACTTAAAAAGTCACAAACTAATACATAACGCAGAGAAAACACATAAATGTGATATATGTTCGAAATCATTTAAACAACTGCAGGTGTTAAAGAGACACAAACTAATACATAACTCAGAGAAAGCATATAAATGTGATATATGTTCGAAATCATTTAAACAACTGAGTGGGTTAATGCAACACAAATTATATGTTCATTCCGATATTAAGAATCACAAATGTACCAAATGTGAGAAACGATTTACACTAAGATCAGGATTAACTCGACATTTGAAACATGTGCACAAACTGTTTCAATGCTCAATATGTTTGAGAACATTTAAAAACTTGAATCATCTATTGGATCACAAAAACAAAAGTCATTCATATGTCAACAAATCACTTTCCAATGAAAATCAACCGGGTACAAGTGGATTATGTCAATCACATATTGTGAATAATAATAACATTCAATCCAATGCTGCAGATATTGATTCCGATAGCACATCCAGTGAATGCGATACGGAATAGAAACACTATCAAATGATTAATTGACATTTTACAAGTAATTTCAAGAAATTTCAAAAATATTATAATATTTACATCCACACACCAACCAATAAAATGACGTGAAAACTTATCATACAATTCAAGATAATAAACTTTAACGATGGCAACATTTCTGGCGGATAATAAATGTCACGCAGTTGATTGATTTAAATTCGAATTCTATAGTAAAATAATCGAACATATAAAAAATGTAATTTAACGAACCAATTAATAATTTTTCGGATAAATGACTAAAAATTATACAAAACAATTTGTTGTTTCAAATAAATATTTTAAATTTTGTAATTTCGTTGAAATTTTATTATTGTTAACTTTTATAAATTAAATTTTAACTTTTGCAGTTGATGGCATAAGATTTTAGTAATTGGTTTGTGAGATCTTACGAGAAAACATGAAACTGATTCAAATTTCGTATGTTCATTACATACGTCATTTTAACCAAATTGAGTGAAAGACTCCCAGTTTAAGATCAAGAATTATATTATTTGTGAACGCTATAAGATATTTAATCGGCGGAAAATTAGCTAATCGTAACGAACCACCTTTATTTTGAATATTGATCGGTTGTTGAATAATAAAATACAAATGTTTTAGTGTATAACAACTGCTGCAAAGAACTCACAAACTGATTACAATTTAAAAATACCAATTATTGGTAATAAATTGGCCACAGTTACTTTTTTCATTCAGTAAAAATGTCAAATTATATATTTTTATTTATGTGACAATTTCGTCGATAATTGTCGAAATTTTGTTATAAATCTGATAACACCAATATTTTTCTTTATTACTCCTTGCGTATCTTAACATTTCATCAATGGCAGTTATAAAATAATATTCAAAGTGAACGGACGTTATTTTTAGTTTTTAAGCGAGAGATTAAATAGAGATTGTTATAATTAAAATAATATTTTTTTGAGAAATTACTCGAAAATTCAATATAATTTATTTTATTTGGTATTGTTCAAAACCAACCAGGAAAAAGAAACGTATTTTAGAAATGGAACAAAAACCAAATGAAAATTTAACAACTGACGAACATTTGTTAAAATGTAATATTTGTAACGGAACTTTCACAACGAAAGAAAATTTACATGATCATCAAATGGTGTGTAAACGAACGTGTAGAGTTTGTGAGAAAATACTATCAAATAAATCGAGCTTAAATCGACATATGAAAATTCATGGAGGTGAAAAGAATTTTGAATGTGATATTTGTTGCCTTAAATATTCACAAAAACAAGAGTTGATTGATCATATGAAAAAACATAGTGGCAAATTGCACAAATGTACCAAATGTGAGAAGAAATGTTCACAGTTGTCAAATTTACGAAGACATATGCTAATACATAACGCAGAGAAAACATATAAATGTGATATATGTTCGAAATCATTTAAACAACCGCAGGGTTTAAAAACGCATAAATTACTACATAACGCAGAGAAAACATATAAATGTGATATATGTTCGAAATTATTTAAACGACTGAAAGAGTTAAAAGCACATAAACTAATACATAACGCTGAGAAAACATATAAATGTGATATATGTTCGAAATCATTTAAACAACAGCAGGTTTTAATAAAACACAAATTAGTTCATTCCGATATTAAGAATCACAAATGTACCAAATGTGAGAAACGATTTAAACGAAGATCAGAATTAATTCGACATATGAAACGCGCGCACAAACCGTTTCCATGTTCAATGTGTCCGAGAACATTTAAAAAATTGAATCAACTATTGGATCACAAACACAAATGTCATTCAAATGTCAACAAATCACTTTCCAATGAAAATCAACCGGGTCCAAGTAGATTATGTCAATCACATATTTTGAATAAAAATAACATTCAATCCAGTGATTGCGATACGGAATAGAAAAACGATCAAGTGATTAATTGACATTTTACGAGTAATTTCAAGAAATTTCAAAAATATTATAATATTTACATCCACACAACAACCAATAAAATGACGTGAAAACTTATCATACAATTCAAGATAATAAACTTTAACGAAGGCAACATTTCTGGCGGATAATAAATGTCACGCAGTTGATTGATTTAAATTCGAATTCTATAGTAAAATAATCGAACATATAAAAAATGTAATTTAACGAACAAATTAATAACTTTTCGGATAAATGACTAAAAATTTTACAAAACAATTTGTTGTTTCAAATAAATATTTTAAATTTTGTAATTTCGTTGAAATTTTATTATTGTTAACTTTTATAAATTAAATTTTAACTTTTGCAGTTGATGGCATAAGATTTTAGTAATTGGTTTGTGAGATCTTACGAGAAAACATGAAACTGATTCAAATATCGTATGCTCATTACATACGTCATTTTAACCAAATTGAGTGAAAGACTCCCAGTTTAAGATCAAGAATTATATTATTTGTGAACGCTATAAGATATTTAATCGGCGGAAAATTAGCTAATCGTAACGAATCACCTTTATTTTGAATATTGATCGGTTGTTGAATAATAAAATACAATTGTTTTAGTGTATAACAACTGCTGCAAAGAACTCACAAACTGATTACAATTTAAAAATACCAATTATTGGTAATAAATTGGCCACAGTTACTTTTTTCATTCAGTAAAAATGTCAAATTATATATTTTTATTTATGTGACAATTTCGTCGATAATTGTCGAAATTTTGTTATAAATCTGATAACACCAATATTTTTCTTTATTACTCCTTGCGTATCTTAATATTTCATAAATGGCAGTTATAAAATAATATTCAAAGTGAACGGACGTTATTTTTAGTTTTTAAGCGAGAGATTAAAGAGGGATTGTTATAGTTAAAATATTATTTTTCTGAGAAATTACTCGAAAATTCAATATAATTTATTTTATTTGGTATTGTTCAAAACCAACCAGGAAAAAGAAACGTATTTTAGAAATGGAACAAAAACCAAATGAAAATTTAACAACTGACGAACATTTGTTAAAATGTAATATTTGTAACGGAACTTTCACAACGAAAGAAAATTTACATGATCATCAAATGGTGTGTAAACGAACGTGTAGAGTTTGTGAGAAAATACTATCAAATAAATCGAGCTTAAATCGACATATGAAAATTCATGGAGGTGAAAAGAATTTTGAATGTGATATTTGTTGCCTTAAATATTCACGAAAACATGAGTTGATTGATCATATGAAAAAACATAGTGGCAAATTGCACAAATGTACCAAATGTGAGAAGAAATGTTCACAGTTGTCAACTTTACGAAGACATATGCTATTACATAAAGCAGAGAAAACATATAAATGTGATATATGTTCGAAATCATTTAAACAACTGCAGGTGTTAAAAACACACAAACTAATACATAACGCAGAGAAAACATATAAATGTGATATATGTTCGAAATCATTTAAACAATCGAGTGGGCTATCAAGACATAAATTAGTTCATACCGATATTAAGAATCACAAATGTACCAAATGTGAGAAACGATTTAAACAAAGAGCAGAATTAACTCAACATTTGAAACATGCGCACAAACCGTTTCCATGTTCAATATGTTTGAGAACATTTAAAAAATTGAATCAACTATTGGATCACAAACTCATATGTCATTCAAATGTCAACAAATCACTTTCCAATGAAAATCAACCGGGTCCAAGTAGATTATGTCAATCACATATTTTGAATAAAAATAACATTCAATCCAAAGCTGCAGATATTGATTCCGATAATACATCCAGTGAATGCGATACGGAATAGAAAAATGATCAAGTGATTAATTGACATTTTACGAGTAATTTCAAGAAATTTCAAAAATATTATAATATTTACATCCACACACCAACCAATAAAATGACGTGAAAACTTATCATACAATTCAAGATAATAAACTTTAACGATGGCAACATTTCTGGCGGATAATAAATGTCACGCAGTTGATTGATTTAAATTCGAATTCTATAGTAAAATAATCGAACATATAAAAAATGTAATTTAACGAACCAATTAATAATTTTTCGGATAAATGACTAAAAATTATACAAAACAATTTGTTGTTTCAAATAAATATTTTAAATTTTGTAATTTCGTTGAAATTTTATTATTGTTAACTTTTATAAATTAAATTTTAACTTTTGCAGTTGATGGCGTAAGATTTTAGTAATTGGTTTGTGAGATCTTACGAGAAAACATGAAACTGATTCAAATTTCGTATGCTCATTACATACGTCATTTTAACCAAATTGAGTGAAAGACTCTCAGTTTAAGATCAAGAATTATATTATTTGTGAACGCTATAAGATATTTAATCGGCGGAAAATTAGCTAATCGTAACGAACCACCTTTATTTTGAATATTGATCGGTTGTTGAATAATAAAATACAAATGTTTTAGTGTATAACAACTGCTGCAAAGAACTCACAAACTGATTACAATTTAAAAATACCAATTATTGGTAATAAATTGGCCACAGTTACTTTTTTCATTCAGTAAAAATGTCAAATTATATATTTTTATTTATGTGACAATTTCGTCGATAATTGTCGAAATTTTGTTATAAATCTGATAACACCAATATTTTTCTTTATTACTCCTTGCGTATCTTAATATTTCATAAATGGCAGTTATTAAATAATATTCAAAGTGAACGGACGTTATTTTTAGTTTTTAAGCGAGAGATTAAAGAGGGATTGTTATAGTTAAAATATTATTTTTCTGAGAAATTACTCGAAAATTCAATATAATTTATTTTATTTGGTATTGTTCAAAACCAACCAGGAAAAAGAAACGTATTTTAGAAATGGAACAAAAACCAAATGAAAATTTAACAACTGACGAACATTTGTTAAAATGTAATATTTGTAACGGAACTTTCACAACGAAAGAAAATTTACATGATCATCAAATGGTGTGTAAACGAACGTGTAGAGTTTGTGAGAAAATACTATCAAATAAATCGAGCTTAAATCGACATATGAAAATTCATGGAGGTGAAAAGAATTTTGAATGTGATATTTGTTGCCTTAAATATTCACAAAAACAAGAGTTGATTGATCATATGAAAAAACATAGTGGCAAATGCACAAATGTACCAAATGTGAGAAGAAATGTTCACAGTTGTCAAATTTACGAAGACATATGCTATTACATAACGCAGAGAAAACATATAAATGTGATATATGTTCGAAATCATTTAAACAACCGCAGGGTTTAAAAACGCATAAATTACTACATAACGCAGAGAAAACATATAAATGTGATATATGTTCGAAATCATTTAAACAACCGCAGGGTTTAAAAACGCATAAATTACTACATAACGCAGAGAAAACATATAAATGTGGTATATGTTCGAAATCATTTAAACAACCGAGTGGGCTAATAATGCACAAACTAATACATAACGCAGAGAAAACACATAAATGTGATATATGTTCGAAATTATTTAAACGACTGAAAGAGTTAAAAGCACATAAACTAATACATAACGCTGAGAAAACATATAAATGTGATATATGTTCGAAATCATTTAAACAACAGCAGGTTTTAATAAAACACAAATTAGTTCATTCCGATATTAAGAATCACAAATGTACCAAATGTGAGAAACGATTTAAACGAAGATCAGAATTAATTCGACATATGAAACGCGCGCACAAACCGTTTCCATGTTCAATGTGTCCGAGAACATTTAAAAAATTGAATCAACTATTGGATCACAAACACAAATGTCATTCAAATGTCAACAAATCACTTTCCAATGAAAATCAACCGGGTCCAAGTAGATTATGTCAATCACATATTTTGAATAAAAATAACATTCAATCCAAAGCTGCAGATATTGATTCCGATAATACATCCAGTGAATGCGATACGGAATAGAAAAACGATCAAGTGATTAATTGACATTTTACGAGTAATTTCAAGAAATTTCAAAAATATTATAATATTTACATCCACACACCAACCAATAAAATGACGTGAAAACTTATCATACAATTCAAGATAATAAACTTTAACGATGGCAACATTTCTGGCGGATAATAAATGTCACGCAGTTGATTGATTTAAATTCGAATTCTATAGTAAAATAATCGAACATATAAAAAATGTAATTTAACGAACCAATTAATAATTTTTCGGATAAATGACTAAAAATTATACAAAACAATTTGTTGTTTCAAATAAATATTTTAAATTTTGTAATTTCGTTGAAATTTTATTATTGTTAACTTTTATAAATTAAATTTTAACTTTTGCAGTTGATGGCGTAAGATTTTAGTAATTGGTTTGTGAGATCTTACGAGAAAACATGAAACTGATTCAAATTTCGTATGCTCATTACATACGTCATTTTAACCAAATTGAGTGAAAGACTCTCAGTTTAAGATCAAGAATTATATTATTTGTGAACGCTATAAGATATTTAATCGGCGGAAAATTAGCTAATCGTAACGAACCACCTTTATTTTGAATATTGATCGGTTGTTGAATAATAAAATACAAATGTTTTAGTGTATAACAACTGCTGCAAAGAACTCACAAACTGATTACAATTTAAAAATACCAATTATTGGTAATAAATTGGCCACAGTTACTTTTTTCATTCAGTAAAAATGTCAAATTATATATTTTTATTTATGTGACAATTTCGTCGATAATTGTCGAAATTTTGTTATAAATCTGATAACACCAATATTTTTCTTTATTACTCCTTGCGTATCTTAACATTTCATCAATGGCAGTTATAAAATAATATTCAAAGTGAACGGACGTTATTTTTAGTTTTTAAGCGAGAGATTAAATAGAGATTGTTATAATTAAAATAATATTTTTTTGAGAAATTACTCGAAAATTCAATATAATTTATTTTATTTGGTATTGTTCAAAACCAACCAGGAAAAAGAAACGTATTTTAGAAATGGAACAAAAACCAAATGAAAATTTAACAACTGACGAACATTTGTTAAAATGTAATATTTGTAACGGAACTTTCACAACGAAAGAAAATTTACATGATCATCAAATGGTGTGTAAACGAACGTGTAGAGTTTGTGAGAAAATACTATCAAATAAATCGAGCTTAAATCGACATATGAAAATTCATGGAGGTGAAAAGAATTTTGAATGTGATATTTGTTGCCTTAAATATTCACAAAAACAAGAGTTGATTGATCATATGAAAAAACATAGTGGCAAATTGCACAAATGTACCAAATGTGAGAAGAAATGTTCACAGTTGTCAAATTTACGAAGACATATGCTATTACATAACGCAGAGAAAACATATAAATGTGATATATGTTCGAAATCATTTAAACAACCGCACGGGTTACTAAGTCACAAACTAATACATAACGCAGAGAAAACACATAAATGTGATATATGTTCGAAATTATTTAAACGACTGCAGGACTTAAAAAGTCACAAACTAATACATAACGCAGAGAAAACATATAAATGTGATATATGTTCGAAATCATTTAAACAACAGCAGGTTTTAATAAAACACAAATTAGTTCATTCCGATATTAAGAAACACAAATGTACCAAATGTGAGAAACGATTTAAACGAAGATTAGAATTAATTCGACATATGAAACGCGCGCACAAACCGTTTCCATGTTCAATGTGTCCGAGAACATTTAAAAAATTGAATCAACTATTGGATCACAAACACAAATGTCATTCAAATGTCAACAAATCACTTTCCAATGAAAATCAACCGGGTCCAAGTAGATTATGTCAATCACATATTTTGAATAAAAATAACATTCAATCCAAAGCTGCAGATATTGATTCCGATAATACATCCAGTGAATGCGATACGGAATAGAAAAACGATCAAGTGATTAATTGACATTTTACGAGTAATTTCAAGAAATTTCAAAAATATTATAATATTTACATCCACACACCAACCAATAAAATGACGTGAAAACTTATCATACAATTCAAGATAATAAACTTTAACGATGGCAACATTTCTGGCGGATAATAAATGTCACGCAGTTGATTGATTTAAATTCGAATTCTATAGTAAAATAATCGAACATATAAAAAATGTAATTTAACGAACCAATTAATAATTTTTCGGATAAATGACTAAAAATTATACAAAACAATTTGTTGTTTCAAATAAATATTTTAAATTTTGTAATTTCGTTGAAATTTTATTATTGTTAACTTTTATAAATTAAATTTTAACTTTTGCAGTTGATGGCATAAGATTTTAGTAATTGGTTTGTGAGATCTTACGAGAAAACATGAAACTGATTCAAATTTCGTATGTTCATTACATACGTCATTTTAACCAAATTGAGTGAAAGACTCCCAGTTTAAGATCAAGAATTATATTATTTGTGAACGCTATAAGATATTTAATCGGCGGAAAATTAGCTAATCGTAACGAACCACCTTTATTTTGAATATTGATCGGTTGTTGAATAATAAAATACAAATGTTTTAGTGTATAACAACTGCTGCAAAGAACTCACAAACTGATTACAATTTAAAAATACCAATTATTGGTAATAAATTGGCCACAGTTACTTTTTTCATTCAGTAAAAATGTCAAATTATATATTTTTATTTATGTGACAATTTCGTCGATAATTGTCGAAATTTTGTTATAAATCTGATAACACCAATATTTTTCTTTATTACTCCTTGCGTATCTTAACATTTCATCAATGGCAGTTATAAAATAATATTCAAAGTGAACGGACGTTATTTTTAGTTTTTAAGCGAGAGATTAAATAGAGATTGTTATAATTAAAATATTATTTTTCTGAGAAATTACTCGAAAATTCAATATAATTTATTTTATTTGGTATTGTTCAAAACCAACCAGGAAAAAGAAACGTATTTTAGAAATGGAACAAAAACCAAATGAAAATTTAACAACTGACGAACATTTGTTAAAATGTAATATTTGTAACGGAACTTTCACAACGAAAGAAAATTTACATGATCATCAAATGGTTTGTAAACGAACGTGTAGAGTTTGTGAGAAAATACTATCAAATAAATCGAGCTTAAATCGACATATGAAAATTCATGGAGGTGAAAAGAATTTTGAATGTGATATTTGTTGCCTTAAATATTCACAAAAACAAGAGTTGATTGATCATATGAAAAAACATAGTGGCAAATGCACAAATGTACCAAATGTGAGAAGAAATGTTCACAGTTGTCAAATTTACGAAGACATATGCTATTACATAACGCAGAGAAAACATATAAATGTGATATATGTTCGAAATCATTTAAACAACCGCAGGGTTTAAAAACGCATAAATTACTACATAACGCAGAGAAAACATATAAATGTGATATATGTTCGAAATCATTTAAACAACCGAGTGGGCTAATAATGCACAAACTAATACATAACGCAGAGAAAACACATAAATGTGATATATGTTCGAAATTATTTAAACGACTGAAAGAGTTAAAAGCACATAAACTAATACATAACGCTGAGAAAACATATAAATGTGATATATGTTCGAAATCATTTAAACAACAGCAGGTTTTAATAAAACACAAATTAGTTCATTCCGATATTAAGAATCACAAATGTACCAAATGTGAGAAACGATTTAAACGAAGATCAGAATTAATTCGACATATGAAACGCGCGCACAAACCGTTTCCATGTTCAATGTGTCCGAGAACATTTAAAAAATTGAATCAACTATTGGATCACAAACACAAATGTCATTCAAATGTCAACAAATCACTTTCCAATGAAAATCAACCGGGTCCAAGTAGATTATGTCAATCACATATTTTGAATAAAAATAACATTCAATCCAAAGCTGCAGATATTGATTCCGATAATACATCCAGTGAATGCGATACGGAATAGAAAAACGATCAAGTGATTAATTGACATTTTACGAGTAATTTCAAGAAATTTCAAAAATATTATAATATTTACATCCACACACCAACCAATAAAATGACGTGAAAACTTATCATACAATTCAAGATAATAAACTTTAACGATGGCAACATTTCTGGCGGATAATAAATGTCACGCAGTTGATTGATTTAAATTCGAATTCTATAGTAAAATAATCGAACATATAAAAAATGTAATTTAACGAACCAATTAATAAATTTTCGGATAAATGACTAAAAATTATACAAAACAATTTGTTGTTTCAAATAAATATTTTAAATTTTGTAATTTCGTTGAAATTTTATTATTGTTAACTTTTATAAATTAAATTTTAACTTTTGCAGTTGATGGCATAAGATTTTAGTAATTGGTTTGTGAGATCTTACGAGAAAACATGAAACTGATTCAAATTTCGTATGCTCATTACATACGTCATTTTAACCAAATTGAGTGAAAGACTCTCAGTTTAAGATCAAGAATTATATTATTTGTGAACGCTATAAGATATTTAATCGGCGGAAAATTAGCTAATCGTAACGAACCACCTTTATTTTGAATATTGATCGGTTGTTGAATAATAAAATACAAATGTTTTAGTGTATAACAACTGCTGCAAAGAACTCACAAACTGATTACAATTTAAAAATACCAATTATTGGTAATAAATTGGCCACAGTTACTTTTTTCATTCAGTAAAAATGTCAAATTATATATTTTTATTTATGTGACAATTTCGACGATAATTGTCGAAATTTTGTTATAAATCTGATAACACCAATATTTTTCTTTATTACTCCTTGCGTATCTTAATATTTCATAAATGGCAGTTATAAAATAATATTCAAAGTGAACGGACGTTATTTTTAGTTTTTAAGCGAGAGATTAAAGAGGGATTGTTATAGTTAAAATATTATTTTTCTGAGAAATTACTCGAAAATTCAATATAATTTATTTTATTTGGTATTGTTCAAAACCAACCAGGAAAAAGAAACGTATTTTAGAAATGGAACAAAAACCAAATGAAAATTTAACAACTGACGAACATTTGTTAAAATGTAATATTTGTAACGGAACTTTCACAACGAAAGAAAATTGACATGATCATCAAATGGTGTGTAAACGAACGTGTAGAGTTTGTGAGAAAATACTATCAAATAAATCGAGCTTAAATCGACATATGAAAATTCATGGAGGTGAAAAGAATTTTGAATGTGATATTTGTTGCCTTAAATATTCACAAAAACAAGAGTTGATTGATCATATGAAAAAACATAGTGGCAAATTGCACAAATGTACCAAATGTGAGAAGAAATGTTCACAGTTGTCAAATTTACGAAGACATATGCTATTACATAACGCAGAGAAAACATATAAATGTGATATATGTTCGAAATCATTTAAACAACCGCACGGGTTACAAAGTCACAAACTAATACATAACGCAGAGAAAACACATAAATGTGATATATGTTCGAAATTATTTAAACGACTGAAAGAGTTAAAAGCACATAAACTAATACATAACGCTGAGAAAACATATAAATGTGATATATGTTCGAAATCATTTAAACAACAGCAGGTTTTAATAAAACACAAATTAGTTCATTCCGATATTAAGAATCACAAATGTACCAAATGTGAGAAACGATTTAAACGAAGATTAGAATTAATTCGACATATGAAACGCGCGCACAAACCGTTTCCATGTTCAATGTGTCCGAGAACATTTAAAAAATTGAATCAACTATTGGATCACAAACACAAATGTCATTCAAATGTCAACAAATCACTTTCCAATGAAAATCAACCGGGTCCAAGTAGATTATGTCAATCACATATTTTGAATAAAAATAACATTCAATCCAAAGCTGCAGATATTGATTCCGATAATACATCCAGTGAATGCGATACGGAATAGAAAAACGATCAAGTGATTAATTGACATTTTACGAGTAATTTCAAGAAATTTCAAAAATATTATAATATTTACATCCACACACCAACCAATAAAATGACGTGAAAACTTATCATACAATTCAAGATAATAAACTTTAACGATGGCAACATTTCTGGCGGATAATAAATGTCACGCAGTTGATTGATTTAAATTCGAATTCTATAGTAAAATAATCGAACATATAAAAAATGTAATTTAACGAACCAATTAATAATTTTTCGGATAAATGACTAAAAATTATACAAAACAATTTGTTGTTTCAAATAAATATTTTAAATTTTGTAATTTCGTTGAAATTTTATTATTGTTAACTTTTATAAATTAAATTTTAACTTTTGCAGTTGATGGCATAAGATTTTAGTAATTGGTTTGTGAGATCTTACGAGAAAACATGAAACTGATTCAAATTTCGTATGTTCATTACATACGTCATTTTAACCAAATTGAGTGAAAGACTCCCAGTTTAAGATCAAGAATTATATTATTTGTGAACGCTATAAGATATTTAATCGGCGGAAAATTAGCTAATCGTAACGAACCACCTTTATTTTGAATATTGATCGGTTGTTGAATAATAAAATACAAATGTTTTAGTGTATAACAACTGCTGCAAAGAACTCACAAACTGATTACAATTTAAAAATACCAATTATTGGTAATAAATTGGCCACAGTTACTTTTTTCATTCAGTAAAAATGTCAAATTATATATTTTTATTTATGTGACAATTTCGTCGATAATTGTCGAAATTTTGTTATAAATCTGATAACACCAATATTTTTCTTTATTACTCCTTGCGTATCTTAATATTTCATAAATGGCAGTTATAAAATAATATTCAAAGTGAACGGACGTTATTTTTAGTTTTTAAGCGAGAGATTAAAGAGGGATTGTTATAGTTAAAATATTATTTTTCTGAGAAATTACTCGAAAATTCAATATAATTTATTTTATTTGGTATTGTTCAAAACCAACCAGGAAAAAGAAACGTATTTTAGAAATGGAACAAAAACCAAATGAAAATTTAACAACTGACGAACATTTGTTAAAATGTAATATTTGTAACGGAACTTTCACAACGAAAGAAAATTTACATGATCATCAAATGGTGTGTAAACGAACGTGTAGAGTTTGTGAGAAAATACTATCAAATAAATCGAGCTTAAATCGACATATGAAAATTCATGGAGGTGAAAAGAATTTTGAATGTGATATTTGTTGCCGTAAATATTCACGAAAACAAGAGTTGATTGATCATATGAAAAAACATAGTGGCAAATTGCACAAATGTACCAAATGTGAGAAGAAATGTTCACAGTTGTCAACTTTACGAAGACATATGCTATTACATAAAGCAGAGAAAACATACAAATGTGATATATGTTCGAAAACATTTAAACAATCGAGTGGGTTACTACAACACAAATTTGTTCATTCCGATATTAAGAATCACAAATGTACCATATGTGAGAAACGATTTAAACAAAGATCAGAATTAACTCAACATATGAAACATGCACACAAACCGTTTCCATGTTCAATATGTTTGAGAACATTTAAAAACTTGAATCATCTATTGGATCACAAAAACAAAAGTCATTCATATATCAACAAATCACTTTCCAATGAAAATCAACCGGGTACAAGTGGATTATGTCAATCACATATTGTGAATAATAATAACATTCAATCCAATGCTGCAGATATTGATTCCGATAGCACATCCAGTGAATGCGATACGGAATAGAAACACTATCAAATGATTAATTGACATTTTACAAGTAATTTCAAGAAATTTCAAAAATATTATAATATTTACATCCACACGACAACCAATAAAATGACGTGAAAACTTATCATACAATTCAAGATAATAAACTTTAACGATGGCAACATTTCTGGCGGATAATAATTGTCACGCAGGTGATTGATTTAAATTCGAATTCTATAGTAAAATAATCGAACATATAAAAAATGTAATTTAACGAACCAATTAATAAATTTTCGGATAAATGACTTAAAATTTTACAAAACAATTTGTTGTTTCAAATAAATATTTTAAATTTTGTAATTTCGTTAAATTTTTATTATCGTTAAATTTTAACTTTTACAGTTGATGGCATAAGATTTTAGTAATTGGTAAAGAAAATTGGTTTGTGAGATCTGACGAGAAAACATGAAACTGATTCAAATTTCATGTGCTCATTACATACGTCATTTTAACCAAATTGAGTGAAATACTCCCAGTTTAAGATCAAGAACTTGCTGGCTTTGAAGGCCCAGATACACTGTCAGTGGTATTATAAATTACTGGTATTAGAAGTACTTCTACTGTTACTTGATGAACCCTTATCATTGAGAAATGAATACATGATTATTTGTTAAAAGTCAAATTGAGTGAAAACTTTCCAGGCTTTTCAATGAAAACTCACACCTTTAATTTTAAATCAATTACTGAAACTCTTGCCTTACCAAAAAACTATAAAAACCGATTCCGAAATCTCTTCTTTTACTACAATCGTAAACGCTGTACCAATATATAGAGTTACCTACCGAAATTATTGTAAAGTGAATATATATCGAAAGCTTACAAAATTAGAACAGAAATTTCATGAAATGGTTATAAAATGTTTAAATTCCAAATTTTTATTGGGTCTATAGCAAAGTTTTGTGGATATTTTGGTAAGAACATTTATTTGAAAGTAACGTTACATTATATTTTATTCAAATTATTTGCCATCTGAAGCTACAACTTTTGACCATCTTTGTGGCAAATTATGGATTCCCTCATAGACCGGTCTTGCAACGTGTGGTCTAGCATTATCATGCTGCGCAGAATTACTCGGTCATGTCTGTCGTTTTTGATACAATGCTTGGCTTAATTGGATTAATTGCTCTCGGTAACGTTCAGCAGTGATGGTTTGTCCCGGTTTAAACAGCTCATAGTACACTACACCAAGCATTGGTCACACCAGATACACAGCATAACCTTAGAACCATGAATATTGCATTTTGGTGTCGATGGACCTGGTTCACCTGTCTTCACCCATGCTTTCAGACGTTTTTGATTATCGTAATGGATCCACTTTTCATAGCCATTCATAATTCGATGCAAAATTGAATGTCTTTGGAGCAAAATTTCACACATTGTTTTTCGATTTTCTTGTTGTCTTTCCGTCAATTCATGTGGTACCCAATACCATAGCTTTTGGGTAACATCTAATGTCAATGCTAATTCTTCTTCCTGTTTTGTTGGTACAAAATTTTCCATTTTTAATCAACTAAAGAAAACGTCCATATATTGAATATAAAAGGTGGATTCAACTACTAAAATAGCAAAGTATTGCCACTTCACACTGCGTACAACAATACAACTTACGACACCTATCAGTTTATCCCCAGGACTTAGTTATATACCCATTTTAAGTTTATTTAAGAAATATTCACTGACAATCTATACCACCAACGGAAGCTTAATAGTACCACAAAGCCAAAGTGTACGGTCTCATCAAAATTAAAGAAAAATTTAGTATTGTTTTGTTAAGGACAAGAATTTCGCTATTATTGCAATTAACGGTGTTGATAAATATTCTAATATCGGATCATTTATTGAGGTTAAGTGTGAGAAGAATAATACACAAATAAACTAGTACGAATTTTTTTCCAAATATTTGTTCAACTGCAAATTTTATTCCAAAAATTTTGTTAAAGGCTATAGGGTTTGTTTACCACGACTTATTAGCCCAATCAAATATTTAAAACTTTAACGAATAGTTGTTTGTTAAATAATTAAAATTAATAATAAAAACGGTTAACTGAAGGACTTTTCCAATTGATCAAATACAAATGAAAAAGGTTTACATTTTTCCATATTATTTATATTTACCGTCACAGAACCGGAGGAGAGTAGACAATCCTCTATTCTAACATTTCTTCTAACATTATAATATTATTATAATCAATTTAAGAAATAAATAAATATAATAAATAAACAAATAAAACCAACAACAAAGTCTTCATTGCATATCTTTCCAAAATATTCTCCGTCTCTATACTAATGTATTTTTATTTTTCCTCATCAATCCCATTTTTATCCTATAATTTAACACTTTTATAGTATTTTATTTATCCTATATCTCTATATTTATTTTTTTCCTATATTTAACACATATTTCGTTGGGATGCTGTCCTTATATACATCAGTTTTTATACAGATATCTTAGAATACTCGCCTGTGTACGCGTTACATATTCACTTATGTTTTATACACACACACACACACACACACATATATGTTTTTCTTTTATATGTTGTTATGTTATCATTATCGCCTTACAGAAATATAAATAAATAATATCCTAATATCGAAGAGAAAAAAAGAAAAAAAAGGATCCCTTTTCAATTATCCTATGGCAGAGGAAGATTTTCCTATTACACGTAAATAAGTTGTACATATATTAAATTTGTAATCGAATAAATCGAATACGTATACGATTTATATTATATTTGTGTATATAAAACAGGATGTATTGAAAGGTACACGAAGTTTTGATTTTAAAAAATAAAGTTCTAAAAAATATTTTAGATTTATCGACTTGAAGTTTATGAGTTGAAGAATTTAGTATTAACTGGAACACTTTTATAACTTTTAAATGCATACAAATGACAAAATAAACCAAATAATATATTGGCAATTAGTTGAAATACGTTTCGATGACTTTATTCTAAACTTCTACGTAAATGGTAATCTGATGGTCTGAACTCTGAAAACTATTGTATATGGTGGATGTGGTAACACTTCCCAACCCAAGCTCCAATCATTTTTCGGCGAGTGATCAAATATGTGTGTGGCCTTGCGTTTTCATGGTGGAACACAACACCATTGCACATATTCTTTTGATGAATATGTGCTTTCGATGTTTTTTGTGTGAATTAACATCTTTCTTACTCCACATTCTTTTTCAATTTACATTACTGCAAATAATCCATTTTGCATGGAAATGCTTATTGTTAACATATATGGATTTCTTGTAGTTGATCAGTAACCCATATTTCGAGTTTTTTTTTCGCATCCAAGTTTTAGCTTCTCTGCAATCTTTTGTGTTGTGCAGATGATGAGCCGCATCGATTATTGCTTTGATTTGGTCGTCATCTACCTCACCTGAACGATCACAACGTTGTGCATCTTTGTGTGAAAAATCTCCAGAACATAGAAAACATTTTTGACTGCAGTTTTTTTTTTAAGGCTTTGTCACTACTTCCTTATTTGAACAAATATTAAAAAGCAAGAACTAATTTAAATTCATAATTTAAAAATTACCACCAATTTACGTCGAACATTATTATGGGTCAAATGTGCAAAAAGTCAAAGCGTACACAGTTTCCCATAAACACAAATAGCCAAAACATCCTCATACGAGTCCCATCCAAAAATATTTAATTAAATAAAATGCTAAGGTTCTTAACCCGATCCGAATAATCAATAGATTCCCTGCCTAGTTTAAGTTTCGGCAAATCAACACAGAATATCTCCAGCCCATTCAGAAAAAATAATCAGAGCATTTGACTTTAATGTATTTATTTTCAATTTGTTAAAAGATGCGGCCAAAGATCTAACAGTTGCTTAGCCGACAATTAAAAGCAATTCCATTTCTATCCAGAGCCGACGAATTGAGATCGGCCAGACAAATAACTTTGCACAAGCGATACAATATACGTCTGCCATTTCAATAACAGGATTTGATGATAATTAAAATGCCCTAGAAAAATTCAACGATAAATAAGAATGCACTGCCCATTTTCAATGTTGCAATAAAAACATCATTTGTAATCCTTAATAATGCTGTGCCGGTACTGAACCGCACTGAACCCAGTGTTATGCATCTAAATTATGCAGGGCAAAACCATAGACAAGTTAATTAAAAAAAAAAAAAGAATGGGAATCACAACCAATTGAATTAGATTGAGGCTAATTAAAGGGACCAAATATTTGAACATTATTTACAATACACGGAAAGCATACACATCACCAGGGAACGACAAATTATTAGAAAAATAATTATTTCAATTACGTATATATTTTGCAATAAATAAAATGATGAATTGAAAGATGAAGACAATTGAGTAAATTTTATGTTAATTTTATTCGGATAGAATAACAAGTCACTGCAATCCCTAGCCCCGCCAGTCATTCCGTTACCATTTAAGTGTCTCTATCGCATTTTAGATGACAAAAATTAGATTAAATCTTTTAGAAATGTATAAGATATTGGTCTGTTTTATTATGAGTCTAACCTTATTTCTTAGTAGATAGTCCAATATTCATTGGATTAATTCGCCACCAATAACCACTTTAGCTGTTCATCCACGTTAATTTGATTATATATTTTATCCCATCCATACAAAGTTGAGTATAATTATAGTTTTTAAAATGTCAAAGGAATCGAATGGAATGCTTGGTTACCGGTAAAGGTAGACTATATGAAAGGAAAATAAGATCATAGTCCGTAATTCTGCTCAACGAAACTTTTTTACAATGAATAATTTTGTGAAAACCGACAAACCGGATCAATTGAATGAATCAACAAGGAAGAAGATGGGTGAGCAAAACATGTTGGCATTGCAAACATTGTTAACTACAGGCATTCCACCAGACATATGACGGTCAGACTACCACTTATTCCGGTTGTGACTTTTAGCACTTCATGACGTCCGTATGACTTCATATAAAAGCATCAGAATTTGACTTGATGAGAAAGGATTGCCTCAAAAGTCGAGAAATTTTTCACATAAGGAATCCAACAATTACCCAAACAAAGATTGGCGAATGGGATACCTTTCAATGGCTCATACTTTAATTGAAATATTAATATTGAATCGTTAATGAATAAAATTACCTTTTTTGCATAAAAATGGATATTTGCAATTTGCACAAATAATTTTGAAGAATTTTTTAGCTGACAATATAAATTTGCAAAAACCAAAAACTGTCCTGGTACCTGCATTCCGTTCCCGAATTTTTTACCTGGTTATCATTTTTAAGAAACGTCACAATAATTGATTGTATTACTCTATATACACTCAACTTATGTTATGTTTCCAATTTTATCAAAGAAATAATTTAATTATAGCTATTTGTAGTAGCTAAAACATTATATTCCGAATACTGTCCCTACAAGTTGATAGATATTCATTGTAAGTATTAACAAAAAATTTACCAATAGAGATATCTTGCACTATATACCTGAAAACAAGACAAAATAAAATTGGTGTGTATCTTACAATACATCTTAATTATGAACAGAACAAACTGCGATATGTCTGACTTTGCATCAAAGTCTAATATTGAATGCTTTAAAAAGTGTTGCGACTATTTATTAGAAGCGAACGCACAAAGTCTATTAAAAAATGATTAGTATTAGTTTTGGGTTCTATTGCACCTCGTGATAATCTCAATTGTTCGAACACAATTGATTGGTACTGAATATTTTATGATTTAGGTGAGAGTATATCACATTCTTTGCGGTCTCTCTAATATAATTAAAAGTTTGGGACGCATATCATTTTGTTCCAATTTTTTTTTTTAACTTTTCCTATTGACATGAATTATCAGAAATTTAATTTAATATTTCTAAAATGATCACAAACTAACTATTAATTTCCAACCCAAACTTTTGTCTTAATGTAAAATTTTAAGTTATAGATTATTGAAATGTGGGATTTCATAAATGTGTTTACACTTAATTGCAAATCGAAACGTTTCCGATTTCCCAATGATTGTGGCACTACTTCGCAGGACATCTTCGAAACACATTCAATCAGGAGGAAGACAAACTGTAGAGAATGCTCTTATTAAAATCAAAATATTGTGTATTTTTCATAGTAGTCTGAACCTAAACACAATATCCTTGCAGTTTTTTTTTATATTCTCTTGAAATTGTACGGTAGTGGGTGAATAACAATTTTTACACAAAAATTCTTGTAACAAAGTACTAAACAGAGACATGACAAAGAAATAAAACTTCTGCTAATAAACGTATGAAGAAAAATGCATTTATAGAGACACACACACACACACACACGGCAAGGCACTACCCACCGCGACCCACTGGCAATACGTATTAGATTAAAAAGCAAAACAATGGAAAATGAAAAAATTCAAAATAGATAAAAAACAATACAAAATATAGGTGTCTGTAAATGTGTGACGAGACACGATGAAAAAGAAATACACCCAATTCTTTTTTTACACGTTACTGAGCAAACCGTGCCTGAAAATAAATCGTGTAGAAAAAGATACATTTGGCGATAAGTTACGTGTTATCTGGGAAAACCGTGTAAAATGAAAAACTAACTAACTTTTTTCTAATTGTTCTTTTAGTCGCTTCGTTTAATCCAAAAGTTTAGTTTTGTTATAGCTAGTTTTGCCAACAGATGAGGAACCTTTGCCTCTCTTTAGACTGTCGATAATTTTTAATTTTGATTCTAACGAAATTGTCGTTGGCTATTGTTGCTTAGGCATTTTATTAATTGGCGTACTATAAAAACGATGTACACAAAATATTGTCCTGAATAACGGAATGCCGTGTTCAAGTTGCAGTACAACGAGATAAAGAGGAAAAAATCATTACAAAATTCGGGTAATTCGAGTAACACCAGTGCCGGGATTTTTATCCACCGAAATGTCAAAATTTACTAAAAATTGAAAAGTTGAAGGACAAACATTTGGTGTTGTGTACTGTTAAGAAAACATTTTAATTTTGACTAATGTCAAAGAATTTAAAATTCCTCTGTATACTGACCGTCTTCCGACCGGTCACTGTCAAAATTAGAATTAACAAAAAACAATTTTTCGAGATTCGTGCCAGAACAAAAAATTCGCATAAAAAAGTACTATGCTATTTCAAAATCGTGTAAAATAAGACCACGTAAAAACGGGGTTGGGTGTTAAATAATAAAAATAAAGGATATTTTTGTTAAGTGTTTTCCTTTATCTCATTGCTTTGTTCAGTCATTGTATTTATTTTATTTATATTATTATTGTCATTATTATTTGAAAATCAATTTTTGTAATTCCGTTAGCGTTTTTATCTTCTTCATCTTCATTTATCCATTTCGACTATAATTTTTGTTTTCCCTCGTCTATGATGTCACCGTGCACCTTCTCTTATCTTATTTCTTTATCAATTTATATCAAATGTATTCCATTTTTTTAACTTTCTTTTGTGTACAATTGAAAAATTGAAAATTTCGTTGACACACTTGGAAATTCAAAATAAATTGAAAATAATAATAAAAATAATAATATCACAATTAAACTTACTTAAATTACTTACCATTACAAAAATAAAATACAAAAAGGAGTAGTTTTGTTGAATGGCATCCGGCATTTCTGATAGAATAATAGCGTCTCGATTTAATACTCAAGTCAAAGAAACATCTTTTTCTTTCAAGTGTATGCTCCAACAAATCCATCTAGTGCAGATGAATGGAAATATTTTTTGGAACAGCTTTCGAATATCTGCAGCGATACAAAAATAGGAAAAGTATCGCTATCAGAAATATACATGACCTATTTAAATTGCGTGATCCAACAATTTCAAATGAATTTTATAAACATTTAAACATGTAAACTGCAACCTCGAATGGCAAAGTGAACGTCGATGAACGTATCCTGATTCTGAATCAGATTGGGAATTTAGGAATGGATTTCTTAAAACCACTTGGGTGTTGTTGGGTAAAAGAGGCAATTAAAAATACAACTTAATGCTTTGGACAATAACAGGGTCCATTTATTAAAACAATATAATATTAGGTTGTTACATATGAAATGTCGGGCACAAACAAGACATTTTTGTGCCAACGTGTTACTAGTTATTGGATACCACTTTCATAAAAATTTAACTGTCTGATGTCCATAAAAGATTGAAAGTCATTTTTGAACTGCTCTAGATTGGTAAACTTTTTATCGCAGAGAAAAAGTTGTCGAAATGTTTAAAAACAGTGATAATTAGTTGAAGATATGTCCGGTGATTTATGGTGGATGTGATAGAAACTCGTATTTTAAATCGAACAACTTGTTTGCGACGATCAATGAAAGGTGCGTTATCATGAAGCAAAATAAATCCTTTTCGGTGAATGATAAGAAAGAGTGCATACTAAGTTTTAGAATAATATTTAACTACATACAATTTATAAAACATTTATTTAAAATAAAGATTAACAAAGTTGCTCTAAAAAAATCCAACATTACATATGTAACAACCTAATAATTATCAATATTTTTCATATATTAATGGTGACTTCTTTTGCTTTAATCAGATATCTATCGAATTGCCGAAAATGAAGATTTTACGTTCATTATCTACATTTAGGGTTAAATAAATTTTTTGTTCTCGTGTCCGTTTTCTGTACACAGAACAAAATTATTTAATCGACGAATTTTGTGAAATCATTTTAGATCAATTATTGTAAATTTATGATATGTACACAAGCAATAGATAAGAATCATATCAACGCTGTACCAATAGAAAAATTGCAATAAAAAGTAATATATTCCGTTGACATGGAGCCAAAAAGAAAAAAGTTTGTGCGTTCGTTCTCTGCACAGATTGTTAAATCTATGAAGCAAGATAATGAACTTGCTTATACATATAAGGATAAAGTAGAGCCGGACGACCTGAGGCTACATGGTTAGATGTAGTCAAGTGTGACATTTACATCCTTAAAATTCGTGATTGAAAGAAGTTAGATCCGGTTGGAAAAGCGTGTTACAGAAGGTTAATACTGCACCTGGCTTATAATGCCATAAATACGAGTCAGTAAGTGATAATATTTCAAAAACGATTCTGAACTACATGCTTCATCTATTGGTGCATTATTTTGTTAAAATTTCTTGCATTTATATCACAACCTCGTGCGATAAGAACTGTAACATCTCCATTGTTTTTATTACCATATGAAAAAAAAAGAGCAGACATTATTTTATTGCATTTAAATCGATATGATTTCGTTTGCAAAGCAATTTAAAATTTCTAAATTATATTATTTGCGTGCATCTGATGAAGTGATGTCAAATTATATTTGTATTCCTTGGCATTTAAATTAATGTGTCGTAACTGCACGTGTTAATTGGCTATTACTTAAGACGCTACAATTTAATGGAATAATCCCGATTAATTTATCGCCCAATATCCAATATCCAGAAATATTGCCAAAGTTTTTGATAGTTTTGTACTCGTCAATTATTTATTGATTCTACGAATGAATGATTAAATATTTCATAATTATTTAGGAAAAAATGGAAGGATGAAAACATCAAAAATCGGTTGAACCACTGGGTTTTGAGTAGTTTTAACATATTCTATTAAATTTTAATTAGATAATAACGGATGGCGCAACATTTTCCATATGATAGAAATTTTATTTATTTATTTATTTATCAAAAATTATTTAATACACATACAAACACATACATACGCAAACAATTAAAAATATACATTATGATTATGTTCTAATGGATTGTACTATACTGAAAGTTTGCTAATAATTTAAATTAAATTAGGAAAAAACTTAAGTTTTTTGTTAACATTTAATAACGCAAGCATTGCATTTCCAAATATCTTCTCGACATTTTATTAGTAATGTTTCTATTTAAATTCGATTGCGATAATAAGAATTTCACAATTTCAAGCGATTCATATTCACAAGCTTGGTCTATTGGGGCATTATTTTCTAAATTTCTTAAATTTATATCACAACCTTGTGCGATAAGAAATTTAACAATTTCAATATTGTTGGGTCTAGTGCATGCCATAAAAAGAGCGGTATCACCGTCACAATCTTTTGCATTTAATTCTATATCAATACGACGGCAAAGCATTTTAATAATATGAAAATTTGAACGCATACATGCAGAATGAAGAGGTGTCCATTTACATTTGTTTCCTGCGGCATTTACATTTAGGTGAGGTATATGCAATAAATATTTGCATGCAGATAAACTATTTCTTAAAACGCAATAATGCAAAGGCGTCTGTTCACATGTATCTGTAACATTAATATCTGCTCCACCATTAATTAATATATCTAAAGAGATTACATCATCTATAATACAAGCCGTTGTAACGAAATTCACATATACGTTATCTTTTGTATTTAGATCAATCCCATATTCACCAAGCAATTCTAATAGTGAATAATATTTATTTTTTATTGCCACCCGTCCTGCTTTCTCACCAGAAGTATTTTTACTATTAACATCGGCACCTTGAGATAAGCATCTTTTAACCTCGTCAAGGTCATTTGCTGCAACTGCTTCATGAAACTTTGTATTTATAGATTCTTGATAAAAATAATTATTATTATTATTAATATTATTATTATTATTATTATTATTATTATTATTATAATTAATAGTTACTATTATCAGTAGAAGAAGAAAGTTGCTCCATTATTTATTTGATGAATTTCGTACTTTTCGATTGATTGATAATTGAAAAATTAACATTAAATTAACAGTAAGACTGCTTACAACAAAAATCTTATACAAAATGAAGAGACTTGAGAATTGAATGATACTCCGCACTAACGTTTGATGACATTGACATTTAAATAGTGGTGAGTTCGAAAAATCAATGTTTAAATAAATTAGGTTGTTACATATGAAATGTCCGACGATTTTTTATTGTAAATTTAAATACGCATAATTTTATTTTTTAAAAACTATTTTATCAATCAAAATAAAATCCATTACAATCAAGACATTTTTGTGTCACTGGTGTTACTAGTTTCTGAATAGCACTTTCATAAAAATTTACCTCTCTGGTGTCCCCAAATGATTGAAAGTTATTTTTGATATGCTCTAGATTGGTGATCTTTTTATCACGGAAAAAATGATGTGAAAGAACCTCGTATTTTAATTCGACCAAAATTAATTCGGAAACATGTGGTATTGCATTGTCATGAATCAAAATATGCATTTGACGTAATTTTTTATGCATAACTTCAATTTTTGCACCTTACTTCTCGTCTGCTGTTATTGTTTCGCCAGCATTTGAAAAATTTATAATGAATTATTCCGCAAAATAGAAAAGACAGAACTATAATCATTACCTCTGTTGGATGTATCGCGGTGCTTTTCGTGTTATTTTTGGACTTTCATCTGCATCTAACAATTACGCTTCACGACGCCTATTATAATAAACAGTCCATATTTCATTACCGGTGATGATTCTGTTCAAAAATGGTTCTCTTTTATTTCTTAGAAGCAGATTTCAAAACGATGGTTTTTTTTGCTTTTCATTCGGTTCGTGCGGAACTCAATAATCTAACTTTTTGATTTTGCCAATGGTTGAGAGGTGGCGTGATCCCGTTGCTGCACTAATTCCTAATTTTTGTGAAACTTTTCGAACAGTAGTGTGACTGTGGTCTCCCAAGTGGTTGATTTTCAAAACTTTCATCACCATCTTCAAATTTTAAAAAAACCTACGTTAAATTGTCCGTGCCTTTACCTAATGCAGCATTAATGTTTCGAGCCGCTGCTGAACCGCTATTATCATTTATGAATTCATAAAGAAAAATAATACTTAAATCGTGAGAATTCATGTTTTGGAATTAGCGTCAGAAAAGTTAAAATAAAAATAATGCATTAAACTTTTAGAAATTAAAATCATGCGTTGAAGATGCCGCAGCAGAGGTGATTGGAAAGGGGATGGTAGTACGAAATGAGTGGTTTGATGATGAATGTAGAAGTGCTAGGGATGCAAAAAATACATCCGGGCTGAAAATGCTAATGCTACACGGACCACTGTGGAAGACTATCGCGAGAAGAGGGATTTCGAGCGTAAATTAATTCGTAAGAAAAAGCCAAGAATTGGAACGAAAGGTTTACGTCGAAATGGAAAAATTTAACAGGAACAACGATAATAGAAGATTGTACCGGAATGTCAATCGTTTTCGCAACGGATAGTTTTATCTCCAACTTTATAAATTATTGTAACAATTCGATTTCAAAAGTTATAGAGTTTAAGAAAATGTTAAATGTTTTTTACAATTTCCAGTGAATAAATAAATAATGTTGAATGGAATACATCTTTAATATTTTTATTATTGCTACAATCTGGCCAAAGTCACAGTTGCACAATTGATTAACAAACTGCTCTAAATAAATTTTAGCTGTTGTACTTTGAACCAAATTAATCCCGTACTAGTGCAATTAATTTATTGAACAGAAATTATTATAGCACAGATAATGCGGTCTATTAAAAACAACATGTGAATGGCAAAAATATTGTTATAAAAGGGGATCACGTGTGACTCAAATAAATGTCACCCTGAGTCAATATCAGCTGGATGGTCATCCATTTCGGTGATTTGATCAATGGAATTTATTCAGAATTGATGAGGAAACAGCAAAATTGCCAAAGTTTTTGATAGTTTTGTACTCATCAATTATTTACTGATTCTACGAATGAATGATTAAAATATTTCATAATTATTTAGGAAAAAATGGATGGATGAAAACATCAAAAATCGGTTGAACCACAATCTATTGCTTCTGGGGTTTGAGTAGTTTTTATTAATTTTTAATTAGATAATAACGGATGGCGAAACATTTTCCATTTGATGGAAAATGTATTAATCGAATCTTTTCGAATTGCACCAAATGTGTCGTTTATAATCGCTTTCTGTCCGCCAATCGAGAATATTCCATTATTTCACTATTCAAATAATATAATTAATTTATCTTATGACAAAAAACAGTTATTTTTATAAATTTGTTAGATTTATTTATTCATTTACAACAATCAAATAACCAAACATTCAATAATTATATTCGAAATATATTGTTTGAAAAAAAATTAAAACCATTTAAAATAATAATTAACTTAATGCACACACACACGCACACACATACGCAAACAAATTAAAAATAGAAATTATGATTAAGTTCTAATGTACGATACTAAAAGTTTGCTAAAAATTTATATTAAATTAGGAATTAAAAGAGAGTTTTTTGTTAACATTTAATAACGCAAGCAATGCTTTTCCAAATATTTTATCGAATTTTGATTAGTAAAGTTTTTATTTAAATTCGGTTGCGATAATAAGAATTTCACAATTTCAAGCGCTTCATGTTCACAAGCTTGGTCTATTGCAGCATTATTACCAAGATTTCTTAAATTTATATCACAACCTTTTGCAATAAGAAATTTAACAATTTCAATATTTTCGGGTCTTTCGCATGCAAGAGAAAGAGCGGTAACACCGTAATAATCTGTTGCATTTAATTGGATGTCATTTCGATCGCAAAGCATTTTAATAATATTAAAATTTGAACTCACACATGCAGAATGAAGAGGTGTCCATTTACATTTGTTTCCTGCGGCATTTACATTAATTTGTGGTAAATGCAATAAATATTCACATATAGAAAATTTATTTGTAAAAGCGCAATAATGCAAAGGCGTATGGCCATTTACATCTGTATCATTAATATCTCCTCCACTATTAATTAATATGTCCAAAGCTTCTGCATCATCAATAAAAATTACAAGTCTAACCAATTTCACAATTAATTTATCTTTTGTATTTCTATCAATCCCATAATCACCGCTAGTTAACAATTTTAATAGTGAATAATATTTATTTTTTATTGCCACGATTGCTGCTGTCTCAATAGAATCATTTATACTATTATCATCGGCAGCTTGAGATAAGCATCTTTTAACCTCGTCAATGTCATTTGCTGCAACTGCTTCATGAAACTTTGTATTTATAGATTCTTGATAAAAAAAATTATTATTATTATTAATATTATTATTATTATTATTATTATTATTATTATAATTAATAGTTACTATTATCTGAAGAAGAAGAAAGTTGATCCATTATTTATTTGATGAATTTCGTACTTTTAGATTAATTGATAAATAAAAAAATTACATTAAATTAACAGTAAGACTGTGCACAACAAACATCTTATACACAATGAAGAGACTTGAGAATTGAATGATGCTCCGCTCTAAAGTTTGATGACATTGACATTTAAATAGTGGTGAGTTCGAAAAATCAATGTTTAAATAAATTAGGTTGTTACATATGAAATGTCCGGCGATTTTTTATTGCAAATTTAAATACGCATAATTTTATTTTTTAAAAACTATTTTATCACTCAAAATAAAATCCATTACAATCAAGACATTTTTGTGTCACTAGTGTTACTAGTTTCTGAATAGCACTTTCATAAAAATTTACCTCTCTGGTGTCCCCAAATGATTGAAAGTTATTTTTGATATGCTCTAGATTGGTGAACTTTTTATCACAGAGAAAAAGTTGTCCAAATATTTAAAAACAGCAATAATTAGTTGAAGATATGTCCGGTGATTTATGGTGGATGTGATAGAACCTCGTATTTTAATTCGACCATTAATGTTTTGACATCAGCGTCTGAAAAGTTAAAATAAAAATAATGCATAAAACTTTTAGAGTGATAAGAAAGAGTACGTACTAAACTTTCGAATAACATATAATTTTCATACAATTCTTAAACATTTAATAAAAATAAATATTAATAATATTGCTTTAAAAAAATCCGACATTTCATGTGTAACAACCTAATAAAATTAATCGAAAATTTCAACAAGTTCTCATACTGACTATCGAAAAAATAGAAATACAATAGCTAATAATGCAGAAACGGCGACTGCATATGGACAAATGGGTGCCACAAATAAACGTATGAATAAGTTGTTCAACAAACCACTGATTTGCACTGATTAACCAGTTCTGGGCGATGACACAGTAAATAAATTGATGCACAACGGGTTTGGGATTTTGGAAAAAATTCCTAATGATATTAAGCTGCCGAATAGGATGGCCAGCTGATGTGCATAAACTGCAGAGAGATATGATTCGCCTGAATATCATCAATAAACTGTTGGCTAATATTTAATATCAATTAATTTCATTGTTGTTTAGGCAGTATTTCAAGTTGATATTGATCAAATAAATACCTTGCACATAATTATCGAACAGTGTGTGGGGACTTACAGTCTCCACTCTATGGCAGTATAAACCGGAATTTTCTTTGGAAGGTTTTGTTCAGTTATGGGCTCCCACAATTACTTAATAAATATGACTAAAGAACTTTATTGAGAATGCAGTTGTATAGTGTTGAACAGCGGTAAACTTGGAACACCATTTCGCGTGCAGGTTGGAGTAAAACAAGGTTGTATCCTTTCATCACTATATTATTCATTATCGTTAGCGTCCGTATCGAGCGATCGGTTAATACAAATTTTGATTTCCTTAAATCAATGAATGTTGTACCCATTTAAGCTCTCAGCAATCTCTGCAATTAGTTATGTGTGAATTAGTTTCCATCACAGTACTAACAACATTTCATCATCGAACCTTGAAAGTTTTGCTACAACTTGATCAGATCACTGACACTAAAATCATCATTCCGAAAATGCACTATAGTTAATTCAATATATTTGTCGCAGTTTCAGTCATCCATGGAAATCGTTCAAAAAGTTATGCCAATCATCCGCTACAAAATAGTTAACATAAATTATATTAAAAAAATCATCCATTCCACAATATTGACCTGCTACTGCTAAACACTAATTAAATTAAAGCACAAAATTAAAAAAATCTTTTGAGAAAGGATAATTTTACTCGTTCACCAAGCAACACCTAACTCCATTTTTAGCAATTAAAAAATAATAATGAGAAATTTTAAATATTAAAACAAACAATAATATTTACTTTCGTCTTCTTTGCAGTCCAACGGTGTGATGATGATTAAAAATAATTAAGCTCATGTTTAATGATTGTTTTCTTTATCTTGTATTATTTGTTAAAATCTTGTGCTATTTATTATTATTATTTTTTTTTTTTTTATTCATTAATAAAGGGTGTCCCAAAATTCACACAAGAATTAAAATTTGTGCAATAAAGTGTTGCCAACGACAAAAAAAAAAAAGAGTACAGAAATGTTGTAAAATAAATGAAGCGCTTCACAGAATCATGTAATTCAGCGACGAAGTTCATTTTTAGTCCAGATGGTTTTTCCGTTCATCTTTAAAATTGTAGTCTCTGCGGTTCAGAAAATCTACGGTTGACAAACTAATGCATCCACAATGTGTCACAACTGTGTTTGAACTGATCAGACTATAACGGGTAATATTGCTGGCTAACGTGACATGATTTGTCAGTTTTTTGTTCATAAATTGCAAGATATGGTTGTGGACTGCATGTGGTTTTAACAAGACATAATGAACTTTTTTATTTGGAAATTTATGGTTTTAGGGGCCAACAAGCCCAAGACCTCTCACACACACACACACACACACACACACACACACACATGCCGTGAACGAGACAATTGAGCTCTGTATAAAAGTTTATGAATGAAATAAAAAATGCACAATTTTTAATAAAAAAAGTGTTGTTTTCTATCAAAATTAATGCTTGTTTGAATTTTTTGGAGCACCCTTTATTTTCACGAAATTACCCTTTTTTGTTTACTTTCTTTGTAATTATATTGTGCGACGCTCAATTGCTTTATTTGTATTATATACTAAGCACCTACACCACCTATACTCGTACTCGTATGTATAAGATATTATTTTCCTTTTAAAACGAACCGGCGGTGTATGAAGGCAGAGACAGCAGACGCCATGCAATAGCATTAGCGAATATGAAATCATTCATCATTGTAAAGTAAAATTGAAGGATATAAATTGGTTTAGAAAATATGGTGAAAATGTTTTTATTTCATTCATTTATTTTCTGTGCCTATGTTATGCATTCAGGGTGTTTCTATATGAAGGACTAACATTTTTTTTTCTTCTTAACCAAAAATATAGGCCGATGAAAAAGGAAAATATTTCAAATTCATTTGTTCTCATCTGTACACGCAGGCACACAAAAATGTTCTATTAAAGTACCCAGAAAGATTTAAGGATTTGTATAATATAATTCCAAAAAAAAGCTATGGAATTTAGCAAAATTTTCAAAATGTCAATGGCATCAGATAATGATGATACCCAAACAATTCGATTAAAAATATTAAATTTTTATTGGATCAACCGAGAAGAGAACTTGTAGTTGTCGAGTCAACGTCTTCCACCAAACGTTGCAACTTATCATTGATCATTGTCTGAATTCGAACATGTCGGTATTATTATAGCGGCCTGGATGGAGTGCCAGTGATTGTCATATGTTTTCATAATCTTTTCTTTTCAACTTATCATTATCGTTTAAGTTTAAAAACACAAAATAATCGAAACAATTGTGTAACGTTTTCAATTCTTTTAACTTTTCATTCTTATATAATTTATGGTTGCTGGATCCGTGTGTAACTTGAGACAGAGTGTATCTCAAGGGACAAATTTTGAAAAATATGTGTAAAAATGTACTTCATTTAAATATTTATTATAATTATTTGAGCATTAATTTTTTAATAAGGGGTTATCAATTATAAAGTAATCCTTATTTGGATACAAGATTTAGTGGGTAGGATAAATCTAAAAATGATGTCTCTTTGGTGATTGAACTGTTTAAAATGACGAAAGTACGGGATGGCGAAAAAAATGTCAGCACTTTTAAAATGCACAGTTTTCACTTATAGCTGTCTTTTGATGAATTTTGACGTAAATTCGAAATATGAAATCGTATTTTTTTACTGATAGTTTCAGAATTTGTATCGATCGGTTGTGTAATTTTTGTGTTTAGTAGTTTTTTGAGCATTTTCGTCATATTTTGGGTTTTCACTTCCACGAAGGAAACAACGCAGCATAGGTTCACAAAAAATGATGTCCTTTTGTATGATGACAAAGCCTTAAAAGAACGTTAGTGTCAAAAAATGGTTTGCAAAATTTCGATTCTGGACATTTCTCTCTCAAAGATGTAAAACTTTCACGTTGTCCAGCAATAATCGATGCTGATCGTCATAGCACAACACGTAAGATTGCAGAGAACCAATGCGTATCGCATATTCATGCATTGTAAAGCATTTAAAAAATGTTGGATACGAATAAAAATTGGTTTTTGAAGTCGTCATCAACTTAAAGAAATTCACTTATTCCAACACATCATCCATCTGCGGTTTGCTTCTGAAACCTATTGAAAATGATCCATTTTTAAAACGATTGATAACTGGCGATAAAAAATGAATTGTTTACAACAATGTAAATAGAAAATCGATCGAGTGGCCAGAAAGATGTACCAGCGCAAACAATATCGGTGTTATGTTCCACCATGACAACGCAAGGCCACACACATTTTTGAACATTCGCCGAAAAATTATTGGAGCTTGGTGGGACAGTATGGCCATCTCTTAGTGGCCATGCCTTGCACCATCAAATTACTATTTATTTCGAATTTTGCAAAATTTTTTGGACGGTCAAATGGTTAATAATGATGATGATGACAAAACGATCTTGGTTCAGTTTTTTGCTGGTGAAGACCTGCAGTTCTATGAGCTCGATGAATCATGAACATTAATAGGTCGACCGTCTGTGGCAATTAGAGAAGAAAACATTGACAAAAAGTGTGTGATTTTGCGAAAATTTTTATTACGAAAACTTCAGTGTGTGATAAATACGATTAAAATAAATGTCTCAGATTGTCAAACAACGTTATTTATTAATTTCCCTAAACGTATTGTTTTTTAGATAAAGAAACTTGTACCCAATTCATTTCATGCGTTAAATGCTCTTCAAGTTCTTCGTATTTGTTGACAACACAAGTTATTCTTATTCTATTAAATAATTGATAAGGGTTGACAATAACAATACTCTAACTGATTGATTCATAAACGCTGATTGAATTCCACTATAATTTGTGATGGTTAATCGATAGTCGAAAATGTAGTGTATCCTCTGTATTGGTATTGGCACCTATTGAACAAATTGTGAACTGAATTAAAATAAGGGTTTTTAATACATGGAATTTCTTGAAAATTTTATTATATATTGTGTGCCCATCAAAAGAACACATCATAAAAATTTATTGGATTTGGCTTTTCATGTATTCAAATCTAATTTGACCAAAGTAAATACTAAAATACACGAAACGAATGCATTCTGCTGAAACAATATCTTTTATTAATGGAATTCAATTATTTACACAATACAAATTGCCACAGGAAATAAAAAAATTGCATATACACGAATTTTAAACAAAATTAAAACTTGGTATTAAATCCAATTATCAGAAATGTTTTGTACATTTATTTTATTTCATTATGGTATTTTTAAATTACGCAAAATTATTGTGCTGAAACTGAATGAATGATTATTATTATTATTATTATTATTATAAATTTGATTGAAAAAGATTTCTATATTAATGAGTGCTATTCGGTTGATAACTAACTAATTGCTTCTTTTTTATAATGAAAACAAAACACAAAACCAAACGAATTTTTTTATTGAATGACAAGTGATGGACCAACTTACTTACTTACTGCATGGCGTTACAACCGAGGTGCGGTTTTAGCCTTCTCCAACACGTTTCCCAAACCCTATCTATCCGCAGTCAAAGTCTTCCAACCCCGAATTTTAACAATCTTTATATCACAGTTTACTCGGCATCTAGCCATCTCGCCTTAGGTCTTCCGTTCTTTCACGGGACCAAATATGCCACGGAGTACCTTTCGTTTGAAAATCAGAAGTAATTGTTCCTGTTTCTGTGTCCGGCACCAAGCCTCCGACCCATACGTTAATATTGGACGTATTAATGTTGTATATAGCTTGCACTTAAGATCTGGTTGTAATGTATTCGATCGGAATAGTTTTTTTAACCCGTTATAACATCTGTTTCCAGTTACTACCCTGCGGCGTATTTACTCTTCAATATCATTTTCTACATTTATCAACGATCCTAAGTATACGCAAAACTATTGACTATTTCAAAATTGTGTTCTCCAATATTAACAGTTTGATCTCGAATTCATGATGTATTCGTTGCCACCAAATATTTTGTTTATTCTGCATTCACTTTCAGACCCAGACCCAATGCCTCCGTTTGTAACAATTCGAAAGCATCCTTGACAGTTATCGTATTCCGACCCATACGTAAACATAGGAATAACTGCAACTAATGTCATCATGTATGTGATTGACACAATGAATAGTGTCTTCTTCAAATGCACTACAACCAGATCGAATTTCATTTGAATCGGCATAGTACTACGCAGGAGCTGTGCTTGTAGGCGTACCAGGTGTATGCATCGGAAACTCCAAAATAAAAATAAAACGTTTTTTTAAAAAAAAAATTATTCAAAATAGCTACTGGTGCTACACGGTTTTGTCATCTCTCTGGAAATTTGTGGATGTCACGCCAAGAACAATGTTCCACTTTTTGCCATTTGTTTTTCATTCAGTTCATGTGGCGCTTATTTTCCACTTACTTATACAATCGGAACTATTTGCAGCCAGTGTTTTCCAAACCCAAATTTTAAGGAACTTAATATCACAGTTCGTTTCATCTATCCATCTAGCCATAGGTGCTGCGGCTCTCCTTCTTCCTTCTGGAATATCATTCAACCTTTTTTTTTTTTGGCACACGTTCTTATTCCATACCGTGATACGAGCCCAAGCCATCTTTTAGTCTATTGATTTTGATTGTTTTCACAATATTTGATTCACCTTACAATTTGTCTTTTTTAAAAATTATACCTTCGTGTTCTTTGATGGTACCAAATATGTCACGAAATATCCTAATTGTTTCATGTCTCCGATGCATACGTTATTATTGGGCATACTAATGTTTTAAACAGCTTACACTTAAGATTTCGTGGTAATGTTTTCGATTGGAATTGTTTTTTAGCCCGTAGTATCTAACATCTGTTTTCAATCGCTATTGTGTGGAAAATTTCCTCTTCAATATCATATTTTCCACATTTACAAACGATCCAAAATAAATTAATAGTCTGACCTTGAATTCCATATGAATTCTTTGTGCAGAATCAATAAACAACATTTTCATTCTTTGTTTCATGTGTATTGCTTGTGTTTACCTAAAATTTTAGTTGACATATTGTTTCCTGTTCCACTCTGACATTAAAGTCACCAATGGTGCTCTTAATTTGGTGACCGGGCGCAGATCTATATAAGTGTTTCATAAACACTCATCAGTTTTTACTGCTTTTTCTTGATAAGGGTCAAATTGAAAAATTTACTTTTTACACATAAGGTGCAGATGCGTTTATCAATTGGATTATTGAAAGCAATTACTGAATTTGTTGCCTTACCAAAAACTACAAAACCGGTTCCGAATGCTCTTCTTTTTTCGGTGCCACCTAGTTTCTTGGATAGCTGTGTTATATCCAGATGACCTTTTTTTTTTTAGTGTATCAGTAAGTGAGCAGCTTAAAGCACCCTACCGCAACAAAATGCTAACATTTCATGGTACAAGTTTTAAATCGTTGTCCTAAAATTTTCATTGCTTGAGTGGTTGCCGCGTTTATCCTGTTCGATCCGAAACCGTGTTGTAGACTGTCTAACTGGTTGTTTTTTTCCGAAGTTAGCAGTTAACTATCGGCGTCAAACTTACTTAATCATTCTGTAAATTCGTAGGGCATTCATAGGGGTGTATGCTTCAGCTCTACCGTAGGCAGTTATAATAGCGATGCGGACTCACAATGACATATGTGTACTCATTGAATCATTAGCTAAATTTTAAGTGTATTTTACCATGTTCTTCAGGTTCCACATTAAATTGTTGAATCGTTGCCACTACTCTTATAGCATTGTCCTTGCGTTAGAGTATGTTCACCATATCTTTAACAAGCATTTGATGAGCTTCAGATGCATTTTTTTCCTTCTATTCTCTCTGTTTTTGATAACATAAAAAACTATATGTTTTTGTATAACACTTGACATGGGCACTACTGCATATTTTTGACACATGTTAAAACAATAAAAAACGAAGCAACATGAGTATGGCAAATTCATCATAACTTTATCTATACATAGCCAGTCATCATTTTGCATTAAAACCAGTATTAAAAGAGTGTATTAACTTTTGTAAAAATATGGCACACAATTACTAAGAACAAATTGGTTTTCCATTGGTGCAGCACACAGTTGTTGGGTCTACTCTATGTGTATTTAACTTCCAATCAATACAATACAATAGCGAAACTTCTTAAAAGCTCAAGATAATAAAAATAAGAAAAAACTAAAAGAAAAGCGAATGATTTCTTCTTTCAATCTATCAATATTATCAATAATTTTTTGTATCCTTTTACGTGTGTGTGTGTGTTTGTGTGTGTGTGTGTGTGTGTGTGTGTGTGTGTGTGTGTGTGTGTGTGCATTTCTTCTTTATAAATATAATGTTAAATTATAGAACATATAAAATATACACACAAAAGAAAACACCTTTTCGGTTCATTTAACAAAATATTCTTTTCAATCTGTTTTAACGCGCGTTTCATTTTAACTTTTCATCCAATTTTTATCGTTTTTCTATAAAAATAAAATAAGAAAAAAAATGTTTGAATGTTAAAGATTTTTATATTTTTCCACTATTATCACAGAAAGATAGAGAAAGGATAATGGGATATTATCAGAGTAAATATAAAACGGTATGAGTAAAATGGTAAAATTGATAACATTTTGTAACTCAATATAAAATATATCAATAGTTTTGTATAACCACTGGAAATTGTGTTCTTATGTGATGCTGTGGCTGTGACGGTGGCGGCTGTGGTGACATTGCCATTTACAAAGCAATCGTTTAAAGTGAATACAAAGAATTTTCCTTTTTTTCCTATTCTATAAAATATTACATTATTTATTATGAAAAGAATAAGAGAAACTCGAGACCATGTCCCAATGAACAAATACATTTTTATTATTACTACAATATTATTATTATTATTATTATTTATACTCCCATTTACTATTTAATATGTATTTTACATTTTTCTTAACCAATATGTTTTAGGGATAAGTATTAATCTTGTATGGAAGGGATTAAGTGTGTGTGTGTGTGTGTGTGTGTGTATGTGACACGAACAAATGAGGAGTGCAAAAAGTGTTGGTTAAATATGATTCATTTAAGATGTTTATTGGAGTTGGAAGTTTTGAAGAATTGTATAATAATGATGCTGCGGTAATTGTTTCATTGATAATTTGATTGTTCATCAATTTATTCCCAAATTATTTTCGCATCAATACAACGAATCACAGAATACAACTATACAATGATTAAGATAAAATAATATAATCACATATGAAATGGATGTTTATGTTCTAACATAGACGTGACAATATCACTAATACCGAAATATTTGATGTATCTTATTGCATTTTTCGGTGCGATAGGAATGGTGCAGTTCTTATAGTTGTTAAATCTACTCTTTCTTGTTGAATATATTATTGTGTTTGAATTAAGCTGCTGATAAAGTGTATGATTAAATAATTACATTTCAATGATATAATACATTATAGAAAACCAATCACAAAACAAACTAACTAATCAATGTATTATTTTATATGAAAATGTATTTACAAAAAAATTTACTTCTCACAAAGTTACTATATTTGCATAAATTCACATTTTACACAATTTTTCAAAATTCGTTACTTTTGATACACCATGTGACTGAAGCAAAGAGTGAGACCAACAAACGTCGGACAAACTTGAATTGTTTTGTCGCAATCCAAATATTGACCCAATTGGTTCTGATCATAAGTTTGAGTCATAAGCTATGGTCTGGTGATGTTTGGAGTTGAGTCTACTTTTGCGTCCTGAGATTTGGGGACTAGAATTTCCGATATAGACGAAATAGCAAATCTCACAAAACCTATTCCACGCCCAAGCCCATCCTCTCGAGACCAGATAGTATGTAAGTATGCGTACGGATCCTAGTGGAGACCACCGGTAACCAGTAATTATCAAATTAGGCTAAGTTTCGGTTTTGTGACATTGTTAATTATACGATTGCTTGGCGTACATCATCTTTCGGTATCAAATCTTATCAAGAGATTTCACTATATTAAAGTGTTTCCATCAAGTGTTAGAAGTTCTGATATTAATACATGCGGCAATGAAAACTCTATTAGTTTGAAGCATAACCGAGTTTTGTGATGGTAAAAAGAACGACTTACATTTTTAACCTCAACAATTATGGTTTTAATTGATGTAATCTGACAATTGATCGTTAATTTGATAAGTTCTGTTAATAGTCGCAATTGATTTTATATGCGTAAGGGTACCTTGGGGCTTTATTAATTTCAAAAGAGATACAGGTATTTTAAATATAAATGTTTTTAATTCGGAAAGTTAACAAAAGTATATTTTTGGAATGGCTCAATTAACGTTATTTAAATAAATATACGTGACATTGTTTTTCATTATTGTGCACATAGAAATTAATTAGACTGAATTTATCACCAAAAATTCGTGTCTGTAAATTTAATTTTTGTTGAACAGAATATCGTTTCAGTTACACTAGAATTGACAAGTTCAATATTTTCTATTGAGCAAAAAAATGCGATGTGGCAACACCAAAATATTATTCCATCAACATTTTATTTATTTGACATTTACGGAATCCTTCTAGAATAAAGTATAAAAAGGACAGATCGCATTTGGTGATTTCAAATGACTTTTTAATCAGTTCAAGAACAAACGTTGACGAATAAACATAAGTTCAAAATTCTATTAATTGATAATATATTAATAGGTTATTTCGAACGGTGAATTGTAAGTTTATTGACATTTACACATATTTTCGAAATATACATTAAATTAGAATAGAGAAACTTGAAATTGACATAAAATTTAATATTAACTAATATGGCTGAAAAATTACAAACTGTCGTGGATTGTAAACAATTGGAAATTAATATCGAAAATCGGCAATTAATTCAATCAGCGAAAGATGCCATTAAGAAAAATAAAATGATAATTAATTGTGGGTGGTGTCAAAGAAAATTTTATCTTAAGTCGGAATTAATGGTACACTTACGAACACACACTATTGAAAAACCATTTAAATGTAACTTATGTGAGAAAAGATTCACTTTAAAATCTGTTTTAACAACGCATTTACGGACACACACTGGTGAAAAGTCATTTGAATGCAACGTATGTGAAATAAAATTCACCCAAAAATCAAATTTAACCGACCATTTACGAACACACACTGGTGAAAAGCCATTTGAATGCAACGTTTGTGAAAGAAAATTTACCCAAAAATCTGTTTTAACCAGGCATTTATGGACACACACTGGAGAAAAGCCATTTGAATGCAACGTATGTGAAAGAAAATTCACCCGTAAACATCATTTAACATTGCATTTACGGACACACACTGGTGAAGAGCCATTTGAATGCAATTTATGTGAAAGAAGATTCAATTCAAATTCTGATTTGACAAGGCATTCACGAACACACACTGGTGAAAAGCCATTTGAATGCAATGCATGTGAAAGAAAGTTTACTGATAAATCAAATTTAGGAAGGCATTTACGGACACACACTGGTGAAATGCCATTTGAATGCAACGTATGTGAAAGAAAATTCACCCAAAAATCAAATTTAACCGACCATTTACGAACACACACTGGTGAAAAGCCATTTGAATGCAACGTTTGTGAAAGAAAATTTACCCAAAAATCTGTTTTAACCAGGCATTTATGGACACACACTGGAGAAAAGCCATTTGAATGCAACGTATGTGAAAGAAAATTCACCCGTAAACATCATTTAACATTGCATTTACGGAGACACACTGGTGAAGAGCCATTTGAATGCAATTTATGTGAAAGAAGATTCAATTCAAATTCTGATTTGACAAGGCATTCACGAACACACACTGGTGAAAAGCCATTTGAATGCAATGCATGTGAAAGAAAGTTTACTGATAAATCAAATTTAGGAAGGCATTTACGGACACACACTGGTGAAATGCCATTTGAATGCAACGTATGTGAAAGAAAATTCACCCAAAAATCAAATTTAACCGACCATTTACGAACACACACTGGTGAAAAGCCATTTGAATGCAACGTTTGTGAAAGAAAATTTACCCAAAAATCTGTTTTAACCAGGCATTTATGGACACACACTGGAGAAAAGCCATTTGAATGCAACGTATGTGAAAGAAAATTCACCCGTAAACATCATTTAACATTGCATTTACGGACACACACTGGTGAAGAGCCATTTGAATGCAATTTATGTGAAAGAAGATTCAATTCAAATTCTGATTTGACAAGGCATTCACGAACACACACTGGTGAAAAGCCATTTGAATGCAACGTATGTGAAAGAAAATTCACCCAAAAATCAAATTTAACCGCTCATTTACGAACGCACACTGGTGAAAAGCCATTTGAATGCAACGTATGTGAAAGAAGATTCAATTCAAATTTTGATTTGACAAGACATTCACGAACACACACTGGTGAAAAGCCATTTGAATGCAACGTATGTGAAAGAAAATTCACCCAAAAATCAAATTTAACCGCTCATTTACGAACGCACACTGGTGAAAAGCCATTTGAATGCAACGTATGTGAAAGAAGATTCAATTCAAATTTTGATTTGACAAGGCATTTACGAACACACACTGGTGAAAAGCCATTTGAATGCAATTTATGTGAAAGAAGATTCAATTCAAAATCTGATTTGACAAGGCATTCACGAACACACACTGGTGAAAAGCCATTTGAATGCAACGTATGTGAAAGAAAATTCATCCAAAAATCAAATTTAACCGCTCATTTACGAACGCACACTGGTGAAAAGCGATTTGAATGCAACGGATGTGAAAGAAAATTCACCCAAAAATCAAATTTAACCGATCATTTACGAACGCACACTGGTGAAAAGCGATTTGAATGCAACGTATGTGAAAGAAAATTCACCGGTATACATCATTTAACATTGCATTCACGAACACACACTGGTGAAAAGCCATTTGAATGCAACGTATGTGAAAGAAAATTCACCAAAAAATCAAATTTAACCGATCATTTGCATACACACACTGGTGAAAAGCCATTTGAATGTGGACAATGTTTTAAGAAATTTTCTCGATTAAGAACATTGAATAATCATAATTTATTGCATTCTAATGAAAAGCTTTACCATTGTTTTGTATGTAAAAGAAGATTTTCAACAATTAGTTCTTTGCGGCAACACTTGAAACAGAAGAAACATTTAAATGGACATAATCACATGATAATTTTGCATAACTGAAATTTATAATTCTCTGCAATTATGGAAGTGTGACAAGTTTTCAAAATCAAGAAACGAAATGTTCATATTAAACTTTGTTAGAAGGACGATCCATCAAATTTATTGATATGGAAATTGACTTACACAGAACTACTCTAAATTAAAATATATTCTTATTATAAATGGCAATTGTTAAAAGTAATTTTTGTATGACTATAATTTAAATTTTATGTATAATTAAATTTATTGAATATCATTTTAAAGAAAAATTTTAATTTTTCGTATAAATTTATTTTCATTAGGGACAAAATAGCGATCAGGCGGACCTCGAATTAAATGTTACCGCTTATACTGTTTTATGTGAATCGATTGATTATGCATTTTCTCGGGATTTAAGTGATCCATTAAATAAATAATAATATCAATAAATATCAATATAAACCTTCCGATGTGTGCCCCATTTTCAAATGTATACCCCTTATGAATATTGTTTCGGATAATGACTTGTAGATCGAAGGGATTCGTCTCGTCGTTTTAGTGATTTTTAATTAATTTTAATATATTGTGTTTCTTTGTCGTGTACTTAGAAATAAATTAGATTGACATTATCACAAAAATTCGTTATCGTAAATTTAATTTTTGGTCAACAGAATATCGTTTCAGTAACACTAGAATGTTTCAAGTTGCATAATTTCTATTGAGCAAAAAACTGCGATGTGGCAACACCAAAATATTACTCCATCAACATTTTATTTATTTGACATTTACAGTATCCTTCTAGAATAAAGTATAAAAAAGACAGATCGCATTTGGTGATTTCAAATGACTTTTTAATCAGTTCAAGAACAAACGTTGACTAATAAACAAGTTCAAAATTCTATTAATTGAAAATATATTAAAAGGTTATTTCGAACGGTGAATTGTAAGTTTATTGACATTTACACATATTTTCGAAATATACATTAAATTAGAATAGAGAAACTTGAAATTGACATAAAATTTAATATTAACTAATATGGCTGAAAAATTACAAACTGTCGTGGATTGCAAACAATTGGAAATTAAAAGCAAAAATCGGCAATTAATTCAATCACCGAAAGATGCCATTAAGAAAAATAAAATGATAATTAATTGTGAGTGGTGTCAAAGAAAATTTTATTTTAAGTCGGAATTAATGGTACACTTACGAACACACACTAGTGAAAAACCATTTAAATGTAACTTATGTAAGAAAAGATTCACTTTAAAATCTGTTTTAACAATGCATTTACGGGCACACACTGGTGAAAATCCATATGAATGCAATGTATGTGAAAGAAAGTTTACTCAAAAATCAAATTTAAGAAGGCATTTACGGACACACACTGGTGAAATGCCATTTGAATGCAATGTATGTGAAAGAAAGTTTACCGATAAATCAAATTTAGGAAGGCATTTACGGACACACACTGGTGAAATGCCATTTGAATGCAACGTATGTAAAAGAAAATTCACCCGAAAATCAAGTTTAACCGATCATTTACGAACACACACTGGTGAAAAGCCATTTAAATGTAACATATGTGAAAAAAAATACACCAACAAATCAAATTTAAGATTGCATTTACGAACACACACTGGTGAAAAGACATTTGAATGTGGACAATGTTTTAAGAAATTTTCTCGATTAAGAACATTTAATAATCATAAATTATTGCATTCTAATGAAAAGCTTTACCATTGTTTTGTATGTAAAAGAAGATTTTCAACAATTAGTTCTTTGCTGCAACACTTGAAACAGAAGAAACATTTAAATGGACATAATCACATGATAATTTTGCATAACTGAAATTTATAATTCTCTTCAATTATGGAAGAGTGACAAGTTTTCAAATTCAAAAGACGAAATGTTCATATTTAACTTTGTTAGAAGGACGATCCATCAAATTTATTGGTAAGGAAAGTGACTAACACAGAACTACTCTAAATTAAAATATATTCTTATTATAAATGGCAATTGTTAAAAGTAACTTTTGTATGACTATAATTTAAATTTTATGTATAATTAAATTTATTGAATATCATTTTAAAGATAAATTTGAAATTTTCGTATAAATTTAATTTCATTAGGGACAAAATAGCGATCAGTCGGACCTCGAATTAAATGTTACTGCTTATACTGTTTTATGTGAATCGATTGATTATGCATTTTCTCGGGATTTAAGTGAACCATTAAATAAATAATAATATCAATAAATATCAATATAAACCTTCCGATGTGTGCCCCATTTTCAAATGTTCAACCCCTTATGAATATTGTTTCGGATAATGACTTGTAGATCGAAGGGATTCGTCTCGCCGTTTTTATGATTTTTAATTAATTTTTATATATTGTGTTTCTTTGTCGTGTACTTAGAAATAAATTAGATTGACATTATCACAAAAATTCGTTATCGTAAATTTATTTTTGGTCAACAGAATATCGTTTCAGTAACACTAGAATGTTTCAAGTTGCATAATTTCTATTGAGCAAAAAACTGCGATGTGGCAACACCAAAATATTATTCCATCAACATTTTATTTATTTGACATTTACAGAATCCTTCTAGAATAAAGTATAAAAAAGACAGATCGCATTTGGTGATTTCAAATGACTTTTTAATCAGTTCAAGAACAAACGTTGACTAATAAACAAGTTCAAATTTCTATTAATTGAAAATATATTAAAAGGTTATTTCGAACGGTGAATTGTAAGTTTATTGACATTTACACATATTTTCGAAATATACATTAAATTAGAATAGGGAAACTTGAAATTGACATAAAATTTAATATTAACTAATATGGCTGAAAAATTACAAACTGTCGTGGATTGTAAACAATTGGAAATTAATATCGAAAATCGGCAATTAATTCAATCAGCGAAAGATGCCATTAAGAAAAATAAAATGATAATTAATTGTGGGTGGTGTCAAAGAAAATTTTATCTTAAGTCGGAATTAATGGTACACTTACGAACACACACTAGTGAAAAACCATTTAAATGTAACTTATGTGAGAAAAGATTCACTTTAAAATCTGTTTTAACAATGCATTTACGGACACACACTGGTGAAAAGCCATTTGAATGCAATGCATGTGAAAGAAAGTTTACCGATAAATCAAATTTAGGAAGGCATTTACGGACACACACTGGTGAAATGCCATTTGAATGCAACGTATGTGAAAGAAAATTCACCCGAAAATCAAATTTAACCGATCATTTACGAACACACACTGGTGAAAAGCCATTTGAATGCAACGTTTGTGAAAGAAAATTCCTCCGTAAACATAATTTAACCGATCATTTACGGACACACACTGGTGAAAAGCCATTTGAATGCAATTTATGTGAAAGAAAATTCACACGTAAACATTATTTAACATTGCATTTACGGACACACAGAGGTGAAAAGCCATTTGAATGCAATGTATGTGAAAGAAAGTTTACCGATAAATCAAATTTAGGAAGGCATTTACGGACACACACTGGTGAAAAGCCATTTGAATGCAACGTATGTAAAAAAAAATTCACCCAAAAACCAGATTTAACAAAGCATTTACGAACACACACTGGTGAAAAGCCATTTGAATGTGGACAATGTTTTAAGAAATTTTCTCGATCACATACATTGAATAATCATAAATTATTGCATTCTTATGAAAAGCTTTACCATTGTTTTGTTTGTAAAAGAAGATTTTCAACAACAAAATCTTTGCGGCAACACTTAAAACAGAAGAAACATTTAAATGGACATAATCACATGAAAATTTTGCATAACTGAAATTTATAATTCTCCTCAAATATGGAAAAGTGACAAGTTTTCAAATTCAAAAAAAAAAAAAAAAAATATTAATTTTTGTTAGAAGGACGATCCATCAAATTTATTGATATGGAAATTGACTTACACAGAACTAATCTAAATTAAAATATATTCTTATTATAAATGGCAATTGTTAAAAGTAACTTTTGTATGACTATAATTTAAATTTTATGTATAATTAAATTTATTGAAGATCATTTTAAAGAAAAATTTTAATTTTTCGTATAAATTTATTTTCATTAGGGACAAAATAGCGATCAGGCGAACCTCGAATTAAATGTTACCGCTTATACTGTTTTATGTGAATCGATTGATTATGCATTTTCTCGGGATTTAAGTGATCCATTAAATAAATAATAATATCAATAAATATCAATATAAACCTTCCGATGTGTGCCCCATTTTCAAATGTTCAACCCCTTATGAATATTGTTTCGGATAATGACTTGTAGATCGAAGGGATTCGTCTCGTCGTTTTAGTGATTTTTAATTAATTTTAATATATTGTGTTTCTTTGTCGTGTACTTAGAAATAAATTAGATTGACATTATCACAAAAATTCGTTATCGTAAATTTAATTTTTGGTCAACAGAATATCGTTTCAGTAACACTAGAATGTTTCAAGTTGCATAATTTCTATTGAGCAAAAAACTGCGATGTGGCAACACCAAAATATTATTCCATCAACATTTTATTTATTTGACATTTACAGAATCCTTCTAGAATAAAGTATAAAAAAGACAGATCGCATTTGGTGATTTCAAATGACTTTTTAATCAGTTCAAGAACAATCGTTGACTAATAAACAAGTTCAAAATTCTATTAATTGAAAATATATTAAAAGGTTATTTCGAACGGTGAATTGTAAGTTTATTGACATTTACACATATTTTCGAAATATACATTAAATTAGAATAGAGAAACTTGAAATTGACATAAAATTTAATATTAACTAATATGGCTGAAAAATTACAAACTGTCGTGGATTGTAAACAATTGGAAATTAATAGAGAAAATCGGCAATTAATTCAATTACCGAAAGATGCCATTAAGAAAAATAAAATGATAATTAATTGTGAGTGGTGTCAAAGAAAATTTTATCTTAAGTCGGAATTAATGGTACACTTACGAACACACACTAGTGAAAAACCATTCAAATGTAACTTATGTGATAAAAGATTCACTTTAAAATCTGTTTTAACCATGCATTTACGGACACACACTGGTGAAAATCCATTTGAATGTAATGTATGTGAAAAAAAGTTTACCCAAAAATCAAATTTAAGAAGGCATTTACGGACACACACTGGTGAAAAGCCATTTGAATGCAATGTATGTGAAAGAAAGTTTACCGATAAATCAAATTTAGGAAGGCATTTACGGACACACACTGGTGAAATGTCATTTGAATGCAACGTATGTGAAAGAAAATTCACCCGAAAATCAAGTTTAACCGATCATTTACGAACACACACTGGTGAAAAGCCATTTAAATGTAACATGTGTGAAAAAAAATACACCAACAAATCAAATTTAACCGATCATTTACGAACACACACTGGTGAAAAGCCATTTGAATGCAACGTATGTGAAAGAAAATTCATCCAAAAACCAGATTTAACCTATCATTTACGAACACATTCTGGTGAAAAGCCATTTAAATGTAATATATGTGAAAGAAAATACACCAACAAATCAAATTTAACCTATCATTTACGAACACACACTGGTGAAAAGACATTTGAATGTGGACAATGTTTTAAGAAATTTTCTCGATTAAGAACATTGAATAATCATAAATTATTGCATTCTAATGAAAAGCTTTACCATTGTTTTGTATGTAAAAGAAGATTTTCAACAATTAGTTCTTTGCGGCAACACTTGAAACAGATGAAACATTTAAATGGACATAATCACATCATAATTTTGCATAACTGAAATTTATAATTCTCTGCAATTATGGAAGTGCGACAAGTATTCAAAATCAAGAAACGAAATGTTTATATTAAACTTTGTTAGAAGGACGATCCATCAAATTTATTGATATGGAAATTGACTTACACAGAACTACTCTAAATTAAAATATATTCTTATTATAAATTGCAATTGTTAAAAGTAACTTTTGTATGACTATAATTTAAATTTTATGTATAATTAAATTTATTGAATATCATTTTAAAGAAAAATTTGAAATTTCCGTATAAATTTATTTTCATTAGGGACAAAATAGCGATCAGTCGGACCTCGAATTAAATGTTACCGCTTATACTGTTTTATGTGAATCGATTGATTATGCATTTTCTCGGGATTTAAGTGATCCATTAAATAAATAATAATATCAATAAATATCAATATAAACCTTCCGATGTGTGCCCCATTTTCAAATGTTCAACCCCTTATGAATATTGTTTCGGATAATGACTTGTAGATCGAAGGGATTCGTCTCGTCGTTTTAGTGATTTTTAATTAATTTTAATATATTGTGTTTCTTTGTCGTGTACTTAGAAATAAATTAGATTGACATTATCACAAAAATTCGTTATCGTAAATTTAATTTTTGGTCAACAGAATATCGTTTCAGTAACACTAGAATGTTTCAAGTTGCATAATTTCTATTGAGCAAAAAACTGCGATGTGGCAACACCAAAATATTATTCCATCAACATTTTATTTATTTGACATTTACAGAATCCTTCTAGAATAAAGTATAAAAAAGACAGATCGCATTTGGTGATTTCAAATGACTTTTTAATCAGTTCAAGAACAATCGTTGACTAATAAACAAGTTCAAAATTCTATTAATTGAAAATATATTAAAAGGTTATTTCGAACGGTGAATTGTAAGTTTATTGACATTTACACATATTTTCGAAATATACATTAAATTAGAATAGAGAAACTTGAAATTGACATAAAATTTAATATTAACTAATATGGCTGAAAAATTACAAACTGTCGTGGATTGTAAACAATTGGAAATTAATAGAGAAAATCGGCAATTAATTCAATTACCGAAAGATGCCATTAAGAAAAATAAAATGATAATTAATTGTGAGTGGTGTCAAAGAAAATTTTATCTTAAGTCGGAATTAATGGTACACTTACGAACACACACTAGTGAAAAACCATTTAAATGTAACTTATGTGAGAAAAGATTCACTTTAAAATCTGTTTTAACAATGCATTTACGGGCACACACTGGTGAAAATCCATTTGAATGCAATGTATGTGAAAGAAAGTTTACCCAAAAATCAAATTTAAGAAGGCATTTACGGACACACACTGGTGAAAAGCCATTTGAATGCAATGTATGTGAAAGAAAGTTTACCGATAAATCAAATTTAGGAAGGCATTTACGGACACACACTGGTGAAATGTCATTTGAATGCAACGTATGTGAAAGAAAATTCACCCGAAAATCAAGTTTAACCGATCATTTACGAACACACACTGGTGAAAAGCCATTTAAATGTAACATGTGTGAAAAAAAATACACCAACAAATCAAATTTAACCGATCATTTACGAACACACACTGGTGAAAAGCCATTTGAATGCAACGTATGTGAAAGAAAATTCATCCAAAAACCAGATTTAACCTATCATTTACGAACACATTCTGGTGAAAAGCCATTTAAATGTAATATATGTGAAAGAAAATACACCAACAAATCAAATTTAACCTATCATTTACGAACACACACTGGTGAAAAGCCATTTGAATGTGAAACAATGTTTTAAGAAATTTTCTCGATTAAGAACATTGAATAATCATAAATTATTGCATTCTAATGAAAAGCTTTACCATTGTTTTGTATGTAAAAGAAGATTTTCAACAATTAGTTCTTTGCGGCAACACTTGAAACAGATGAAACATTTAAATGGACATAATCACATGAAAATTTTGCATAACTGAAATTTATAATTCTCTGCAATTATGGAAGTGTGACAAGTTTTCAAAATCAAAAAACGAAATGTTCATATAAAACTTTGTGCAGAAGGACGATCCATCAAATTTATTGATATGGAAATTGACTTACACAGAACTACTCTAAATTAAAATATATTCTTATTATAAATGGCAATTGTTAAAAGTAACTTTTGTATGACTATAATTTAAATTTTATGCATAATTAAATTTATTGAATATCATTTTAAAGAAAAATTTGCAATTTCCGTATAAATTTATTTTCATTAGGGACAAAATAGCGATGAGGCGAACCTCGAATTAAATGTTACCGCTTATACTGTTTTATGTGAATCGATTGATTATGCATTTTCTCGGGATTTAAGTGAACCATTAAATAAATAATAATATCAATAAATATCAATATAAACCTTCCGATGTGTGCCCCATTTTCAAATGTTCAACCCCTTATGAATATTGTTTCGGATAATGACTTGTAGATCGAAGGGATTCGTCTCGTCGTTTTAGTGATTTTTAATTAATTTTAATATATTGTGTTTCTTTGTCGTGTACTTAGAAATAAATTAGATTGACATTATCACAAAAATTCGTTATCGTAAATTTAATTTTTGGTCAACAGAATATCGTTTCAGTAACACTAGAATGTTTCAAGTTGCATAATTTCTATTGAGCAAAAAACTGCGATGTGGCAACACCAAAATATTATTCCATCAAAATTTTATTTATTTGACATTTACAGAATCCTTCTAGAATAAAGTATAAAATAGACAGATCGCATTTGGTGATTTCAAATGACTTTTTAATCAGTTCAAGAACAAACGTTGACTAATAAACAAGTTCAAATTTCTATTAATTGAAAATATATTAAAAGGTTATTTCGAACGGTGAATTGTAAGTTTATTGACATTTACACATATTTTCGAAATATACATTAAATTAGAATAGGGAAACTTGAAATTGACATAAAATTTAATATTAACTAATATGGCTGAAAAATTACAAACTGTCGTGGATTGTAAACAATTGGAAATTAATATCGAAAATCGGCAATTAATTCAATCAGCGAAAGATGCCATTAAGAAAAATAAAATGATAATTAATTGTGGGTGGTGTCAAAGAAAATTTTATCTTAAGTCGGAATTAATGGTACACTTACGAACACACACTAGTGAAAAACCATTTAAATGTAACTTATGTGAGAAAAGATTCACTTTAAAATCTGTTTTAACAATGCATTTACGGACACACACTGGTGAAAAGCCATTTGAATGCAATGCATGTGAAAGAAAGTTTACCGATAAATCAAATTTAGGAAGGCATTTACGGACACACACTGGTGAAATGCCATTTGAATGCAACGTATGTGAAAGAAAATTCACCCGAAAATCAAATTTAACCGATCATTTACGAACACACACTGGTGAAAAGCCATTTGAATGCAACGTTTGTGAAAGAAAATTCCTCCGTAAACATAATTTAACCGATCATTTACGGACACACACTGGTGAAAAGCCATTTGAATGCAATTTATGTGAAAGAAAATTCACACGTAAACATTATTTAACATTGCATTTACGGACACACAGAGGTGAAAAGCCATTTGAATGCAATGTATGTGAAAGAAAGTTTACCGATAAATCAAATTTAGGAAGGCATTTACGGACACACACTGGTGAAAAGCCATTTGAATGCAACGTATGTAAAAAAAAATTCACCCAAAAACCAGATTTAACAAAGCATTTACGAACACACACTGGTGAAAAGCCATTTGAATGTGGACAATGTTTTAAGAAATTTTCTCGATCACATACATTGAATAATCATAAATTATTGCATTCTTATGAAAAGCTTTACCATTGTTTTGTTTGTAAAAGAAGATTTTCAACAACAAAATCTTTGCGGCAACACTTAAAACAGAAGAAACATTTAAATGGACATAATCACATGATAATTTTGCATAACTGAAATTTATAATTCTCTGCAATTATGGAAGTGTGACAAGTTTTCAAAATCAAAAAACGAAATGTTCATATAAAACTTTGTGCAGAAGGACGATCCATCAAATTTATTGATATGGAAATTGACTTACACAGAACTACTCTAAATTAAAATATGTTCTTATTATAAATGGCAATTGTTAAAAGTAACTTTTGTATGACTATAATTTAAATTTTATGTATAATTAAATTTATTGAATATCATTTTAAAGAAAAATTTGAAATTTTCGTATAAATTTAATTTCATTAGGGACAAAATAGCGATCAGTCGGACCTCGAATTAAATGTTACTGCTTATACTGTTTTATGTGAATCGATTGATTATGCATTTTCTCGTGATTTAAGTGATCCATTAAATAAATAATAATATCAATAAATATCAATATAAACCTTCCGATGTGTGCCCCATTTTCAAATGTTCAACCCCTTATGAATATTGTTTCGGATAATGACTTGTAGATCGAAGGGATTCGTCTCGCCGTTTTTATGATTTTTAATTAATTTTTATATATTGTGTTTCTTTGTCGTGTACTTAGAAATAAATTAGATTGACATTATCACAAAAATTCGTTACCGTAAATTTATTTTTGGTCAACAGAATATCGTTTCAGTAACACTAGAATGTTTCAAGTTGCATAATTTCTATTGAGGGAAAAACTGCGATGTGGCAACACCAAAATATTATTCCATCAAAATTTTATTTATTTGACATTTACAGAATCCTTCTAGAATAAAGTATAAAAAAGATAGATCGCATTTGGTGATTTCAAATGACTTTTTAATCAGTTCAAGAACAAACGTTGAGGAATACACATAAGTTCAAATTTCTATTAATTGAAAATATATTAAAAGGTTATTTCGAACGGTGAATTGTAAGTTTATTGACATTTACACATATTTTCGATATATAGATTAAATTAGAATAGAGAAACTTGAAATTGACATAAAATTTAATATTAACTAATATGGCTGAAAAATTACAAACTGTCGTGGATTGCAAACAATTGGAAATTAATATCGAAAATCGTCAATTAATTCAATTAGCGAAAGATGCCATTAAGAAAAATAAAATGATAATTAATTGTGAGTGGTGTCAAAGAAAATTTTATCTTATGTCGGAATTAATGGTACACTTACGAACACACACTAGTAAAAAACCATTTAAATGTAACTTATGTGAGAAAAGATTCACTTTAAAATCTGTTTTAACAACGCATTTACGGACACACACTGGTGAAAAGTCATTTGAATGCAACGTATGTGAAATAAAATTCATCCAAAAATCAAATTTTACCGATCATTTACGAACACACACTGGTGAAAAGCCATTTGAATGCAATGTATGTGAAAGAAGATTCAATTCAAATTCTGATTTGACAAGGCATTCACGAACACACACTGGTGAAAAGCCATTTGAATGCAACGTATGTGAAAGAAAATTCCTCCGTAAACATCATTTAACCGATCATTTACGGACACACACTGGTGAAAAGCCATTTGAATGCAATTTATGTGAAAGAAGATTCAATTCAAATTCTGATTTGGCAAGGCATTCACGAACACACACTGGTGAAAAGCCATTTGAATGTGGACAATGTTTTAAGAAATTTTCTCGATTAAGAACATTGAATAATCATAATTTATTGCATTCTAATGAGAAGCTTTACCATTGTTTTGTATGTAAAAGAAGATTTTCAACAATTAGTTCTTTGCGGCAACACTTGAAACAGAAGAAACATTTAAATGGACATAATCACATGATAATTTTGCATAACTGAAATTTATAATTCTCTTCAATTATGGAAGAGTGACAAGTTTTCAAATTCAAAAGACGAAATGTTCATATTTAACTTTGTTAGAAGGACGATCCATCAAATTTATTGGTAAGGAAAGTGACTAACACAGAACTACTCTAAATTAAAATATATTCTTATTATAAATGGCAATTGTTAAAAGTAACTTTTGTATGACTATAATTTAAATTTTATGTATAATTAAATTTATTGAATATCATTTTAAAGATAAATTTGAAATTTTCGTATAAATTTAATTTCATTAGGGACAAAATAGCGATCAGTCGGACCTCGAATTAAATGTTACTGCTTATACTGTTTTATGTGAATCGATTGATTATGCATTTTCTCGGGATTTAAGTGAACCATTAAATAAATAATAATATCAATAAATATCAATATAAACCTTCCGATGTGTGCCCCATTTTCAAATGTTCAACCCCTTATGAATATTGTTTCGGATAATGACTTGTAGATCGAAGGGATTCGTCTCGCCGTTTTTATGATTTTTAATTAATTTTTATATAATTGTGTTTCTTTGTCGTGTACTTAGAAATAAATTAGATTGACATTATCACAAAAATTCGTTACCGTAAATTTATTTTTGGTCAACAGAATATCGTTTCAGTAACACTAGAATGTTTCAAGTTGCATAATTTCTATTGAGCAAAAAACTGCGATGTGGCAACACCAAAATATTATTCCATCAACATTTTATTTATTTGACATTTACAGAATCCTTCTAGAATAAAGTATAAAAAAGACAGATCGCATTTGGTGATTTCAAATGACTTTTTAATCAGTTCAAGAACAAACGTTGACTAATAAACAAGTTCAAATTTCTATTAATTGAAAATATATTAAAAGGTTATTTCGAACGGTGAATTGTAAGTTTATTGACATTTACACATATTTTCGAAATATACATTAAATTAGAATAGGGAAACTTGAAATTGACATAAAATTTAATATTAACTAATATGGCTGAAAAATTACAAACTGTCGTGGATTGTAAACAATTGGAAATTAATATCGAAAATCGGCAATTAATTCAATCAGCGAAAGATGCCATTAAGAAAAATAAAATGATAATTAATTGTGGGTGGTGTCAAAGAAAATTTTATCTTAAGTCGAAATTAATGGTACACTTACGAACACACACTAGTGAAAAACCATTTAAATGTAACTTATGTGAGAAAAGATTCACTTTAAAATCTGTTTTAACAATGCATTTACGGACACACACTGGTGAAAAGCCATTTGAATGCAATGCATGTGAAAGAAAGTTTACCGATAAATCAAATTTAGGAAGGCATTTACGGACACACACTGGTGAAATGCCATTTGAATGCAACGTATGTGAAAGAAAATTCACCCGAAAATCAAATTTAACCGATCATTTACGAACACACACTGGTGAAAAGCCATTTGAATGCAACGTTTGTGAAAGAAAATTCCTCCGTAAACATCATTTAACCGATCATTTACGGACACACACTGGTGAAAAGCCATTTGAATGCAATTTATGTGAAAGAAAATTCACCCGAAAATCAAATTTAACCGATCATTTACGAACACACACTGGTGAAAAGCCATTTGAATGCAACGTATGTGAAAGAAAATTCCTCCGTAAACATCATTTAACCGATCATTTACGGACACACACTGGTGAAAAGCCATTTGAATGCAATTTATGTGAAAGAAGATTCAATTCAAATTCTGATTTGGCAAGGCATTCACGAACACACACTGGTGAAAAGCCATTTGAATGTGGACAATGTTTTAAGAAATTTTCTCGATTAAGAACATTGAATAATCATAATTTATTGCATTCTAATGAGAAGCTTTACCATTGTTTTGTATGTAAAAGAAGATTTTCAACAATTAGTTCTTTGCTGCAACACTTGAAACAGAAGAAACATTTAAATGGACATAATCACATGATAATTTTGCATAACTGAAATTTATAATTCTCTTCAATTATGGAAGAGTGACAAGTTTTCAAATTCAAAAGACGAAATGTTCATATTTAACTTTGTTAGAAGGACGATCCATCAAATTTATTGGTAAGGAAAGTGACTAACACAGAACTACTCTAAATTAAAATATATTCTTATTATAAATGGCAATTGTTAAAAGTAACTTTTGTATGACTATAATTTAAATTTTATGTATAATTAAATTTATTGAATATCATTTTAAAGATAAATTTGAAATTTTCGTATAAATTTAATTTCATTAGGGACAAAATAGCGATCAGTCGGACCTCGAATTAAATGTTACTGCTTATACTGTTTTATGTGAATCGATTGATTATGCATTTTCTCGGGATTTAAGTGAACCATTAAATAAATAATAATATCAATAAATATCAATATAAACCTTCCGATGTGTGCCCCATTTTCAAATGTTCAACCCCTTATGAATATTGTTTCGGATAATGACTTGTAGATCGAAGGGATTCGTCTCGCCGTTTTTATGATTTTTAATTAATTTTTATATATTGTGTTTCTTTGTCGTGTACTTAGAAATAAATTAGATTGACATTATCACAAAAATTCGTTATCGTAAATTTATTTTTGGTCAACAGAATATCGTTTCAGTAACACTAGAATGTTTCAAGTTGCATAATTTCTATTGAGCAAAAAACTGCGATGTGGCAACACCAAAATATTATTCCATCAACATTTTATTTATTTGACATTTACAGAATCCTTCTAGAATAAAGTATAAAAAAGACAGATCGCATTTGGTGATTTCAAATGACTTTTTAATCAGTTCAAGAACAAACGTTGACTAATAAACAAGTTCAAATTTCTATTAATTGAAAATATATTAAAAGGTTATTTCGAACGGTGAATTGTAAGTTTATTGACATTTACACATATTTTCGAAATATACATTAAATTAGAATAGGGAAACTTGAAATTGACATAAAATTTAATATTAACTAATATGGCTGAAAAATTACAAACTGTCGTGGATTGTAAACAATTGGAAATTAATATCGAAAATCGGCAATTAATTCAATCAGCGAAAGATGCCATTAAGAAAAATAAAATGATAATTAATTGTGGGTGGTGTCAAAGAAAATTTTATCTTAAGTCGGAATTAATGGTACACTTACGAACACACACTAGTGAAAAACCATTTAAATGTAACTTATGTGAGAAAAGATTCACTTTAAAATCTGTTTTAACAATGCATTTACGGACACACACTGGTGAAAAGCCATTTGAATGCAATGCATGTGAAAGAAAGTTTACCGATAAATCAAATTTAGGAAGGCATTTACGGACACACACTGGTGAAATGCCATTTGAATGCAACGTATGTGAAAGAAAATTCACCCGAAAATCAAATTTAACCGATCATTTACGAACACACACTGGTGAAAAGCCATTTGAATGCAACGTTTGTGAAAGAAAATTCCTCCGTAAACATAATTTAACCGATCATTTACGGACACACACTGGTGAAAAGCCATTTGAATGCAATTTATGTGAAAGAAAATTCACACGTAAACATTATTTAACATTGCATTTACGGACACACAGAGGTGAAAAGCCATTTGAATGCAATGTATGTGAAAGAAAGTTTACCGATAAATCAAATTTAGGAAGGCATTTACGGACACACACTGGTGAAAAGCCATTTGAATGCAACGTATGTAAAAAAAAATTCACCCAAAAACCAGATTTAACAAAGCATTTACGAACACACACTGGTGAAAAGCCATTTGAATGTGGACAATGTTTTAAGAAATTTTCTCGATCACATACATTGAATAATCATAAATTATTGCATTCTTATGAAAAGCTTTACCATTGTTTTGTTTGTAAAAGAAGATTTTCAACAACAAAATCTTTGCGGCAACACTTAAAACAGAAGAAACATTTAAATGGACATAATCACATGATAATTTTGCATAACTGAAATTTATAATTCTCTGCAATTATGGAAGTGTGACAAGTTTTCAAAATCAAAAAACGAAATGTTCATATAAAACTTTGTGCAGAAGGACGATCCATCAAATTTATTGATATGGAAATTGACTTACACAGAACTACTCTAAATTAAAATATGTTCTTATTATAAATGGCAATTGTTAAAAGTAACTTTTGTATGACTATAATTTAAATTTTATGTATAATTAAATTTATTGAATATCATTTTAAAGAAAAATTTGAAATTTTCGTATAAATTTAATTTCATTAGGGACAAAATAGCGATCAGTCGGACCTCGAATTAAATGTTACTGCTTATACTGTTTTATGTGAATCGATTGATTATGCATTTTCTCGTGATTTAAGTGATCCATTAAATAAATAATAATATCAATAAATATCAATATAAACCTTCCGATGTGTGCCCCATTTTCAAATGTTCAACCCCTTATGAATATTGTTTCGGATAATGACTTGTAGATCGAAGGGATTCGTCTCGCCGTTTTTATGATTTTTAATTAATTTTTATATATTGTGTTTCTTTGTCGTGTACTTAGAAATAAATTAGATTGACATTATCACAAAAATTCGTTACCGTAAATTTATTTTTGGTCAACAGAATATCGTTTCAGTAACACTAGAATGTTTCAAGTTGCATAATTTCTATTGAGGGAAAAACTGCGATGTGGCAACACCAAAATATTATTCCATCAAAATTTTATTTATTTGACATTTACAGAATCCTTCTAGAATAAAGTATAAAAAAGATAGATCGCATTTGGTGATTTCAAATGACTTTTTAATCAGTTCAAGAACAAACGTTGAGGAATACACATAAGTTCAAATTTCTATTAATTGAAAATATATTAAAAGGTTATTTCGAACGGTGAATTGTAAGTTTATTGACATTTACACATATTTTCGATATATAGATTAAATTAGAATAGAGAAACTTGAAATTGACATAAAATTTAATATTAACTAATATGGCTGAAAAATTACAAACTGTCGTGGATTGCAAACAATTGGAAATTAATATCGAAAATCGTCAATTAATTCAATTAGCGAAAGATGCCATTAAGAAAAATAAAATGATAATTAATTGTGAGTGGTGTCAAAGAAAATTTTATCTTAAGTCGGAATTAATGGTACACTTACGAACACACACTAGTAAAAAACCATTTAAATGTAACTTATGTGAGAAAAGATTCACTTTAAAATCTGTTTTAACAACGCATTTACGGACACACACTGGTGAAAAGTCATTTGAATGCAACGTATGTGAAATAAAATTCATCCAAAAATCAAATTTTACCGATCATTTACGAACACACACTGGTGAAAAGCCATTTGAATGCAATGTATGTGAAAGAAGATTCAATTCAAATTCTGATTTGACAAGGCATTCACGAACACACACTGGTGAAAAGCCATTTGAATGCAACGTATGTGAAAGAAAATTCCTCCGTAAACATCATTTAACCGATCATTTACGGACACACACTGGTGAAAAGCCATTTGAATGCAATTTATGTGAAAGAAGATTCAATTCAAATTCTGATTTGGCAAGGCATTCACGAACACACACTGGTGAAAAGCCATTTGAATGTGGACAATGTTTTAAGAAATTTTCTCGATTAAGAACATTGAATAATCATAATTTATTGCATTCTAATGAGAAGCTTTACCATTGTTTTGTATGTAAAAGAAGATTTTCAACAATTAGTTCTTTGCGGCAACACTTGAAACAGAAGAAACATTTAAATGGACATAATCACATGATAATTTTGCATAACTGAAATTTATAATTCTCTTCAATTATGGAAGAGTGACAAGTTTTCAAATTCAAAAGACGAAATGTTCATATTTAACTTTGTTAGAAGGACGATCCATCAAATTTATTGGTAAGGAAAGTGACTAACACAGAACTACTCTAAATTAAAATATATTCTTATTATAAATGGCAATTGTTAAAAGTAACTTTTGTATGACTATAATTTAAATTTTATGTATAATTAAATTTATTGAATATCATTTTAAAGATAAATTTGAAATTTTCGTATAAATTTAATTTCATTAGGGACAAAATAGCGATCAGTCGGACCTCGAATTAAATGTTACTGCTTATACTGTTTTATGTGAATCGATTGATTATGCATTTTCTCGGGATTTAAGTGAACCATTAAATAAATAATAATATCAATAAATATCAATATAAACCTTCCGATGTGTGCCCCATTTTCAAATGTTCAACCCCTTATGAATATTGTTTCGGATAATGACTTGTAGATCGAAGGGATTCGTCTCGCCGTTTTTATGATTTTTAATTAATTTTTATATAATTGTGTTTCTTTGTCGTGTACTTAGAAATAAATTAGATTGACATTATCACAAAAATTCGTTACCGTAAATTTATTTTTGGTCAACAGAATATCGTTTCAGTAACACTAGAATGTTTCAAGTTGCATAATTTCTATTGAGCAAAAAACTGCGATGTGGCAACACCAAAATATTATTCCATCAACATTTTATTTATTTGACATTTACAGAATCCTTCTAGAATAAAGTATAAAAAAGACAGATCGCATTTGGTGATTTCAAATGACTTTTTAATCAGTTCAAGAACAAACGTTGACTAATAAACAAGTTCAAATTTCTATTAATTGAAAATATATTAAAAGGTTATTTCGAACGGTGAATTGTAAGTTTATTGACATTTACACATATTTTCGAAATATACATTAAATTAGAATAGGGAAACTTGAAATTGACATAAAATTTAATATTAACTAATATGGCTGAAAAATTACAAACTGTCGTGGATTGTAAACAATTGGAAATTAATATCGAAAATCGGCAATTAATTCAATCAGCGAAAGATGCCATTAAGAAAAATAAAATGATAATTAATTGTGGGTGGTGTCAAAGAAAATTTTATCTTAAGTCGAAATTAATGGTACACTTACGAACACACACTAGTGAAAAACCATTTAAATGTAACTTATGTGAGAAAAGATTCACTTTAAAATCTGTTTTAACAATGCATTTACGGACACACACTGGTGAAAAGCCATTTGAATGCAATGCATGTGAAAGAAAGTTTACCGATAAATCAAATTTAGGAAGGCATTTACGGACACACACTGGTGAAATGCCATTTGAATGCAACGTATGTGAAAGAAAATTCACCCGAAAATCAAATTTAACCGATCATTTACGAACACACACTGGTGAAAAGCCATTTGAATGCAACGTTTGTGAAAGAAAATTCCTCCGTAAACATCATTTAACCGATCATTTACGGACACACACTGGTGAAAAGCCATTTGAATGCAATTTATGTGAAAGAAAATTCACCCGAAAATCAAATTTAACCGATCATTTACGAACACACACTGGTGAAAAGCCATTTGAATGCAACGTATGTGAAAGAAAATTCCTCCGTAAACATCATTTAACCGATCATTTACGGACACACACTGGTGAAAAGCCATTTGAATGCAATTTATGTGAAAGAAGATTCAATTCAAATTCTGATTTGGCAAGGCATTCACGAACACACACTGGTGAAAAGCCATTTGAATGTGGACAATGTTTTAAGAAATTTTCTCGATTAAGAACATTGAATAATCATAATTTATTGCATTCTAATGAGAAGCTTTACCATTGTTTTGTATGTAAAAGAAGATTTTCAACAATTAGTTCTTTGCTGCAACACTTGAAACAGAAGAAACATTTAAATGGACATAATCACATGATAATTTTGCATAACTGAAATTTATAATTCTCTTCAATTATGGAAGAGTGACAAGTTTTCAAATTCAAAAGACGAAATGTTCATATTTAACTTTGTTAGAAGGACGATCCATCAAATTTATTGGTAAGGAAAGTGACTAACACAGAACTACTCTAAATTAAAATATATTCTTATTATAAATGGCAATTGTTAAAAGTAACTTTTGTATGACTATAATTTAAATTTTATGTATAATTAAATTTATTGAATATCATTTTAAAGATAAATTTGAAATTTTCGTATAAATTTAATTTCATTAGGGACAAAATAGCGATCAGTCGGACCTCGAATTAAATGTTACTGCTTATACTGTTTTATGTGAATCGATTGATTATGCATTTTCTCGGGATTTAAGTGAACCATTAAATAAATAATAATATCAATAAATATCAATATAAACCTTCCGATGTGTGCCCCATTTTCAAATGTTCAACCCCTTATGAATATTGTTTCGGATAATGACTTGTAGATCGAAGGGATTCGTCTCGCCGTTTTTATGATTTTTAATTAATTTTTATATATTGTGTTTCTTTGTCGTGTACTTAGAAATAAATTAGATTGACATTATCACAAAAATTCGTTATCGTAAATTTATTTTTGGTCAACAGAATATCGTTTCAGTAACACTAGAATGTTTCAAGTTGCATAATTTCTATTGAGCAAAAAACTGCGATGTGGCAACACCAAAATATTATTCCATCAACATTTTATTTATTTGACATTTACAGAATCCTTCTAGAATAAAGTATAAAAAAGACAGATCGCATTTGGTGATTTCAAATGACTTTTTAATCAGTTCAAGAACAAACGTTGACTAATAAACAAGTTCAAATTTCTATTAATTGAAAATATATTAAAAGGTTATTTCGAACGGTGAATTGTAAGTTTATTGACATTTACACATATTTTCGAAATATACATTAAATTAGAATAGGGAAACTTGAAATTGACATAAAATTTAATATTAACTAATATGGCTGAAAAATTACAAACTGTCGTGGATTGTAAACAATTGGAAATTAATATCGAAAATCGGCAATTAATTCAATCAGCGAAAGATGCCATTAAGAAAAATAAAATGATAATTAATTGTGGGTGGTGTCAAAGAAAATTTTATCTTAAGTCGGAATTAATGGTACACTTACGAACACACACTAGTGAAAAACCATTTAAATGTAACTTATGTGAGAAAAGATTCACTTTAAAATCTGTTTTAACAATGCATTTACGGACACACACTGGTGAAAAGCCATTTGAATGCAATGCATGTGAAAGAAAGTTTACCGATAAATCAAATTTAGGAAGGCATTTACGGACACACACTGGTGAAATGCCATTTGAATGCAACGTATGTGAAAGAAAATTCACCCGAAAATCAAATTTAACCGATCATTTACGAACACACACTGGTGAAAAGCCATTTGAATGCAACGTTTGTGAAAGAAAATTCCTCCGTAAACATAATTTAACCGATCATTTACGGACACACACTGGTGAAAAGCCATTTGAATGCAATTTATGTGAAAGAAAATTCACACGTAAACATTATTTAACATTGCATTTACGGACACACAGAGGTGAAAAGCCATTTGAATGCAATGTATGTGAAAGAAAGTTTACCGATAAATCAAATTTAGGAAGGCATTTACGGACACACACTGGTGAAAAGCCATTTGAATGCAACGTATGTAAAAAAAAATTCACCCAAAAACCAGATTTAACAAAGCATTTACGAACACACACTGGTGAAAAGCCATTTGAATGTGGACAATGTTTTAAGAAATTTTCTCGATCACATACATTGAATAATCATAAATTATTGCATTCTTATGAAAAGCTTTACCATTGTTTTGTTTGTAAAAGAAGATTTTCAACAACAAAATCTTTGCGGCAACACTTAAAACAGAAGAAACATTTAAATGGACATAATCACATGATAATTTTGCATAACTGAAATTTATAATTCTCTGCAATTATGGAAGTGTGACAAGTTTTCAAAATCAAAAAACGAAATGTTCATATAAAACTTTGTGCAGAAGGACGATCCATCAAATTTATTGATATGGAAATTGACTTACACAGAACTACTCTAAATTAAAATATGTTCTTATTATAAATGGCAATTGTTAAAAGTAACTTTTGTATGACTATAATTTAAATTTTATGTATAATTAAATTTATTGAATATCATTTTAAAGAAAAATTTGAAATTTTCGTATAAATTTAATTTCATTAGGGACAAAATAGCGATCAGTCGGACCTCGAATTAAATGTTACTGCTTATACTGTTTTATGTGAATCGATTGATTATGCATTTTCTCGTGATTTAAGTGATCCATTAAATAAATAATAATATCAATAAATATCAATATAAACCTTCCGATGTGTGCCCCATTTTCAAATGTTCAACCCCTTATGAATATTGTTTCGGATAATGACTTGTAGATCGAAGGGATTCGTCTCGTCGTTTTAGTGATTTTTAATTAATTTTAATATATTGTGTTTCTTTGTCGTGTACTTAGAAATAAATTAGATTGACATTATCACAAAAATTCGTTATCGTAAATTTAATTTTTGGTCAACAGAATATCGTTTCAGTAACACTAGATGTTTCAAGTTGCATAATTTCTATTGAGCAAAAAACTGCGATGTGGCAACACCAAAATATTATTCCATCAGCATTTTATTTATTTGACATTTACAGAATCCTTCTAGAATAAAGTATAAAAAAGACAGATCGCATTTGGTGATTTCAAATGACTTTTTAATCAGTTCAAGAACAAACGTTGACGAATAAACATATACTCAAAATTCTATTAATTGGAAAAATATTAAAAGATTATTTCGAAAGGTGAATTGTAAGTTTATTGACATTTACACATATTTTCGAAATATACATTAAATTAGAATAGAGAAACTTGAAATTGACATAAAATTTAATATTAACTAATATGGCTGAAAAATTACAAACTGTCGTGGATTGCAAACAATTGGAAATTAAAAGCAAAAATTGGCAATTAATTCAATCACCGAAAGATGCCATTAAGAAAAATAAAATGATAATTAATTGTGAGTGGTGTCAAAGAAAATTTTATCTTAAGTCGGAATTAATGGTACATTTACGTACACACACTGGCGAAAACCCATTTAAATGTAACTTATGTGAGAAAAGATTCACTTTAAAATCTGTTTTAACCATGCATTTACGGACACACACTAGTGAAAATCCATTTGAATGCAATGTATGTGAAAGAAAGGTAACCCATAAATCAAATTTAACATTGCATTTACGGACACACACTGGTGAAAAGCCATTTGAATGCAACGTATGTGAAAGAAAATTCACCCAAAAATCTAATTTAACCGAACATTTACGAACACACACTGGTGAAAAGCGATTTGAATGCAACGTTTGTGAAAGAAAATTTACCCAAAAATCTGTTTTAACCAGCCATTTACGGACACACACTGGTGAAAAGCCATTTGAATGCATTGTATGTGAAAGAAAGTTTACCGATAAATCAAATTTAAGAAGGCATTTACGGGCACACACTGGTGAAATGCCATTTGAATGCAACGTGTGTGAAAGAAAATTCACCCAAAAATCAAATTTAACCGAACATTTACGAACACACACTGGTGAAAAGCCATTTGAATGCAACGTATGTGAAAGAAAATTCACACATAAACATCATTTAACATTGCATTTACGGACACACACAGGTGAAAAGCCATTTGAATGCAATTTATGTGAAAGAAGATTCAATTCAAATTCTGATTTGACAAGGCATTCACGAACACACACTGGTGAAAAGCCATTTGAATGCAACGTATGTGAGAGAAAATTCACCCGTAAACATCATTTAACATTGCATTTACGGACACACACTGGTGAAAAACCATTTGAATGCAACGAATGTGAAAGAAAATTCACCCGTAAACATCATTTAACATTGCATTTACGGACACACACTGGTGAAAAGCCATTTGAATGCAATTTATGTGAAAGAAAATTCACACGTAAACATTATTTAACATTGCATTTACGGACACACACTGGTGAAAAGCCATTTGAATGCAACGTATGTGAAAAAAAATTCACCCAAAAACCAGATTTAACCTATCATATACGAACACACACTGGTGAAAAGCCATTTAAATGTGGACAATGTTTTAAGAAATTTTCTCGATTAAGAACATTGAATAATCATAAATTATTGCATTCTAATGAAATGCTTTACCATTGTTTTGTATGTAAAAGAAGATTTTCAACAATTAGTTCTTTGCGGCAACACTTGAAACAGAAGAAACATTTAAATGGACATAATCACATGATAATTTTGCACAACTGAAATTTATAATTCTCTGCAATTATGGAAGTGTGACAAGTTTTCAAAATCAAGAAACGAAATGTTCATATTAAACTTTGTTAGAAGGACGATCCATCAAATTTATTGATATGGAAATTGACTTACACAGAACTACTCTAAATTAAAATATATTCTTATTATAAATGGCAATTGTTAAAAGTAACTTTTGTATGACTATAATTTAAATTTTATGCATAATTAAATTTATTGAATATCATTTTAAAGAAAAATTTTAATTTTTCGTATAAATTTATTTTCATTAGGGACAAAATAGCGATCAGTCGGACCTCGAATTAAATGTTACCGCCTATACTGTTTTATGTGAATCGATTGATTATGCATTTTCTCGGGATTTAAGTGATCCATTAAATAAATAATAATATCAATAAATATCAATATAAACCTTCCGATGTGTGCCCCATTTGCAAATGTTCAACCCCTTATGAATATTGTTTCGGATAATGACTTGTAGATCGAAGGGATTCGTCTCGCCGTTTTAGTGATTTTGAATTAATTTTTATAAATTGTGTTTCTTTGTCGTGTACTTAGAAATAAATTAGATTGACATTATCACAAAAATTCGTTACCGTAAATTTAATTTTTGGTGAACAGAATATCGTTTCAGTAACACTAGAATGTTTCAAGTTGCATAATTTCTATTGAACAAAAAACTGCGATGTGGCAACACCAAAATATTATTCCATCTACATTTTATTTATTTGACATTTACAGATTCTTTCTAGAATAAAGATTAGATAAGATAGATCGCATTTGGTGATTTCAAATGATTTTTTAATCAGTTCAAGAAAAAATTAATTTATGTACAAAAATCTATTAAAAAAAAATTTTACCTTAAGTCAATTTTAATAAAGCATTTACGAATACAAACTGGTGATAAGTCATTTTATGATTTTCCATTTCCAAATTCAATGTTTAGAAAGTTCAAGAAATTTCCGAACAATATTTTCAAAATATTATTTCAATATGACAATGCTTTTAATTTCGTTCAACAGAAACATGAACAAATAGTTTCTATTGCGATTTTCAAAGTGAATGGACGGTGCTTTTATTTTTTCAAAATCATCTTAGAAATTATTAACAGTAAAATAATTCAAAATTTCGAAAATAATTAAATTTTTTAATAATTTTTCTTTATTATTAATTTTCGTAAATAAAAAAACATAACAAAAATGGGTGATTCAAAACAAAGTGGAAGTGGCGAAAAGAACAATTCCACAATTGAAACAAAAATATTTAATTATCACGTTTGTAAGAAAATTTTTGCTACTGAAATTGAATTAAAATCTCACAAAGAGGAACATAAAGTTAAATGCAATGTATGTTCCTGAACTTGTTCATATTCGTCGAATTTAATAACAACAAACGTGCCGATTGAAATCCATATTAATCAAGTTTAAACTTTCGTAAAATAGTACACACAGTTAAAAAGCCATTTAAATGTGATATTTCCAAAAAAGAATTTACACAAAAATCAAATTTACTCTTTCATTTCATTCAAAAATTAAGAAATATGATATGATGATATTTGTTTAAGTAAATTTATCAATTTAAGCCAATTAAATTTTAATATGTTCAAACATAATGGAATGACACCATTTAAATGTAGCGCATACCCGAATGTATTCCTCACACCCAATTACCTGAACAAAATGGACATTGTTGAAGGTGAAAAAGGCCAAAGTAATTTATAAAATACATTCACACTCACCAGTAAGGACAAGTTAAATGCAACTATAAAATTTTGCCACGAAATTTTTTGATAAATATAATAATGAAATTTCAAAATTAATAATGATTTGTGTAACTAAACGTTCACAACAACGCTGTCGATGCATTCACAGACAGTCAATATACAATAATTTCCTCTTTTTATAATTTAAATAATTCATTTGTTCATTTATGACATTACAGAAAACAGACGATATGTTTTTTGATAGGATCTATAAATTTAGTAGAAATATTTTTTAATTTATTCACCGTTTTGTCTGCTAATGTTGCATTATTGAAAAAATTACTAATTACTAAATTTTTCAGATACACCATTAACAAAGTTAGACTATTGTAATTAAATGTGATATTGTTAGTGTTTTCTGAATAGGTGTGGTTTGAATATTTTCTGCTAGAGCAAATTAAACTCTTTTGTAATAAATACGTATGGGGCCTATGTGGATGCAAATGCATATAGGATTGTTGAGTACATAATTATCAAGCTATAGACATTCAATAACACATAAGTTATAACATTTATTTAACACAGATTACTAGAAATTCCTCGACTGGATGTATAAGACAAGACATTTCTACCGGTCAAATGTAGAACTTGCTGATCTGAATGTTAACTTAAATAAGATTTGCCATCTGCATCTGAAATGACATTATGCAGACAGTTTCATTGAAGCTATTTTAAAATTCATTCCATCATGGATATCTGACTAATATGCTCGTCAATTTCAATGAAATATTGTGGGTCAGTTTAGAATGGAATTATGCGACTAATTTCTAAGAAAGTCACACAAAATGAATACCCAAAGTTCACCTCCTACCGAACAGATGCAGAATTAGTTTTGGGCAATTTATAATTAGATTTGAAAATTGGTATTCGCACTTGAAATCGGGGTTATTCCAGCAGTTCCAACTAAGTTATTTTACAACCTTTCCATCGTTCTTATATTGCCATACATCTAGCTGATAACATTGTTGAAATTTAACAAGCTTAGAATGTAAAATTTCAACCAAATCAAATGGCTGTTGTGTGGTTGTTAATTTAGTTGGCATTTGTTGGGTTGACTTAAAAATGGATTTATTGTGATAGTTTCTATGGAATTATTTCAACATTATTTAATCCAAGACAATTGTACCGGTTCACGTTACACATTCGACTGGTATTCTTGTTAATTCTTTACGTTATAAATTTTGAATGCGAACTTATAATGGGGGGAATATTATGTTAATTTTAAGCAAGATCATTTTTACCGAATGTAATTTCAGCAGAACCGGCTGATAGGCTTATTAAATTGGTATTGGTAATAACACTTATAATCAGTGGCAACACATTAGGTAGTGATCCATGTAAATCAATCGCCTCTTCAATTCGTCAAAATATTTCGGTATTTATTTTAATATTGAAATTTATCATTTTTTCATATATGAAATCAGAAAAAAAATCCGTTTATCTCTGAAAATTAGGTATTTTGACAGCCTGTCTTAAACATTAACAATGTCTGTACACACATTATTGGGCTAATATAGCTTATTTACTTAATATATAAAAATATATAAATAAATTGAGCCTTTTCGAATACTGTATTACATTCTGGAATTTCAAGGATTCAAATAACACCGTTTAATTCAAAATGGGCTCAATGAAATTGAAAATTAATGAAATTGAGTAAATCATTTATGTTTTGATAATTGCAAAACTGCACAGAACAACAACAATATTTTATGGATTATGTTATAAGGTTATAGGCAAAGTATTTTCCGAAACTTATTTCTCTCCAACCGATTTATGATTATTATTTTTATAGTATTCCACATATATTTAGTGTTCCCAAAGGGAGGGAAACCATTTGAACTCAACAGCATCCAGTCTAATTGTAAAATACATATGCTTCAGTCACACGAGAGATAAATAATCGAAGGAGATACACAAAAATATGATAGCAATGTGGCGAGGTGGGTACATTTCTTTTTTGTTATCCTATGGCTAGGGATAATAAAGCTGTCTCTTCACACAGACCAAATCTCATCTCACAATTTTGTGTATCTCTACTATTTGTTGCTCGTGTGTAAATGTAACAAATTAATCGGAATGATTGTTTGAATTACTACCAAAGTTTTATGTCGTTTCCTTCAGTGTTTATGGCAAATTATATCGCACCAAATGACCGTAGTTTGTATGCGGCGATTGAAAAATGTACAAAAAAAGCAAATAATTGTTTTAAATTTGGTAAAAATGCTGTGCACAATTTTGTGGTTTGTCATTTGATATAAAACACTTTGCTGTCAGTTCCATATGTTCGAGAAATTCGTACTTTAATTTGTTGAATGTTAATATTGGTGCACTTCCACCTTGGCTTCAACGATTGTCAATTGTTTTTTATTTGTTGTTTTAATTGTTTGGTGTAGCAAAACATTTTATAAAACGATGAATAAAGTTATTTTGCTTAAAATGAATGATTATGATCTCACAACTATTACATGCACGTTCATTCGACGATCGCATGTAACACCATATCATGAAGATTTCAAATGTTTTGTGACAGTTCCTAGTGGCCTCAAGCAACTTAAGATTTAGAAGAGTTGCTCTCGAAAGTATATAAATCAGAAAACTTTTAAGATTGAACTACGATTTGTATCCAGATAGAAAGTGCTAGATTAAGAGTATTTTCATAATATATGCATTTGGCATGTGAATCAGAGTCATTCCTGTGCAGAATTCTAGAAGCTAGTTTCATTCGATGTTGGAAATGATAATGTAATTTGAAAAAAATTTAAAAATTTTGCAATTTATATTTAATATATTTAAAAAAGTTTTACGTTTTACAATCCAATAATATTTACATAAAATTGTAATATTTAGAAATTAAAATAATATTAAAAATTAACCATTTCAGAAATTGTAAATGTTTTGTGTCTAATGGTTTTTCTTAGTTTTTCTAATTATAAATGTTTAATTAGACATTGTCATTAATATTATGTATGAAAACTATGTTTTATTAAATTAAAAAACTTGTCACTTAATTGACTAAACCAATTTTAATTATGTAGAATTTTCATGTGATTATGTCCATTTAAATGTTTCTTCCGTTTTAAGTGTTGCCGCAAAGATTTTGTTGTTGAAAATCTTCTTTTACAAACAAAACAATGGTAAAGCTTTTCATTAGAATGCAATAATAATTTATGATTATTCAATGTCTGTAATCGAGAAAATTTCTTAAAACATTGTCCACATTCAAATGGCTTTTCACCAGTATGTGTTCGTAAATGATCTATTAAATTATGTTTTTGGGTGAATTTTGTTTCACACACGTTACATTCAAATGGGTGTTCACCAGTGTGTGTTTGTAAATGAACGGTTAAATTTGATTTGTTGGTGAATTTTCTTACACATACATTGCATTCAAATGGCTTTTCACCAGTGTGTGTTCGTAAATGCCTTGTCAAATCAGAATTTGAATTGAATCTTCTTTCACATACGATGCATTCAAATGGCTTTTCACCAGTGTGTGTCCGTAAATGATCGGTTAAATGATGTTTACATGTGAATTTTTTTTCACATATATTACATTCAAATGGCTTTTCACCTGTGTGTATTCTTAAATGCTTTCTTAAATTTGATTTTTGGGTGAATCTTCTTTCACATATGTTGCATTTAAATGTCTTTTCACCATTGTGCATTCGTAAGTGTACCATTAATTCCGATTTAGAATTAAATTTTCCTTGACACCACTCACAATTACTCATTTTATTTTTCTCATTACCATCAATCGGTGATTGAATTAATTTCGAATTTTCGTTCCTATTTATCAATTTCTTACAATCCACGACATCTTGCAGTTTTTCGGCCATATTAATTAATATTAAATTTTGTTTCAATTTCAACTTTTTTTATTTCAATTTTAACTTTTATATCGAAAATAAATGTCAATAAACTTACAATTCCCCGTTCGGAATAATCTTTTAATATTTTTTCAATTAACAAATTGATGTACATTTGTTTATTCGTCAACGTTTGTTCTTAAACTGATTTTTCAATTGAAATCACCAAATGCGATCGTTCTTTTTTATTCTATATTCTAAAAGTATTCTGTAAATGTCAAATAAATAAAATATTGATGGAATAATATTTTGGTGTTGCCAAATCGATATTCTATTTAACAAGTGCTCAATTTTGTTCCAATTGGTTCTGATCATAAGTCTGAGTCATAAGCTATGTTTTTGTGAAGTTTGGAGTTGAGCCTACTTTTAATGCCTAAGATATGGTTACTAGAATTTTCCATATACGAAAATGCAACTCTGCAAGTTAATAGGAATAATACTGAAATATACGAATGTATACTTTATAACTTATAACTTATGACTTGTAACTCTCAGGTGTTGTGCTTTGTCGATCCGCTTCGATTATTGTTTTGATTTAGTCGTCAGCCACCTCACCTGGACGACCTGAACATTGTGTATCTCTGTGTGCGAAATGTCCAAAACGAAATTTTGTAATCCATTTTTGACACTGTCCTTCCTTTCTTTTTCACGCAACTTTACCGGACACAGCAAATGATTTTTTGTAAGGCTGCACTGCGTTGTTTCCTTTGTGGAAACAAAAAAAGCAAAATATGACGAAATTACTTATTTTGATTGTCCAAATTTTCAACAAAAACTAACCACAAAAAATACACAACCGATCGATATAAAATTGAATGTAGTTACGTAAAAATTCATCAAAAGTCATAGATAAGTGAAAACCGCACTTGCTTTGTTTACGACCCAACATAATATGGCGTCGTTAAATATACTAATTCCAGCACATATGCTATCAGGAATTGGTGTTCATGCGGTCGCACATTATAATTTCATTTATTCAATTTATTATTAATGATTTCATATTTGCCAATGTTTGCCATTAAAATAATTATATATTTAATTTATTAACAATTTATATATGCGAAATAAAATTATTGTGTTTAATATAAAATCTGACTAATGACCAAAAATTGATTCTCATTATCCATTTTATTACATTCCGTATCTCTGTACACTATACACACCATCATTTTCAATTCATTATCATATTGTCATTGTTATCGACGATGTTATTGTTATTTTAATTAATTGGTGAAAATGGATAATATGCGGTAATAGAATACATAATAAGTATGTGTGTATAGCATTGTGTGGTGGAGTGGTTGTGGGTTGGAAAAGAGGTGAAAGTATTTGGGGATCATATTGATTGTTAAACAAATTGCTAATGAATTGAAAGTCTTTTGATTTGGGTATTTTTAATGGTTTTTTTTTTTTTTGTTGTTGTTGTATGTTTGTGTGTGGCGGATGGTGATGTGGTATAGTGAAATTTATTGTGTTACAATAAATTATGTACAAAAGGATAATGTAATTTTATATTGTTATCGGTTGGTTGGTGGATATTGGTTATTATTATTATACTTATTGTTATGCGATAATTTAATTTTAATATGTCTATCATCTTATATTATTAACACTAGAACTACCAATCCGTCATTTTGACAGAATTATATATTTCAAACATGAATTTTATTATTATTGTAAAAATATTATTTTTCCCATTTATGATGACTTTTAATTTGGCACGCGGGTACTCACAAATTAACTTTCTGCTTGTTTGTCAACGCTTTAATTCTAGAGAAAAATCTAACATATACCTAAATATACCAATCCGTCAAAATGACGGAAGTAGTAATTTTGATGGTAGGCCTAAACACATGAGCCAAATTTTCATTCATTTGAATGAAAAAACAAAACATCACATTTACGTAGAATTTTTTAGTATTCTATTTACACATTTTAGGCTTTTCGGCGAATACCCTAAAATCAGAGTTGAATATATTACTGCAGATTTTCTTTATTTTGTTTATTACATTCACATGACGGTTAACTAACACATTTATGATAAATGCTATAAATACAGCTGGGGTCGGTAAAACGGTTCACGGCTCACGAAACAATTTTCCAGAATTTTGTTAGGAACTGTACTTAGAATGTTACTTCATATAATACACAAATTTCATGAAATTTAATTGAAAAAATAGCCAAATTCACTAGGTTTCAATACATATCAATATAGATTGCGGTGTGACCTGAGTATCTAACCTACATTCAGTGACAACGACTGTATTAGAATGCAGCCTCCGATAAACAAATCAGCAGCACCAACACAAACATTTGTCATTCAAAACATTATATTATTTGATTTTAAACATTAATAATTGGTCAATTATTGAACACATCACGAAACCTGTACACGCAGCAGTAGACCAAATAATAAATGGACCAAAATGTATGTAAGGCACCGATCATGTTCGGCAACGGTTCAAAGCAACACCAAACCAACAATACCATCGACAACAACAACAGAAACAAGTACAATTAAAAACATTGCAGATATCAGATTTTACAACCATGCCCATCATACGGTACAGATATGAGTCCATTAAGAATTAACAGTGTGACAATCATAGTGCAGACAATTAAGAGTACAACACAAGACCGATTTACCGAATTCGAGAGAATTCAAATACATTAGTCGCATAGAAGTTCAAGCAAACACCACTCAGCTCATTCATGAATTCCCTTTCGAAATTCCCAGTGAAAACAGTGACCTTATTGCGATAGACGATAAGCCATTGGCTCAAACGACGACATATTTGTGTGAACAATAAAATGGTATTGACATCAAAATTATTAATAGCTTTATGATCGGCTTGAAAAAAAAGCAACACACAAGCGCTAGCGACTCATGGAACATGTCACTTCTATATTCGAGGATAACTGGACGAACGGCCCATAACATTACCCATACCAGAACAGTTGAATGTCTAATAATACAAAACATTTACCAAAAAACAATAAACCGTAAAATCCACCCTCTTCGGCCACATTACTATTTTACACCTTTTTCTAATGAAAAATAAAATAAATAGTTAGCATGTGCACAATAGGTATAGTAATATGAAACGATCGTTCACACATTAATCGTTGTAGGCGCCTACAAATATGGCAATTTTGGCCGAACATGTGATTTTTTTTTTTGTGAACGTACTACTCACTTTATATTTTTATGATTAACAGTTACGAGTCTGTAGAAAATGTGGTGTTTTGTACCAGAAAAAGCTGATTTATTGTTAATGTTTCATTGGAAGAAAACCAGCTACTGAAAGTCATCGGATGATTGTCGGAACTTATAGCCGGTTTTATCTGAAAGAAGGTGTAGAAAGTGGTTTAAATGTTTTAAAATGTAGTGATTTGAATAACTCAGTATTTGGTTGTGGGACGTGAAAAGAGTATTGCTGTGAAAACTGTTGTTCCAAACAATAAGTATTGAACTTAACTGGGTGAACAACTAATCAATTTAAAGTAATTATAACAAGAAAAATAACCAAAATTTGTGGTGGAAGTTCTTGAATGCGATGTGTTACCACTCTCGCCTAAATTCACCAGATGTTCTTTACCACTTGTGTTCAACCATCGATGGCACATAGACTCTGTGCACAGCGCGCTTACACAATTGAATGACTAGCATTTTGGTTCGCATCAAAAGTGGGGAAATTTTATATTTATCGTATTCATAAATTGCCAAAAAAAAGTGGACAAAGTTTGCGTACCTAACGTTGCTAATTATATTCAATAAAAATTGTTGACCGGCCAAATTACCGAAATTATTGTGTTTTTCTTTAAAATAAAAACGCTCCTTTCATATTACTACACCTAGTCTTATTATATCCAAACATATTTATTTATAACTAATTCAATGTCATTTTACAAACGATAAGAAAGTATTTGACCCGCAATAGACAAATTTACGTTTATATATTTAGGTTAAATAACATTTTCGCATCAATGATTTTTACTAAAATTATATGTTTTTTTCCATACACACGCTCTATGTACCATCATTTTCTACATCATCCCTTCGCATTGACAGCACTACCAATAATCGTAGCAGTACAACCAATATAATATATACCATAAGTATTTAACTAGAGCAGAAACCCTTATAGATAGATGCCAAGAGCAAAATAAAATATGTATATTGTTGTGTGTGTGTGTGTGTGTTTGTGTGCGTGAAATGTCACCAACATAAATAATATATGGAAGAAGATTTATATATTTTTTATTTTATTTTGAATTATATGTTTTATTTTATATTTTTGTTTTATTTTCCAAAACACAAAACAAAAAAAATTGGAAACACATAACAAGGAAACTTAAATTTTTTTTTTTAAATTGGACCTAACTCATGGATTGGAACAGTCGTCGTCCGCCGTTTATACTTCTGTATTTTCTCATTTCTCATTTTCCCAAACAAAGAACAATATTTTGTTGTAAAATATATAAGTCTGAAATTCCAAAAAAAATATTTATACAATAAATATAAGAAATAAATAATGTACCCCTCGTCATTTGGTACATCATTTACCGATTTGTTATAAATTTAACAGAGCGCGCAAAAGGGAAAATGAAAGTAAAATGAAATATATCTAACTTTTTTAACATTAAAACAAAAAAATAATGCACACTAACACACTTTTGATTTATTGAAGATTAACAAAACAAAAATTAGTTACGTATTTGGAGAGAAAAAAAAAATATAATAATATCGAAACAGAAACAGAAAAATAAATCGAAATAATTTACTCACTTACTACTAAGAAGCAAAACCAATGACGTGCACTCGAAGGCACAGAATGGACATAGCTCACCTCGAATTTTTACAAACAAATTCACCCCCATTTTTTTCATTTATAATGTATATTACCCCCCCCCCCCTCCCATTTGGGGCGTTATCGTTAAACTGACATTTGTTTCATATTTCTCGTACCTAAAAACCCCCAAAAAAAAACATTTTTAAAATTCATTTTGCCTTGATTTTTACATGTGGTGGGTTATTCACAATACACCCTGTATTTCGTCATTTTGAATTTACACTTCTTGGTCCCAAAAATCTAAGTTACAATTATAAAAATTAAAATTTTACCTAATAAAGTATTATTCATGTGAAACACCCTGTTATAAAATTAGGCATAACTTTTTGTTTGGTTACCCTACACTAAAAAGTTATAGCTCAAATTAAAAATGAAAAAAATCCCCATCGACTTTTTTTAAAGTTAATTTTTAAAAAAACTTGCTCATTTCAAAGTTATGTGCATAAATTCATATTTCCTTGTGGTGGTAAATAATGCTAATTATATTTCCAAAATGGAATCAAATTTAACAAAAAATGCTGGGGAGATTTTAGAAGTTTTAGAACCAAAAATTTAAAAAAATAATATTTTTGAAATGTATAAACTATTTATCATATATTGGTTTAACATATGAAATGTTGGTAGTGGATGTAGTGATCAAATTACCCTTTATTAACCCTTATCATTAATAATTGTTATCTTATAAATAGTTGTTATTTATTGAAGTCGTCATGAAGTCATTTATAATAAGCTGTGCTTTTTGTTGTAATTAAGTCTTTAACCGATCAAATGTTGAGGTCCTTTCTTAAAAGAGCGTTGCGTACATACCATGGTGCATTAAACATACTACGGAGCACCTTTGATTGGAATATTTCTATTGTATTATGTCTATATTTGATTTACATGTGGCTCCTCATAGTTCAATACAATAAGTCCACACTGGTCTCATGATTACCTTATATACAATTATTTTGCACTCTAGTGGGACGATCTCCTCAGTATGATGCAATACAATTTGTTAAACTTGAGTCTTAGTTGTTTGTTTGTGTTTATAATATACGTTTTCCAATTTCGGCGCCAGGTATTTTGTTGAGTTAGAATGACATAAGGTATTATTATTTATCTTTACAGCCGGGCAGTTTAACCTACACAAGGTAAATGTCACGTGAACCGATTCTTCTTTATTGAGTTATATTCTCCATATTCGGTAACAATTTTGAATTTCATTCAAGGTTTTTTGGAGTATTCTTGAAACCATTCGATTTATATACGTTGCCATTACTTACTGTGTCATCTGCGAAAGTTGATGTGATGGTATTTTTCGTTGTTGGAAGATACGCCGTGTAAATGAGATATAAAATTGGGGTAAAACCCACATTCTTGCTAAACCCTCACCTTTATTGGAAAAGTTGTTGCGTGTTCCGCAAGATGATTAAGCTCTTGTTTCTGAATGCAAGTGTTTTTGAATTTGACGATGACATCGATATTTAAGGTCACTAATTGTCGAAACCTTTTTTTATATCGGTAACCCATATTTTTGACCGCAGATTCAGAAAGAGGTGACCTTAATATTAAAAAATTATTTACAGTTAATTTAATATTTGTTGAACAGAATATCGTTTCAGTTCAATTGAGCAAAAAAATGCGATGTGGTAACACCAAAATATTATTCCATCGACATTTAATTTATTTGACGTTTACCGTCTAGAGTAAGGATTAAATGAGAAAGATCGCATTTGGTGATTTCAAATGAATTTTAAATCAGTTCAATAACAAACGTTGACGAATAAACATTAGCTCAAAATTCTATTGGAAAAATATAAAAAATTATTTCTAACGGGTAATTGTAAGTTTATTGACATTTATTTATAAAAGATTAAATTGAAATAAAAAGTGTTGAAATTGACACTAAATTTAATAATAATTACTATGGCTGAAAAACTACAAGCTGTCGTGGATTGTAAACAATTGGAAAGTAAAAGCGAAAATCTGCAATTAATTCAATCACCGACAGATGATAATAAGAAAAATGAAATGAGTAATTGTGAGTGGTGTCAAAGAAAATTTAATCTTAAGTCGGAATTATTGGTACACTTACGAACACACACTAGTGAAAAACAATTTAAATGTAACTTATGTGAGAAAAGATTCACTTTTAAATCTGTTTTAACAACGCATTTACGGACACACACTGGTGAAAAGTCATTTGAATGCAATGTATGTGAAAGAAAGTTTACCGATAAATCAAATTTAAGAAGGCATTTACGGACACACACTGGTGAAAAGCCATTTGAATGCAGCGTTTGTGAAAGAAAATTCACACGTAAACATCATTTAACATTGCATTTACGGACACACACTGGTGAAAAGCCATTTGAATGCAATGTTTGTGAAAGAAAATTCACACGTAAACATTATTTAACATTGCATTCACGAACACACACTGGTGAAAAGCCATTTGAATGCAACGTATGTGAAAGAAAATTCACCCGTAAACATCATTTAACATTGCATTTACGGACACACACTGGTGAAATGCCATTTGAATGCAACGTATGTGAAAGAAAATTCACCAGTAAACATCATTTTACCTATCATTTACGGACACACACTGGTGAAAAGCCATTTAAATGTAACATATGTGAAAGAAAATACACCTACAAATCAAATTTAACCTATCATTTACGAACACACACTGGTGAAAAGCCATTTGAATGCAACGTATGTGAAAGAAAATTCATTCAAAAACCAGATTTAACAAAGCATTTACGAACACATACTGGTGAAAAGCCATTTAAATGTGGACAATGTTTTAAGAAATTTTCTCAATCACAAACATTGCAAAATCATAAATTATTGCATTCTAATGAAAAGCTTTACCATTGTTTTGTTTGTAAAAGAAGATTTTCAACAACAAATTCTTTGCGGCAACACTTGAAACACAAGAAACATTTAAATGGACATAATCACATGAAAATTTTGCATAACTGAAATTTATAATTCTATTCAAATATGGAAAAGTGACAAGTTTTCAAATTCAAAAAACAAAATGTTCTTATTACCATAAACTTTTTTAGAAGGACGATCAATCAAATTTATTGTTATGGAATGTGACATACACAGAACTACTTTAAATTAAAATATATTCTTATTATAAATGGCATTTATTTTTAAAAGTAACTTTTGTATGAATATAATTAAAGTTTTATGCATAATTAAATTTATTGAATATCAATTGAAAGAAGTATTTGAACTTTTGTTATAAATTTATTTTCATTAGGAAGAAAATAATGACTATCAGTCGGACCTCAGGTTAAATGTTGCCGCTTATACTATTTTTAGGTGAATCGATTGATTGTGATTTTTCTCGGGATATAATTGATCCAATAAATATAATTCTTATGGACCACCCGAAGTGTGCCGCATTTGCAATTTTATTGGTCACATGGAACGTATGAATCGTGATCGTTGATCGGATTACCGCTTTATAAATAAAATATATATTTTCAGAATTAAGAAATTGTATTGATCTTTTACAAAATTCATAATGGATATTTCGTTTCTTTGTCATGCAACGCATTAAATGTTAGAATTTTTGATAATAAGATATGCGGGAATGAAAATGTTGTTAATTTGAAGCATAACTGAGTCTTGTGAGGACGAAATTTTTAACCATTACACAACATACAAATTTATACGATATTTAAAAATCATCATCTAAACCAAAATCTATAATTAAGGTTTTAATTTTAGAAATATTTAATGCAATCTTATAATTGATCGCTAATTCGATATATCTGTTAATTATCGCAATTGATTTTGTGCTTCTTAGGGAACTTTATGTGTTAATATCGTTCCAATAAAGCAAGAAATTACCAATTTGAATAATTTCTATTGAACAAAAAATTACGATGTGGCAACACCAAAATATTATTCCATCAACTTTTTATTTATTTGACATTGTCAGAATCTTTCTGGAATAAACATTGAATAATTAAGATCGTATTTGGTGATTTTAAATGATTTTTTAATCAGTTCACAAACAAACGTTGACGAATAAACAAATGTACAAAAATCTATTAATTGGAAAAATATTAAAAGATTTTTTCGAACTGGTAATTGTAAGATTATTGACATTTATGTTCGATATAAAAGTTAAAATTGAATCAAAGAAAGTTGAAATTGACACAAAATTTAATATAAATTAATATGGCTGAAAAACTGTAAGATGTCATGGATTGTAAGGAATTGATAAATAGAAACCAAAATTCGAAATTAATTCAATCACCGACAGATGCCAATAAGAAATATAAAATCAGCATTTGTGAGTGGTATCAAAGAAAATTTAATTTTAAGTCGGAATTAATGGTACACTTACGCAAGCACACTGGTTAAAAGTCATTTGAGTGTGGACAAAGTTTTAATAGATTTTCTCAATCACATAATTTGAACTATTCATATTCATGATAATCATAAACTATCGACTATCCAATGTTATTATTTTGACAGTGACAAACAATTGACATAGCACAGCATCAAATCTATCACACAAAATAATAAAAGACCAAAAATAATAAGGCGACGGTGCTAGAATATTTTCAAATAACGCAAGTTTTAATTGCGGTAATTGAATTTACATGATTTCGTCTTCAAACATAACCAGTATAGAACAAACCGAAATGAAATAATTGCTCAGAACGATAAGCTGCCTGCTATTCAATTTACTAATTAAAACATGACACCAATGCATCCATATTAACTACGTCAGCATATTTAATAGCGCAATCCTATGATCATAACTATAGATCATAATATTAACGAATAAGACCATGGAAAATTCCGAAGAACTCTAAAACAAATCAAAATTCGTCCAATTTAAAATTTAATTTAAAATTAATGTAAACACCTAAAGCAAACGTCTTGTCAACTAATTTTAAAACGATATCGTCACGTTGGTATCAATAAATTGAAAGTATATGGTACATTTTTACTTGTTTCCTTACATTTGTCAATATTTAAAAACATTCAGTGGACAACACACCATTCAATGAATGCATTGAAATCAGTTATAATAAAAACGAATCATTAAGGGATTTAATGGTTCTATAAATCTTGCCATTTTCGCCATATATTTTACATTCCGAATTTTTAAAAGCAGATGGCAAGCCATTGATATTTGAAATAGTAATATAAATAAAATATACCCCAAAATGAACTTTAAATGAAAGAATAAAAAAATTAGACAATACAACATCAAATTAAATAACAGAAGAACGTCCACTAAAGTACGATTCAATCCATGAAGCAAAATTATTACACTGAAACCAATCTTTAGTAGCGGCTGCACAATAATTTCGTACAATCACTTTTACCATCCTCCTTGTAAACGGTAATAATAAATGACTTTTTCCACAAAGTTGGAATGCACAATTTGTTAAAAAAACCAATTCAATTTTAATTTTAACATAAATCATCACCTGCCTTTGTGCCTCAATTGAAATTTATATATTGAAATAACCAGCAATTAAATTAACAATTAATTATCAATTATTTACTAAGCTAAATATTCTTTGGTACTACTAGAGGATGGATGAATGATACAACGTAACATACCAAATATGCATTCATTTACATCGGATAGGTCCATTTTTAAATTTTAATAGTTAAAAACCAATTATTTTTATCCCACATGTTTATTTGATGTCACTTCCATATATTATAAATATTTTTAACTTAAATTGTCACACCACCAGTAACCATGACTGCTTACACAGTTAATACAAACATAATTATTTAATGCAATTCAAACTAAAAATGAAATTACAACATAACACCTACACTAAGACTTGAAATTATAGTGATTTTTAATTTTCTTTCCAATAAGCAGCAGAAACTTATCGCTTTTGTTACAAATTTATGCTGAACATTTCCCCCATCACAAAACAATTGTGAGTCTATTGGTTTAGACGACGGTTTAAAAATAATGATTTTGATGTTAGTGATCAGGAACGTGTTGGAGCACCAAAAAAATTTGAAGACGAAGAATTGGAAGCTTTACTCAGTCATGATACATGTTAAAAACGGAAGAAGAATTAGCTTTAACATTAGATGTTACCCAAAAGCTATGGTATTGGGTACCACATTAATTGACGGAAAGACAACAAGAAAATCGAAAAAAAATGTGGTAAAATTTTGATTCAAAGACATTCAATTTTGCATCGAATTGTGACTGGTGATGAAAAGTGGATCCATTACGATAATCCAAGATACGTTTAAAAGCATGGGTGAAGACAGGTGAACCAGTCCCATTGACAACAAAACGCAATATTCATGGTTCTATGGTTATGCTGTTCATCTGGTGTGACCAATGCTTGTTGTAGTGTACTATGAGCTGCTTAAACCGGAACAAACCATTACTGCTGAACATTACCGCGAGCAATTAATCCAATTAAGCCGAGCATTGTATCAAAAACGACCAGAATATGCCAACAGACATGACCATGTGATTCTACAGGATAATAATGCAAGAACACATCTTGCAAGATCGTTGGAAAGAAACGTTGGAAGCACTTGGCTGGAAAGTCTAACCCCACCCGCCATATTCATCAGACATTGCTCCATCAGACTACCATTTGTTCCGGTCGATTCAGTCAGCCCTTTCTACACTGCTGTTCAATTTATACGAAGATATGAATTAATGGCTGGATTCATGGATTGCTTCAAAACCTAAGAAGTTCTTTTAAAAGGGAATCCATAATTTGCCACAAAGATGGTCAAAAGTTGTAGCTACTGTAGGTAAATACTTTGAATATAATATAATGTACCGTTACTTTTAAATAAATGAGTTTTTCTTACGAAAATATCTCCAAAACTTAGTTATAGACCCATAATATTGACAGAGACTTGGCTTAGAATTAATTAGGGATGATTTACTCCACAATCAATTAATTCACAATATCACCCAACCACAATATTTCATTCGACTTTCCAAACATTCAATTCTCAGCAACTATAATTCTCTTTACCCGACCGTAAACACCTGTTACAAAGTGAATACACTCAATTAATGTTTTTGAATTTGTTTCACAGAAGTCTTATAAATGCAAGATGTTTGTGGCGAATAAAAATATACATATAGCACCGGTGAAACATGTATAGAGACCGCTGGTTAAACAAATGGAAAATAGTAAAATATCTGTAGGGACGGAGTAGACTCGACGTATATTCAAAATCTAGCAGGGAAGAAAATTTTTTTTAAATTAGCAAATGATATGTAGTAAAGTAATGCTATATTTGAAGAAAAAACCACGTGAACCACACACATTTCTATTGTATTTTGACCATAATATGTTAAAACAAAAAGCAATAACAAAATACTGAAACGACAAAATAAATAGAAAACCCCAAATACAAATAATACTCGTACATATGAGGAAACCAGGAAAAGTTCAATGGTTATTATAATAATATATTTTATTATTATTATTATTATTATTATTATTATTTATAAAATGTTATACAAATACACAAATTCGCACACACACACACACACACACACACACACACATACAACAAACACAACCAGCAAATAGAGAAGCAATCATAACTAAAAAAAAAGCTTATTGTTCCTGGGAGTCACGAATACACACGTTTTGTACGTGATAAATTTTCTTGTGCCTTATTGAACAAAAAAAACGAATTTGTGAACAAGTTTTATGAATTGGAAAAGCAAATAACTAAATATTGTATTGTATTTTTCTATTTTCAAAGTTCGTCTACGATACACTTTGGTTTCGTTATGGGTAAAAGGTTACACACGTTTTTATATACTGTGTGTGACTTTTAACATCATCATATTATCAATGGTTATATTGTTTTGGGTTTGATATTTCACTTACATCATATCACAGCAATTTTTGTGGCTAAATCGACTCTTACGAATTGTCATCTAATTGAATTACGGTCCATAGTTTTAACGAGATTCCCAATTTTGTATAATTAAACGCAAATTATAATCGATATTCAATCTTTCATGGAAGAGAAATTTAAAATCGATCGGCCGCGAATTCGATAATATATCACCGTTTATCCCTGAAGTCATTAACAGAACTAATAAATACAATAAAATAAATATGAATAAATTGTTTCGTTGTGTTTTGTGTGGGATGACCACCCAAAGGAGCAATTACAACATCATCAAAAATTAAAATCATATCAGAAACTCACCAACGACGAAGTAAGAAAACTTCATCAAAACACCTCTTTATCGCGTATATATGATACTGCAAACAACCCAGTGTAAGTGGTCATGGTGGCACGACTATAATCTTAACAAAGGCATCACAAACTGTTAAAATATTGGGAAGATTTTGTGAGAATTCAGACTTACAGTCATCAAAGCTACTTGTATAATACTATTATAGTAAAACATTTTAAATGTATTTGCACTAGTGAGCCAACGAACTACCAATCGGACAGAAAAAAGAGTACCCAGATGTAATGATGATTTCTGTGTAACAAAGACAATCACTCATAACTTCTTGCTGACTGAATGAAAGCATGAATTATCAGCATCAGTAGACACATTATAATAAGTAGAAGCCACCGATCGACACAATATTTAATAACAACACCGACTGGAAACTATTCAAGAAACTATTGTCTCAACAAATGTGCCATTAAAAACTATAGAACTCCAACAATTAATCCGGAATCTAAATCGGAATACGTACTACCATTGCACGAAGAATAACAAAATAAAGAATACGGATTAGTACGTATCTTCAGAATCCCATTGACATGGATATCAAATGAAAGGTGTTCGCAAGTAGAATACGATTAACCGAGTCACTTAATCCTAATTATAATATGGCGAACAATACAAGCTGACGGATTTGAATTCATTGTTAATCTCTGAACAGCGCCCAATACTACCATACTATTGCTATACTATGCCGAATACTTAAGCAATTTGAGTTCATAATTAATTATAATGTAATATTTAATATTATTTCTCCAGTTTGTGTTCAACAGCCTGGTTTTGTGGGAGTTCGTTCAACGACTACTAATTTTCTAAAATTTGTAACTTTTTGAACGAAAAAACCTTGGTTGATCGGTGCCACTGGATTGTATTTTCACTGGTTTTAGCAAGTTTTTGAACGCATTATCTCACACGGTATTACTTTTGAAATAAATAAATAAATAGATCTTCTCCATTTTTTATCTGCAGCAAAATTTTATTAAAGATTGGAACATCACGTGACACAGTTAAAGAGCGTTATTCATACATTTCTCTGAAAGATGTAATAGTTTTGATAGCTGTGATGAAAAAATTTTAAATTAGAATTTATTTCGAAATCTTATTCCTGTAATTATTCCATGTTTCATATACTTATAATTAAATTGAATCACAATGACATCGGTGAAATTAAAAAATTAAAGATTGATACAGACTTGGTATTCGCGAAATGTATTTGCCACATTCGAGAAATTATAAGATGGATCAACATCATGTGTTACATTATCCTGATAATGATGATCCACGACAATTAAACGGCGTTGGTTTTATAGCCAATGGAAAAGTCAACAGATGTTTTAAGAATTGGTTACGAATGTCGAACGGTATTAACAGTTATTCCTCATTGCAGATTGTATGTTATTGAGTCAACTTATTCAGACATCTTAAAGGCGAAAGCTTACACGACATCATCAGAAATTACAATTTTGATGGTATATGGAATTTAATGCCAATGTAGAATATGGTAAAAGGTAAGCCATTGTGGGTGAGTATTGTTTGGGTACTGTTAATGAAATCAACCTTTATAGCTATGCCAAAAAATTCCAATGCACGTATTCATAGAATGAGTCATGTATTGAAACTGTTCCTAAAAACATTTTAGTAATTCAATTTGGATTCAGAAATGGTTTTGGTACACGAGAGCACATGCAATTTTTGGTACAGCTTTGTCGACATATGTTGTGTTGACATATGATGTTTATGCCTGTGTCATTGATTACGAAAAGGCATTTGATATAATTCAACATGACAATATAATTGCAATACACAATGATTTGAAACTGGATGGTAAAGATATTCGAATAATTGCTAATTTGTAATGGAATCAAACTGTTGATGGAAATATATGTGAAAAAGTTCGTATCTTGAAAGGTCTGAGACAAAGCTGTCTTCACCCTTCACCCTTGCTGTTCAACGTTATATTCGGAATGTATCTTTCGTGAAATTACGGCGGATATAAACGTTGGTATTATAGATGAATGGAATTCCAATTAATAATTTAAGGTATGCTGATGACACAGTTTTATTGGCCACTACAATTATGTAGATTTGAAAACATTATTAAATATGGTGGCGATAAAAAGTTCCGATTTTGGTGTAAAATTGAATGAAAAATAGACAAAATGGATGATGGTCAGCAAGGATAATAACATTGCTAATTTTTAAGGTGAGAAATGACATCATTGAAAAAGTATAACACCACACAAATATATTGGTTGTTAATTGACAGAAAATTGGGATAACACACAGGAGGTAAGATGTTGAATTTAACAAGGCAAAGCAAATTTTTTTTGAAAATGAAGAAAGTATTCATCAGACGAGATATGAACGCGTGTACGTTTACTTCGATGTTACGTATGTTCAGTATTCTCTTTTATGGTGTAGAGGCATGGGCTTTAAATGAAGACATGTGCATAAAAACTGAAAGCATTGGAAATGTGGACTTATCGTAGAATACTGAAAATTCACTATAGATTAGTAATTTTAAAAGACAGAGTGTGCAGTGTTTTCCATAACGAAACCTTATGAATTTATCTAAAATGTCAACAAACTATGATTTATTTAATTTAAAAAATTACATTTGCAAATATTTAACCAGTGGTAGTTTCCCGAATGCCTAAAATTGACGCATGAATTACTCAAATTATTTAACGAAATCATCTCAACCATGAAATATCTGGTGTGCGCAATAATGCATAGCAAATGTAGTCATGCATTTTTGAATTAGAATTGTCACGTGTCAATTGTCAATGTACAATTGTCATGTGTTCATGTAATTTAACGAGATTGAAATGATAATGTTTACGAATTTCCCATATACTTCATAGAATTTGTTCGTTTTTAGTTTAAAGGTAACACAATCGTACGCCAAATTGGTATGATAACAATTTGAAATTTATTAGCAATGATCGTAACTGCAAAGCTTGGAAAAATTATGTGATACTCGATTTCTATATCTTACTTAATTGGGATTCAATTGCGTTAACATACATATGGGATTTCTGAAAATTTCTAAATTTCTGTTGTAAACATCAACATTAATGGAATCTATTATTGGTACTTCGTTATATTTATAGATTGTCTGAAAAATTCATATTGTGTGCAACTTCATACCCCTTCAAATATAAATTAAGAAATAAAAATATGTTTTCTGAGTTGATGGTCTTGGCACACTGTATTTATATGGAACCTAAATTAGTTTTTTACCCCGTTCATCCTCATATATTTATTATTATTCTACATTAGACCTAAAAATAAAACGAATAATTTTTAAAAGACACTCTGGCGCCATTGACTTAAATGGTTATAAATTAAAAAAAAACACATTCGAACTAGTACTTGGATAGTACTTAAAATCTATTTTAAATTCTGTAACATAATAATTTCTTAAAATAAATTATATAATTTAATAATTTGTAATTTTTTGATTGTTTTTTTGCAACAGGTTTCTTGGATGCGTAAAAGAGATTTGCATATACTAACCTCAAATATTTTTACGTACACCGGCGATCAACGTTTCTCAGTTATCCATCAAACTGATACGGATGACTGGGATTTAAGAATTTTATATGCACAAGAACGGGACAGTGGCATCTATGAATGCCAAGTTAACATAGAACCCAAAATTAATTTGGCTGTTAGCTTGGAAGTAACAGGTAATTATTTATAAATTATTATTAATATTTCTATTACGATTATAATCGTGTATATTTGGAAAATTGTGTGAAATATTTCTTCAAATAATGTACGTGAAGTTATTAACTTATTGTAAGATGTATTTATTGTGAAAAATGGACACAAGTTATTTTAATCAAATTATTTTCTTTCCAATTCTTTAAATTTCTCGCATCTCTCTGACAGCGTAATCATATTGTGGTGTCGCAGTGGCGGCTAATTAAGATAACTATACTAATTGCATCATTGCCATAGCGGTAGTGTTTGTCACTCAGCATGCCATCGATCCGAAGAAGGACAGAAACAAGCGAAGACTCGAATTTACATTTTCTGGGGTGCATCAAGAAATTTTTGTTTTTTCAATCCAATTTTACCAATGTCTTTAAGAACATTAACTTCAAAATTAAAATTAAGTCTACTATTTTGCATATCATTTTGCCTCAATTGCGCTGAAGGTTCTGGAGAATATGGTTTCCTTGCACTTATTCGCTAGACAATCTGAGGCGAATACTGCAAATGGATCAGTGTATCAGTGAAAAAATTCTCACAATGATTTTGGGTATCCCAAAATTTGTTTGTCGTGCGGTGTCATAGATATGATATCGAATTTCGCCACAGCTGGAGTAATTTTTAATAAAAAATTCAAAATCCATATCCATAGGCAGAGATGATTGGACGGGTGTAAATAAAATGCTGCCTCCATCGGATAATTGTTGGTATTTCGGACGGTTCCTAATTGCGAACTATTCGGTTAAGTTTGCCTATGGGTAAGTGTACCACTGTTTTCCAATTGGAGGATGCAGCGATTGTAAATTGTACGTATAGAATTATTAGTTCGGGGGTTTCTGCGGAATATACTTCATATGCTCCGACGGTAAGTCTTTACTGATGACACTCAACGGAACAACAATAAGATCAAGGTTGTTAAACGAACGTATTAATTGGTCGTGTATGGAGACAATTTTGCAACTGTCGACAGGCAAAAAACATGGGTTGTTGCCTCATTAGGTGAACGGCTGCTGTATTACTGGGGTTACTCACAAACAAATTAAGATTTGTGATTGGGTTGCTTGAATGGCCACTGCACGTTAAACTATCACCTTCATAATTTGTATTTGGTTACAAATGCATTTTGTGTTAAATATTCCCTATCGAAAACATCTGAATGACATTACTAATGTAAATATCCAGTCTATGACAAATCTAGGCATAGAATATTTGAAGATCCGCAATGAACGAATCATATAAGAAACATGTCTGGTTTCATTGGTGTAGAAATCAATATTTAAGCTTCACATTTGTGATAGAACTATATGGGAAACAACTAGTAGTTCGAATATTAGAAATTTTTTTAATGAGTTCAGAAAGATTCTCAGGACAATAGTTAAATTTTAAGTAAGCAACACAACAACATGACGTAAATTTTCAATGAATGATGTGATACGAATATCTATCAAAATATTTATAAACATAATGCTGAATAACGGTGGCTCAACCATCTTCTAACGAATAAATTCTACGTTTAAATATAACGATTTTGAAGCAGAAGCCAAAGACCATGCATAAAAAATCATTGATATTATGAAATTATAAGCTAAAACAATTTGATAAATTGGCGGAATAGTTGAATAGCTGCCAAAGCACCTACGTCAACACAGAGGGTATCCTTAAATTGTCGGACAAGTGGGCAAAGGTTGTTTGAAACTACAACATACATTGAATAAATTTGTTTTTCCTTGCATAAACAAAAATAATGTCTTGTATTTATTCGAAAAAAAGGACTAATTCTAATTTCTATTCCAAACCTTTATTTTTTAATAGTTTTCAATTTTAATATCATTTTAATAGTTAACATAATTTTTTAATATTGAATTCTGACACTAAAACATACACGTACACTTAATGTCAATTCACTCTTAATGCATATACAGAGTATGCACAGTAACAATTACCAGAGCAATCCATAACTTAACCAAATAAACGAAAAATTACGTTGATAGGCCATGAGACAAACGTAAAAGTCAATTAGCATCCTATCGATGCAAATTAGAAATATATGTAATACAGGAATTGAATTACTTTATGATGAGCACATCTAAATCAGAAGGGATCGCATGCCAACAAGACAATCCACAATACTCTACAAAATATTTTGACAATAATATGACTCCGCCGAGTTAAAGGTTTATTGAAGTTTATTCTCAGATTTTTTATCGTACAGAGAGTCGGTAATAGCAATAGAATGTAGTAATAAGAGGAATTCAATGACGAGGTATCAATTGCCCTTCTTGTCTGTCATTTTGATTCATTATGTCTTATTCTATTGATATGCGTTGAACCCAACCGAAAATTAATTTTAATTCATTATTTACAGCCGAAATACGCAGAAAATTAATTGAACCTCCGAAATTAGTAAAAGTGTAACAGACCACAACAGAATTTTGAAGCGAAACAAAGTGAGACTTGAAATAGATTAGGCAAGAAATTTCCAAAATCAGACATCCTCTAATACCATGTCGTCTTATGTTACCTCCATACACTGCCAGTTAGGTGCTACTATATATTGGCACCGATCATGTATGTGGTACACACTGGATAAAAGATATGAAAGATATTAGTATGTCGTTTCACTGAAAGCCTGATGTCTGGCGAAATCTGTACAATTTGGTGGAAGCTAAGTTATTAATGCAGAATTAGTGAAAGCCTTCGCATCACCAAATAAGTGACACGGTTACATAGCAATGTAAATATATTCAAACCGGCAACTTTAATATTTTTAATTTGATAAACATTGATTTTTTATTGCTTAAAATTTTCTACAAATCAAGATATGGTTTCAATAAATCTCACATTGAAAGATGCGTTCGACCAATTTTAATAATAATGCAAACCATACGTTTTTAACTTTATCATTTTGATATTGTTATATTTATTTAAACTCACAATACCAAAAAACACAATGTACATAGTCTAAAAAATTATGAATATAATCCGTGTATCGTGGGATCCGGGTGTAAGATCATCTTATATTAAAATCACTTTTTTTTCTCACCATAACATTACTGTAATATGGGCAGTCCCACATCTTCATTTTCAAATATTCTTACAAATTCTTCATTGTGTTTACAAATTAAATCTAATTGAAATACACCATATGAACTGGAATGTTCATTAATTATTGTAAACGGATACAAATTAACGTCTGTAAAACATTCATTAATAAAATATTGCATTTTTGACAATGAACAAATTAAATTTTTCGGTAGGCTTTCGCTATACGAATAATAACAATTATTTTGACTGACATCAATGCCGTCTGATATTGAAGCGCTTACACTAGAAAAGAGTCGTCCATGGTTACGATGGAATACCAATTCAATTACATTCTGTACAATATCAAACATTGTACTTGTATCTATTGCAGGCCAATCCACGTTTTTATAATCGTTATTAAAGTCCACGTTTGCATCCGTGGTTAGTAAGGCACAATCAGATTTATATAGTCGATGGAATACTGGTGATTGAAACGATAAATTTCGATTAATCGATTGTATGCGATATATTTTTGTTGAATTTGATTGATGAAAATGGCGATAAAGATCACCACCAACCACCGTTAATTCTTCAGTCGTGTAATCCTGAACTGTTTCCAGAGTTGTTAAAATTGTGTTTAAATAAATTAGAGTACCAATACCAACAATTGTATTATTAAGTCTGATGTATAAATGTAATCCATAAAGCGCTTTGAAAGATTTGTTGTAATCTGCATTGGTTTTGGTCGGCGCCTTTTTATTATAAGCTGAAATTTTAAAAATAAAAAAAATATATTAAATAAAATAAATACAAATTAAGAATAAAAAATAAAATAAATTATTTAACAAAATCTAATTACGGAATGCTAAACTACACGAAATTATTATTAAATTTATAAAAGAAATTAATTTTAATTTAATTAACATTTTTAATTTATAGAAATTTATATATTTCACAAAACTTTTATTCGAATTATTTTTGTTTTTGTTCTGAAAATTCACTTTTTGATTGAATTTTTTTCGAAAATATTTTGTTAAATTTATTTTAACTTTTTAACAAAATATATTACTTTCAATTACTATCGCGTTTGGTTACGGCCGCAACAATGCAGAATTGAATGGATTTAATAAAAAAAAAAAAATTAATACAATAATTAATTAAATTCCAGTACAACAATAACATAAAAATTTATAATTAGAATTACGGGACTTACGGTAAAACTAATAAATTTATTTATTTATTTATTTATTTATTTATTTATTCGTTATTGGTTTAATGAAACGTAAATTCTCTACTGTAACAGTGTCTTGAAATATGATTATTTTAGAGAAACGAATTCCATGTAGTTGTGGTAGTATTTAGTTTCAAAATAATAATCACCACTACAAATACAAACGATTACTTTTTCAATTTATTTTAGACATATCAATACATTTTATAAATTATTCCTTATTATTGCACACCGGAATCACCAGTAAAAGTGTATCTGACAATCCGTTCCATCGTACGTAGGTAACGCCATATAATTAACAAACAATTTGAATCGAAAGTCTGATGAACTTTTTAAAATTTGTTCATGCACATTTGGATCACAACAAAATCGTTACATTTTTTTAATTAAAACAAAAGGCAATTACTTAACTCAAAAAACATTAAATACTAATGAACAATTAAAATGAAAAATTAGAGTTTGATTAATTAATTAATTAATTATTGAAAAATTTAGATACAATGGATTAATAGGTGTGTTAAAAATTATGAAAAAATTTAATTTTAACACTTACATTATTTACATTATTATCTATGAAAAAAAAACCGGAACTACAAAAATTTTAAATCATAATCAAACCATATTCAAGGGAGTAAAACGGTCAAATACAGGTTGCGTGAATAGTTTCTAGCCCATTGAAGTGAAAGGCTGTTTTGTTTTTTTGGCTTCGGAGGCAGTGTTTTTTATTCAATATAATCTCCCGACAATTCAATACATTTACTCCAGTGCTACGCCAATAATTTTATGGCGTGGCCGAAGAATGATTCCCGAAGCTCTGCAAAATATCTGTCTCGTTGCGGCTGCTATGGGACGTCTTCATTAGACAAAAAATACTTTCTTCGCAGAAATTGTTTGAGATTTCTGAAAAGGTAGTTGTCGCTGGAAGCCAAATCTGGTGAATGCGGTCGATGCTCAATCAAATCGTACTTTAAATACTTGACTTTATTTATGATCAAAACACTTTTGTGAACAGATGCCATTGTCTTGATGAAAAATGATTTTTTGGTGTTTGGATTTTTGCGTCCAATTGATTCAAAGGGTTATAATAACACTCTGAGTTGATTGTTTTACCTTTCTGAAGATAATCGATCAATAAAATTCCATTTGCATCACAAAAAAACTGATACCATAAACCGTTTTGCCGTTCGTTCATGCTTAGTCTGCTTCGGAACCGAACATCCAACTTTATTCCACTGTAAACGTTCTTGTATGAATTTAGGGTTATACGGTGGTAGATCCTAGTCTCATCCATAGTTGATAAAACGACGCACAAAATAGGTTTTATTCTTTTTAAAACGATCCAAATATCTCTGACAAATTTTGTTTACGATTGAGTTTTTGTTGAATTGTTAACGTGTGCAGCGCGGCACCACACTTTTCCAGACAACTTTTTTAAATTTGTAATTCTTCAAGTAAAATATGGCGTACTCGTTTATCTCAGATGCCTATAGTATCAGCACGTATTTCACGCGTAATCAAACTTGGATCTTCCGCTAACAATATCATGTATTTTTTCAATATTTTCTGATGTCAAGGTTTGTACCGCCACATTTAAATTCAGCTACCCAATTTACTTTACTGTTGCATATGATGGAGCACTTTCACCGTTCACACATTTACCATATCGTTATGAATTTCTTGTCCGGCTAAGCCTTTTTTTAAATAAATATTCAATGAGTGGTCGATTTTTTAATTTTTTCATGTTAAAATAAAATCACTGTCACATCAACTGCAAATGGCTTGTAAACAAGGAATGAATTGGCAAATCGATAAAATGGCTATTAAACCGGATATACATATTCAAATATTTTAAAATTTAATTCAGTATCAATGTAAACACCCAGATCAAGTGTCCTGTCGACATTATTCAAAACAATAACATCAAAATGGTAGGAAAAAATTAAAGTCAAATTTTTACGCATGAAATTAATAACTTTACATTTGTCAATATTTAAAAATATGTTGTTTACTGTACACCATTCCTGGAATGCATTCATATCTGTCTGAAGTAATTGAGAGTACTTTAATGACTCAACAGATATGTATATTTTAACCTCATCTGCATTTATTTTGTATTCGGAGTATTTAAAAATAGAAGTTGACTTACCTTAATATATAAAATAAATAAAATAGGACCCAAATGGCTACCCAGGGAACACCAGATGCAATAGACTTAGACAATACACCATCTAACAGTACACTACATCACTTAAATATAACTCAATTCATGAAACAAAAATTAACTCCAAAACCAATCTTTAATAGTTATTTGGCCAGTATGAGACATTTTATCGAATGCCTTACTAAAACAGTCGACTGAGTTTATCAAAACAATATGTTACAATACAAGCAAATTAGTGGTTGTTGATCTACCACGAGCACAAACCCAAGTTGTTCGGTACATATTATAGATTTATCAATAAATACAACAAAATCAGTTATTATACTTTCGAAAATTTTTCGAATACAGGAAAGTCTAGCAACTGGACAATCATTTTTTACGTCATTTTTACTACCTTTTTTTGTAAAGCGGAATAATAAAAGACCTTTTCCATGAATGATCCACTAGACACCGGCTTGTTAAATAACATTGACAAACGCAATGACAAACTCTTAACGCATTTAATAAGGACAACTGATGGAAAGCCATCGGGGCCATGAGAATATTTGAAACATCATCAGTAAAATTGATATTAAACAAATATCCGAAGGAACTTATGTTTTCGGTATTAAATTTGTCAGAAATTGTGTCATATTTTCCATAAGACTATTTTAAAAAACATCAGCAAATAAACCACAAATTGCACCCGAATCAACACCCAGAACATCACCACAGGAAATTTGTGTAGGATAAAATGTAATGTGATTTGTGTAAAAAATCAAACTCAATTAAATCAAATCTATCATTTAATTTGTTTAAATTGTCATTTTTGTATTCAAAATCATAAATCAATTCAATTGGAAGATTTGTATTTACATCAAAATTAATTTTCATTATTATAGTTGGATGATGAGCAGCTTTACACGCTACGAAATCAGTAACCTGTTATTATGATTTTTAATGGAATTTAGTTGACAGAGATCAAGCGATGTAACTACATCCAGAAACGAGGAATCTTATTCAAGGGTAACATTCGAAGGTATCATATAATCTCCATCTTGAGAATGTATCCACTTAACATTGGGCAATTTGAAATATCCGATAACCATTATTTCATCTTCAGCAGTACACATTTCTAGCGACAGCTCATGAATGTATTGTACCAAATTTTTTGATATAGTGCATTACCACCAACAGGAGGTATCTAAAAACTCAACCCAAATATAAACAACTACCATTTAATTTAACGCAATCACAAATGCACTCCAAAGTGTCAACGTTGTTTGTCAAAATAACCGTTGATGATGAAAGCTTAGATTTAACAGCAACATGAACTCCCCACCACCTTTAGCAGTTGATGTACCATTGTCATACTAACATCTTGCTTAAAGACGTGATACGATGTTTTTCTGTAAGAACATGAATATCACCAATATTTTTGTTTTGAAATTCATGAACCACAATATTTTCTATCAACCAATTTTCAGTATCATTAAATAATTCAAAACATTCTTCAGGTACAAAAATTTTAAATAATGAATATTTACTAACATTTTTAATACTCCTCAATTGTTGTGACTGATTATATTGTGTGCGGGGGTTATTATTATTAAATATCATTATTGTATATTCGTTTCTCTCTCTGCAGAAAAATTGATTCAGCAAACATAATTTAATGCAAATTCTTTGCAAGTTGTTAAAAATCGAAAAATGAACTTTTTACGTTTGTAAAAAACAAAGCGTAAATCTACAGCCTATAAAAATTTGCTAAGAACCAGATTTGGTTAATCTTTGTCATTGGTAAAATTCTATCAAAACAACGCCGAACATCATGTTGTCTGTTAAAAATGTCGAATAAATTAAATTGAAATAAAATAATAAAATTGTTATAAATATTATGGATTTATTGATACCCATAGCAAGGAAATCATCCAAAGAAAATATATTTGGTGTGTGTATAAATAATATTATCTTACTGGTATAATAACCTTCATGCAAATACATATTAGTTACGTTAACGCAGACACCATATAAACGATATGTTCCATAACGTCGATGTTATTTAAGTTCCACACCAAATTAAGCATAAACACTTTTGAATGATATTAATAGCGGTTATTTACCTAATAACTGTGGTGACATCTGTTATTCAATAGTAACCTCTTACAATAATATATTTACCGAAATACACTATAGATTTAATATTTGTGATTTGTTAATTTCCATATCAGGAACGATATTTTTCTGATTTAATTTTTCTATGTGTAATTGTATTTTCTATGTGCAATTGTATATATGAACATTTGATGTTTGAAATGTCAAACATTTTTATTGGCGCTTGCGCATATCACGGTTTATGGCTGTTTTTGCCTCAACTTCTTAACGTAAATTGGTAGTCAATGTCAGTATTTTCGTCATAAGGCATAATTAAATTGTCATATTGTTCGGTCATTGGTCAATTCAATTAATTTAAGTATTTATTATATTTTGTGAATAGTCAATAATTATACATTGACTATTCACAAAATATAATAAATGTGTGGTCTGGTAAAGTAGGTACTTGAAAGAAAAAATGTTAGGCAAGTGCATGTTTTCGATTAAAATACCTTTTCTTTGAAAATGTTTAACAGAAGAATTTTATGCCTATCTGAAGTTTATGTTTTCCTATAACGAATTTTAAGGATCTTAATGTCACACTTTACTGCATCTAACCATCTAGCCTCAGATCTTCCGGCTCTTCTTCTTCCTTTTGGATTACCAATCAACAATTTTTGTGGCAGACGTAATACGTGCCCAAGCCATCTTAGACTATTGGTTTTGATTATTGCGACAATATTTGGTTCACCGTACAACTTCTCAAATATCGAAATTGTATGTTCGTCTGCAACTATTATGTTCGTTATCGCTACCATTTCTGGTTCTGTGTCATGCATTATACTTCCGATCCATCGGTTAATATTGGAGGAATAAATGTTTAATACCGCTTACACTTTAGAATTCGTAATGTCTATGATCTCGAATTGTTATTGTAGCAATTATTGAAAACGTATTGTTACGATTTGTGTAATTACGTAATAAGAAATGTACTGGTATTTGTTTGTACAATTTGGTATTTTCGGTTTTTGTCGTGGTATCAGTAATATAATCCATAATTTTAACTTCTAATTCAATGCAACTTTATTTATCTTTATTATTTTGTTGATTTCAAAGGACCATAAATTTTAATTCACAATATATAGAAGCCAATGACCATGGTCCATATACGAAGTAATATGGCACCACCCATATGGCGAACTAATATCTATATTCGATCCAACAAAATTGTGTGAAACAGTTGCTTGCAGCTGCATACAATAAATACACACGTCCGCCGATAAGCTCAACACTAACACTCAAAGTAGTCCTATTTTAATCTTTTTGCATGAGTTGCAGTAAATTTGGTAACAACATTAACACAAAATGAAAGGAAAATGTTCACTTACCACCTAAGTTGAGGTATCCCAATGCTAATAAAATTTTTTGCCAGATTGATCATGTAATCATGAAAATAGATAACAATTATATTTTTTTTTTCCTCCATTTTCATTTTGAAAGGGTGTAACGAGTCACCGGCAGAAGTAAAAAATTTAAAATTTTATGAAGATCTATAGCAATTTAGGCCGATGTGCCACAATAATTTTTGACCGGCAGGAGTAAGAAATTTAACATTTTATGAAGATCTATAGCAATTTAGGCCTATGTGTCAGAATAATTTTTGAAATTAGAATTGAAACCTATTTTGTTGACCGCTGTAAAATGGATTAAAATTTGATAAAATAAAATAAAAATATTGTGATCGATTATTTAAGACACCCTGTATTTCCGCTATTTTGAACAGCTCGATCGTCAAATTAACATCATTTTTAGATTCTTTCAATCAATCAGTATCTGAGATAGAATCATAAAAATGAGGGTTATACATTTTAAAATATTGTTTATATGAAACACCCGGTTATAAAAGTATGCATAGCTTTTTTGCCTGGATACCTAATGTTAAAAAGTTGTACATCAAATTAAAGGGGAAAAATTCGACCATCGACTTTATTTAAAGTAAATTTTTAAAAAACTAGCTCCTTACAAAATTATATGCACTTTTTGTTTTGCACAATTTTTCAAAATTCGTTACTTTTGTTACACCCACTGACCAAATCCAATTCATTCCGAACTTTAAAAATTATACGAGTTTTCTATTTTGATGATTACTACAACCTGGCAAAATCATATTGGATTCGCAATACCTCACCTCAGGTGGTGACCTTGTTAATTAAATAAATGTAAATAAACAAATAGAAATCGACGTCTCGTCTTATTTTTTTTTGTCATAGATGTGCCACGAAATGAATTGGGATTTTAAACTTATACCATTTTTCAATCTAAAAAATTTGTAGTCTCATTTTTTGAAATTAGTTAATTAATTTTTTTTGAAATTTCTTTATAAATTTGTGTTTTTTTATTTCTTTCAATGTTATTTTAATCCTCTTTAAATAAAAAAAAAACTATTGATTGTTGTTGCAATGTTTCTATTAAAATTGTTGTTGTCTTTTTGTTGTTGTTGTTGTTGTTGTTGTTGTTGTTGTTGTTTGTTGTATTTTTGTTTCCTTATCTCTTTGATCATTTTGTGTGTTTTCAGCTGAGCGTGACGTTGACGGTGGTGCATCTGGATTTTATTACATCAATGAAATTGAGGGTGTTGGCAAAAAAGGTTAGCGGAAACAATAGTTTTTCTTTTTATTTTTGTCGTTGGTTTGTTTTGTTTTTGGCATTTTTATTGCATGTTTGTGTGCTTTAGCATAATTTAATAGCTAGTTTTTCGTTTTTTTTTAACAATATTATTAGTTTAATTTTGGTTTTATAGTTTAAATATTATTGTTTTCCCACTATCGCTTTGGCATTCTATATTACCGCCTGGTCTCCTCGATCTGGGTCGTAAAATTTCTAGTTTTTTTCGCTTTTATATTTGTCATTATTTAATTAAATTCAATTTACATTTGGTTGTACCACAGCAGGAGAATGTTCAAAGGAACACATCCGGTGCTTTGTATAATGCGGAAGAGAGCATTAAAATTCAAAAGTCATTAAAATTAGCCGAAAAATTTATTCATTTATTCCATTTTTTATGTGTTACATTTAAAAAATTATTTAAAATCGGTTCCTTATCGTATTTTTATTAATTGTTATTAATTTTGTTTCTCAAAATATTCACTATTTTATTTTGTTATAAGGAATTAAAAATTATAGTATGAATTTAGAAAGGAATTGGAATAGGTGGCCACACTATAGATATGCATTATTATAACATAAATGCTTTGCATGGCATTGTCAAGTTAATATAGCCTAAAATTAAACTAATATTTATTGCCGTTCATTGCTTATCGTTTGTATTTTGCTAGTGTGTTTATTTTTATTTTATACAAAAAATTAAATTTTCCTTTTAACACTTTTGTCTATGCGAGTTTTACACATCACCGCAGTCAATACCAGACGTACATGTGTAAGTGGTCCACAATAAACCGGAATGGATTAAAAAAAAACATAAAACGTATACTCCATTAACTGAAATACATCGATTTGTATGTGCAACAAGTGAATAAACTGACTATTCTTTTGTACAACTATGTGATTGGACCGTATGGTTAAGAACTGATGGTCGTCGCCTAGAATGTCAGTCGAAAGCCTTCAACTGATGCACTGATGGTTTCCTTTCTGAGCCAAATTTAGTTTAGGCAATAGAAAAACACGCACAATTGCATAGCGCCGAAATATATATTATTAATCATGAAATGTAACGGATTCAAATCCGCTATGTTACATAGGAAATTTTCCGGTATTTATTTTAATACTAAAATTTTTCGGCTGTGTGACCATTTATTCGCATATGGAATAAAAAGAAAAACGGATATCTTTGAAAATATGGTGTTGGACGCTATTCAAAGATTAACAATGTTTGTACACACATAACTATGGGCTAATCACCCACATAAAAATAATACTATTTTGAAAACATCTATGTTTCGTTAATTACAGTACAATTGGTTAATTGTTATATACACCCTTGCGGGGAGTAATTTACCAACTTGGTTGTAATGAAAGGTGTATTAGATGACATAAGGCTCCAGTTGGAGCAAAATATGGCTTAACAACAACAATAGAAAAATAGTAATAGTAGCGAATAAGTCATAAATTAAGTGAATATAGTGAATGATTAAAGTAAAAAAATTTGATTATTAAGTTTTAATACGGTGCAATTTTTGATCATTATTTAATTGATGTGGAGTAAAGTTTGAATTCACCTATCGTAGACCGGTTAAAATTCGATGAATTATTGTTTTCGGTATTCCAAGATCAATTTCTATGGGTTCCACTGAAGAGTTTTTAGAAATTTTCACGAAATCAATGTTTTCTTCAGTAAATCACTTCAGATGTATGACCTGAACGTTCATCATCACTTATCCAGTGATCTCCGCCTTCTGTGAATCATTTATGCCATTTAAAAACTTTTACAAACTACAGACTAACACAGAACTATCACACCAGACCGTGATTTTAGGCAAATCAAAGCAAATCATTGTGTAAAGCCAATTTTTAAATAAAATTTAATGTGAAAATGTTAAATGTGTGGCAAAATACAAGAAAATCATTGAACACTGGCCCAAGAAATACTATATTATTGAACAATGGTATCTTGATTGCTTAAAATTCCAGAACTTCCAAAATATTCTGATTATAAAAATATTCCATAACTTAATATGAACTGTGAGATTTCACCCTATGAAATTCAAGTCGATTGACCTTCGTTTACGTAGCGATTTTTAAATTTGGAAAGTGAAAACTTATTCATGTTCGTTCTCATAGACAGAAGGATTAAACAAACAAACTTTAGTTAATGCAATCAAAAGCGATATGATCGCTCTCTAAACCCTAAATAATAATAACACACTTCATGTACTTATTCTAAGACACATATGCCCGTATTATGGTCGTTATTTTAAGTATACACACTCTGCGGCACTATTGCTCGCATTATAGTATTTAACCAAAAATTATTATATTTCAAATGTATTATTCAATTAGTCTAAATTGAAGCATTTTGTAAGAAAAATTATATCACAAATAAATATTCAGTTCTATACAAAATCTGTGTAATATAAAGTTTAAATTTAGAGTTGTATCGCGAAGTGAAAACCTTAATCGTAGCTAGTCTGTGATAGTATTTTCAACTTAGAATTATATCGCCGATCACTCACACGTTGAACGGTTGCACTGCAATTGTGGACACTCTGTATAAAATTTTGTTCCTAAGTAATCAATAAAAAAAAAAAAATATTTCGGGTTATTAAGGTAACAATAAGGTCAATGAAATGGGTTGCTTGAGAACAAAACTTTCTCCTTATCTCATAATAGAATAATTAATTTATGGTATAATTTTTAATTTTCTTTCTTAAAATTGTTCTATTTATTACATAAGTTGCAACATAAAAATTGTATATTATATTTACGTGGACCATCTTTTAAAAGGATGCCCACCAATTTTTTTCGACAAATATGTTCATTAGTTTTATGATATATTGTAATTCCATTCACAGAAAACAATTGTCGAATTAGTGGCTGAAACCTGGTGCAAGTACGTCAAGAATACGAAAACAATTCCGTTAGCTAAGGTTAAGGCAATGGCATTTTTGGGATGCACTACCGTGTAAATTTTATCAAGCATTTAGAAATAGATAATACAATAACCAGTGAATATTATTGCTCTTCATGAGTACGATTAAAAGAAAAAAATGACGTCAATAAACACGAAACGCTAACGCACCATCTACCACATCAACCGTTGTGATAGTCATTTCGTTGGAATAACGTTGTAATAAGTGAATCGATCTAAAGGAAACTTATGTTGAAAGATAAATTGATTTTTTTTCTCAAAATCTCCATCAAAATTTAGCATTAATTTCCTTATACCTTGTAAGCAGAACATACGAGATTGAGAAATCAAAAATTCGTGTGTCTACAGATTCTCATAAATTTACAATTAGAATTCTGAAAATTAGATTTCATAGATTTCAATAGATTTCAGACGCACGATGAAAGTATAAAATAATTGTCTCGACGAATGGATCGATGCTTTAAAAGACGACGACTTCTTTAGACTGTGAATCAGTAAATTGCCGGAAAGATTGGTGAAGGGTCTGCCTTTCTGGATGGAGCATACCTAGAATGATGTACCACTTTTATATTACTTGTTAAATTATCATGTACAGTTAACCAAAATACTTATGCTTGAATATATCCAATATCTAAAAATGTGATTTCTATATTGGATTCTATTTGTACTGTGAGCTATAGTCTTTGTTGCAAATTATTCAGAATTCATTCTAGTATAATTAACTATACGCGTACAGTAGGGAAATTTACTATCTAAAGCCGGCGCCACACAACTTACCCATTTATTTACTGGTCCAGTGAATTGTTAAGCTTTCATTGATATCGGAAAAAAAAATGACCAATTACTAATATTTGTAAAATATTTACATCCACGTGAATTGACAAATTGTTACCAATGACAAATATTTGGCAAGTAGTTGAAACTGTAGGTACAATACAATGTAAAAAAATGACGCAAATGAGAATACATCCAATTAGTCTTCTTTAATCAGTGCGTTCCAAAAACGTAACCGATATAAAGACTATATAGAAACTCGTATCACACTGGAATTGTAATCATAAATATTATTCTAATTGGATCACACTATAGTTCAGTGTAGCAACTATTAGTAGTTTATCAATTGTAATATAAAACTTGGTGTCCATGATACTCAGTTCAATGTATATTGTTTAGGTGTTTTGTAGCTCATAGCTATAATTGAAATTAGATAAATACCTATATAGATAATCCATACACACACAGTGTTTCGTTTAAATAACAGCAATTAACATTATAATAAAATTTGAAAAGTGATTTTTATTCAAAATAGGTTCCATTTGACTTAATACAACGTTTGGCACCAGCAACTAATGTATACATAGATCTTTTTATGTCAGTTGCAGTAATGCTCTTTATCACCAGCGTCACGGCAACTTGGATGGCTGAACATCATCATAAAATGATTCCCTCATGACATAGTTTTCTGTTTTGAAAACACAAAATAGTCAAACGGTGATTGATCAGGCGAATACGGAGTAGGGTGGCTGATGACAGAAAACAGTTTTTTCTTCGAAAATTCATTAATTTTTTAGGTCTTGTGAGGTGTCCAAATAGTCACTTTAGTGGTACTTAATTCATTAGCCAACATTCTCACAGTGAAACTTAATTGGAAAGCAACGATTTCACGAACGATTTTACAGTAATTCAGTACAATTTTTTAGTTCTGGACGTCCATTTTTGAAACATGAAAACCAATCCACAGCTTGTCGTTGATACATACAGAATCCATAAATCATAAACTTTTTTCAACAATTTGTAAGTCTTCACACATTTTTTCTATATTTGCCCTTCGTTCCATCGTATTTTTACGATGCTTGCAACTTTTTAACTTGTAAACCGATTTGCATGAAGTTGGATGCGTTTGAAAGCGAAAAAGTATAACTTTTTAATGATGTCAACTTTCAATAGATGGAATCACGTGTTCGATTCTTTAAATTCAAATTGCAGTTATTTAGACGACACACTGTGTAAGATGATATATTTTGTTAATTGCAATCGACTAATTGTTAGCAAAACTTCGACTTGTTTTATTTAATGAAAATTAACTTTTTTAAAAACCATATTAGCCGCCGGTTTACTATAATTTTAAGTGCTGTGTTTGTTTAAATAATTCTCTCACTGGTTTTTGACAGATTTTTATTTTTATTTTCTAATTTTTTTCATTCCTTCCATTTTTAATCAATTATAAAATTTTATTTCATTTGTATTTTTTCAGCTGCTCGAGCCAGAATTTTAGGCTCTCATGAAGTGCATGTAAAAGCTGGTAGTACTATTTCGCTTTCGTGTGCCGTTAATGTTCATGCATCTTCTATGAAATGGTGAGTATAAATTTTATTTTAATTTTTCAATTAAATGTTTAATAATTACCGGTTTGAATTCGAATTTGTTAAATTCACACAGAGTTAACATCGGTATTAATTTGTGTAATAGGTAATTTCATGTTGAGAATTTCATTGAAATTTTCATTTGTGGAATTAAAAATTTGTTCTTGTACAATTAAAATTGATGATAATGAAAGAAATATAAAAGGGGTAATTGCCGAGACACAAAAATATGGAGAATTTACTATAGTTTACTTGGAATGAAATGGTTGTTGTTGAAATATGTGTAGATAACATTTTTATATAACATTTATAGTCTAACCGTATCCGCTTAAACGTTGATCAGAAACTATCACTCAAAAATATTGTCCAACCAAATGCAATCAGGTACAGGTCAAACATAAAAATAACCTATGAAAATTGAAGTTCAACAAAATAACAGCGCAGAGGAATAGCTTTTGTTTTCCTCAATTCTAACCTATGAATGACTTATGTTTTATTAAATAAATATCATACAGATTCTTCTCAGATTGACCGAAAGCTTCATCGGTGGGACGCGAAAACTTTTTCAACATTTTAAGAAATCCAATAATAAATGAGTTGTTGTGAGACAATAAGACTAATGTAAATTACAATTGAACCAACTCACAATACCTTTATCGCGTGCTTACACTGATCAGTAACCAGATTATTGGTGCATTAGTTTAAACTGGGCTTCAGTATTATGGTGTTGGATTATGCATCAAATGAACCCACATGTTCACTGTTCCAGTGTCGCTCAAACTTAAATCTATCATCAACGCGTGATTTTTGCCAAGAAGTTTCCTATCTAGTTCAATTCCTTGATATTTTGTTTCTTGTTGCCATCCTACCTCTACCCGGTCCGATGTGATCGAGTGTATTAGTTTGGGTACTCCTTGAAAAATCTCACAGATTGATTCCTTACATTTCCCTTTTACTAGGATGACTTTAACTTTGGCATAACATTTAATGCCAAGTTGGCATAATTTAACAATTTACTACTAGGCTCCACATTAATGGTAATAGTAACTCACCCGTTGTGGGCATCTTCGTATTGTATTCATCCTAATGGTATTTATTTCATTTGTTATGTGGATATTGTGCTGTCCACTTTTCTTCTTTCTTGAGATTATTAGATTGCCTCATTGTAGGTATTATCAAATAGCTCTACTGTGTCAATGCATGCACACACTGCCGTTTCCTTTTGTTCCGCAGCTTCATTTATTTCACTCGTCAACGAAAACAAAGTAGTCTCCGTTGGTATGGCTGCTCTCTTTGCATGTCGCCAGCTAAGAAGCAGTATATCTGACAGGATGTTGTGCCTAATATGATCATCAATCATCTTTTCTGTCGTATTTAACGTGAATGATGTTATGAATGAAGGAAATAATGGATTTCGGTTGTGTGGAATTAAAATTATACTTGCCAATATCCATAGCATAGATATGTCTACGCTAGCGCTAAGCTACTTCTAAAAAAATTTAATACGGCAACCGTAAAGATGGTCGCAGCACTTTTCCAAGCCGTTAGTTCGGGATTTCTTCGTATTGTGACATTATCTGTTTCATGTTCTATGTTACATTCAAGAAAGAATTCATTATCATATTTCTTAAGTGACATCTTTACTTCGACACTATTTTTGTCAAGTGTCCTATACAATCTTGCTGCACCAGCCGTGGAACTGATGTGTTCACAGAAGTTCTTAACATTTTTTTTCTTTTAGCGCTACATAGTATTCCTGTCAGTAATAGCGTGTCTATTTGCTCTTGTGAACATTTTGCGTACCTTAAATCTTTAACCTGTGAGTTCTATGTACTACCATAGAGATTCCTCCTGATTCCTTCTACTTTTTTTAAAATATTTCCGAAAATAGTATTTCCTACCCTAAGGTATAATACTTCGTTCCTACTTTTAGTATTTCCTATGTTATAAATATTATAGTTAATCCCTAAATTAGCATCTTTTCAAAAGTAATCACCCATTTGACGCTCTTTGTGTGCATTTGCATCACAGCGAATGATCAGCGGCAACCTCTTACATTTACTTTACAGTATTTTATTAGATTCTGAACTTCCATGGGGGTATGAGCGCCCCACCTCCCGCAAAATATGCAAAGGATAGTATAATTGATGTTAATACGAGCAACAAGGTTCCTTACTTACCCTTGTAGATGCGATGTTAATGCCCAAATGGGTTAACAATAAATACAAATAAAAACAAAAACCATAAAGAATTCTTATTTCCATTAAAAAAGTTATAAATATTTTTTTTCATTTTTCCGTCGTTTTCATTTTGAAATATTTCATTATTTCAATTATTTTTTCATTTTTTTGGTTGACTGAACTCAATTCTTATTTTTTACTAAAATTATTAACTATCGCATTGTGCTGAAAACAAAAAAATAAAAAAATGAATGTCTGTGTGTGTGTGTGTGTGTATGTGCGTGTTGAAATTTAAATTCAGAAGGTTTGGATTTTATGGTGTGGTAAGCTTTTGTGAATGTTTGTGTGAGAGTTTAATAATATATTCATAGTAAAGCAAAAATTGGGGTGAAAATCATTAAACCAACGGTTGAAACTGGTAGTGCGAGACTTTGACCCACTAAAAACATCTCTATTTATCATCGATCGATTAATGGCTTAATGGTTTCTTTATTTTATTCATATGTTTAAGGAATAATTATTTTTGAATGGGCATCTCTGGTTATGGCATTAGTTGGTGCGGTTTCGTTATTATTATCATCCAGTAAGATTTTCATTTCCTTAGTTACTAGCCACATAATTGTATGTCAAACATCTCCATATAAATCATGAGTTGGTTCGCAACCTGCAAGCCTAGAATGGTAAACAATGTAGTTTCCTCTGTACATTACATTTAGTCTCTCTTATTACCCCAACTTTATTTGCTTATGGGATGATTTGATGATTACTATTATATATATGGGAACGTACGATATCTTCCTATACTTGTGATTGACGTTGTTGATTTCAATTCATTGAGCCTTATGCATCACTGCTGTGTCCAATCAAATAATATGTTTACAGTCAACCTATGGGCATAGAAATGGCTTGAATCATGTATAATCGATTATGGAACGGAATACACATATGCTAATGGATGAAATCAAGACAGTGGAGGTACGAGAAAGGTGTCATAAAATTCTCATTGATAACGCTGCCTGAAGAGGAATTGAAGTGAAGTGTAATATTCACTGATGAATCCTTCATTGGACTGGAGAGACAATCTTGAAAAGGGGAGGGGTTGATTTTAAATGCAGAAGAATATTTCGCAATTCGTCGAGGTATATTGCGAGATCTTATAGAGAAATGTATCATGGTAGAATATCGGCCAACGTAATGGAACAACATGAGAAGATGTCGTCAATCTAAATTAGCTCTTAGGTTTTCAAATTGAAATAACACCAGGGTGGTGCTATATGACGATAGATTCTATGATTTCCCAGAGTCGAAGTGCATACTTCAGCCTGAAGCAAGCTCTAGCTGTATCTCATTTGTTTGCGTTGTTTTATCTTCTCTTTGTCCGCAAATTACTACAGATCACCAGTTCATGTGTCGTCACCCATTTTGATTGGTAAATTTTATAAGGTTGCTCTTTTCAGTCTATGCACAGTCTTCAACAGTGAGTAGTGCGTGCAACGCTCCGCTGTTAGATTGTTTCCGAACATATCAACTGGCTTCATTTTTAAATGTATTAATGCTTTTTTTTACACTGATTATTTTATCGTCAGGATATCTGAATTGTTGATCTTTCCTTTGGTCACTAAAGTCTAGAAAGGCTTACAGAAAGCTATATTAGAAACAATGAACAACTGCTGAATAGTTTGCTTACCGAAAAACGTAAATCTACTGAGTTTGCTGTTCATTTTAAAACTGGCGCTAAAGTTTAATTAGTTCAATAATACATTGCTTGAAGCAATTTTAATTATACTTTAGATCAAGTAAGGAAGTAGGGGAATGTATGATAGGCTGCAATCAAAATGCGATTCGACAAAAAATCATGACTATTGATTGATTTTCGTTGCAATGTTTAGGGGTTGTTGGCAGGCAATTTGGCATCACCGTTGATTGGAATATTCTAAATACGGCTATCATTGAAATGACCAGTCGGTGTACAAGGGTTGGTCTATATGTATGACATATATTTCCGTTTTTGAAGACACTTGAGTATGCACACCCATGGGTTCTGAAAATATCATGCAGCCCCCTTGCCATCCCGGTCTTGAAACTATCCGCGTACCATATGATGGTATTTTTCTCAATTTGGTATTCTGAGTGTTTTCCTTTCCACTCTATCTTATTACTTAACTTTGATGTGAAATCTTTCTCAAACTCATACTTAATGGACATTTCATCTTTCAGTAATTGGCTAATCGTTCACGATGATTTTAGCTCTACCTAATCCCTTCGTGCTGAATCTAATCAATGTATGACCGCTTCTTCCGCTGCTCAGTTGATTAGAATTAAACCCGGCAGCAATTCCATACCAACTGTATGGTTCGCATAACTCCTGTAATGGTTAAGCATGCAAATCTTTGTATTTCTTCTTACTTTCTTCTTACCGCAGCGAGTTGTAATCTGTTATTCCAAGCAAATTATCTGTATGTGATTGCTGGCCTGATATACATCCACCTCAGTATACCTGGGTTTTACATGGCCATGTTTTTCTTGACAGACTTCGGCAGACCATTAGACTGTTTCCTCCAACTCATATCCATTATTATACGGTTTACGTATTCCGGATTCCTTTTCCTTATCAACAGAATTTTGCACGAATTGAGTTTCAATCCCACAGTATGACACAAACACTTTACGTGCTCTGCTCTAAAACCTACCATGATGACGATATCATAAAGTATAGCGTAGACATCTGATGCTTTATTTTATTAGTAAATCTACTATTATCAGATTCCACCACAGTGGTGATAGAACCCAACTCTGCGGACATCCTCTGATGGTACTCATTTTAATGGTCCTGTTTGAATCACTGCTGTTTTCATCATATTATAAAACCGTTTAGATGTGATGATGCTGTCGATCGGCCCCTACTTTTCCGTGAACCTTTGATATCTAGGCATGCACTTACCTTTACTTTACTTACTTATACACATATGGTTGATGATGGGTGGGCAATCGGATTGGTTATGGAAATATGTGAGTAAATATAAAATTATATGTAATTAATTTTTGAACTTTCAATTATTTTCGAAAATTTTTATTTATTATTGTATTATTAAATTATGTACAAATAATTTAATTTTTGAGTTCCACTTTTATTCGCCATCTCATATATCTCTATCTTCAGGTATCATGGACTATCTGCCATCGATTTTGATTCTCCTCGCGGTGGTGTCAGCCTAGAAATCGAAAAAACAGAAAGCGGAACCAGCAGCCGTTTGATGCTGGTCAAAGCTGAATTTAGAGATTCGGGTAATTATACTTGCTTGCCATCAAATGCTGTATCAGCATCAGTACAAGTGCATGTATTAAATGGTAAGAACTTAAAATATTATTTATTGTTTATGTTAATTTAATTTGAAATTAATTTTACAAAAATAAACAAAAGTAATAACCGCACAATTTCTTTTCCACCCACCGCATATAGGTGAACATCCAGCAGCTATGCAAGGTTTTGCTTATTTAAAATCATCAAACTTATCGTTAATTATTATTTGCATTCTAATATTATTCATGCAATATGATTTAATTAATGATAATTTAATGATTATCAATGATGAAAATAAAAGAATCGGCATATCACAAGAGGAAAATTTAATAATTTTCAGCAAATATATTTTAAGTTGAAAGAAAAATGTGTATCATTTCTCATTTCGATTAATAATAAAAGCCACAATTTTTATGTTTCACTCTGTTTTGTTGTTGTTACTATAAATATTGGTGAAAAAAGTCACAAAAAAGTGTGAAACAATTTTCCAAAAATCAATTAATATTAAATAGAAAATGTTTTATTAAAGTAAAAAAAAAAAAATAAATAAATAAAAGGATTAGTTGAATTTTTAAAAATGGAAAAGTCGAATTGAAATTATCCGAAATAGAAACAGAAGATTTTTTTTAAAATTGTTCACTGAAAGAAAATTTGTCATTTAAACATTAATTTTACACTTAAACATTTCAAATTACACTATTGAATGATATTATTTTAAATAAACTTGTACATAAACTTGATCCTGCAGTTTATTTTTGATCGTAGACTCAACTTCGACTAATCCAATCGATAAGACTGGGACTAGGACTAGGGAATATAGATTGGAATCAGTCCAAAACAAATTTGTAAGATTTATTTATAAGAAATTTAATTCATTTGATACGTTACGACTGCCTTCTTATATTGAAAGGGTTGCTAGTTTTGATTGTTAGAAAATCATACACGGATGTTTCTTATTTATTTATAATTTCAATTTAAATTATCGAAATATTTTGAACAGATAAATCAGAGAAATCTTCATTTGTCAAATTATTATATCAAATATTTGATTCATTCAATAAATTCAATTCTCACTTCTTAGCAACTTTTACCGTAAGGCCTCGGAAACCGCTGTTCTACATCATGTACATTTTGAATTACCCACCATCCAACTGTTTTATGGATTCCACTTCAGGCATTCCCTTGTCATCCAGAATTGGTATAAGTATAACAAAATATGTCTGAAATTCATAATTTGATATTAAGACTCACTTTGGACGACCCCCACATAATGTTTAGCATATTAAATTCCACTCGGATTTCATATTTTCTATTTTCTATATCGCTTCATATTGATATATGATACATTTCTATATCTGTTACAATACTACAGAGGTAGCAGAATTCCTCAACATCCTCGATTATGTCGTCATAGATTTTAAAAGCAAGTCTTCTGGCAATGCTACGACAATTGGTATTAATGAATCTGATCATATTGTCGATAACGATAATGAATAATAGTGGTGAAAGTATACAAGCCTTTGAATTGTTGTATACTCCCATGCGAAGTAATTTAAGATCCACTTGCAGTAACACCACATGCTATACATATTTATATACATCTGGCCATATAATTTCAATAATTTCAACTGCAAGTTTAATTGAACGTTGAAAGAATGTTTGAACGTTTCAAGCCCCAAATATCGTGTAGTTGCGGCTAAGGAAATTTTTGGAGCAGTTTAGTCTCTTTGACTTTTCCCATTACAAATTTTGTAAACCGATTGTATTCTTAATATCTAATCTGTTAAATGCATTCAGGGCCATTTGATCAGCCCCTTATGTGGCGCCTATGCGATGGCATCCAAATAAGTTTTACCTTATTCGTCTCTACGACAGTTGGTTTAGAACTTTATTGCATTCAGGGGTTGATTTTAAGTAATGATTGTTGTTGTCTAGTGAGAGATGACCTAAGTGACAACTGGACTGTCCGGCATATTATATTTTTATCATCGCTAATTTTTTTTTCCAATTGTTTTAGAATTGCAACATTTGTGACGTGTAGTTCTGCTTGAAATAATCTGAACTCTTCACTGACGTGCAAATATGTATGGCACCCACCATTTTTGAACATCATTTCTTTACCAATTTTCTTTTCAATATTCCATTACACGAATGTGGTATTTTTTTGCCCAAAAAAGCATGTTACTGGAGGCATTTGATTACCCATTTTAAATGTTCAATTTAAAACTATAATATTTGCCTGTTTGACCCCACCTCATCTTGTGTATTGCAATATTTAATGATTTACTGTTTAGTATTGCCTTAATTTCCCCTTTTGGTGTTGTTACACTTGTTACATTAAGACATTAGTCATCCTTTGGATTTTACAATATATGAAATACCGGGAGTCCCATTTTAAACCTCGCATTCAATTATTTCGAAAACGATGGCCCAAACGAAAAAAAGTTTCATACAAAAGTTTTAGTTATCGAAGGGGGACATCTGATGGTGATCTTGAATTTAACTTTGACCTTGACTTTCAAGGTTATTTGAAAGTCAAAAGCATTTTTCAGGGCAAATCCTTATTTTTGTTGTGTTTTTAAATTTGACAGTGATCTTGACCGTCAAGGTTATTGTTGATCAAAACCTATTATTCTAATGGCAATCTCTATTTTTGAGCAGCAGTTTCAGAAAGATCAGGAAATTTTACGTCTGACAGTTACTTTGAATATGACTTTGAACATTAGCTTCAAGATAATTTGAAGGTTAAACGTTTTAAATGTTATAAACTTCAATCACTGTTTTTTACCAGATTCAGAAAAATACCCAATTATCATCACAAGGTGACCCAAATGAAAAAAGTTTCAAACAATAGTTTTTGTTTTCGAAGTAGGACTTGATCTGGACCGACCAATTGAGGCAACACTATAGGTTTTTCCGGGCAGTACTGGCCGCATAAACATTAAGTCTTACCTTGGTTGTCCGGAAACACTTACAGTGTCATATAATATCAAGGTCAAGGTCAAATTTAAGGTCACTGTTTTTTTACTAGGATTTATTGATACATAGCCACTCTTTATCACACCAAATTCAATGTAAATGTAGTGCGCTCAATGTTTTGTTCATGCTTCCACTCTATTATTACCGTTTCATTGCTTTGAATCCTCTTTCGTTTAACATTGTTAAGAACTCATCGCCGGGACTTACTTATTGTGGACATTCTTTTATTGCATTGATATTCACACATTTACTCGACTATTTGTGTTGTTGGTATTACCCTCTTTACGAGCCATTTTATTTATTGCTTTGTGAGTTCCTATTCTATATAGTTCACTCACAATTGATTCATAGCTAGCACAGTCGAGACCTCCATCTAATTCCATAAATGCACGTACTACAAGAAATTTTTTTTCGATTCTTGTCACTCTTCTATATTTCCTCCGTGATCTGCTGAGAACGTGCTGGTTCTCTTTTAAATATGCAAATTGCATGTGTAAACGATGTTAAACTCATATATAGGTCGGTCGATATGCGTTTGATGGTCAACTAAAACAGCTAGTAAACTACTTTATTTTTGTTAAATTTTTCTTTCGCGTTGCGATTTACGAATGTCCTTTTTTTTGTCTAAATTATTTCGCTCACAGTACTTTATTTTTTGAGAAAAATTGTTTAATCAAATCCCAATTTTTTTCGTTTGTGTGTGAAAAGTGAGCGATAAATTTTTTAATTTTTATCAAAAATCGTTAATATTCAGAAATTTAAGTTCGACTTTTTCGTTGTTAAAAATAAATAAAACACAAAATAATTATTTTTAAAGTAAATTAAATTAAAAAAAAATAATTACAAAATAAAAAATATTAAATGAAACATAAAAAAATGTGGTTTTGTATTCAATAAAATTAAAAAAATACAATGTAATTTAAATGTTTAAGCGAAAAATCTAATGATTAATACAATTAATTATATTTAAAAAAAATTGTATTGTAACTTATTGAAAAAGTAAATAAATAAATAATTAAATTAAAAACTTAAGAAAAATTTTAAGAAAAATTAATTAATTTTGTTATAATTAAATGAAATTTAAATGAACATTTTTATTTCTATATTTATTTATTTAATATTTAATTTAATTTTAATTTTTTTATATTTTATTTATATTTTTCTATTAAAAGTGTTTTATTTTAATAATTGTTTATTAATTGTTTATTTTTTAGTGAATTAAATTTGAAAAAACGAGATAATTATAAATAAATAACAGTCTACAATACAAAAAAATCTATTTCTGTTTTGATGAAAATAAAAATTAAAAAATTAATTAATTAATAATTAAATTTAATTAATATAAATTAAAAAAAAAAACAAAAATCTTCAATAAATAAATTATTACTAATTTTAAATGGTTAAGAAATAAATATTAAATAAAAAAATATAACTAAAAAAATTGCAAAAAATACATCGCAGAACCTTTGATTTATTTATACAAAAATGGTGACATAAAAACTTAAATAAAAAATAAATCAAATAAATATTTAATAAATGATTTAAATTTTAAAATAACCAATTTTTCAGAGCCATTGGGCTGAAAAGTTTCCGAAAATTCTAAGAAAAAAACATTTTTTTTTGCAAAATTAAACTTTATTCATCAACATACATCCCTTCGCGGGCGACTCACTGATTCCAACGATCTTCCAACTATTCGATACCATTTTTATAGTACGATTTCGTTTTTTCCTCAAAATAGGCTTCTGTTTCGGCGATCACCTCTTCATTGCTCTTAAATTTCTTTTCAGTGAGCAGTCTCTTTAGGTCTGCAAACAGGAAAAAATCGTTGGTGGCCAGATCTGGAGAATACGGTGGATGTGGAAGCAATTCGAAGCCCAATTCATGCAATTTTGCCATCGTTTTCATTGATTTATGACACGGTGCGTTGTCTTGATGAAACAATACGCTCCAACAAAGCTATATAATAGTCACTATTGATGGTTTTTCCATTTTCGAGATAGTCGATGAAAATTATTCCATGTGCATCCCAAAATACAGATGCCATAACGTTGCCAGTCGACTGTTGCGTTTTTGGTCGTTGTGGACGAGGTTCGTCGCTTGCTGTCCATGATGCTGACTGTCGATTTGACTCCCGAGTGTAATGATGGAGCCATGTTTCATCCATTGTCACATATCGACGCGCAAAAACTCTGTTTTATTGCGGTTGAACATGCCCAAACACTGCTCTGAATCATCGATACGTTGTTGTTTTTGATCGATTGTGATTTCGCGCCGCACCCATTTTGCACAGAACTTGTGCATTCCCAAATATTCATGCACGATATGTCCAACACGCTCCTTTGATATCTTCAGAGCCTCAGTTATCTCGATCAACATCACTTTACGGTCATCGGAAAATTATTTTGTGGACTTTTTTGATATTTTCTGGAGTAACAGAGCCTCCTTTGGACGTCCACTGCGTTCATCGTCCTTGGTGCTCATATGGTCGGTTTTAAATTTTGCAAACCCCAAATGTACTGTTGAAAGAGCGCTGGAGCAGTGTCGGGATAATGCTCGTCAAGCAGTTTTTTGGCTTCAGAAATATTTTTTCCAATCAAAAAATAATGTTTAATCAATGTTCAGCCCATTTGTTATTTCCAGTAAAATTAAATTTTTTAATATGTTCCAATTTGATTTTTTTAACTGCTCAAATTTTAATTTCACAGCATCCTTAACAAATTATAACAATTTAATTGAATTCAACACCTTCATATGTAAATTAAGGCCTCCTCTTTCACCTTTACTCAACGGTTTTACATGGCAACCATCTGACACCTCCCCTCGGTACTCATAGTGTAAACAATTTTTGTGCCTACAACACTTTTTTACAGATTCTCACTTCCATATTGAACGGAAAAGTATTTCGAATTGATACATTAAAGACAATCAATTACTAATCAATGGTAAACAATGTATTATTTGTAAATGTATGCTTTAAAAATTATCGAAATTCATGCTGTAAAATGGATTAAAATTTTATTTGACACCCTGTATTTTCGACGATTTTTGGACAGCTTTATCGTCAAACTGACATCATTTTAAGATTCTCTAAACTATTGTACCTCAGAGACAATCAAAAATATGAACATTTTATCTTTAAAAATATTGTACATATGAAACACCATGTTATAAAAAAACGCATAATTTTAAAACTGGTAACCCTATATTAAAAAATTATGGCTCAAATTAAAGGTGAAGAATTTCACAATCGACTTTATTTAAAGTAAATTTTTAAAAAATTAACTCCACACAAAGTTGTGAAACAAAATTCAATTAATTAAAACCCATTTTTTTTTTATTGCGAAATGAAGCACACTTTTGCCAGCTATTATTCCAACCTCAAAAATTATTGTGGCACTTGGGCATCAAAATTTATAGAAATTTATTCAAATACAATGTTAAAAGGATCGTTACCGGCGTCAAAGTGAAATTAGGGAAAAAAAATATCAGATTTTTCTTTGATGACTAAAATCTGACAAAATTTCATAAGAATCGGAAGCGGACACCTAAATTGGTTCCTATGTTAGTATTCAAAAATAATTAATTTTTCCGGTTCCATTAGAAGTTAGATTAACAATTTTTGCATTAAAACAATGCAATATTTATTATGTATGAAACCAATGCGAAATTTTGGCATTCCCGATACTATTTACCGGTATCTTGCCATTTAACCACAGTTGTTCGACTTCTCCTTCTTCCTTCACCATTTAAACTATTTTTTTCGGCACATGTTCATCCTCCATATGTGTGATCCACCAGTCATTTCATTGCTTTTGAATGTCTTCACAGTATTAGGTTCAACCTATAATATGTCTATTTTGAAACAATTTCGTTCCTTGGCGGCTACAAAAATATACCACGAAGTAACTTTCGTTCGAAACTATTTACAATTTCAAAACAATATATCTCCAGTATTTCATGTTTTCCTAATGCTTTAGTTGCCTTCATATAATTTGTGTTGTCTGTATTCACTGTCAGACCTAGAACCGATATAAAGATTCAACAGCACCCTTATTTCAAAAGCATCCATATTTCGACCCATTGAGTCTTTATCATCAGCATTCGATAATAGTTGACCCGATTTTGTAAAATTCGTTGAATGTTAATCACCATTCACACCACTTACTACCTTCTCCGGTGTAATATAAGAAAGTATTGTTACTAGTGGTTCGCTCTGGCGTAGTCCATCAACCGACTCAAAACGACCAGATAATTTATCTCGGATTGTTTATCAACATTAAACTCCGTACACTTTCCAAAATCGCCTGAATACTAAATATATGATCAGATGTAGATCGATCTGTGCAGAAATTACATTGGTATTCTCCGATAATTTCATTGGCGTATGGAATAAGTCTATGGTATAGTAAATTAGCAAATACCTTATAGCTAATGTTTAATAAAGTTATTCCTCTGTAGTGGTTACAATCTAATTTGTCACCCTTCTTGTACAATGGACAGATAATACCATCCTTCCACTCGTCTGACACCTGTTCGTAATTCCAAATCTTTACAATTAGCACGTGCAGTTGTTACTATAATGAATTCCCATCATGTTTACCTAGTAAGCTATCAGATCAACAGATGATTTATTATTCTTGAGCTTTAGAATAACATACTTTGCTTCGTGCATTGATGGTGCAGCTATAAATGGCTGGTCACTTTGAAATCACACATTTTTCACAAAATTACTGGAGTATTTACATTTCATACACTTTTAAAGTAATCGACGGCCGTCTCTCGAAGCACCCCTCCTAAACGTTTCGTTCCAGTTCTTGTTGTTTTTACGAATCAATTTACTTTCGAACTTCTTCTTAGAGCGATATTCTAAGTGTAGTCATCAAACCACTAATTTGTACCAATCATCTCTGTTGCAACGGATGGTTTTAATTTGTCCAACAAATAATGGCATATCGTGTTCTTTTTTTTCAATTTATGAAGTTTTGTGGATTAGAATCCAATTTGGTTTCAGTTTTCGCCGATCTACAATTGTCCTAACCAGATACATAAACTCTTAGTGAAAACTCAACTCTCTTGCTCGCCGGTAACGTAGACATTATGCAATTAAATTTCCCTGTGTTTATACTTTTATTCCAGTTTCCTTCGCTTACAGAAAAGTTGCAACTAAGGATTTTTTTTAAACAATAACACTTAAAAATTTCAGATAATTTGAAACTTCAAAAATGGTATTTGGTTAAAATAAATAAATACAATACACATAATACTAAGACTGCATTAGATATTCTTATTTTTTCTGAATAGGATAGGACATTATCTCTCCTTTTAATAGCATTCCAGCTGAAACAAATAATATTAAGTTTATTTCAACACGAAATCCATGTAATTTCATAATTATTAACGAAAAATACTTGTTTCATCAAAAGATCAACCAGAAAATAATTTCGTTTACTGGGTACACCAAATATTTGTGGCCACTAATCAATGCAACCTATTGTAAGTCTCATTTCGCCCAACCATCTTCTATTCTATCAATTATTAACAAATAAACTTACCGATAAAACACTTACATTATAGGAATTAAAGGGAAGGACCCGATGGCATCCCACAAATTGTTTTAAGTAAATGTTCATGCTATTTGGAGACCGTCACCTAATTCTATGAATATCCTTAGATGGGAAATATGTATCACTAATTGTAAGAACGATATGTTTTTAGACATAGAGAAATCAAACAATTGCATCGAATTTTCATTCGTTTGTTGTTACATAAAGACTTTGTTTTTACAGTTGTATGATATAATTATTTCTGTCGCCTAAGACGATCCTAATATCGTGACCTGACACATTTCCCTATACTGAAATCAGTTTTTCATAAATCACATACTTATTTTGTCATCAGTGGGTACGCTGCTTGAGAATTATGTTGGCCTGGTACAAATTATTGAAAATGGTTTGAAATACTAAATTTCAAATTCATAAATAAAAAAGAATGAAATTCAGAAGATAAACTATTGTCTAAAGATTATGCTCTGCTGCTGCAAATTCTGTTTGTGTTGGTGTTTGATCGATTTGATTTTACAGTTTTGGGTCCTTGGGGACCGAGAAGGCGGCGGGAATAATATGAACATGTTTCATTTGTCCTACTATTGACATGTAACTGTAGTAATACGTATTTATATGCTACACCATGTTAACAATTTTTTCTGTGTTTGGAAACAAACAGACATTTGAATTTTGTCGTAAACACATTATAATTAGAATAAAATTTGAATCAATTGTGTTATTGTACACGAGTGCAGTTGAACAGATTTGTGACAATATGTCCGAAATAATTTGAATTAAAAAATATTAATTGCATCCCTTTTCTCTGTTGAACCATTTCGTATTTGTAAATTTAAAAAAATTGCCGCACATACAATTTTTCTATAAATTGAGATTTAAATCATTGGTTGAATGTGAATGTATGGTATTATAAAAAGGAAAGATTTATTATCTGTAGCATATGTAAAAAAAAATAAATTATATTAAATAAAATTTAAAATAAAATTAAGTTTATAGTGAAATCATCAAGGAAAAAAATCAAATTAAAACAACAGAAATTATGTAATTAAAATATTATTTAAATAAAATATAATTAAATAATTTTATTAATGTTTAATTTCCATTTCACATTGCTATTGAGTAAATTGTACCCTCTTTGCAACGATGTTCGCCTTCTCATTTCCATCGATCCCCATGTATCCCTTACCCAAACCAAGGTGAGGTAATTTCGAAACGCAAACCCGCTTAACTTTGGACACATTTTAAAGTAAAATTTGTTGTCATCATTGTCCATAATTCTAATCACCGTATGGTTATCTAGTGCAATTAGAATTTTATTATTTCGCTGCACCCTAACCACCGCCGCCAAGTGATACAAAGCTTATATTAAGATCAACCACTCCGTCTGATATAGTGATACGTGAATTTCTCAAAACTTAATTTCAAGTTCCCTGGTACATATTCCTGTACAAGCCCTGTCCTTCATGTGACATCCATCCCTGAATATTTGATATGATACCTTTCTCATACCCTAGTCTCATGATTTCATTCATTAGCATATCCAGTTGCCTTCCGGATTTTTTCCTCAATATTCTATATTCCAGGTTAATCTCGTTATACACTTGGGTATTTGAGCCCAAACTCCATATCTTTAAACTTTTTAGAGAATATAATAGTGTTTGTCTTACTTGTATTTATGGAAAGGTAGTGTTCCTCACATCATCTCTACGGCTCATGGAGAACACTATACATTAACATCGGTGGTTTCCAAATAAAACCATACTTTATAATATTAAGACATCTTTATTAGTATTAAGTACCTTTTGCCTATCATATGATTACTAATATCCTCGTATATATTTCTAGTTAAATTAGCACTACCATTAGGTACAGGGTCAGTCATATTATGTATAAATATCAAATGCACCACACAAGTTATTTAATCCATTAGCATCCATTATCCGTCCCACTTCTTTTACCTCACGCTTCTACACTCATACCGGGTGGCGTTTCCAGAGAATGGTACGGCAAGTAAGCAGAAGCTATCGTTAAACTTTCGACTACTGTACCCACCCGTATTGCTACAAAATCTAATGTGCACAGTTACGGCAGTAAGTCTGCACGTACTCCCACACTAATACAATGCAGCGAAGCTACCCTCTCGTAATTTTCCCCTTGAAAATCCAAGACTGGATTAATGCACTCTAATGCAGAAATACCTCTGTGCCTGGAAATATTCTTGATTCTTTATTCGTCATTTTCATTTTCTTCTCTGTTTAGCATCCTTTCGTAACAGATATGGTGCGAGTATTTTGAGACGTATCCTTATCAATTACATTGTATGCGTGGTTGGCACGATAACCTAATGCACACATATATTCTTTTATGTAAATAATATCAATGTTTTTCATCACCATCTGTGTCAAGGCTACTTGGCTGGAAAATCAGCATAAAAAGCTTTCTTTCATGGCAGTTTTCAGTTTTAGGCACACAAAATAGTTCGAGGGTGGTAGATCAGACGCATGTGTTGAATTGTGACTGATAACAGAAACCCTATTTTTTATCAGATTCATTCACGTGGCACTTGACAAAACTATTTGGTCTTGTGCTGCATTATCGTGCAATAAAATAAACTGTTTATTTAACCTAATTTTCGAGTTAAAATCGACTTAATATGAGATATTGATGGTTCTTTTGTGTTCTTTTCATTTTAATTAATTAAGATTTAATTTAATTCTTTTGGCAGCTTTTTGTCACTGTTAAATAAGTGGTTATAAGTACTGGATGATTAAGAAAACTTCTAATAATAAGCAAAAGCTCCTATTATTTTACGTATATATTTTCTTATGTTAATCAATGAAATACTTAAAACAAAAATAAAATTCCGTGTTGCTTCCGATGGACATGGTTTGAACATAAAATAGAATATTATAAGGGAAGTACTCTATATTTATCTCGGTCCATATGAACAGATGTCTCTTGTAAAACTAAAACAGGCTAAGATACAGTAAGCCCATAGGTCGATATAAAAAGCGAAACCGGGTGCATTTGATAAATATTACGTTTGGTGAATTTGTAAAGTTTTTTGTTAACAATTTTAGCATCTAATTTTGGGCAGAGCACTAAATGAATGAAATGCATTTATAAATGTAATGCACAAAAATGTGTATACAAAAATGATATAAATCAGTAATTCTGTGACGTAACAAATAGAGGAAAACATAACGTTAATTGGGTTTGCTAATTCTGGTCCCTTTTCTTGAATTGCATTGTTCAATTTGTTTATTTGTAGTATGTTCACAGTTGAATTAATCGTTTGACTGCGTAGTAAATGTTCAAAATAGACAATACCTTTGTAATCAAATCAAATTGATAATATAATCTTATTTTGATGAATATCTGCCTTTGATATTGTTTGCTCCGGTTCATCTATCTTGCTCCACGATCTTTTTCGATTTACATTACTGCAAACAACCAATTTTTTCCTCTCCAGTTATTAAACCCTTCAAAAATGGATCATTTTCGTTACGTTTCATAAGCAAATCGCGGATGGAAATGCGTTGTATTAAATGAATTTTTTTAAGTTAATCGAGGAATCCATTTTTCGAGTTTTTTGTTCTTATCAAAGTTGTTTTATCTGCTCTAAAAGTGTGGCAACGAGTGCATCAAGAATTCGAGATCAGACTGTTACTATTGGAGAACATAATATTGAAATTGTAAATAGTTTCGTATACTTTGGATCGTTGGTAAATGAGGAAAATGATATTGAAGGGAAAATCCGTCGCAGTATAGCAATTGGAAACAGATGCAACTACGGACTAAAAAACAATTCCAATCGAAAACATTACAACAGGGATCTAAAGTGGAAGTTATATAAAACATTAGTACGGCCAATATTAAGGTATGGGTCGGAGGCATGGTGACGCATGACACAGAACCATAATCAATTACATCGGATTTTTGAACGAATGATACTCGGTGGCATATTTGGTACAGTCAAGGAAGAAAATGATTGGACACGAAATGGACAAGTTGTACGGTCAACCAAATGTTGTCAAAACAATCAAATTCAGTAAACTAAAAGATGGCCTGATTGGTAATACTGTAGGAAGAAGAAGTGCCGAAACACCTAAAGCTAAATGGTTAAAAGCAGTGAACTGTGTTATTAAGATTCTTAAAATTCTGCATTTGAACACGTTCACTGTAGAGCGTTTCGATTGGAGAAACGTGTTGGAAAAAGCTAAAACCGCACCCGCAACCGCATTTTAATGGCATGCAGTAAGTAAGTATAATGATGATTTTCATCAAGTTAGTAGTGTGTAAAAGACTGTAAATGTAAATGGTGCAAACGTTCCAAGACATAGTAATGCTTGGTTTAGTCAACGCACCGCATGGTATGTATGTAATGTATTGTAGATCTATGGTGTAGCAGATAAAAAGCTATGCTTTGAAACACAATGGGCACATGGAAGTGCTGAGCTATGCTAATCCTAATGAGTGTAATTGACAATTATTGACCGAATAAAAATGGGTAAGAAAATCAATAAAAACAAAATTGAATGGAAAATCAATGGTCGATATTGTAGATTGGTTATCGATATTGAACTTTAGTTTTTTATTACGGTTAAAGTACCATGCCATAGCGCAGTGTCATATTGATTTGCACCTCTTAATTTGAGAAAGGCCGAAATTCGAAAATTTGCCTACAAGAGACCTGTGAGAGACAGTAACCTATAAATAATAATTCATTTTTTATTAATTTTACTTCTATTAAATAACATTTATAATTTAAATCTCTAGTAATAATTATAATAATTATAATAATTATAATAATAATAATAATATTAATAATAAATTTCATTAAATAATTTATAACAAAATTTATAATAATTTAATTTATCGGTCTGACATATTAATAAAATATTTAAATCAATACTTTTTCTAACCGCGCCGCCTCTGTTTTATTTTTAATTATCAATGGATTTAGATTAAAATATTATTCTACAATAAAATAGTTACATTTAAAAACAATTCATTTTTAACATAAGTAAAATTTATATTACTATTTCTAAATATTATAATATTATTAACGTTGATGGCTCATCTACAAATACAATTAATTAACTTATAAATAAAATAAATATTGAAATAATGTCATTTGCTAATATTATTTTCTTTCCATTTCTGGTTTTACATAAAAACATCTTTAATATTTTTAAATTGACGTACGGCCAAATCAATTGGTAAATTAAAATTATATTTTGATAATTTATCGATGCTTTTTAGGGTATCTTTAAAACCAGTACGTGATGCATAACTCCAATCTGTGTAATAAGTTTTTATCATTTCATTATTTTGATAAATTAAATGAAGCCATTGTGTCAAACGTTTTGCACTACAAAATTAAAAAAATCATTAATAAATATTAATTACGCAATTTTTAAATTTAATTAATTTAATTGAACATTGTATGTAAATTACCGATACACACAACGAAAGGGAAAAAAGGAAGGTTTTAGATACTAATTTTTATGAAACAATTGGAATAATAATGTCTTTTAATTGATTTAATAAATACTAACTAGTTGCAAAGCAAATAGGAAAGGTGCCTCGAAAGATGGGCCGAGTACTTTAAAGATATATTAAATGTGAATACGCCAGTGAATACTGTGGAAGATGTGCAATTTCAAACCGGCCAGCCATTTATAGCTGAACCATCAATACACGAAGTAAAGAATGTTAATCAGAAGCTCAAGAATAATAAATCACATGCTGATCTGATAGCTTACCAGGCGAACTCTTTAAACATGATGGAAATTCATTATGGTAACAACTGCACGAGCTAATTGTAAAGATTTGGAATAATGAACAGGTGCCAGATGAGTGGAAGGATGGTATTACCTGTCCATTGTACAAAAAGGGTGACAAATTAGATTGTAACAACTACAGAGGAATGAATTTATTAAACATTGTCTAAAAGGTATTTGCTAAAATACTATGCCATAGACTTATTACATACGCCAATGAAATTTTCAGAGAATACCAATGTGATTTCTGCGCAGATCGATCTACATATGATCAAATATTTAGTATACGGCAGATCATGGATAAGTGTACGGAATTCAATGTTGATACACACCATTTGTTTGTTGATTTTAAAGCGGCATATGATAGCGTCAATAGGTCAAAGTTATGGAAAATTATGGAAGAGTTTGGTATTCCAAAAAAATTGATAGATTTGGTGGCCATGACGTTGGAAAATGTGAGGTTACAGGTACGAATCCGAGGTAAATTATCTGATCACTTTGAGACGGTTGATGGACTACAACAAGGCGATCCATTATCAAAACTACTATTTAATATTACTCTGGAAAAGGCAGTGAGGGGCGTAAATATTGATAAATAAACCACGATTTTTACAAACTCGGGTTAATTATTAGCGTATGCTGATGATATAGACATAATGGGTGGGAATATGATAACTGTCAAGGATGCTTTCGAATCGTTACAAAGGAGGCATCGGGTCTGGGTATCAAAGTGAATGCAGAAAAAACAAAATATTTGGTGGCAACGAATACATCACGAATTCGAGATCAAACTGTTAATATTGGAGAACACAATTTTGAAATAGTCAATAGTTTTGCGTATACTTAGGATCGTTGATAAATGTAGAAAATGATATTGAAGAGGAAATACGCCGTAGGGTAGCAACTAGAAACAGATGTTATTACGGGTTAAAAAAACAATTCCGAACGAAAACATGACAACGAGATCTTAAGTGCAAGCTAAATACTACAATAATACATCTAATATTAACGTACGGGTCGGAGGCTTGGTGCATGACACAGAACCAGGAACAACTACTTCGGATTTTCGGACGAAAGGTACTCTGTGGCATATTTGGTCCCGTCAAAGAACAGAATGGTTGGAGGCGAAAATACAATTTTGAATTAGACTAGTTGTACGGTCAACCAAATATTGTCAAAACAATCAAGATCAATAGATTGAGATGGCTTGGACAACTAGTACGCATGGAGGAGGAGCGTGTGCCGAAAAAACTGTTAAATAGTAAACCAGAAGGTAGAAGGAGACCCGGAAGACCTATGGCGAGATGACTAGATGCATTAAACTATGATATAAAGAACCTAAAAATTCGGGATTGGAGGACATTAACTGCTGATAGGTCAGGTTGGAAAAGCGTATTGGAGAAGGCTAAAACTGCACCCGGGTTGTAACGCCATGGAGTAAGAGTAAGTAAGTAAGTTGCAAAGCTCACTTCGCTTGTAGGGGGCGCCTGGTGGTAATTCGTCTCAAATATTTACGACCACATTGTTCCATGTAATTTTATTTAATCAGGCAATACATTCATTTAATAACCTGAATTGTTATCTTATTGAATGCTATCAATACATCCTTATTATCGGAACATATATTGATAACCACCCGTTAACAGAGCCCGATTCAATAATTGCAATCGCACAGTTTATAATTGTCACTGTCACCAATTGCGAATCTGTAGTACATAGGCAAGCATAGACTAACCAACTATTCTGCATTGTAAACACCGATACCCTATACCGATACCGATAATGTAGCCGTCCACATACCAGCAGTTTAACGAAGATTGATATGTTTAAATTTTACCGATACATTCCTTCCTTGAAATGGAAATAATTTTAAACAGTTTATTAAAAATATTTCTCTCAGATCATAATCCCGACGCGAAAGTTTTTTCCAAATTTTGAAAAGTTTCGAAAATGTTTTGCCATTGATCAGAGCCTTTTGATTCATATGCAGCATTCGCATCAGATTGTTTGACAATTGGATTCAAATGAATAATATTCAGAAGAATCTTTTGTGCCACCAAAGGTATGGTAACCATAACTCTCATAATTAAAATGAAAATGACTCGTAGAATTTTTGTAATTATTTTAGTCCAGAATTTAAGCTTTGTCTTGGCCACCAGACTATTGAACCAATACATATCAGTGGCATCGATTTTGGAATTACATACACACAGATATACCAATGCTCTTTCGAAATTGGACAAATGGGTCTTACTAATTCTATTGGCGAGATGCAACTTCCAGTTATCCGCAAATATTTAATAAGATTATTAACAGTAAGTTCAATTTGTTTAAGCCTGATGGAGTTTAATTGCAGCTCTTTCGTTTCACTTCTATTGGATTTATGGTATCATAGTAGTTTTGTCATAGCTATTGGATGGGTCCACCCTATTACTGTGCTTCGGTTCATTTTTTTTAGAACCCTATTTAGGATTTCTCGATGTGTAGCAATGTGTTAACCCACAAAAACGTGCGAGATGTGCAGTAATCTTATTGTCATGTATTAACCATAATAGCGTCGATAGAACTCCACTCTGTGAACAACATCAGACAATTGTTACGCAAATATTATGATAGGCAGACATGATCATTGACGCAATAAGTTGTAAATCCAATTTATAAGAGATCCACCTATAAATACCGCTCATATCATCACAAACACTTTTACCTTAATGTGATGGCAATTGTTGTGATTCGTAAACATTTGCTGCATTGAATTCTTCAATTGGTTGGTGAGGAATGTCACTTTGAATAGGTTCATTTGCGAATAGTATTCTTGGATTTTGTTGGTCGACAATATTGACATTCGCATCGGTTGGGAAACTATTTTCATCAGCTGTTGTTATATTGTTTTGTAGTAATGAATTCGGTTGATTGTAAATCTGTGGCTGTAGCCATTCGAAATTAGTATTAAAATGTTCTTCTTGTTCTAAGAAATTAATTTCAGTTTCTTCTGGCATTAAATTATTTAAATAAAATTCTGAAAGGGAATCAATATCGCTCAGATTTATTCCATCAAAGTTGTGATTTTGTGGATCGGTATTTTGTAAATTTAACGAATTTGAAATGTCAACAGTTTGTAATTCATCATTACTTTGAACATCAATTTGTGCGTCCAATGAATTTGTTGGATTTTGTTCAACCACATTATTCAAAATATTCGTTTCAGATGAAATTTCAACTTCGGATGAATTAAATTGTTCGTAAGAGTATTGAATGGATTGTGGCTGAACATCAATTTCCACGTTATTATTTTGGATATTTATGTTTGAATTTTGTTGATTGGTTTCGATTTGATTTTGAACAGGAAATGGCATTTTAAATATATAAACGGCCGTGTGAGTTTTTCTATGGCGTTTTAAACTGCTTAAGGTACTGAATGCAGTTGGGAATTTTTCACATTTATATGGTTTGTCACCGGTATGCAATCTCATGTGAGATTTTAAATAATCATTCCGATTAAATGACTTCGAACAAATATTGCATTTAAATGGTCGCTCACCGGTATGCAATCTCATATGAGCTTTTAAAAAATCATTCCGATTAAAGGACTCCGAACAAATATTGCATTTAAATGGTCGCTCACCGGTATGCAATGTCATGTGATCATTTAAAACATTATTCCACTTAAAGGACTTCGAACAAATATTGAATTTAAATGGTCGCTCACTGTTATGAATTCGTTTATGTCGGATCAATTTACTGGCGTATTTAAATGTTTTGGAACACACGTCACACTTATATTTATTGTTCTCTTTATCAGAATTTGAATTACCTTTATTTTGTGAATTCCGGTCCTGATTTTGATCTTGTTCGGAATTCATGTTAACATTTATTTTTCGTTTATTGTTTGTAATAATGTTTAATAATAATTAATAATCAATATTGGATTGTTCTGGCAAGGCGCTATTTAAAATATTCACTTTAAATTAAATTTTTGGAAACACTCAGCAGCTAATCTATTCGCTTTGAAAGTTTTAATGGTACTAATTGAAAATTTTGAAAATATTATATTACACAAAAATTCGAATTCTCAATGCTTTTACAACACTCAGCAACAAGAGTTCAAACCATAAAAGTATTGCCTCATTTAAAATTAATATTATTATGGAAAATTGGAAAAAAGTATTGCCATTCATCAATTCTCATTTTTTCGAGAAGAAAAATAATTTCAGTAAATTCCAAAAATATGAGATTATTTATAGCACTAAAATAATTGTAAATGAGCTGGAAATTGTTTTTCGGCTTAAATTCAATTGAAATAAAATTAAATGGAATTTATTGTTATGTTTTATTATAGAATTTTTAATCGTCGAACTGTTGATCTGATTTGTGCTGGGTTAAAGTGACTAATGTAACATTTAGTGAAAGGGTTATTTTTTTATTATTATTACGTTTGAGTGTCTTGGTTTCAAAGGCATCCGAAAACAAAATTGATAAATTTGATCGAAATACAAAATGGTTAGATGAAAATTTTAAAGAAATGTTGATTTAAAATGATTCAAATCTGGTGATTGCCAGGCCAACGAAATGTACATAGATCAGTACAATCGAATTATACATAGTTCAGCGAAAATAAATTACAAGTGTTATTGGAGGAAAACTTGCAGAGTGGGTGGAACGTGACCGCATTACAGCTTATGAAGAAATTTCAATGCCATTTTTTATTCCGATGACAACATAAAATTGGCATTAATTTTTGTTCGCCAGAAAATAATCGGAAAGATTTTCTAATATATATGTCAAAGTTTCATGACATTTCATTCAGAAGTATATAAGAGACCCGTTAAACACATAACGGCGCATCATGGTGATCGTAGTCATTTGTGCGCCGATCGATGAATGTATAAAGTACAAAGAACCGTTTTTAAATTGCAAATGAAATGCTCACGGAACGATTGAAATGATTGTTTATTAAAACAAATATACTAGACAATGTTTCTTAGGCGACAAAAATTAACCGAACCACATTTTTCTTAATTAATTCCGACAGCATTCGGATGGCAATATTTTTTTTTAAACGAAATATTTTTGTTAAATTTTACCGAATCCGAATAACGGCCAATATGCGAATAAGTTTAAACTGTGATTATGAGATGCGATTCGGAATTGTGAATTCACAGTATAATAAAAATATGAAAAATTATAATTCATAAATTGTTAATGATAACAGTCAGTTTTTTGACATGTGCCTCAACGCAGGCAGATACACTATACAAAACGGTAAATAGTTGTATCGGATTAAATATTAGACGAAAATTTTCGAATGCTGTGAAAATAACTTCCTTCACCGGATATATGTCTGCGCGTGCGTGTGTATGTGTGTGACATTCACAAGTCAATAAAACTGTCTACGACCAAATAAATCGAATAATAATAATAATAATACGAAAAAAAAAATGGTATATAAATTTTGTATTTATTTTGTATTTTAACAATCCCGTCCAAATTCAATCAAAATTCCAAACGTATATTTTTGTAAGGCGTGCGCCCTGGGTGTGTTGAAAATTTCGTTATATTCATGTCATTGTCACATATAGAATATGTGAATATAGTCCCAATTAGAATCTCTCACTTTTATACTGTGTGTTCTTTATTTAATCATATTATGACATTTCAAATGTAAACAAACCCGACTGTGCGTCCCAATTGAAAGGTCCGAATTTTAAAAATTCACAAAACCGATAAGAATGTACACTAAACATTTACCATTGCTTCTTCATTTACAGAACGATCGAAATATATTAATAAGGAATGAGGGTCGTCCGTCACACAACCCTTCGAAACATATATTATTTACACAAATATATTTATATAGAGAAAAAGATCAGACAAAATATTAACTTGTGTTTGCACAGTTGAGCGTACGTTGCAAAAAATACATGTATTAAATGAATTTATGTATTATATAACAATGAAAAAGTCACGCAAAATATAAGCAATCTAAGGAAGTATTTTTCTGCTATTATAACTTGAAATAAACCATAAATATTGCTATGCATTTCTATATATTGATAATAAAGAGAAATACAGACAGGCAAAGACACCCATGCACAAAACTCACACAAATTTTATAATTTCAATTATATGAATCAGGTAAAAAACCAAAAATAAATAGATTTATATATTGTGAACGTTGTGGCTGGAATAAATATCGCAATAATCGAAACATTTTTATCCGTAATTATTAATGTACGAAAAATTGTCAGGCAACGCACGTGATCCGATCACAGATGTGTCAACAGACAATGTCAGCAATATAGGACACCTTGGAAGAGTAAATTCTACATGCAAAACTATTTCATTGGCATTTTTTTGTATCTTATTTAGCGCATTGCGTAAGTAAATGTGAACAACATCATCTTATCTATTCTGTTTTTCTCTTTTTTCTCTGATTTTATACGATTCCTTTATTATAACATTAAATTAATTAATTTCTGCTGTGAATGCGGGTATTCGAGCAGTTCCAAATCGAAATGAAATGTAAAAATAATTCAAGAAATTTCCAGTTGAATATTTTCATAATTTTAGTTATATGTGGCAATACTTTCGATTTCGTTAACTGAATTATTCCTTGTTATTGTTTCGAATTTCAGTTCTATTATAATTTTCAAAGTGAATGGACGCTGCTTTTGTTTCTCATAAGCATTCTAAAAGTTATTAACAACAACAAAATAATTGAATATTTTAAATAAAAATTACTCGAAAATTCGAAATTAATTAAATTGTTATAATTTTCCCGTTAATTTTCGTAAATAAGTTAAAGGAAAAATGAGTGATTCAGAACAAAGTGGAAGTGACGAGACGCAGAATTTATTAAATGATGAAAATTTATTAAAATGCAAAACTTGCAAGGAAATATTTACAACTGAACAAAATTTAAAATCTCACGAAAATAAACATCAAAGATTTAAATGTACTATCTGTTCCAAAACTTTTGGACGGAAGGCAAGTTTAACACAACATATAAAATTACACACCGGTGAAAAACCATATAAATGTGATAGTTGTGACGAAGAATTTGCGAGAAATTCATCTTTAATCAGACATAAAAGAGTACACACCGGTGAAAAACCATATAAATGTGATATTTGTAAGATAAAATTTGCGGAGTCATCAAATCTAATTACTCATAAAAGAGTGCACACCGGGGAAAAACCATATAAATGTGATAGTTGTAACAAAGAATTTGCGAGAAATTCAACTCTCATCAGGCATAAAAAAGTACACACCGGTGAAAAACCATACAAATGTGATAGTTGTAACAAAAAATTTGCAGCTAATTCAGATCTCATCAGACATAAAAAAGTTCACACCGGTGAAAAACCATATAAATGTGATATTTGTAAGATAAAATTTGCGGAGTCATCAAATCTAATTACTCATAAAAGAGTGCACACCGGGGAAAAACCATATAAATGTGATAGTTGTAACAAAGAATTTGCGAGAAATTCATCTCTCATCTGGCATAAAAAAGTACACACCGGTGAAAAACCATACAAATGTGATAGTTGTAACAAAAAATTTGCAGATAATTCAGATATCATCAGACATAAAAAAGTTCACACCGGTGAAAAACCATATAAATGTGATATTTGTAAGAAAAAATTTGCGGAGTCATCAAATTTAATTACTCATAAAAGAGTGCACACCGGTGAAAAACCATATAAATGTGATATTTGTAAGAAAGAATTTAAAGCCCAATCAAATCTAATTGTTCATAGAAAAAGGCACATAGGCGATAAACCATATAACAGCAGAAATGAAATTCCTGAAACCATCGTTGAACAACCGAACACGAGCGCTTATTTCAACCGAAATAAAAATTATAATATGCATAGGGCGAAACAATACAAAAATAAATTGATGAAACAATTACCGCAAATAAGACCAGAGCTCGATTTAGATGATACTCGGACAAATGAAATTACAATTAAACCTGCAAGTGAAAAGAAATATTTATGTACAAAGTGTTCGGCATCATTTAATCATTTATCTGGCTTAAATCGCCATTTGAGAAATCACGATGAGTTACATCAACAACCGCAATTACCTTCACAACAGCGACAACATCAATACCAATTACCACAACAACAACAACAACAACAACAACGACAACAACAACAACGACAACAACTACCACAACAACTACAACAACAACAACAATTACCTGAACAACAATATTATCAGCTTCAACAAAATCAATTCCAATTACCACAACATTATTATCAGCTTCTACAACAACAACAACGGCAACAGCAACAAATACAACAACAACCCAGTCTCTCAGATTTATATTACGATGACTTAATGTGCAACAACAACAACAACAACAACAACAACAACAACAACAACAACAACAACAACAACAACAACAACAACAACAACAACAACAACAACAACAACAACAACAACAACAACAACAACAACAACAACAACAACAACAACAACAACAACAACAACAACAACAACAACAACAACAACAACAACAGCAACAAATACAACAACAACAACAACAACAACAACAACAGCAACAAATACAACAACAACCAAGTCTCTCAGATTTATATTACGATGACTTAATGCGCCTGGACTAATTATAATTCTAAATCAAAAGATGTGAAACTGTAATTGCAAACGTTTCTATGCTGACAATGAATTGGGCAACAATTTCGCAAATAAATTATGACGAAAATTATAGCAAAAATGGAAAGAAAAATAAATAATAATTAGAAATTTTAGAATATTAAATTAAAATTGACACTTTGAACTTCAAATCAGTTATTCAAAATATTCCAACAAAATTTATTATTACAATTCAAAAAATATTAATTAAAAGGTTTATTCTAAAAATTACTCAAAAATTTCGGTTTTAACTCTTAATTTACTATAAATTTTTGTGAATTATTGATAATTTATTCACAGATTGGCCTTGATTCGGAACAGGAAATATACTAACAAATCGAACTTGGATAATCGATTCGGCCAGACAAAAATTACTTTGAGAAAATTCACAACTTTCTGTTTTATTTTATGCACTATTGGCTGAGATGATTTCTGCCACTCATATTAGTCACGAAAATGAAGATGTTTGTGTCCAGACACCACACTGGTTCACAACTTTGTGTTCCATTGATATCAAATAATCAACTACACTCCACTTGTGCTTTTCACTTACAAAGTTGCGAAGAAAACAAGATGTTTTTTTATGTGAATGATGGGTCTTTACTTTGAGACTTTACTGACCATTGCCGGATTAAGTTATCATCGCTACCTAAAACGGGGATTTGAATATTATTGTTACTATTATTACATATTCTGTGAAATAAAATTGCCATTTAAAATCATTTGTTTCACACAAAAACGAAAAAACTGATACAGTTCCGTGACACTTTAATAAGATGACCATTATCATGATGTGTTCGTCACTTCTGCCAACTTAAAGCAGCAATTTGAAAACACATAATAAAAAATTTTAAATTATTTGCACATTCTCATTTACTAACCAAACACAGAATAAATTTTAAAAGTACAGAAGTTGAAGCAATCAAACGAACGGTCGATTTTAGAAATTTGAGATAACAGCAGCAATGAAATACAAGAAAATATCGTTGAACCGGACACAATCAATTAGATGACAGATGTAAATAAAATTACAAGTAAACAAGAATGAAATGATAACTCCAAAACCGATAATATTTCATTGGTTTTAGAACCAATAAGACGACGTTGGAATATTTATTCCACTGAAGATACACGATGAACCTAACGACAGTAATTGCTGTTCAATGTGACCTATCGATGAAATATATTAATTTCTTAATCCATAACCTGCTCATGAGTTTTTATCAGATTTTGGAGTTAACAAAATGCACGAGCTTTTTTCAATATACTTCACATCATGTAACGTGAAATCAACAAGTAGATGTGGGTTGTATGCGAGAAACAAGACCAGAAGGCGATTCAAATTGTGAAAGTCGTTTCTATTATAAAAATTTCATGCAATGTTGGATTATGCGATGATCCATAAATCAACGAAGATTTTTGAATGTTTTTCTAACTCCAAAAGAAGACGAATGGCGAATGGTTTTACAGATTTGAATTAACAATTCTAATTTTGGAAATCACATTTCAGATTCGTAATCAAAAGACAAAGGAGTTTCCAGACCGATTTATGAACAATTTTTGGGGTGAAACTTGCAAATGATAAGAAATGGGAAATTTATTACATGAATTTGTTACACAATTTGCACTATAATCATGCAAAATTTGAAATCATAACCTGTGCATCCATCTTAAAGTGTGTCAGTCGTGAAGCTTTAATTTGCAGATTAACGAATTCGTGTAGGACAATTAGCAAAGTAAATACTTCGACAAGTATAATCGTAATCGCTCGTACAACGGATAACTCAAAATAAATTAAAATAAAACCAAAACTTAAAATTGTTGGCTCAAATGGAAATATAAGTTTGGAGATGATTTAATTAAAAGTTTAACGGAAATGAAAATGAATGCATTAAAGCAACTAAACAACCTAATTAATTTACAAGTTCTACTTTTATAAATTGAAGTGGATATTGGTTTGTAAAATAAATTAATGTTAAATAAAAAAGGTATTGTAGGATGGCAAATACGTAAAAGATTTGAATATATTGATTGCCTCGGTTATGGTCATTTTCGAAAGAATACAGAATTTGTGCAGGTGAGCATGATCAACAATCGGTTAAATCAAAATACTTTAGTTGCGTAAATTGTATTAGTGCATGTGACACTTTTAAAAAGCAAACGAATATTAATCACAGTTTTGTATTAGAAATTAGTTCTAAGAATGTAAGGGATATATATGAAGTTGTATATCATTCTCCTAGAGTTCTAGTGATCATTTGTTTTTAACTGTATCATTGTTCCCAGCCAACATTTATTTTTTACCGGGAATAGTTGAGACAATAATTGGTACTATTAATAAACAGCTGTCAACAACTGTATGTGGTTGGAAAACTATTGTACCATATTCGGTGTCTGAAATAGTGAAATGAACACCTACTGGCAATGCATATTAGCAGGAACTATTATATTGGTACTCTGAAATACCGGTACTATATAATGGCATTTTGTAGTGACGGGTACAAAGCTGGAACTGTCATTGCTACCTAAAAGCCCAAGGTAATATATGTCAACCATCGTTTGTGACGGAATCAGTACCAGGAACTGCGATTGGTAGTAAAAAGTGACTATGGCAAAACTGAAAAGGAGAATACACGAAACGCACCAGCTACTAATTTTATTGTACCGAATATTCGAATTGATGCAAATTTTAACTATAAAGCAGCAAAACTAAAACAGGCCCCAATATTTTGGAGAAGTTAAAATGGTTTGATTGAGTGAATTACGTGAACCAAAACAAATAAAAAGTGTTATTATTAAATAAAGCTAAGTTTACTTAATCATTAATTGATTGGAATATATTTATGACAGTTAGAAATAAGCATAATAAGCTAATTAGATCTAAAATATGTGAAAGTCTAAAATCAGACATAAATAAAGTAAAATTTTCATAAACATAAATTGTGGCAATGGCAAAGAAAATATGGTTGATTGTCCTAAGAATTGGTAAAAATCGCAAATGAATCCTTTTTTCCTAAAATAACAAATACGAGCAGAGCAGAAGAATATTGACCAATAAATAAATTAACTATCGATGAAAAGAACGGTGGAATCGGATTTGTATAACCAACGTATGGAAGATGATTTTTAAATCTATTTCACAAAATATGGGATTTCTGCCATGAATAAAATATGTTCAAAAGTGATTCAAAAACCGTCGACTCCTTAAGTGATTTTCTATATAGAAACTAAATTTTATAGATGCAAATGTGCTGTGAAATTAATTATTATGTGGCAACAGATTACCGTCCCGATTACTTGCATTTTTAAAGAATTACTAATATGATTAATTTTTACTTTCCATTGCGATTGGGTGCGTAACACCTAATTTTGCTTTCGTTCAGTTCCAAATCGAAATGAAATGTAAAAATAATTCAAGAAATTTCCAGTTGAATATTTTCATAATTTTAGTTATATGTGGCAATACTTTCGATTTCGTTAACTGAATTATTCCTTGTTATTGTTTCGAATTTCAGTTCTATTAAAATTTTCAAAGTGAATGGACGCTGCTTTTGTTTCTCATAAGCATTCTAAAAGTTATTAACAACAACAAAATAATTGAATATTTTAAATAAAAATTACTCGAAAACTCGAAATTAATTAAATTGTTATAATTTTCCCGTTAATTTTCGTAAATAAGATAAAAGGAAAAATGAGTGATTCAGAACAAAGTGGAAGTGACGAGACGCAGAATTTATTAAATGATGAAAATTTATTTAAATGCAAAATTTGCAAGGAAATATTTACAACTGAACAAAATTTAAAATCTCACGAAAATAAACATCAAAGATTTAAATGTACTATCTGTTCCAAAACTTTTGGACGAAAGGAAAATTTAACACAACATATAAAATTACACACCGGTGAAAAACCATATAAATGTGATAGTTGTGACAATGAATTTGCGAAAAATGCATATTTAATCAGACATAAAAAAGTGCACACCGGTGAGAAACCATATAAATGTGATATTTGTAAAAGTGAATTTACACAAATGGAAAATCTAATTGTTCATAAAAAAGTACACACCTTCGAAAATCCATATAAATGTGATGTTTGTAATAAAGGATTTCCATCTAAATCAAAATTAAACATACATAAAAGAGTGCACACCGGTGAAAAACCATATAAATGTAATATTTGTCAAAGAGAATTTACACAAATGGGAAATCTAATTGCTCATGAAAAATTACACACCGGTGAAAAGCCATATAAATGTGAAGTTTGTAAGAAAGAATTTGCAACTAAAGCAGAATTAACCAGACATAAAAGAGTGCACTCCGGTGAAAAACCATATAAATGTGATATTTGTAAGAAAGAATTTGCAGATAATTCAGCTATCATCAGCCATAAAAGAGTACACACCGGTGAAAAACCATTTAAATGTGATATTTGTAAGAAAAAATTTGCGGAGTCATCAAGTCTAATTTCTCATAAAAGAGTGCACACCGGTGAAAAACCATATAAATGTGATATTTGTAAGAAAGAATTTAAATCCCAATCAAATCTAATTGTTCATAGAAAAAGGCACATAGGCGATAAACCATATAACAGCAGAAATGAAATTCCTGAAACCATCGTTGAACAACCGAACACAATTGCATATTTCAACCGAAATAAAAATGATAAATTGATGAAACAATTACCACAAATAAGACCAGAGCTCGATTTAGATGACACTCGGACAAATGAAATTACAATTAAACCTGCAAGTGAAAAGAAACATTTATGTACAAAGTGTTCGGCATCATTTAATAATTTATCTGGCTTAAATCGCCATTTGAGAAATCACGATGAGTTACATCAACAACCG